>CM076575.1:24346797-25546797 GCA_034641835.2 Pinus albicaulis
AAACAATTTCAAAATAAGGGTAAAGAGATTGTAGCTCCAAATCATAACAAAATAAATCACCCTTCTACAAGTGCACTTGTTAAGGAAAGAGATATTATAAGAGAATAAGCTACACTGAGATATCATGTCGAGAAAAGGGATGTTATCATAAAAGAGGTAGATAAAACTATACCTTTCAATTTACAGTCAGAAATTTCTATGTTAAAGGTGTCTATTCCTCTTACTGAATTGGTCAAAATTGATAAATACAAAACTCATGTAGTTAAAACTTTGAAATTTGACCCCTTATCCGACATGGTTAATGTAGAGGACAATCAACTCGAGTTAATATTTGGTCCCCCCATCGATGGTCAGTCTAAATATAGTGAGGTCCCACCATTTTGCCTGAGTCTTAAAGTCCATCAGTGCATCCTTCATAACACTATTTTAGACTTTGGGGCCTCCCAAAGCCTCATGCCCAAAGCCATCATGGAGAATCTTGGCCTTGACATAACCCACCCATATCATGATCTATATTCTTTTGATTCTGGTCATGTCTGTTGTTTGGGTCTAATCAAAGATCTAGTTGTCTCCCTAGAGAAGATCCCAGCCAAAAATGTACTTATGAACGTGGTAGTTGTTGATATTCCACCACATTTCGATATGTTTTTGTCAAGATCCTTGGGAGCTAAATTGGGAGGTACACTACAGTTGGAATTTTCCTATACTACTATTCCTATCTTCGGTCAAATGAGAAAACTATAATCATGGATCGGCCATTGTCATTGATGTCAACTCCAAGCAAGACTGTGGTCTAACCCAATATTGCATGGGAATTTTTAATTACTAAAATAATATATTCGGTCAATGCGAAGGTTAATTTATTCTTCACGATGTTTTGGATATATGGCACGCCATGTAATTTTTCACTAGTTTGAAAGATATTCATGGGCTGTGTTTGCACTCTGAAGTAAGAAACCCCATGGGGTTGGGGCATGGGTCATTGAAAATTCATAATTAATATTTTTTTAATCTCCTATGATCCATCCCACGTTCACTTGCTGAAGCGCCCACCAGCATTCATATAAATTGTGATCTTCATTTCCTCCTTATGTATGGGATTTGGCCATCTGAAATAGGTCATTGTGGAATTTTCACTCTAAAGTTTTTTCTACTAAGGTTCAGAAGCTGAATTTTTTTTGAGGTGAAGCCAAAATCCTGAGGACGCTGCAGTAAAATTTTTAGATCAAGTTGCGCAATATGTTTTGAGATATGATCTGTGGAAGTAAGGGTTTTTGTAGGCTCCTGAAATTCATCTCAAAGAAGTGACCTTGGTAAAATCATCATAACTCTCTCTTCCGATATCGATTGGAATTCTGTAAAAAGTGAAGGATAGCACATAGTTTATAATTTTTTATCTCACAATTTCAAAAACAAATTAAGAAACAACATGACGTGGCACGTCGTACAAGTGTGCTCTCAATAAACAACATAATTAGGCATTGTGAGAGGATTGGGCATACCTCTCTCTTCAAGAATCCAAATTGGGCCACACCTATGGAATTGGAAAGCAGATGACTCAGAGGACTACTACAGACCGAAATCAGATATTGAGGATCTCAAATGACAGAGAAACACCAGATTCAATATCGAGCTCCTAAGGCAAGAAAAGCTAGATCGCAAAGTTGTCAAGGGTTGCAAAGGACCGACTTCTACGGCAAAAAAGAAAGCAAGGTGCAACAGATGGCATGACATACCAAAAGAAGAAACCAGGGCATAACAAGAGTTAAAGAATTCTCATATGAATTCTTCAAGTGGGCAACACTGCATACAATCATTGTAAAGGTATCATTGTACTTATTCATTGTAAATACATTATTGTACAAATTGTACTAGTGTCTATCTACCAAGGGTTGAAGAGGCAGTGTTGGGAGGTCTAGGATCATCATTAGGTGGATGTGTCAAAGTTGGAGTTATGATCTAGTATATCTTCTTCTTCTACATCATTCTATATCATTGTAAAGTGGACCATTTTCCCTGGTACAGGAGTCCATTCTTCTTTTATTCTTCTATAGGGTGGTAGGGTGATGCTAGGGTGAGTTGTAGCTCATTGGGTGTTGGGGCATCTGTTCAGTTGACTACTGAAGAATCTCGGGCATTGGAGCGTCCATCCAGTGGGAGCTAGAGAAGAATGATTTTCTATATTCTAGGAAGTTGGAGCTTTATTTTCAATTGGAGTTGAATATTAAAGAATTATTAGAAAAGCATTAGGTGGTTTTTGTCCCGGAGTGGGTTTCCACCTTAAAAACTGTGTGCATTTGTGTTCCTCTTGTTTGCTACTATCATTGTACAAACAATGATAATAATTGAAGATTAACTAATGCTCTAATTGAAAGGAATACTGATTCACCCCCCCTCTCAGTATTTCCAACAATTGGTATCAGAGCTTGGTTCCTTCAATGGCAGTTTAACAGCTGGAAGGAGGTCATGGAGCATACCAAGAATGGTGTACCTCTATTCAATGAAAATAATTATGCACTCTGGAAAGGAAGAATGGAGGTCTATCTCTTGGTGCAAGGTTATGAAGTATGGGACACTGTTCAAAATGGATTTACATCAACCGCGGATGAACAAGGTAAGAAGAATTTGGTAAATGATGCAAAAGAAAAGAATATTATTATCAGTGGACTTATTGAATATGCTTATCATAAGGTGTTGGGTTGTAAAACCGCCAAAAATGTATGGGACAAGCTTGAGAATATATATGCAGGTGACTCAAATGTCAAAGAAGCAAAGCTTCAAATCTATAGAGAAAAATTTGAGAAACTCAAAATGAAAGAAGATTGCAACATTGCTGCATACTTCCAATACGTAGATGAAATAACCAATACTCTGGAACGATTGGGAGAGCCAGTTGATGAGAAGACTATTATACAAAATATTCTTAGAACGTTACCAGGGAGATTCAACCCAAAGGTATCGGTCTTAGAATACAGTGCAAATATGGACAAACTCAGCAAGGAAGAATTACATGGAATTCTCATAGCATATGAAATCAGACTTGATGAAGAAAAGGGTACTTCAAATCTAGAAACTGCGTTCGTTGCATCTAAGCAAACCAATAAGGAAAAACAACCTTCAATTGAAATGACATGCACCTGCAAGTGTGAAGAAAATGGAGATGATGGAGAAGGTCTTTTAGATGAAGAATATGTTCACTTTACGAGAAAACTAAAACCTGGTAAGGGAAAATTCAAAGGTAAACTTCCATTGATATGTTTCAGTTGTGGTGAGGTTGGGCATTTTGTAGCAAAATGTCCGAACAAAAGTGATGGCAACTCAAAAGGAAAGAAAGGCTTTAAGAATTCAACAAGCAAGGAAAAAATAAAGGCTCCAAAAGGAACTTTCTCTCTAAAGAAGATAGCTCCTCAACCGATGAAGAAAGTGATAGCAAAGAAGAAGCCAATGAGAAAGTATTGTTTATGGCCAAGCACAATAAACAAGAAGTATCAAACAATGAAGAAGAAGGGTTGACCATAGAGTAATTTTATGAGGAGGCAATCAAGCTTATAAAAGAGCTCAATGCTGAGAAGATCCGTTCCAACACTCTTGAAGAACAATTTCAAGGTCTCAAAATTGAGGTTGAAGAACACAAATGTATTGAAGAGTCACTTCAAAAGAAGTTGGAAGAAAGCAACCAAGAAAGGGAAGCATTAGAATCCGAAGTAGTCTCGCTACGTAAGGAAGTGAAGAAGGGAAAAAATGTCCAAAACTATGCCAACCTCTCAAGGGCATTGGAAGAACTCATCAACAATCAATGATCTTACAACGACAGAACTGGCCTCGGTTACAAAGAAGAAGAAGCAGGACCTTCTACAACAAAATACAATGAACCTATGAGATCTGACATACATGAAGACTTCATTGGACAAGATTCGTAAGCACATCCTTGGAAGACGATTCCTCGATGAAGATTTTCATCCAGGTACCAACATATTTTTCATGGCTATGGTTATTCATGTGGAAAATTTGGTCATAAATTTGTAGAATGTCGCACGTACTCTATGAACCAATACAATTCCAAGAGATTCTTCAAGTATGAATCTCCCAGGGCTCAACAAAACATCAATAGATTGGAAAATTTAAGAAATAATATGGAATGTTACAAATGTCAAAACTTTGGACACATAGCCAGAGACTGCAGACTTGAAAATCCTCCAGAAGAATCTTCAAAGCCACAGAATGAACGAACATGGAAGAAGAAGAAGACTGATAATTGTGCTCTCGCTCTCAAGGCTCAAAAAAAGAAAGATGTGTGGTATGTTGACAGCGGTTTCTCAACGCATATGACTGGAGATAGAAGGAAATTTGTATCTCTGAAAGAGAAGAAGGATGGAACGATATCCTTTGGAAATGATGGATCTTCAAATATTATAGGATCAGGTATCGTCACTCTCGGAAGCAAAGATGTTATAGCCAAGAATGTTCTATTGGTCGAAAACATGAATCACAATCTGCTCAGTGTTGGACAAATCTGTGATCAAGGACACACAATGCTATTCAACTCCACAAAATGTGAAATCATGAAAGGCAGGTATGGTAAAATTGTGGCTACAGCAAGTCGAGCTCCAAACGACATATATGTTCTGGATGAAGCAACTAAAGCATGTCTACTAGCTAAAGAAGATGAAAGTTGGTTATGGCACAAACGAATGGGTCACATAAACTTTGAAAATATTGTCAGGATAAGAAAAAAGGAAGTAGTACGAGAAATGCCGAAAATCTCAAAACCTTCCAACACGCTATGTGAGGCATGTCGGCATGGAAAGCAGACAAAATTCCGATTTAAAACAAAAAAAAAAACACTTTTCATCACATCCATTGGAATTGATACATACTGATATATGTGGTCCTGTGAGAACAAAAGGCTTAGACGGAGAATTATATTTCATGTTAATGATAGATGATTATACCAGGATGACAGCCATCAGTTTCCTAAAGAAAAAATATGAAGCATTTGATTGCTTTAAGATATACAAGGAGTTGGTTGAAAATGAAACTGATTTGACAATAAAGTGTTTAAGATCAGATAATGGTGGAGAATTCATTTCCAAATTATTTCAGCAATATTGTGACGAAAATGGAATAAAAAGGAAATTTTCAATAGCATGAACACCTCAGCAAAATGGAGTTGCTAAAAGAAAGAATAGAACTGTACAAGAAATGGGTAGAACAATGTTGAAGGACTCAAAATTTGATGAAAAATTCTAGGTTCAAGCAATTGATACGACAGTCTTCATTATCAACTGAAGTCTTCTCAGAAATAATTGCAACAAGACTCCATATGAATTATGGAAAGGAAAACCAGCTGATGTAAAATATTTCAGAATCTTGGGAAGCAAATGTTATATCAAAAGAGAAGATCAAAATTTGGGTAAGTTTGAATCACGTGTTGATGAAGGTATCTTTGTTGGTTACTCACGCAAAAGAAAGGCCTATAAATTCTATAATCTAAGACAAAAACAGATAGTGGAGAGCATAAATGTTACATTTGACGAAGATGGTGTTCTAGTGAATAATGATGAGGATCTAGAATCTTTGAAACTTGAGACAGAGGCTGAAAAAGACACAGATAAAATTGTAGAACAAGAAGCAACTATCAACGAGAAAGAAGTAAACAATGATCATCAAGATATACCAGAACAACAACAAGAAGCTCCTCCAAGGAGAACAAAAGAGTGGATTCAAAAGAACCATCCATCAAATCAAATCATTGGTGACATAAATGAAGGTCGACAGCTTCGTTCATCACAACAAGCTTATGTTTCTTTTCTAGCAACCTTTGAGCCTAGTAGTTTTGAGGAAGCCAGCCAAAATGAACATTGGGTAGCAGCTATGAATGAAGAATTGGATCAAATTGAGAAGAATAACACCTGGGAATTAGTTCCACGACCAAAAGATAAAAAATTCATTGGGACTAAATGGGTGTTCAGGAACAAATTGAATGAAGATGGGCAGGTTACTAGAAACAAAGCAAGATTGGTTTGCAAAGGCTATGCACAAGTGGAAGGAATTGATTTCGATGAAACATTTGCACCAGTTGCCAGAATGGAAGCCATCCGAATGTTTCTCACCTATGCATGTTCAAGAAAAATCAAAGTCTACCAAATGGATGTTAAGTCAGCATTTCTGAATGGAGAATTAGAAGAAGAAGTTTACATCGAACAACCTGAAGGTTTTCTACTATCACAAAAAGAAGACTATGTCTGCAGGTTAAATAAGGCTCTATATGGCCTCAAGCAGGCTCCCAGAGCATGGTATGCTCGTCTTGATGGATATCTACATCAACAAGGGTTCAATAAAGGTACTGTTGATAGCAATCTTTATGTACAAATAGATAAAGATAATTTAACAATTTTTGAGGTATATGTGGACGATACAATATTTGGTAGAAATGATGATCGACTAAGTAACAACTTTTCTACAAAGATGCAAAGTGAGTTTGAGATGTCTTTACTTGGTGAGCTGACATACTTCTTAGGGCTTCAAATATCTCAGCAAGAGAAAGGAATATTTATATGTCAAGCCAATTACATCAAGGAAATGCTCAATAAATTCAAAATGGAAGATTGCAAACCCGTCCTTACTCCAATGGTAACAGGTTGCAAATTGAGCATAGAAAACTCATCTAAGGATGTGGATCAGAATTTGTACAGATCTATGATTGGTAGTCTTCTATATGTAACAGCCTCTCGGCCAGATGTTATGCAAGCAGTTGGACAAGTAGCAAGATTCCAAGCAACGCCAAAAGAATCACATATTATTGTCGTCAAAATAATTCTTCGATATCTAAAGGGCACAGAAGAATATGGCTTGTGGTATCCCAAGGGTAACAATCTCATTATTCAAGCCTTTCCAGATGCAGATTGGGCAGGAAGCGTTGATGATCGTAAGAGTACTAGTGGAGCAACATTCTATCTAGGTGGTTGTCTCGTATCATGGTTGAGCAAAAAGCAAACTTCAATCTCGTTATCTACAGCGGAAGTAGAATACATTGCAGCATCATCATGTTGTACTCAATTCCTTTGGATGAAACAAACTTTGCAAGATCTTCAAGTAAAATTCAGTGAGCCTATTGCCATATTCTGTGACAACACTAGTGCCATCAGCATCTCCAAGAATCCTGTCATGCATTCAAAAAAAAAACACATTCCGATCAAATATCATTTTGTTAGAGAAAAAGTCACTGAAAAGAATATCAAACTTGAGTATGTTTGTACAAAAGAACAAATTGTTGATATCTTCACTAAACCTTTACCTTGTGAAGCATTTGAATATCTTCATCAAAAGCTTGGGATTCTCCCAAGTTCTCATTATATTTTCCTTTTTCAAGAATATAAAGTGGGAGTGGAAGTGTGTACAGGTCTGTAGGATGATTGTGTGTCAGCGGGAGTGGAAGTGTGTACAGGTCCGCAGGATGGTTGTGTTTCAGGGGGAGTTACCCTTTGCCATTGATGTCAAAGGGCAAGAGAATGTTGTAGGAAGAGGTTCCATGATTGCAGGGGGAGTACTTGTGTTGCCATCAATGCCAAAGGGGGAGATTGTTGATCATCGGTTGTCATTGATGTCAACCCAAGCAGCACCAGGGGCTAAACCAATATTGCATGGGAATTTTGACTAACCAAATTAATATATTCTGGTTCAATAATGACTTTGATGGTTTCTACTTGTTGAGATATTTCCGTTGATATATGGCATGCCATGTAATTCTTCACGGTTTGAGAGACATTCATGGTTGAAGTTTGTACCCCCAGTTAGTGGGATAAAAGCCCATGGGGTTGGGGCATGGGTCATTGAAAAGTCATAATTAATATTTTTTAAGCTCCTAAGATCCCTCCCACGTTCACTTGTTTAAGCCCCTCTCAACTTAAGCATTCATATAAATTGTGATCTTCATTTCCTCCTTATGCATGGGATTTGGCCATCTGAAACAGCTCATCGTGGAATTTTCGTTCTAACTTTTTTCTACAAAGGCTCAGAAGCTGAAATTTTTATGAGGCGAAGCCGAAATCGTGAGGAAGCTGTAGAAAAAGTTTCAGATCAAGTTACGTAATATTTTTGGAGATATGATCTGTGGAAGTAAGGGTTTTTGCAGGCTCCTGAAATTCATCTCAAAGAAGTGACCTTGGTAAATTTGTCATAACTCTCTCTCTGACACATGGCACACCATACAAGTGTGCTCTGCTGAAACAGTCCATAATTAGGGCATTGTGAGAGATTGGGTATAACTCTCTCTTCAAGAATCCAAATTCGGTCAGACCTGTGGCATTGGAAAGATGACTCAGAGCACTACTACAGGACATAAAATAAGATATTGAGGATCTGAAATGATAGAGAAACACCAGATTCCATATCGAGCTCCTAAAAGGCAAGAAAAATCTAGATCATGTGTTTTCAAGGGTTGCAAAGGACCAGACTTTCTACGACAGAAAATAAAAGCAAGGTGCAGCAGATGGTAGCATGACAAGAGAAGTAACCAAGGTGCATAACAGCAACAAGAAGTTCATCATATGAAGTCTTCAAGTGGGCAGCACTACATACAATCATTGTAAAGGTATCATTGTACTTAGTCATTGTAAATACATTATTGTACAAATTGTACTAGTGTCTATCTGCCAAGGGTTGAAGAGGCAATGTTGGGAGGTCTAGGATCATCATTAGGTGGTTGTGTCAAAGTTGGGGTTATGGTATAGTATATCTTCTTCTTCTACATCATTCTATATCATTGTAAAGTGGACCATTTTCCCTGGTACGAGAGTCCATTATTCTTTTATTCTTCTATAGGGTGGTAGGGTGGTGCTAGGGTGAGTTGTAGCTCATTGGGTGTTGGGGCATCCATTCAGTTGACTACTGAAGAATATCGAGCGTTGGAGCATCCATCCAGTGGGAGCCGGAGAAGAATGCTTTTCTAGATTCTAGGAAGTTGGAGCTTTATTTTCAATTGGAGTTGAATATTAAAGAATTATTAGAAAAGCATTAGGTGGTTTTTGTCCCAGTGTGGATTTCCACCTTAAAAACTCTGTGCATTTTTGTTCCTCTTGTTTGCTACTATCATTGTACAAGCACTGATAATAATCGAAGATTAAGTAATGATCTATCAAAGGAATATTGATTCACTTCCTCCTCCTCAAAAGATTTCCAACATATACCATGAGACTAAAATGAAATACATGATCACAAATAAGGAAAGGCCTAATAATCATCCTATCAACGTTGTACATACAGATTTAGAGTCCTTCACATTGTACAATGATTCTAGATTAAATGATGTTGATTTTCAATTAGTAGAAATAGAGGATGTTCCTGAAGTTTCGGATTGCATTAGAATAGTGTTATAAAAAGAGAAAGAGAATCTACCTACTATATCTAAAAAGCCATCAGAGAAGGCAAATTAAAGTTTAGAGCAGCATAAAGAATCAGATCAAAAAATTGTGTGAAATCGGAATCAAGAGTTTCAGCACCTTGAAGAAGAAGAAGATGGTCTTTGGAGTATGGAATTTGATGGTTTGTTGGAAAAGACAGGGTTGGCATTGATTTATAGATCCACAGCTCATGTCAACAGAAAAATAAGGTCCCAAATAATGTGAGGTTGTGTTCCTACAAACTAGCATTTGATTGTACGAATAGTGAGGTTGAATATGAAGCGCTCATTACCGGTTTGAAAATTCTAAAGAAATTGGGAGCTATAATAATTGCAGTTTACAATGATTCAGAGATGGTGATTAAACAAATCAAAGGTGAGTATCAATCTAATAACCCAAGGATGAGGCAATATAAGAATGCAGCACTTGAAATTTTAAGAATTTTTTCTAAATATACACTTAAGGTAGTGCCAAGATTGCAAACCTTGATGGCTGATTCATTAGCCACTACTCCGAGAAATTTTAGATCTGCAATGTTTTCCAATAAAAATTTTGAGATCCATATAAAACACAGGCCCTCTATTCTGGATAACTTGAAATTTTGGCAAGTTTTCTGGGATGATAAATAAGTGAACAATTTCCTTCACAGTGAAGGTCAGTTTGAAAACTATTCTATGGACGAAGTGTATGACAAGGATGGCCAAGTTATTGAAGCAAATCAGATTGACATAATTCATCTCATGGAAAATAACATTTTGAAATTTCTCATACCTTTGGAAGAGTTATTTGATGAAGATGATGTGGCGAGAAAACCAACTTGGTTCCCACAGAAAAAGGAGTAGAAGACGTGAATATCGGAACAGCCAATCAGCCGAAGTTCATCAAGCTCTCAAAGTATTTTCCATCAAAGGTTAAGCCTAAATATATTGATTTTTTTACTAAATTTTTTGATGTGTTTGCTTAAGATTACTCAGATCTAAAGGTGTACAATCAAGATATCATTCAGCACATAATCTCGATAAATCCAAATCAAAGCCCTTTAGACAGAAGCTCAGGAGAATGAACCCAAAGTTGTCGTCGTCCTTTGAGAAGGAGCTAAACAAGCTCTATAAGGCAGGCATCATTGTTCCAGTCATATTTTTAGATTGCATATCCAATTTGGTTCCAGTGCGGAAGAAGACTGGTGAGATTTGAATTTGTATAGATTTCAGATATCTAAACAAAGTGTCATTGAAAGAAAATTACCCACTGCCCAAGATGGACCATATACTTCAGCGGGTTGTAGGAGCAAACATAATTTCATTGTTGGATGGTTACTCAGGCTACAATCAGATCCTTTTACATGAATATGATCAAGATAAGATGAAATTCACTACACCATGGGGTACCTTTAAATATGCCAAGATGTCGTTCGGGTTAAAGAATGTCGGGGACACTTTCCAGCGTGCCATGGACATAACCTTTGGTAATGAAAAATATGTCTTACTTGTAGTTTATTTAGATGATCTAATTGTTTATTGAAATTCATATGATGAGCATTTATAACATTTGAGAGTTGTGTTCCAGCGATGGAGAAAGTTTTGGATTTCCCTAAATACTAAGAAGTGCCTATTTTCTATGGAAGAAGGTAAGTTGTTGGGTAACATCATCTCAAAATATGGGATCTGGATAGATCCTACTAGATTTTAAGCGATATAGCAAATATATTTCCCTAGAAACAAGAAGGAAATTCAAGCTTTCAACGGTAGGATGAATTTCCAACGTAGGTTCATTCCCAACCTAGCAGAACATCTTAGAGAATTAACCAACATGTTGAAGAAGGAAAATGATGTTAGATGGTCAGAAAATGCTCGTAAGTCATTCATCTCAGTGAAATTTTCTTTGACCACTGCTCCAATGTTGACAAGTCCTGATTATTCATTAGATTTCATTATATTTTCTTTTGCTTCTGAGCATACTTTTGCAGCAATGCTTACGCAGAAAAAATATGGGACAGATCTGCCAATAGAATTCTTCAGTCGCACAACAAGAGATGTAGCCCTCCGATACAACATAATTGAGAAACATGCATTCGCATTGGTCAAAGCACTCAAAGACTTTCGTGTTTATATTCTGCACTCACATATTTTGGCATATGTTCCAAATGCAGTGGTTAAATAAGTACTTATGCAAACAGATCCAGAAGGAAGAAGAGGTAGGTGGATAGCATCACCTTTAGAGTATGACCTTGAGATCAAGCCAACCAAGGTGATCAAAGGGAAAGGTTTAGCCAAGCTCATGGATGAGTCCAATCTACATGCACTTGACATCAATCTCATATCAACACTATCCGATAATGAAGAAAGTGTAAGTCTATTTCAGGTATCACAACTCTTTTCATCATCTTCACGGTATGCTAATATCATTTATGTTTTACAACATTTCAATCCTCTTTCGGGCATGTCAAAGAGTAAGAGTAGGTCTTTGAAGCTAAGGCTTTGAAATATTGCATACTTGATAGTGCACTCTACTGGAAGGATCCAGGAGGAGTATTACTTAATTGTTTGGTAGAAGATGAATCCAGAGAAGTGATGAAATATTTCCACAAGGGATATTGTGGAGGTCATTTTTACTAGAAGACTATGGCCAAAAAAGTACTGAGAGAAGGTTACTATTGGCCTACATTGTTTGCAGATTTGTACAAGACGATCATGAGCTGCCATGAGTGCCAACTTTTCCAAGGTAAACGTAAGCTCCTTCCTTTACCATTATAGCCCATTTCAGTTGAAGCTCCCTTCCAGCAATGGGGCTAAGATTTTATCGGTGAAATACATCCACCCTCATCTTCTCAACATAAATGGATACTTACCGCCACAGACTATTTCACAAAGTGGATCGAAGTGATCCCAACCAGGAAAGCTACTGACTCAGTCATAATTCATTTTCTATAAGCTAACATCTTGTCTCGGTTTGGTTGTCCTAGAAATATCATCACGGATAACATTGCAGGTTTCAAATCAAAGAAGATGATAGAATTATGTGATAAGTATAACTTTAAATTAGGTCATTCTACAACATATTATCCACAGGGCAATGGATTGGCGGAGTCCTCCAACAAGTCTTTGATCATCATAATCAAAAATATGTTGGAGCCTAAAAAAAAAATATGGCACAAGAAGATGATAAATGCACTATGGGCATATCGAGTAAGCAGCAAAATATCCATTGGCATGTCTCCATTTTAGGTAGTTTACGATGTGGATACATTTTTCCCTACTTCATTGGCCGTCCCAGTCATGAAACTTCTACAAGAGGCTGGAAATGAAGAAAATGATATTCATCACAGAATAAACCAAATGATTCACTTGCAACAAACAAGGGAAGAAGTGTTCCATAACACTTCCAAGCTCCATGATAAGATCAAGTAGATTTATGACAAGAAAACCAAACAAGATTATTTCAAGATTGATGATGTGGTACTCCATTGGGATGCCAATAATTAAGACAAAGGTAAGCACGGGAAGTTCAATAATTTATGGAAAGGTCCATTTAAGGTTGCATCTTCTCATGGAAAAAATGCATATCTTTTGGAAGAAATGAATGGGAAAAGCTACTTAGGAGGGACAGTAAATGGTAGGCTCCTGAAGCACTATCTCTTTTGATCTGAAAATTATGAAAAAATTTCATCCTCATTGTATATATCAGTTTGATATTTTTTCAAGTGTGAAGTGTAAAAGCATTGGAGTTTGGAGACCGAAGTGAAGGCCATGGATCTTCATTGAGTTTCTACTATTTCAAGTTAAGTTTGCATAAGAGTAAGTTCAGTTTTCAGTCAAGTTGTGTCAAATTTGAGTCAGTTTCATTCATTTTGTGTCATTGAGTTGTCAAAATAGTTAGTTTTGCATTTCAGTTTCAGTTATTTTTTTACCGTATTGGCCCAATGGAAGAAATCATTGATCTGCAAAACTCAGAGATCTGCGATTCTTGACACCTCTTTCAAAGCTTCCATCCCCAATAAGGCCAATGTTAGTGTCAGAATATGCATTATGCCATCATTGATCAATATCACTCTTTTCCTTTTCATATTAGGTGTCTCACTCTAAAATTTTTATATCATTCCATTAGGTCATGCTAAAAATTGTTTCACTGATGGTAGCCCTAATCAATAAAAATCCACTCTCCCTCAGAAAATCACATTTGCTCACTCACCTTCATGTCTTGATAAGCATAATAACACATATGAAAAGATCATTTCATCATGTCTTATCTCAGTTAAAGTAAACCATGGAAGTAAGGTTATTCAAGGTCCCATTAGGTCATTAGGGTTTTGTTTTTCAAGGTCCAAAAATGCACCATTCCATCCCAATAAGGTCAGAAAACAAATGTGAGAGTGAATCAATGACATTCTATTTCCATCTTCAGAAACTCATCAATATGTAAATATTATATTTTTAAATCTGTAATTTTGATTTTATATGATTTTCATTTCAAAATGTCATTTTGATATGAAAACTAAGATGTAATTTATTTTTAATTTCCTTTCTAATTTTATGTTTTCTATATGTAATATTTTCACTCCCTAGCTATCAACTCAACGCACTCATGCCAAAATGAAGGAAAGAAATGTCAAGCTCGATCAAATGATCAACCTGCAAAGCAAAAAGTCATAAGTCAAAGAGAATTAGTCTGAAAAATTGAAAGGTAAAGTGAAACATAAGGAAAGTGGGTTTTCAAATCATAAATCAAATCCAATTAAGTATAAAGGCCCTCAAACACATCAAATCGAAGTTCATTTTCTTCCTACAACCTCAAAAAAACTCAAAAAAGGAGAGATTTTCGAGTTTTAGGGTGAAATTGTGCAAAACAAGGTCAGAGGGTGTGTTTCCCATTGGCACGGCACTGCATGTTTTCCATTGGCGTTGCATGTTTGTATGAAAGTGTTGCGCGTTTCTTAAAGGCATTACATGTTTGTCAAGAGGAGGGCATGTTTTCCATTGGTGCTACACGTTTACCCAGTTTCTTAAAAAATTGCTTGCAAGGCCTCCAAACTTCACAAATTCACTTCCAAACCTTCAGTAGTGATTCTTCATGCCTCTAGTAAGCGAGTAAGTAACAAATTTGTTTCACTCCACTTTATAAAATGTCATTTTGATGTGTGAAGTTTGCTTAAGGAAATTTGGTGTCTCCTTCCAATGCAAAACCCTAGTTTCCCTCAAAAGCTAATTTACATTTCAATTTCAATCCCTTAGCCTTCATATACCTTTCCCATATCATAAGACATTTTCCAAAATCCCTACATTAACATCCCCTTTCCCTAAGCTTTCATTTACTTCAAAACCCTAAACCCTAGGTTTACATTTTCCTAGGCTCCTATACCCTACCTAAAATTAAATCCCCTATTCTAAAACCCCTCATAAACACTACCCCTATCACCTCCCTCATATTACAAATCCCTATTTCCATCTCCTCCAATTTCCTCACACCAGCCCTCACTTCATACACTCACCTTTCATTCCATCATATCCTTAGGGTTTTGACACCAAATACATTATGGCAGAAGAGGAGAATAGAATTCATAGTGAGGAGGAAGAAAGACAAGAGAGAAGGTCATCTAAAAAAGGAGGGAGAATTATTAGACATGAGCCAGCAAATACCAGAAAACTCATGGCATCTCCCATCACTATGACATGCTTTAAGCATGTTGGTTATTTTGAGTTCTGTGAGAAAGTAAAAAGGGTCCAATACCATCCTATGTTGTCCATATTATTCATTTTCAACCTCCATGACAACCAGGTAACCCTTATTGGTGTTACTTTCACTGTGTCCACTTCCATCATATCAGCTGCCACTGGGATCCCAAACATTGGGGGAAAATGGTTCAAGAAAGGAGATTTAAATAAATATTACTATGAGCCATACATTAAACCAAGGTATAAGAATGAGATAAAGATGATTTTTCCTTTCTCTTATCTCCTGGACAGATATGTCCCCATGATGAAAATCATTATGAGGTACTTTACTTGTGAGGGTAGGTTTTCTATACCCTACTCCTATCATATCTGACTACTCATGCACTTTACAAGGTTCAGAATGCTAGATATACCTTATTATCTCTACCGAAGCATTGAGAAGATGGAATTTATTTCCCAAAAGAGATATTATGATCATCAAATGCAAAGTGTATTTCACCACTCCCTCATCAAGATAATGGTACTCCATCACCTTGATTAGTTAAACATTGCATGGGAGACCTTTATATCCAATGATATTTTCACTGTCCCACCTATTCAGCATGACCAAAATGCACCTTCATCATCTCATCCTTCCACATCCATTCCTCCATCTTATCCTACTATTCATACATCATCACCAGATCAGTCTCCTTCATCCACCTCACCACCTTCATCTCCATTTCACATTGAAATTGGGTCACCTAGAAGAGGTGAAATTAGCAAGCCTAAGAGGGTTGATTTGGGAACATTGACACATACTTATCAGAGAGGTCATAGGAAGGTTTTTTCCCCACTGATTGTGGGAGGGGCCCTGCCTTCTTCACCAACAAATCAGGTACACAAAGACAAGGAAAAAATGGCAGAGGTGGACATACATGAAGAGAAAGGCCTCCATGAGAAAGAGACAGATTTTGAATTTGTAAACTTGGACACAATTGATGATGATGATCCTTGATCATCCAAGAGAATGAATCCAAGATTAAAGACCTCCAAGCTAATCTTGGAGGTCCAAGTTTGTCATTAACTTTCTTAAGCAAGAAAATCAGCATCTGAAGACCAAACACTCCATTGATGAAGTAAGATGCATCAAAGCACAAAGAGAGGAATAAAAGGCTAAAGCCTTGCTTGAAGAGACACTAGAGAAGTATGGTGAACCTGATGATGAGGAGGACCAACCTCCAAGACAGAGACATAGGACTATAGGGCTGAAAAGAGCTCTAGCCCTAGAGAGACAAAGGGAAGCTGAGCTAGTGGACCAGCTAACCCTAAATGAACATCTTGCCATAGAAATCAGTGAGAACATAGAATCATGGCTTGATAGAGAAAACCAGCACTTGGAGAAGCTCTTAGCCAAGGCTCAAAAGGACAATTAAATTCAAATAAGGAAATCAAATCATTATGCCATGAGGAACAAAATTGCAAGGGCCAAGCTCAAAAGAGCCCATGTAAAAATCGAACCCTTGACCAAGCAAGAGGAGAAAAGGAGGCTAAACATACTTGTTGAGGTAACACTCCATGCCTTAAACACATGATCATCCATATTCCCACCAATTTTGACAAAGTTTTGGGTAAATTTTGAAAGTTTGTAAATTTTTGTGTTTTTTAGGATATTTTTAGCATAGTAAAAGTGTCAAACGCGCAGCACCTAGGGCGTTGCGCTCTTTTGGGGGCATAAAATAAGAAAATTGCCACCGCCATTAGATTTAGAATGATTAGGACATGAACCCTGTGCATTTTCTAAGAATTTGGAGGAAAATTGGTCAGTGGAAAAGGCCAAAAACCATAAAAAAACCATGTTTCTGCCTCATTTTTTGCCTGGGCGCTGCGCGTTTACCAGTCTTGGGAATATGAGTTTTTGATGGTGAAAATGGGCTTCATTTAGAAAACAAAAGTCATTTCTGGAAAGTAGACTTGAACGGATTTCCAACGAGCCGTCTTGGAGCAACTTTGGACATTGGGAAGGCACCCAAATTCAACCTTGAATAGAGAGGGTGCATTTGACACAAAAGGCGCGTGTTTGAAAAGAAGATGGCAAGTTTGACAGTATTCTGAAACTTTTTGATTTTCACTCCAGTTTTGATTTTTATCTTGGTAAATGATGATTTTACCTATGTAAATTATGAAACTAAATGTAATTATCATGTTTTTACTATTTACTAGGGTAAATACATTAGGTAAATCAACCAAATGAGGTGTAATGAATCATTTCACTTAAGATAGGAATGAGTCACTTGGACCATCCTATACTCTAGCTATTAGTTTATATTTTTGTGTAATATCTTCCGCACCTCATGGATTCGACCCTGAGGATGAGTGAAGGTTTTTTTCATGTCTATTTAGCTAATTTCTTCACACTAGTGAAGGGTTGGAATCAATTTGACGTTTGCTAGTTGATCAAGGAAACTTTGTACTTAGTTTGGCCAAGCTAATAAAGAGGAGTTGCAGCTACATTTATGGGATACTTGTGGTATCATAGTTTCTTCTTCAGTATCATATGTTTGAAAGTATTTTGTTCATGTTCACTTTCATTTCTATGTTATGATCTTTTACAAGTTAGAAATTCATAATACATGTTTTGCACATGCTCTGTTTTGGGTAACTGATCATATTGTGTTCATCTTCTTCTGTCTAAGAAAAATACATCTCTTATGCTTTTCTTAGCCTTATTACAGTTTCAAAACCATTCAATAACAATTCTCTCCAATTTATAATCATTATACCTACCTTGCCCCATTGATCCCTGCAACCCTAACTCATTTGCCCTGACCTAGCTTTCCTTGACCTAATTCCTTCATCCAGTGATTTCCCCAACCAAAACAATTCAAAAAAAAACCTACACTCTATATCTAGCCTAAAAACCCTAATTTCTCCATCCCTCCTGGCTGTGACCCTTTTTGAGAGAGCCCTATCCGACTTGATAGGGCTAGCTATCAAGTCAAAATCTTAGTCTGTGGTTACCTCTGTTGGGATTCCTTTTTCGGCCTTACGAATCCGGTTGAGTGATAACAGTAACAAAATCTTATCCAACAGATCATTAGCTCTATTTATAAATAAATGAACCTTGTTTATCTTATTAAAGCATATTTGTATAAATAAATGGATTCTACCAAGGTCTAAACTTTTTTTAGCAAAAGAACATGATTATGAGCCAAAAAGGATAAAATATTGATAGAAAACCAAGTAATTAATCAAGGAAAATACAATAATTACAATACCCAACATACCCCCCAAATGACTTGATTACATGTCCTCTTGCAATTAATTTTTAGATCGAGAAAACAAATAGTTATGTAGGGAAGTCAAGGAGTAAGCTTCATAAGTTTCCTCTCCTCTGTACCTGAATCTGGATCTATGCTTGATCTCTTGGAGATTTGAATCCTCACTTTTTTTAGACAACTCATGATCAAATCAATGATATGGCAGAGGAAACTATGTCATGGGGCATTACTACCTACATCCCATCCAATTAACTCCTACCTCCATTACGATTGCAATATAAGAATGGACCCTAGAAAGAGCTTTTTGAAATTTATGGAGGCCAAAAGGTTCCCTATTCTTCATTTCTCGTGAAGATTTTATCCATCTCATTTTAGCCCCTTTTACTACATCATCTTTTATGTCCTTCAATTATTCAAGCTCTGAGATCAATAATTTTAGATGAATATCAATAAGTGCAGAGCAAACTTTCGACTTTTTAGCAAAATTGGTATGCCTATGAAATGTAGTGAATGCATTCTCAGGTTATCCTCGAACCCATAGCTCACAATGTGCCTCGTTATGCTCAAAGGTATTGCAGGACTTCCACCATTTTATCTAGTTTTGGGTGAAATATATAAGGTATTGAAGTTGAATATCTCTAACAAAGGGCGCAACATTTTCATCTCTTTGTTCCATCAACAGAAAATTATGCATATAAATATCATAGAAAAGATATTGAATGCATTCGTTCTGCTTATGGAAAAAATTTATGAAATTCAAAATATCAGCAAACCCATAAGGAAAGACATGTTGTGTCGTTTGAATCTTAAGCATTAAGTATTGTTCCACTGAAAATAAGGCATAATTATAGGATGGAGCCCTACAATCACAGACATCTAGAATCATGGAACAAATTTCATTCTTCTCCAAGGTCAATTTATGAACTTGTTCTTACAACTTTCAAATCTTATTCTAGGAAACACTCAATTATGTTGTCATCTCTATCTCCACATTGGTCAATTCATAAAATTGTTTCAACAATTTATGATGTTCATCTTGAGGAACCATCTCCCCCTAGTACTTAGCTACAATATTCTTTAATGTTTTTACTTCAGCTTCTAGGATCAAGGGTGAATATGGAGGCACATTGTTTGTTTGCACTCTTGTCTCAGTCTGAATCATTCCTTGGTTTGTGTTTCCATGGTATGATATTCATAGAATTTTCTCTTCTTACCGACCCTAGATTGACTTGCAGCATTTCTCTTTCGACCAATATATGTTATAAAATTATATATTACAGAGAAACGGAACACATAAAGTATGCGGAAAAAAAAACATAGAACTAACATATAAAACAAGAGATACACAGATATATGTGGTTCACCCAACTTGGGCTACGTCCACGGAAACAACCAGTCCTTCCTTTATATTATCCAGCAAAACGAAGAGACACAACCTACAATAGATCTGATGTAATATCCTCTACTCTCTTACACAGTCCCCCTTGCTATTTATCACTCTGAGTATATGTTACACTGAAAACTGTCACCTTGACATTCTGCTGACCGTATGAGCTCATTATTACTCATACTTCCTCCTTTTGCAAGTCTAATATACCAGCTCCTCATATCAAGCTTCAAAATCAGAAGAAAATCCTTAAAATCCCCTAAAGAATTGGTATCGCACTTTCTATATGCATTCCCTGCGGTCCCGCACCTAAAGCTCAGCCTGCATGCGGAACCATACCGCACGTTCTTTGTGTAATGGGTGCGGACCTCTGTAAAACATAAAAAGGCGAGAAAATGAAGATTAAAAAGTGAATTCCAGGTGAATTCTAGAAGATTCTAGACGGGAATTTTCGGAATGGATACGCTTTGAAGCTGGTTCATGCATCCCTCTCTTAATGGAGCTAACCCCTTGATGTAAGGAGTTTATCCCTTTGAAGGAGGATTCTATCCCTTCATATTTGGAACTAGAAACCTCCTCTCTTTCACTATAAAAAGAGGCCTTGGGTAGCCTCAAAGGGAGTTCAAGCTTATGAGATTTGAAGTTAAATTCTGTTGAGATTTAGACTTGAGTAACTTAAGACTTTCTGTGAGGTTAAATCACTCATCCTCATTTGTCTTAGTTCAAAGAGTGCAATGCTTGTCAGAGTAAAGGAGATTCCTTCTTCGGACCCCGGGAGGACCTGCACAACATCAAGGCACTGGTTGTAAAGGTTTTCTATCTTTAAAGTTAATAAAAATATACTCATTTCTCTCATTAAACTGTCAATTTGTGGTTTATTTCATAAATTCCTTGATCATTATGATAAGTATGATTTATGATAATGTCTATACAGGTGCTTCTTAATCTTTTTCCTTGTTTGTGATTGCAGATATACGAAGGACGTTCTTTCAGTGCACGGGAAGGACTTCAACAAAATCAAGTAAGCAAGCAAAGCGTTGGATATAAGGTAGGCCTTGCACCCGTATAGTGTTTTTATAAATTGCATATACTTAGAGAGAGATTAGTATAATTGGCTGTTTGTTGCTAGTTACCTTTTGTACTAGAGAGATCGGTCTTGTCCGCAAGACGGATTAATCTACACAACAAAATGGCGACTCCGCTGGGGAAGAACTTGTGTTTGTTCTTGGTTCTCTTTGATTTTTGACTTGAGAAAAGGTTTCTTTTTCTGGTTTTTGATTGATTCACATCTGTCTGGGTGTTTTAAATTTTTCTGTTTTTTGAAAATTTAGAAGTATTTTGAATTTTTCTATCATTCTTGCTAGGACCGCACTCTGCATAACTGTTACAGTGCGGGCAGTTTCGCACGTTCTTTATAGAATACAGTGCGGGACCGCACCTGTCAACACTGCTTACATGCGGACCCTGTTAAAATTTTGAAAAATTTCTAGGTTTCTTTTTCTGGTTAATTTTTAGATCTTTGGTTTCTGCCCAGACTGGTTATTGTGTCTGTCAAAAATTCATTGTTTATGAACTCCAACAGTGTTAGTGTTTTGAATGATTTTCTAGGAGATTTTGCCAATTGGATTATTTTTCCTGTTTGGTCTTTGTAGTGATTCAAATTTTTGACAATCTGTAGTATCTCAGATCACATAAGATCTCTTTTTGTCTCTTGAATCCGACCTCATTGTGAAAACATCCTAGTTTGAGAAATTAAGCCTTTTTTATTTCTTTGCAAATCTTCGAAAAGAACTTGTTTTAAAAGTTTTGAATTTCATTTATTCTTTGAGTGTTTTGAAAAACATATTTTGAGTGTTTTTTGATCTGTTTGATAGATTCTTAGTTTGCTGAACAACTAAGAGAAACATTCATAAAAAAAAAACTCTCTAAAAAGCTTTTACTCAAACTTAGATTAGTTTTTTAGATTAGTCTTCATAGTTTTAAATAATTTTAATTTTTGTAGATTTCTTTCGAAAGAGAATTGTTTTGTAGCTTCTTGTTTGGAAAAGAAAACAATTTTTCTTGTGAGCTTTGATAGTTTAACGAAAAGACAAAATGTTTCTTTCACTTAGTTTTCATGTTTGAAGAAGAAATTTGAAAGTTGCATTCTCTAACTCTTCTTTAGATAGAAAATTCATTGAAAGAAAAAAGAATTGAATATCATCATAGATGCATTTTAGTGTTTTTGGAAGTCGAGTCTTCACATCATACAAAGTTTCATTTCCGCGCCCATTTGACTTAAGAAACAGCTCTTAAAAGTAACGCTTAAATAAAATTCATCTAGTAATCTTTTTATTTCTAGGGCTCTCATCACCAACATAGCTTAGGCTAGTATCTTGGAGTAGGGATTAATTAACTCTCCAAGGTAGATAAAACAAACAAGTAGATATATCTTGTGGTAGGAAGAATTCCAGTTGTTGCATGTATGCTCTGGGAAGCTCCTCTTAAAGGAGTTAAGCACGAGATCATATCTGAACCAGTGGGGTAATCAATCCTTCCTCATTGGGAACGATAGAAGATATACACGTATTAAAAACGGTAAACCTCGGATAGACCATTGTCGAGGAGCTAGGGGTCACTTGTCGGTAAACCTTGGATTATTTCAAGGAGCCTTCAAGGGGATTGAGCTTTGTTACTCTACCCTTGCGTGTGTGTCGGATCGTAGACTGTTCCCCCAGGTATATTTCTTTCAGTTGGTAACCTTAGTGGCCATAATCTTTAGGATTCTTTCCTAAGGTGACAGTGGAGGGAAGATCCCACTGTACCTAGAACAGACGTCAGCTAGACTCACTTAGACTCTCCGGAGGGTTATCTTCACTCGAGATGGTATAGTGGAGAAACTTGCACCGGTCTGTTTCATTAAGCAGGTTGTCGGGGTAACTGTTCCAACCGCCCTTTTCGTGTTAAAACTCTACTAAGTTGGATTTCATCACCAACTAGTGATTTTAGTACGGAAAGTTACTTGTTTGTGTGTGGTTTGAACTCTTAGATTTTTTTAAGCGTATGATTCAATTTTTTGTTTCTTAGAGACTTTAGGTGTTTTCATTGAAATTTTTCTTTGTTTGCGTGTGATTAGATAATTTTTCATCGTGGCGGAATTGCCGAGACAATCCCGGAGAATACAAGGGAAACCCCCTGAATTTACACCAGGTCATCTTGAAGGGCTTCGAGCTCTGGTACCACACATTAGCCGTAGAATTAGATCAACAGAAGCTGAAAGCTCTGCTATTGTGATACATCCTGATCATCAAATTCCTACAACAGAATATATTCAAGAACCGATTTCAGTTTCTGAAGTCACTAAAAATATTTCTCCTACTGGAGAATTATCTGACGAACCTGAAATCTCTGAGCCTGAAACTGAATCTTCTGTGTTAGAAACATCTTCAGGATTTATCTCACCAACTTCTAGCGATCCAGGTTCACCAAGGGTTAGAAATATCATTACTGAAAATCTTCCTTCTGGACTAATTTCTATAGAAGAACTTACTAATCCAGACGAAGACATATCTCTTCCCAACTCCCCTCAATCGTTAAATCTTAGGGAGCGTGAATATATTTTCTACAGCCCTATTCGAACTAATCCCTGGTATCTTTCTTTAACTGATTTTTTAGAGAATCTGGGTCTTGCTTTTTATCCACCTCGAGTTCCATTTCATCCTACACCCAGAGGTTACTATCCGTCATCTATTATGGCTGGAGAGTCGTCCATGTTTTCACAAACGCCTGAATCTTTTTTACATGGTGGTCCTTCTGTTCCTGCGGGATATCAGTCTTTAGCTGGTACTTTCTCAGGAGCAACTCCTCAACCTATCGAAAATGTGTTATCATCTGGTCTTGGTGGACTTAAAATTGAAACGTCGAACGCAGAGCAAGTTTATATGATGTCTGGTAACGTTCCTAATCCTCAAGCTCAAGGCTGTCAGTTTCCTTATGGGGGTCAACCTCAGGGAACTCAGTTACCGCTTGGGGGTCAACCTCAGGGTGGTCAATTACCGCCTGGGGGGCAACCTCAAGGTAGTCAGTTACCACCCGGGGCTCAACCTCAAGGTAGCTTTTTCCCAGGACAAACTGTGGATCAATATTATTTTGGGGGGAAACCCCAAGGACAGTACATACCTCAAGGTTACCAACCTCAAGGACAGTACATTCCTCAAGGTCAACCCCAAACTCAATATGCTCCTCAGGGTCCTCAACAACCCCAGCTTCAGTACGTGCCTCAAGGTTATCAACCTCAAGGGCAGTACCCAATGCAAGGTTACCAACAGCCTTCTGGTCAACCATCTGTTCAAGGAGCCCGAACTTTACCTTATTATCAACCCTACGTTCAACCAGGTTTTGGTCCTTACGTTCAACCTTCTACGGGACAGTACCCCGGAATGATGGTGTGGGATCCATCCCAATATCAACAGCCTTTGCAGCCTAATGTGCAGTTACCTTATCAACCTGGTCAGCCAATGGTTTCTGGTTCAATTCAGCAACCTGGTCAGCCAGTTATTCAAACTGCTGCACCTAGTTCAGTTCAGCAGGCTGGGCCTAGTACACCTCAGACTCCGCCCCAAACTGCTGCAACTGCTGCAACGTCTGTTCAACCTGTTACACCTATTTCTGGAGTGTCTATAACCCCGAGTTCGGCTATCCCTGTATCCGGGCAAATCCCTCAAGTCTCTGTACCTCAGTCAGGGCCTACAGCTCAGACTACAGTTCAGATGCCTGCAGGACAATCCGGTACAAGTACAGTTGTTACGAGTCAACCTCAGTTTACTTATCAACCGTACCAAGGACAGCCGCAATACGGTCCCTATGTTCAGAATCCAAGCTATCAGCCATACCCTGGTTATACTTATCAACAACCTCAGTATGGTCTGATTCATCCTGGTTATCCGGGAGGTTATACAATACCCAATGCTAATCCGATTCCTAGTTATCCTGGGTATCCGCCTCCTGGATCTGCTTTGGCTTCTCAAGGTTTTCGTGACCCTAACCGTCAGTTACCGTTCATCGCAACTTTGGACTTACCAGATTTGACGTGCCTTACTAATGATCCTATTTTCTATTATCAGAACTGGCCGTCAATGCCTCATAAGTTGCCCAGTGACATACCAAAATTTGAAGGTAAGTCAGGAGAGGATCCATCAAATCATGTGATGACTTATCACCTTTGGTGTGCATCTAATTCTATTAGTGATGATTCGATTCGCTTACGTCTTTTCCAAAGGACACTCATAGGTCTTGCAGCCAAATGGTACATTGAGTTGCCACGAGGCTCGTTTCATAATTTCAGTCAGTTAGCAACGTCTTTCTTAACTCATTTCGAGTTGCCTGTCAGATACGACAATGGCACTGAATTATTAACTTCACTAAAACAATCTACGTCCACGTATATTTCTGATCATATTCATGAGTGGCGACGTAGACGACGATTGGTGAAGGTTTATATTCCAGATCAAATTTTGGCAGAGTGGTTTGTAAAATCATTACTACCTAAGATCACTGAAGATGTAGCTAAGGCTGGTGTTGTTACTGAAGAGCAAGTAATTGCTCAGGCTCAGTACCTAGACCTCGTCTATACGCAGTCAGGTACTTTACATGAAAAAATTCCCGATTTACCCAAACAAGGTCAGATAGCTGCTCCTCCTTCAGGGTCTCATGCCGCTGACGGTATGATTGGTACAGTTAGTTCCAAAAGTAAGAAGAAATCCTCAAAGAATTCTTCTCCAATCATAAATTTACCTGATTCCCCGAAGGGAGAATCCTCTCAAGAAGTTTCTGCCGATATTCATGTCGTTGAAACATCTACGGCAAAATCAAAATCCGGTGGTAAAAAGAAGGGGAGGAATAAAAACAAGAAAAATTCGAAAGAGAAAACAGATAGAGAAGAATCCAATGATGAGAAACGTAAACCTCGCTATCCTTGCTTCATTTGTGAACAAGATCACTTCACGAAAGAATGCCCATATCGAGAAGAGGTTACGAAACTCATTAAAGGATCGCAACAACCTGCTGTCTTGAAGGATCCTTTTCCAGCTCAAGATAGTAAGATGATTGGTTCTTCCTCGACCACTTTAGAAGAGCCTATTATGATGATGTCTCATATAAGGGTTGCGACGCGATCGCAAGATTACGGTTCTAAGAATCTGGTTGATGGCAAAGAAGGAGAGTCTTCCAATGCCAACGCATCAAATACAACTCCTCCTGTTTCTGGTCCGCTACAGATCGAGAAACAAAATCCAGACTTGATAATCAAGCCGCCTGCTAAAGGTGTTCTTCGTAAATCAGCTTTCAATCCACATGCGAGAGCTGCTCAGAATTACAACATTGCTGAAGATTTAGCTATTTCTCCTTCAGCAATGTCGGCTTTGGAAGTGCTGCAGTCGTGTCCAGCACAGCGTAAATTGTTATTGTCTGCCATAGGAGCTGTTGATGTTAATGATTCTAACCTTATAATCTTCGATTTAGAAACTAGTACACCACATCTTCCTCATCAAATGGCTTTCCAGATTCCAGTGTTAGTCAAAAACAGACCTATTTTTCGGACTGTGATTGATGAGGGAGCTTCAACGTGTATTATGTCGCTTCAGTGTTGGAAATCTCTTGGTTCTCCTACACTTAACCAATCTCCGACGATTCTAAAAGCTTTTGATGGTCGAGGCTTTCAACCTTATGGTATTTTGCAGGATTTACCCATAGGGGTTGAAGGGAAAATTGTTAATCTAGATGTGGAGGTGGTTGATGCCCCTCTAGATTACAACCTTCTACTGGGTCGTAGTTGGTCTTATGCTATGAATGTTGTTGTCTCTTCGGTCTTTCGACTTATAAAATTTCCATATCAAGGAAGGATCGTGACAATAGATCAGTTAACTTATTTTTCGTCAGACCCAGCCTCTACAGAAACAATCCAGCATGTTGGTAAAACGGCTATCCCTTATAAGGATGTTGGAGTAGGTTTGGTTAAAGATTCTAGTTTGCTAGGAACTTTTTCCTTTCCTCCTCCTAACGTATCGTCTTCTACTGCAACTATTCATATGATTTCGTCAGACACAGTTATGTCTGATGATCCTTGGATTCTACCTTCGGAATCCGAGATTGACTCATTTGATGGCGCGATGCCTTTGAGTCCATTTGAAATTGCGTACCAGACTGTACAGTCTTTTTCCAACACCTTTTCAACCGAAATCGATCCAATGAATGGGATCCAAGAGGAATCGCTTTCTATTTCTAGTTCAGACGCAACGACATTTCCTGAAATTGTTCATACAGATGAGCAAATTCGTGAGTTTTTGTCTGTTGATGATTTACCATGGGAAGATCTCCATCATAGGTCTTCATTCTTACCTGAATTAGATCATTTTGAAAATGATTTCGCTTCAATATTTACTGCTGAATATGCCAAGGAACCTCAGAATCCATTGAAAAATCCTGATTCTGAATTAAATTTAGAAAATATATCTAGAACGGTTCCAATTGACATTTCAGTAAAACCTGGAATAATTGAAAACATTCATATAGGTGCTTGTTGTTCAGACGAAGAAATTCAGACTTATAAAGCCCTATTTCAATAATTCCGTGACGTGTTTGCCTGGTCTTACGAAGAAATGCCAGGAATTGATCCATCGATCGTAGTACATGAAATTAAGACTTACCCGGATGCTAAATCTGTTCGTCAACGATTACGTCAAATACATCCTAGAAAAGCTGCTGCTATAAAATCTGAAGTTGAAAAATTACTTCGAGCAGGATTCATTTATCCAATTCCTTTAATGGATTGGGTATCGAATATTGTTCCTGTGACTAAAAAACAAGGAACAATAAGAGTATGTATCGATTATAGGGATATTAATCGAGCGTGTCCAAAAGACAAGTATCCAACTCCCTATATCGATCAGATAATCGACGATTGTGCTGGAAGTGAACTTTTTTCCTTTATGGATGGTTTTTCTGGCTACAATCAAATAAACATACTCCCTGCAGATCAACCTAAAACAACTTTCATTTGTCCGTGGGGAACGTTTGCCTATTGTAAACTACCTTTTGGACTAAAGAACGCTGGAGCAACTTTTCAACGGGCAATGTCTTATGCATTTCATGACATTAAACACATTGTTCAACCATATCTCGATGATTTACCTGCTCATTCATTACGTAGGGCCGATCATCCCACTCATTTACGAGCAATTTTTATGAGATGTCGGCATTATCGGATAAGGTTGAATCCGCATAAATGTGTTTTCTGCGTAGAATCGGGTCGTTTACTGGGATTTGTTGTCTCGAAATCAGGCATTCGTGTTGATCCTTCGAAGGTCGAAGCTATTGTTAAATTACCTCCTCCTTCGACATTGCGCCAACTCCAGAGTTTGCAGGGGAAAGCAAACTTTTTACGTAGATTTATTCAGAACTATGCCGAGCTTGCAAAGGGTTTTACCCGGTTGTTGAAACAAGACATTCTGTTCTTTTGGGACGAGGTCGCTGATCGATCTTTTGATGCACTTAAACACGCGTTGACCCATGCACCGTTATTGCATCCTCCCAACTACAACCAGGATTACATTCTGTATCTCGCTGCTTCCCATTCCACTATTGGGATGGTACTAGTTCAGGAAGATGAATCTCACAACGAACATGTGATTTATTATCTTAGTCGCAATTTGAATCCGACTGAAATCAAATACACACATGTGGAGAAATTGGCCTTGGCAGCTGTTCAAGCTGTCCAAAGTTTTCGACATTACATATTGTTACGTAAAACCACAGTAATTTCTGATTGCAACCCTATGATGTATATTTTGACCAGACAATTGCTAGGGGGCAAGTATTCTAAATGGATAGTTATCCTACAAGAATTTGACTTGGAATTTGAGAAATCCAAGGCAAAGAAGTCTTTGGTTTTTGCGGAACTAATGTGTGATTTTCCCTCTACTGATATTGAAATAGTGGCAGAAGAATCCATTGTGGACGAATCTTTGTTTCTTATCAGTACGTTTGATCCATGGTATGGGGATATTATTGTATATCTCCAAACCCAATCTTTTCGGCCTGAAATTTCAAGAACTCAGCGACGGAAAATACGTTTCCAATCCCAACAATATAATATCATTGGTGATACTCTTTATCGACGAGGAGCGGATTCTGTTTTTCGACGTTGTTTAACTCATGAAGAAGCTGAAAAGGTACTCAATGACTGTCATTCTGGAGCATGTGGTGGTCATATGTCTGGGTATGCCACTGCCCAAAAGATATTGCGTGCAGGTTATTTCTGGCCAACATTATTTAAAGATTGCATTTATGCGGTTCGGAAATGCCACAACTGTCAAATTTTTGATAGAAAAATGCGCGCGCCACCTGCTCCTCTTCACCCTATAATTGCCGTTGGTCCATTTGCAAAATGGGGTATCGATTTTATCACATGTAACCCTCACTCGGCCGGGGGGCATGCCTATATTATTCTCGCTGTAGATTATTTTACGAAATGGGCCGAGACGATGCCTACATATTCAGCCGACGGCAAGACTGCTGCAACATTCGTGTTCAATCACATAATTGCTAGGTTTGGTGTTCCTCAAGCTATTATTACAGATCATGGAAGTCATTTTCGGAACATCATGATGACTGAATTAACAGAACAACTTGGCCTACGCCATGATAATTCCACTCCATACTATCCACAAGCAAATGGTCTGGTTGAAGCTATTAATAAAGTTTTGGTCACCATGATTAAACGAATCATTGGTATTCACAAGACGAATTGGCATTCCATGTTATTTTCAGCGCTTTGGGCATATCGAACCTCAGTCAAAACATCAACGGGTTTCACTCCTTTTCAACTAGTTTACGGTTTAGAAGCCGTGCTACCAATTGAATGCGAAATACCGTCACTAAAATTAGCCATAGAATTACTTCCAGCTACGTCTGAAGAGGAAAAACGTTTCTTGTACTTGGCCCAATTAGATGAGAATCGACGAAGTGCTGCAATAGCAAACGAGGCTCATGTTAAAAGGATAAAAGCTCAGTATGATAGAAATGTGACCCCTCGAAATTTTTCAGAAGGAGACCTAGTTTTACTTTACGATCAAGCCAACGACAAGCTAGGAGCTGGAAAATTCGTGCCTATGTGGCATGGTCCTTACATTGTGAAACGAAAGTTAGCAAAAGGGGCTTATGAGTTAGTAGATTTTGACGGTGTCCCTTTGGATAAACCCAGAAATGGGCTTTATCTAAAGCGATATTACGCTTAAACAAGGTGTGGAGATTTTTTGTTAGTTTAGATTTCTTTACTGCTGGTGTGTTTTAGATTAGAAAAGTGTGCCTAGTTTAGAAGTGTGTTTTTGTCACTATGACTGCTTATCTGAGTTTTACTCTTGATATTGCAGATGTCGACGTCTCTTCAAACCTACATTGGTTTTGCTTATGGTGCTTGTCGTAGTACACGGAACATTTCTTCCGCAGCTTGGGTTATCTATTCACCCTCTGACGAGTTAGTATCCATGCATGGGGTAAGCCTTGGTCAAACAACAAATAACATTGCCGAATATAGTGCAGTGATTGAGTTATTATCTGAGTCCATATCATTTGGAATTCGGAGTTTGATTGTAAGGTTGGATTCTGAACTTGTTGTATTACAGCTTAACAGGGTTTATACCATTAGAAATCCTGTGTTATTACGGTTATTTTTGAGAGTTCGTCTCTTGGAACGTGAGTTTGATTACATTGAATATCAGCATATTCCAAGACGTTTAAATACATTAGCAGATTCAATTGCTTCTAGTATGATAAATAGACATTTGCAATAATTAAAAGCAGTAAAACAAAAAACATTCATTCATGTACGCAGATAGCCGTCAAAAATAGTGATATATATCATAGGAGTGTGTTCAAAATATATACATCGTCTTCGATCATAGGTTGGAAACACCTTATGATCGGCAAAAATGGTAACACAAAAGTACAAAAATGAGTCTACATGATCATCTCATCACTGATGATGATCTCGATAGGAAACAACTGCTCGAGCCACCCTGCATAGGAACCTCCTGAAAGGTCCTGGGACTCCAATCACATATCTTTGAAGCCTGAGGGGGATATCATCTATGCTCGTCTCTGGTATATCTAGAGTCAAGTGTTCTAGATGATGTTCCAAATCAGTCAAAATTTCTACTGATTGGCCTGCTGGGGCTGGTGCGGGCGCAACTGGTTGTCTCCTCTCGAAAGGTTGGAGATGAGCTGGACGTTGTGGACCCACATCTGTATTTGAAAAACTTTTGGTTATTATTTTTCTAAGACGATAAAAAATTAAAAAATTTAGAACTTAGCAAACATTGAAAAATGTTTTACCTGAATCGTCCCACTGTTCCCCTGCAGGGAGAGACATCTCTCTATCTCCGCGGAAATCTATCCCTGCATACGGAAAATCTTCTATCATGAAAACTTGGCGATCCAGCCAATGAAAATATGAAGCAGGGAATCGTACAATCTCAGTGCCCTCGATAGCATGACGAGCCATCAGCGCGGACCAGCGAACCATTCTTGGTTCTCGAAGTCGACCGGCATCAACTGAAATACTCTGTGGAGCTAACTGAGGAATCCTCTCCAAAGCAAAAGAAACGACAATGGAACCATATCCAAAGTTTTTTAGTTTCCCGGTTTTTGCTCTGGTAAGTTGGCCTTTTATATTTGCCAACACAGCTTCGCACCAGTTGAAGATGGTGCCACGAAAACAATCCACAGCAATGCGCATTTGGGAACCAGTAGCTACATGAAGCGCGGCGCTCCCACATAGTTTGGTAACAGTGAATGTTATAACTTTCAGTTCAGGACGGATGATATGTTTTATGTCAATCCGTTTGTCCCGAGGATCTGCCTGATCATTGCAAAATTCGAGTTGAAGACTAGCGACAGTCTGGCCACCTGGCCTAGTCCCAAACAAGGATACATGTTCGCCCCTCTTGGACAAACCAGTCAAAAAGTATATATCCTCCAGCTCAATTTCGAGCCGGTGGCCACCAATGAAGAAACACTGGTCCTCCACATGCCATCTGTCTACCAACCATGCTAAGAGTTCCACTTGTGCCCTCATGCCAGAGATGGCCCAGAATTTGTATAAGCAGCACGCTTTTAATGCCCTTTGTGTGGGCAAATGGAGTATTGCAGCTTCATCCACTTCCTCATGTTCCCTTTCTCGCCAAATAAGCATCTTGTTAATCCTGCAACACAAAATAAGGCATATTAGAATGATTTCATTTGAAAATTTTTGGCAGAAATTTGAGAAAACCGTGCTTGAATTTTAACCGCGCGGGTACCGCACCCGCTCTTTGTAAACAGAGCGTAGCTCCGCACGCGAGGTGTGTGCCGGGTGCGGTACCCTCGATTTTTTCCCGTTCAGAAAAAATCGGGGTCCGCAGGTAACCTGTGTCCCGCCTGCGGACCCCGCGGGCGCATTTTTTGACCTATTTTTGCCCTAAAAAATCAAACTAAAGCCTAAAAACGAATTTTAAAAGGATGAAAAACAAGATAAGGAGGTCGTGGATTACCTGGGGCTGACGATTTTCGATTCCAACGGTTGAATTTTCCAGAATCTTCACGGGAAATTTTTATCCAAAAGCTTTTTACTTTTCACTCTGCAACTGAACGGTAAAAATGAAATAGAAAAGGTCCTTTTTATAAGTTTTTTCGAATGAATGAATTGTAAATTTATTTATTTTTCACTTTAAAAGGGATATTTTTGAAAGTATTTTTATTTATCTTAAACAGGTATGTGTAATGTTTTGAGTTTTTGTGCAGAAACAGGATTTTTCAGGTGAAATAATCATTTTTCAACAAAGAGCATACTTTTATCACTTTTTCGGACTCTTTCAAAAATTTTACGAAAAAGCGAAACCTTGGAGTCCTCTTTAAGCTCTTTTCAGACTCTCTAAATATGAAAAGATTGCCGAGTACTCGACTATTCAAACTCGTTAAAGTAAATGAACAGTCGTCCCTTCAGTATAAGTTTACCCCTTTTACGGACTGAAATGGACTATTTACGAAAAAGGTATACGTTGACTAAATACGGTCAATAGAGTTCTCTCCCGCATTATTTTATCCTTTTTCGGGCTCGAGAGACTAAAATTACGAAAAAGAACACCCATGGAGTTTTCTTAAGTTTTTCTTCTGACTCCCTAAAACTGAAAAACACCGAGTTTCTCCTATACTAGACTCGTTAAAACTTAACAGTAAAGGACCTGTTTAATTTTCAACAGGAACGAACCACTCCTTCTTAGGGTTTGAATTTTAAACTAAGTTGGACTCATCCGAAGGATGAGCTTATAACCAAGCAAATGTTATCCTCCTCAAGCTTGTCAAAAATAAAGAGGTACTTGCCAGAAATGGTGGGGGAAAAGAGAGAAAAATGAGCATGTTTGTTGTATTTTAAAATTGTCCTAAAACTCAGTCGACCACTCTTGGACACGACACTTATATTCACCTGGGTTGGGAAATCCTTTGCTTAACAGTTAATCAAACCACATTGAAAATTTTCAGCCGGTTTCTGGGTATTAACTTTGAGTCAATTGTCACCAAGCCATCTGCAGTGTCGTTATGTGTCCAAGAGAACAGTTCAAATAAAACCATTCATCTGCAAAATATCTGTCATCCATCATTGACCATCCCTGAGTCAGTCCTTGCCAACATATTTTCAAAACTTGATCTATGATTTCGTGTTGTGGGCTTGCCTACGACAGATCGCTTTCTATCGACATCAGCGCATTATCTAGGAAGTTGATCCAGAAATCGTCAGTACCTTGAAATCTGCATGCCTCAATGGCAGGTTTCTCGCTTTCGACGACAGGTTACATCAATGACCTTCGATCGAATGACTCCGTGACATGTTCGACTTCAGCTCATTCATTCACATTTCATGGACTGTACTGAGTACTTTGAGAGCCATTGACATTATTGGTGGTTTCTCTCACACTTGTTAACAGTTCACATCATTGACTGGTAATCAAGTGGTTTCTACCATGTTCGACTTCGATACATTCATTCACATGGATAGAATCGTATTGGTTCGAGATGCGGAAATCAAGACCCTGGATCTAGTTTCCACCATCCAGGCTGCGAGGAATTTTGTTGTCATCTATACAGTAGACTATTGATAAACAGATGGCTGCGTCCATACTGTGTCTACATATATTTGTACTATGATGTATTCAAAATCATTCCTGTATCAGAACGATTTCAGTTAGTTTATAGTTAGTTTTTATCTGAGTATGGGAATACCTACCTCAGTGATGACATATACATGTATATATTTTGCATTGAATGTTTTTACAGGTACCGACTGGGGTGTCCACAGGATGATCTTTGAAATGATAAAGTATTGCACTCTTCATATATGACAGACTACAGCTTCATCTATTACAGACTTTGCACTTTAGGGGGCAATTTGTTACACTGAAAACTGTCACCTTGACATTCTGCTGATCGTATGAGCTCATTATTACTCATACTTCCTCCTTTTGCAAGTCTAATATACCAGCTCCTCATATCAAGCTTCAAAATCAGAAGAAAATCCCTAAAATCCCCTAAGAATTGGTATCGCACTTTCTCTATGCATTCCCTGCGGTCCTGCACCTAAATCTCAGCCTGCATGCGAAACCATACCGCACGTTCTTTGTGTAATGGGTGCGGACCTCTGTAAAAAATAAAAAGGCGAGAAAATGAAGATAAAAAGTGAATTCCAGGTGAATTCTAGAATATTCTAGAAGGGAATTTTCGGAATGGATACGCTTTGAAGCTGGTTCATGCATCCCTCTCTTAATGGAGCTAACCCCTTGATGTAAGGAGTTTATCCCTTTGAAGGAGGATTCTATCCCTTCATATTTGGAACTAGAAACCTCCTCTCTTTCACTATAAAAAGAGGCCTTGGGTAGCCTCAAAGGGAGTTCAAGCTTATGAGATTTGAAGTTAAATACTGTTGAGATTTAGACTTGAATAACTAAGATTTTCTGTGAGGTTAAATCACTCATCCTCATTTGTCTTAGTTCAAAGAGTGCAATGCTTGTCAGAGTAAAGGAGATTCCTGCTTCGGACCCCGGGAGGACCTGCACAACATCAAGGCACAAGTTGTAAAGGTTTTCTATCTTTAAAGTTAATACAAATATACTCATTTCTCTCATTAAACTGTCAATTTGTGGTTTATTTCATAAATTCCTTGATCATTATGATAAGTATGATTTATGATAATGTCTATACAGGTGCTGCTTAATCTTTTTCCTTGTTTGTGATTGCAGATATACGAAGGACGTTCTTTCAGTGCACGGGAAGGATTTCAACAAAATCAAGTAAGCAAGCAAAGCATTGGATATAAGGTAGGCCTTGCACCCGTATAGTGTTTTTATAAATTTCATATACTTAGAGAGAGATTAGTATAATTGGCTGTTTGTTGCTAGTTACCTTTTGTACTAGAGAGATCGGTCTTGTCCGCAAGACAGATTAATCTACACAACAGTATACACACAACACACAACTGCAATACAATACCCTCATACAACAAAGGGGGTTTCCTTCTAGGGAAAAAAACCCTAAATTAAACATAACATCTACTGTCATATCATCCACCTAATGAATGGCCCACATTGAATACAAAATTATAATATTTTACAAGGAAATTTTACATTTGTTTTTAGCTTCGGGGGCGCTACCCCTGAAACCCACCGCTAGGGGGGGCTCATAAAATCGTCATCTCCCCCCCCCCCCCCCGCCCCCTGGACCCCCCTAAAGGAATTAAACAACAAGTGGTGTTTCCACCCCGTTAAGGACATGGATCCAATGAGGCAATACATAATGAAGATAATCGGGCTCCACACCCAACAAACTCCCACTTGGAGACTGATTGTAGCAACTCCACCACTACTTCATTTTTTGGAAAATGACTCCACTTTGGACCTGGTTGTTTCTCATATTCATCATCATACATGAAGACCAATTGAAACTAAGTAGAATCTCATTTTATCCCTGGTTACGACTTTTGTTAACATATCTGTAGGATTCTTGCTAGTGTGTATCTTTTCTAGCTTCAACTATCCATCTTCCAACATTGACCATATGAAATGGTATTTGAGTTGTATGTGTTTAGTCCTGGAATTAAATGTTGAGTTATTTGCAAGATGAATGGCATTCTGACTATCATTGTATAATCTTCCCATCTCCTGCTTCTTACCCAATTCATCCATAAAAATTGTAACCATATCATTTCTTTACTAGCCTCTATAGCAGCAAAATACTCTGCTTTTGTTGTTGAGAGTGCAACAATACTTTGCATTTTTCAAACCCAACTGATAGTTGTTCCACCTACAGTAAATACATACCCTATAGTGCTCCTCTCGTTATCTATATCACCTCCTGTATTTGAATCAACATATCCCTGTAGAGAAATTTTTGAACCACCAAAGCATAATGCTTGATTTGTGGTACCTCTCAAATATATGATAATCCATTTCATTTCCATCCAATGTTATTTTCTTGGATTGTTCATGTACCTTCTTACAACTCCCACTGCATGTGCAATATCAGTCCTTGTGCAGACCATTGCATACATTAAGCTTCCAATTGCTGATGCATATGGAACTTTAGACATATAATCCATTTCTTCTTGTGTCTTGGGGCACATATCCTTACTAATTTTGAAATGGCTAGCCAAACGTGTACTAACTGGTTTTTCATTCTATATATTAAATCTTTCCAACACCTTTTGTATGTACTCATTCTGAGACAATGTTAATTTTTTATTTTTCATGTCTCTAGTTATTATCATACCAAGGATTTTTTTTGCAGCTCCCAAATCATTTATTGCAAATGCATTTGCCAATTTTCCTTTGAGCACATTTATTTCCTGCATGTTAGACCCTGCAACAAGCATGCCATCTACATACAATAAAAATGTAATATAGCTGCCATCATTTTGATTTTTCAGATAAACACAATGATCAGAGTGGCATCTAGTATAATCTTGTTCAGACATAAACCTGTCAAAATTTAGATACCACTGCCTCAAAGCCTGTTTTAATCCATACAAGCTCTTCTTCAACCTTCACACTAATTTTTCCTTCCCTTTTGTTGAGATTCAACAAGAAAATTTTATCACCCACGCCTAGTGCATTAAGCACCTACACTAGGGTGGGCCCGCAGTGCTAAATTTGGGTGCATGTATATTTTAGTTATCCCTTAATTAAGATGGACAATAAACTCCAATCTATTCACAATGATAACTTGTAATAGTTAACTGAGAGTGATAAACTTAGTTGGCTAGTGGATTTCGAGTTAGAGGTAGTTGGTAAGGCATGCAGAGTAATTCTAGTTGTAACAGAGTTCGAAGTGCAGTAGTGCGTTAGTTAATGTAGGCTGTAATCATTTTAACTCAGTTAAGTGAGTTAAACTCAATTGTGCTAGATGTAACTAAAGATACACTAGCGAGAGATAAAATGAATTAAATATTAATTAATTCACAATCATTGATCTCACATGCCACGGAGGATTTACTATTATTAGCTGCATGCATGTCAGATCGAGTGGAGAACTAGTTGAGATCTAGGTGAAAGGGAAGTTGACTATCAATTGTAGGATTATTGGGTTGCACACATGCTACCAAACACCCATTGGAGTGCCCATGATACTTACGAATTCAAGGAAGGCCATAATTCTATCTTTTAGGGATTGCATTCATCAAGGATTGCGCAAGCAAGGTAGGATGTCTAGAGGCTGAGAATTGGCTATGTGTTGGTCAGTTTTGTTCATGACAGTTTGAGACAATTAGCTAAGTACTGGAGGGCTCTTGTGAGAAGATTTTTGTATGTAATTTTTTCATGATCCATGCTGAATATAAAATAGAAGACAGTGGGGTTTTGAGCAGCAATATTTCCTCGGGAAATTATATGTGTTGTGTGTGATTTGATTCTTCTTTACTTCATGTGATTAGCGATTGTGTTTTTAATTCCGCAAAAGATTTGTAGAATCGATTCAATATTTAAATTTAGTACACTGTTAGATCAGGTGAATCCAAGATATACATGAATGTTGTATAATTTCTACATGGTATCAGAGCACAGGAAATTGTAGAAGTGAAGCAAGAGTTGAGTTTGTGACTGGATAGAATTCGAATTTGTAGAAATACTTTCTTGGGGCTACGGCTGATTCAAGATAAGAATGGATTTCAATGGCTTGAGGTTGGAGTATGCACTCGAGGGCAGCTCAAACTATATTTATTGGAAGGATAGGATGGAGGCAGTACTCGAAGACAATGGATTGAAGGAATGGATTAAAAATGATGTTCCTAAACCCACTGTGATAAATGTTGCAAATCTTGATGCATGGCAAAAGAAAGTGGCAAAGGTGAGGAGTATCCTGTTGGAGGGAGTACGAGACCACAGTGTCTCAAGCCTCCATGGGAAATCCACATCATATTCAATGTGGAAGGCTATGACGGATCTATTCTAGAGTAGCAGCGACCATAGGAAATTAGCGCTCAAAGATAAACTCCGGAAGATCAAGATGGAGAAAGGCGACTCCATAACAAAATATCTAACAAATTTTGTCGAATGTAGGGATGAACTAGGGATCATTGGTATAACTGTAGCTGATGATGATTTTGTGAGCTTGGCTTTCCTAGGACTTCCCAATAGTTGGCATAGTTATCAAGACTCTGTCAATGGAAGGGCAAATTTGTAGATTGGGAACGACTATGGTCAGATTTGGTGCAGGAGGAGTTCAGATGGAACACCAGAGATGGATCTTCATATAAGAATGGAGATGAAGAGGATTTTGATTTGGCTGCCAAGGAAAATAAGCGGAAGGGGAAGAAATTCTATTCCAAATTCGATTCCAAGAATGGCAAGAAGCAGGACATGTCCAAGGTGAAGTGTTTTCACTGTCACGAGCATGGGAATTTTTATACTAACTATCCACAAAAGAAGAAGAACAAGAAGGATGGAGGATCTGCAGTAGGTGAGGCCCTTGCCTTGCAATTTGAGCTTGACTTATCATTGGTTTCATGTATGGTATCAAGTGCATTGGTATCTGTGTGGTATTTGGATAGTGGCGCTTCCTTTCACATGACTGGAGACAAGGAAATTTTCAATGACTTGGAGGAGAAGGATCTCCAGATGCATATTGAAATGGGTGATGATGGGTTGTACAGTGCTACTGGGATTGGTACCATTAACTTCCAGAGGCATTCAGGTAAACCCTTTCAATTAAAATATGTAATGCATTTACCAGGTTTGAAGAAAAATTTAGTCTCAATCACAATGTTGGAGGAATATAGAGGCTATGATGTTGTTTTTAGTGAAGGAAAAGCTTTCCTGCAACACAAAACAATAGGATAAGCCAAGAGGAGAGGGATTCAAGTTAAGAATCTCTACAAGTTGGAGGTAGATGGCTGCGTAGCAATGATGGTCAAGACAGATCAATTGGTGAGCCGGGATGAGGGTGAATTATGGCACAGGAGATTGGGCCATCTTCACCATGGACCCTTGAAAGTCATGCAGTAGATTTATACTGGTCTTCCCAGGGGTACACTTGCGCAGTCAGACACATGCAAGGGATTTACTATGGGAAAATATGTAAAGGCCACCTTTCATGAGAAGGAGAACTGAGCCTCAGGGATCCTTGAGAAAGTTCACATAGTCGTGTGTGGTCCTTTCTCTATTGCTTCGACATCAAAACATAAGTACTATGTAATATTTGTTGATGAATTTTCTCGCAAGTGCTGGATCTTCTTCATGCAGAAGAAATATCAGAAATTCTTTAAGTTCTTGGGGTTTAAGGCACTAGTGGAGAAAGACTTGGGGAAGAAATTTAAGGCTCTTAGGAGCAATAATGATGGAGAATACATCTCTAACGAATTCAAGAACTTTTGTAGCAAAGAAGGATTTGAAGAGAACTGATAGCGCCTCATAACCCACAGCAGAATGGGGTCACGAAAAGAAAGAACAAAACGATTTTGGGTGCATCAAGAGTGATGTTGCATGATCAAGCCTACCAATGCATCTGTGGGTGGAAGAATGCAACGCTGCATTATTTATGCAAAATCGTTGTCCTCATAGGATACTTGGCATAAGTACACCTGAATAGCCTTTCACTGGTAAGAAACTTGACATTTCACACTTTAAGATTTTTGGCTCTTTTTTTTATGTGCATGTGACCAAGGACGCCAGGAAGAAGCTGGAACCGATAGCTGAGATCGGGATTTTTGTGGGGTACACTGAAACACCCCATAATTATTGTGTGTATTTTCCAAATAGAAAAATGACTATTATACGACGGGATATAAAATATGATGAGGAGAAATCCATGTGGTTGTCCCTTGAGAGGGAGCTGGACTTGCATGCAGAGGAGAAACTGTTGGTTCCTAAGGATGAGCCTCAAGATGTGGAGCAACCACATGAGGAGGTTCATGGAGTGGAGGAAAACACTCATGCGGAGCCATCCATCAAAAATGGCAGAAGTCACACCACGGAAGCTGATAGATTGAGACTTGATGTTGCAGAGAATGTAGGAGCCCCTACTTCATAGCGCAGACAGAGACAGTCTTCTAACCGATTTACTGGATACATGGCTCTTATGAGAAAATGTGTTGTGATTGAACCATATTCCTTTCAGGAAGAAGTGTAGTAACCAACTTGGGTTGATGCAATGGTGGAGGAGTATGACTCCATTGTCAAGAACAATGCATGGGAGATAGTCCTAAGACCAGTCGAAAAATCAGTAGTTGGATCGAGATGGATCTACAAGGTAAATCAAGCTGTTGATGGGAGTGCAGAGAAATACAAGAACGAATTTGTGGCCCGGGGATTCTCACAGATCGAAGGGATAGATTATGATGAGGCTTTTTCACTTGTTTCAAGGTACTCTTCCATAAGATCCATCCTTGCACTCTCGGTGCAGATGGGTTGGCACATTCATCAAATGGATGTGAAAACTACGTTGCTCAATGGGATCATTGAGGAAGAGGTGTACATAGAGCAGCCTGAAGGTTTCAAGATCTTCAACAGTCAGTTTCATGTGTGCTAACTCAAAAGAGCATTGTATGGGCTGAAGCAAGCACCCCGTGCGTGGTACACTTGGATAGACAGCTATTTCACCGGACTGGGCTTCACCAAAAGTGAAGCAGATGCAAACCTGTACCAAATTGTGGTTGAGGGTAAGCTATTGATTATTGTTCTTTATTTTATGATCTAATTTTGAATGGTGATGAGCAGTTGATACACTCATGCAAGGAGGATCTTGCAAGGGAGTTTGAAATGAAGGAAATGGGACTCCTTCATTATTTCCTTAGATTGGAAATATGGTACCAGGATGGTGAACAGGGAAAATTTTAGGGGCTAATATTCACAGGTGGGCTAATTATCCATGCTTTTTCCCAAAAAAAGATTCGCCAATTTCCATTTTTTCCTAAAAAGATTGGCCCAAATTTTATAGTACACCATTATTTTACCTTAAAAATCACCAAAATATTATATCAACTAATATAAAATCATTGTAAATCTAAATATTTCTACAAAAAAAATCACCAAATTTTTTATAATTTTCATATTAGGAACTAGTAAGATTCGCCAAGGTTTCTTAACTCTGAGATAAACTTCCATCCTTAAAATTTTCCTTGATGGTGAAATTTTTGTGTCTCAAGGCAAGTATGCAAAGCAGATATTGGGTAAGTTTCACATGGATAGCTGCAAGCCCATGGATACTCATCTTCCAGGAAATTGGAGGAAAGAGGATGCTACTTCTAGAGAAGTAGTGGATGTTACTGTCTCCAGATAGTTAGTTGGTTCATTTATGTATATTGTTAGTATGAATCTTTTGTCGAAGTGTACGAAAAAGGACCACTTTATCTACGCATAACTAATAGCCCTAACAACAAAAGTGGCTGCCAATATCTTCAGATCTGCGGTTAGTTAACAAGAAAAGAGCTGCAAAAAACCAGATCTATGCATGAAAAGACATTAAGCAGTAAGAACAAGGGTTTGCTCCATATACCAATAGACAAGACAAGAACAATTTTTGAAAGAATTTTTGTATTAATTGGGCACCTGGGAGGAAAACAAGAAGGCGTATCCAATTCTCCTCAGTGGGATGGGTTCTTGGAAGTCCTCAGCACTTCAGATCTAAGATTTATCTCTCTTGTTGGTGTAGAAAACCCAATGCAAAGAATAGAGCTCAATGGGAGCTCACACAGCAAATGATGGAAAAATGGGACCAAGTGTATAGATCCAGAGTGATCTAATAGGCAACAAAAGGTGAAGAATGATGGGAAGAACCCTCCTATTTATAACAAAATATTAGGTCATTCTAGATCTTGGTGCATGATTAAAATAATGTTAACCAAATCTAGATCCACCTTTTATGGAATATTTTATTATATTTGTTGGAGGGAAAAGGTATTTGACTTGGGTCAAATCCCTTGATTAGTCAAAAAATAAATAAATAAATGATTTATTTATCTTTTTAAGGAAGTGGTTGGAAGATAATCAAATAAATAATGATTTATTTAATTATTTGTGGGTGATTTGGTCATATTAACAAGGAATATTATCTAAATAAGATTTAAATAATTATTCCTAGAAAATAATAAGATAAATAAAGATTTATCTAATTAATTTCTTTTTTTTTGGGTTAAACATGACTGGGAATAATAATTAAATTATGGTTTAATTAATTATTCCATGAGGAAAATCAAACAAATATAGGTTTGTTTAATATTTCCTTTTGGGGTTTCTTGTTTGGACCATAAACAACCTAATAAATGTGGTTTATTAAGTTATTTAACATAGTGAAGGAAATTTTACTTAGGGTAAAATTGGTCTTACATGGTGTACTTGGTTCCATCTAATGATAATAGGTTAGATGACCAAAAAATGGTGTAAAAGATTGCCCCCCAGCATGCGAGTGTCAGGAGTAAATCGTATGACCGAAGTACGTTGTAAGAACTCAATCACCAGACAACAAAAGGGAAGTCAGAGAGAGCTATGCAAGGTAGATAGTGTGTTGAAGAACTAGACCCTGAGGAGACGAGACTCGCAGGTGCAACAAGTCTCTTTTTATGAGAGGGTACATGTGCTGAAGGCAGCGGGGGAGGCATACCTATGCCCGTCGAGACAAAGTACAAAAGAATAGTGTGTCCAGTAAACAAGGACCGAACCATAGAGTACAATCAGCATAATCATGAGCCAGATAAAAATACAATGAGGAATCCCACATACATGTTGTGCCTGGGATAACAGCCAGGACTGGTACAATAATATCTGAGTACATGAGATAAATACAACCCAAATGCCCCTTGTAAATGGGGAAGGGCTCACAAAATCTGACTGATACATGCAAATCAAAGAGGCGCTGCAAGTGGCTAAGGCCAACATCATCAAATATCTAGAGCTGCATCGAAGGCTGCAAGGAGGAGGTCATCCGGGCATGTGGGGGGCTACCTGCAGGGCCACCCCCTCATGAGGGTTGAGACATCTCACACACACCTGGGAATCATCAAGAGCTACTGCTGTATCACTGAACCATCAAGTATACGGATCTCGGTCATGCTGAAAAGGAGCTGGAGAAACAATCAAGTCAAAGGGAAATGAGAGATCCCTTGGCCTGATCCGAGGCACCGAACAACAGTGGAAGCTGGAACCAAGGTACACCGCCCTCTAGACCTGGATTCTGGAATGAATGAGCTGATGTCAACAGAAGGAGGTCCGCCATAGGTGAGGCAATGAGATATCCTCAACTAAGGCACGAGAGAAAATAGTAGAGCGACGGACAGACTGACACTAATGATGATAGTGAAATGGAGAGGACTGAGTAGTGAATGGACGACTTCCCTTGTTAGAGCATACAGGGCATGAATGACATGGCAGCGACTGACACAATATCATAAGGGATAGGGGACAGTGGGACTGAAGGTCATAATGTGCGACGCAAGAGAGAGACCAAGCAATGAAGGATGGAAGGCTATAGCGGGGTACAGAGGGACTCGGCAGACTCCATGGATGTGATGATGACTCAAATTGGATGCTCTAAACAAGGGCGACTCGATGGTGTTGCCACATAGTAAAGGCCCCATGGGGGACCATGAAAACATGAGTACAAGATGGGAACTCATGACAAAAATCGACACGAACAAAGACGAGTAAGGAGGCGAAGTGGTGCCCCAAGTACAAGTGTCGTAAGTGAGGAAATTCGATTTTAAGGAGAGGTGAAGTGACCCTTCTTGGAAAAAATGTGTCCTGGTGAAGTGTCAAATACAAAAAACGAAAAAAGATGCGGGCTATCTAAAAGAAAATAAAACATGCATTTCAGAAGGGAAATGCTAAGGGTAATATTTTGATCAGGAGCTCAGGACCAAGTGTCGTAAAATGGTCAAAAATTAAGGTTCTCAGAACTAGTTTGAACCTGAATGATCGGATAGAGCTCCTCTTCCTGATTCCGGCGCCGCGAACGGTTCGAAAAACGGTCGCCGTATGTAGAAGTTATTCAAGTTTGAAGATTTCTCAATTTTCATTAAAAATGCCAAATTTGACTTCATTGAAAATTTTATTAAAAAAAGAATATTCCACAGAATATTCTGGGAATATTCCGTGGAATATTCTGGGGAATATTCCGTTGGCAGCCAATGAGAAGGCGCCACGTGGCTAGCCCGGAGGCCGCCACGTGGGCCCCAAGTCAAGTTGGAAATGGCGTATTAAAATTTTTGGTGGAGCGGCCGGATTCGAACGCAGGACCGGACATGTATCAACCCAACGTCTTAACCGTTAGGCCAACGATGATTCTTATTTACGTTGGTGGCAAAGTTGTTTAAAAGTTGTGCGGATTGTTTGGGCGGGGCCCGAAAGGGGGCCAGCCCCTAAGGGCCAGCCCCCTTCCCATGTAACCACCAGCGCGGAACCCGAAGCCAAGACAGTCGGCGCGCTATGTAAACGGGCGGTTAAAAAACATTGGTTGTGGTATGGCGTTTTATTATAAAACGTATATATATTAAATGAAACCATTGCAAACCGCCGACACATATGAACGCGGAGAAATATAACCATAACATTTATTGCCCAGAGTTAACCGTCCGCCATTTTTAGAGCGCGCCCGACATAGTTGGAGTAATGCCATTTTTAACTGGAGTTAACTCCAGTTCTCCACATTTAGTGGAGGTTGTTTAGCCCAAACTGGCAGTTTAGTAAATGTGGCATAAATTTTGCTAGGGGAGGTCTTTGAAGACGAATTTTTTATTTTATTTTGGGTCTCTTCGACCTTCTGAAGCCATTGGCACAGGTTTCACAGCCATCTGAGGCCGTTTGCAGGTGATTTTGCTTCGTGGAAGTTCCAGGAGCTATTATGGCCAAATCAGTTTGGGAGCTGCATTGGGAATTGTGCAGCCAGTGAATGTGGAACGAAGGTCATTCTTGAAGTTTTTCAGCATTCTGAATCCATTTCTACAGCTCGTTTTTCCTTTTGAGGAATTCTTCTCACTGTTTAGCTTCAGGGAAGCTTTCAGGGCCACTAGGGCCATTTCAGTGTTGGAGCTGTTTGGGGGCTATGTTCATCCATTTTTGGTGATTCAAAAGCCTGTTTCTGCTATTTTCGACATTCTGAGTCTAATTGTAGAGGTTTCAAAACCAATTGAGGTCATCTTCACCTCGAAATTCTCCATGCAAGTCTAAAGGGCCATCAGGGCCAATTGGGGAAAAGTACTGTATCAGGTACAATTTCACTGTTTAGTGTTTGGGAAAGAGCATGTTTAGCTAATTCCTATCTTCTGATTCTGTATTTACAGTCAGATCTATCTTTCGAGACACTCTTATTCTTGTATTAGCCTTGGTAGCATTTTTAATACAAGAGGACAAGCCTAGTTTGAGAGGCTTGGTCCAGCAGATGTAGCCCAGAGGAGGGGGTGAACTGCTTTATCATTTTGATGTCTTTATTTGCTGAAGATGATATGCTAAAAAAAACTGATATAAAGTGTTAAACAGAAAATATACATAACTTTCATACACACATAATCACCTACTCAGCTGCAGAAATTTATTTGTCTTATTCCGCAAGACATCAAACTTCAAGTATGTGTATGTCAAAGACTTCTAAGTGTTACTTCATTATTTCTTTAGGCAGAGCCTGTAGAGGGCCAGGTAGCCTCTGGAACTCATCCTCTCTTTAGAGGTGACATGTCCGGTGAATGCCCCTACAGTCTATCTCTGTATAAGAAATAAGAAGTTTTCACATTTTCAAAGGTCACTTGGAGTGTATAGCTCACATTTGAAATTATGGGAAATGGATACCTTGCACCCTTAAACAAGTACATTCCATTTTCAGATCAGATGGTATCAGAGCTCGGGTTGAGCATTCCTTATGGTGCAAAAGGTTTTAAAACAGTATAAGAGATTTACTGTTTTATTGGTTGCAAAATGGTTGCATGTATGAGTTTTCTTGAGTTGGAAGGATAGTTGTTGTTAGCTGAGTCTTGGAAAGGATTGAAGACTATTTTCCTTATCCAATTTACCTCAAGATTAACTTTGGAAAACAAACTCCAATAGTGTGTTTTATGGCTGCTTGATTTAGAAGGGACATGATGTCTCTCATTGTTGGACTTTGCATCCAACTCATCGTCCCACGCACATGCAGCAAGAAGACAAAAAGTTTGGCGTAATTGGATCTATGGAGTCCATTATTGATGTGGAAAGGGAAGTTTCACATGAGGAAAATTTGCAGCAGCAAAAGTCGCCATGGAATTGGCTTGGTGAGAAGTGGATGGACTTCTTATTGCAGTAAGTCAATACTCATTTTGTACATGCAAATTTCAGATTGGTATGCATGTATTTCAGTTGAAAAGTTGATGCAAGATTGCATGTTTAGGAAGTTTCAGTTGAAGGAATTTCTTAGTTGTTGCAAAATTTCACCATGGAGGTGTAAAAGATGAGTATGATACTCACTTATGTTGCAGAAATGTCTTTTGGTTCAGCTCTTGATCATCCACATGTTTTTGGGATGATGTACTTGTGGGTATTTGAAAAGAAGAGTTGAAGTTTCACATGTACATAGAGGTTGTATGTGTAATTAGCGAACTGTATATAGTTCATTATACATGATACATACATGTGTTTGTAAAGATGTATCTTGTTGTTTATCGACTTGTGTCGGTTTTGTGCACACTTGTTACAGAGTTTGTGTGTCATTTGTATAGCACATTTCATTGTCAACTGGTTGTTGATGTCATATGTTGCACAAGATGCTTTTGGTGTCGTTTGGTGCAGAGAACGAAGTGTCAGTGCAAAGCAGTGCAAGATTCCATTAGCTGGAAAGGCATGCAAGCAAAGAGGGCACAAATTTCAGCAAGTGTCATTGCTGGTTTCAGTATGGCAGATTGGTATGGCAAGAAAATTTGGTCGGGATTCGACACAAGTACATGGCTCATTCAGCAAAATTCGCCATGTGAACAGTTGGCAATTCAGGAAATTCTTTTGGAGGCTGAAGAGAAGAGGATGTTGTTATTCTCTCATTTTCTGTTCTACAGTTCAGTTTCAGAATTTCAGTGAGCTTTTGGGGTCCAAAAGCTTCTATTTTGGGAGGTGTGATCAGGAGCTCAGGACCAAGTGTCGTAAAATGGTCAAAAATGAAGGTGCTCAGAACTAGTTTGAACCTGAACGACCGAATAGAGCTCGTCTTCCTGATTCCGGCGCCGCGAACGGTTCGGAAAACGGTCGCCGTATGCAGAAGTTATTCAAGTTTGAAGATTTCTCAATTTTCATTAAAAATGCCAAATTTGACTTTGGAAAATTTTATTAAAAAAAGAATATTCCACATAATATTCTGGGAATATTTCGTGGAATATTCCGCATAATATTCTGGGGAATATTCCGTTGGCAGCCAATGAGAAGGCGCCACGTGGCTAGCTCGGAGGCCGCCACGTGGGCCCCAAGTCAAGTTGAAAATTAGCGTTTCAAAATTTGTTTGGGTGGTGATTGAACACGGAATGGAGTGGATACAACCAGCAAGCTTAACCGTTGGACCAAGGTTCAATTGTTGATTTATGTAGCGAATAGGAGTTGTGTTATGGCGTGTGTTATTTTGGGCGGGCAGAAACCAGGCCACAGAACCGACCCCTCTGCCTTAGAAGCCGGGCGAGGCCTGGAGGCCATAAACCATCGAGCGCTAATGGCGGCGGTTATTTCGCCGGTTGTGGTATGGTGTTATTAATAAAACATTTGTATTCAATGCAAACGATTTCAACCCCTTACGTATTTTACGGATAACGTAAAATTTATAATGCCAATGCTTGGCGCGGGTGAATTGGCGGCCTCGCATCCATTTTGCTTAGCCTTATTTTGGGGCCTTATGTCACTGTTCTCATTTTAGTGGAGGTCTTGGTTTAATATATTGACGATTTAGTAAATATGCAGCATATGTAGGAGAGGTTTTGAAGACGAATTTTTTTTTTTATTTTGGGTCTCTTCGACATTGTGAAGCCATTGGCACAGATTTCACAGCCATCTGAGGTCGTTTTCAGGTGATTTTGCTTCGTGGAAGTTCCAGGAGCCACTAGAGCCAAATCAGTTTGGGAGTTGCATTGGGAATTGTGCAGCCAGTGAATGTGGAACGAAGGTCGTTCCTGAATTTTTTCAGCATTCTGAATCCATTTCTACAGCTCGTTTTTCCTTTTGAGGCATTCTTCTCACTGTTTAGCTTCAGGGAAGCTTTCAGGGCCACCAGGGCCATTTCAGTGTTGGAGCTGTTTGGGGGCTATGTTCATCCATTTTTGATGATTCAAAAGCCTATTTCTGCTATTTTCGACCTTCTGAGTCTAATGGAAGAGGTTTCAGAACCAATTGAGGTCATCTTCACCTCGAAATTCTCCATGCAAGTCTAAAGGGCCACCAGGGCCAATTGGGGAAAGTACTGTATAAGGTACACTTTCACTGTTTAGTGTTTGGGAAATAGCATGTTTAGCTAATTCCTATCTTCTGATTCTGTATTTACAGTCAGATCTGTCTTTCGAGACACTCTTATTCTTGTATTAGCCTTTGTAGCATTTTTAATACAAGAGGACAAGCCTAGTTTGAGAGGCTTGGTCCAGCAGATGTAGCCCAGAGGGGGGGTGAACTGCTTTATCATTTTGATGTCTTATTTTGCTGAAGATGATATGCTAAAAAAAACTGATATAAAGTGTTAAACAACAAATATACATAACTTGCATACACACATAATCACCTACTCAGCTGCAGAAAGTTATTTGTCTTATTCCGCAAGACATCAAACTTCAAGTATGTGTATGTCAAAGACTTCTAATTGTTACTTCATTATTTCTTTAGGCAGAGCCTGTAGAGGGCCAGGTAGCCTCTGGAACTCATCCTCTCTTTAGAGGTGACATGTCCGGTGAATGCCCCTACAGTCTATCTCTGTATAAGAAATAAGAAGTTTTCACATTTTCAGAGGTCAATTGGAGTGTATAGCTCACATTAGAAATTATGGAAAATGGATACCTTGCACCCTTAAACAAGTACATTCCATTTGAATCAGTGTAACAAACAACACATCTCTATAGTAATCGAATGCATTGCGTCGTAGAAATCCGCTAAGATCATTTATCCTCACTAGAAAAAAATAAATTGTTGTTGGGTTTCGGGGAGGGTAGTGGACAATGACAGTTATCCCTTTCAAGAGATGGTTCAGCAAGGTGGTAGACTCTCCTTCCGTATTGCTATAGGAACTAATTTTTAGTCGACAACCAGAATTATACCCACACCCAAGAAAAATAATAAAAACGCCACAAATAAAAAACCACAGTCCATGGCTTACCTCTTGCAAATCACCCACATTCACCAACACTATTAGACTCAGCACACTTCAAAGCAATCATTCACAAAGCACCATCATTCACCAGCACTATTAGAATAGCACACTTCGAAGCATTCGGACTGGCGAATTGATACAAAAAAATAATTATTGGTCACAATTGCAACATCGTTGTCCAAACTCCAGAAGACTGAGCCTTGTTACCCTCTTCATCAGCCTCCCTGCACATAATCCTGGCACAATTCATGATGCAAACCCCAAAATATTGAAATTACCAGCGCAAATTCCAATCACCTCCAACTTCCAAGCCCCAACCCAGTAAAAATGGGGGCGAATGTCACTCCAATCCCCCTCCAACCCAGTAAATCGCAAGCGAATGCAATTCAAATCCGCTCCAAACCAGAAAATCGGGAGGTGAATCCAGGGTTTAATGTTTATGCGCCTTTATTTTTTGGGTTAAAACCTAATAATTAATTATTTTTAAAATAATTATAGGGCTAAATATACAAAAGGGGTTTTATATAAAAAAAATTTGCCCCTCCAAAATCTAAAACCCTTTAAAATTTGTCCTTGAGCTAAAATTCGCCCCTAAAATTTTCCCTGGCTAGGTTTTGCTATGGATTCTGAAAACACTAAGCAAAGAGGCACAAGAGAGGTCAGATCAGCAGGTATGAGCTCACTAGAGCACATGAGATCATGTCTTCGCCCTTCCTTAAGAAATCATTTCAGGATGTTGGTTGCCTTGCCTTTTGCCAAAAGGTTGAGGAACTTCGTTTTCATGACAAACTTCCTAACACTTTTGCCACCAGATTGAGAAGAGATAAGGTGACTATTGCAGGGGTGGTGTTCACTCTTTCAGAAGAGGCCATTGCCACAGCCACAGGGATTCCAAAAAATGGAGAAAATTGGTTCAAGAGTAGAGACCTTGACATTGAAAGCTACAAAATGTATTTGAAACCTACATACAAAGTTGATCCAAAACACATCTTTCCATTCAGATGCTTGCTTGACAAGTATTCCCCTCTCATGAAAATGATCATGAAATACTTCACATGTGAGGGTAGGTAATCTAGGTTATATCAGTATCGTATGAGACTCTTGATGCATTTCACCAGTGTAAAAGCTCTCAACTTGTCTCATTACCTTCACAGAAGCATGGTAAAAATGGAAGAGGAGGTACTTAGATTAGGAGAAGATCATCATGCTAGTTTGTTTCACCATGGCTTGGTGAAAATCCTGGTTTTCCATCAATTAGCACAGATCAATTTTTCATGGGATGGTTTTATATATTCAGCTTCTCTTTTGTCTTCTCAAGCTCAGTCAAGCAGTCACTCTACACCTTTGACTTCACCAGCACATCAAGAGTTAGCTTGCACAAGCAAAACTATCACCAGAACTCCTAGGGCAGGGGTGATTCAAACATATGTTAGAGGTAAGAGGCTTGTGGTTTCTCCAGACATTGTTGAAAGGGCCAAGCCTACATCAGGTGAGGAATAAACATCATCACATCATGAGGCACCATTGCGGGATGAGCGACAAGTTCATCTTGACACTAATATGGCAGATTCGGAGGTGCATGAGGAGAACAAAGCAGTGGAGAAAATCATTATGGAGAAGGAGGTTGAGATTAGAGAGCTCAATGACAGTTTATCAAAGACAAATTTATTGGTCTCATTCTTGAAATAGGAGAACATGCAGCTAAAATTAAATCAGTTGCTCTTAAACAAGCCCAAAGGAGATTTGAGAAATGATGATGCCAAAGGTAAGGAATTTTTTGAGGTTGATGATTCAGAGGATCAAGAAGAACAGGTTAAAGCAAGAAGACCAAGAAAAATAAGTGAACTCATTTTGGCAGAAATTGAGAAAGACAAAGTAGGTTGGCTAGATAGGGTGAATTGCCACTTCGAAAATCTTCTTAAGAGGGAAAAAATGAATAACAACCTACAAATACACATGGCCATGCATTATTATATAACGAACAAGGTCTCCCAAATCATGATCAAGTAGTTGAAGAAGAAGCTTAAGAAAACCCTAATGAGGAAAAAAGAGAAGTATAAGCTTGATTTGTTGGTTTAATCCTCCCTCATAGCTTGACACATCATCACATGGCTTCATGGAGCAATTTTGGGCAAGTTTTGAAGAATTTTTTTAAATTTTACATTTTTGTGACTTTTGGCTTAAATTGGAAATATCAGTTCAGACAAAGCGCTGCGCTTTTTCCTCAGACGTCCAAATGTCAAAAAAATTTCATTGATGGATAGATAATCACTTATACATGTCAGCTATGTACATTTTGTGCCTTATCAACAAACTAATTGGGACAAAATGCCTAAAAACATGTCAAAAAATCACTTTCTGCCACTGTTTTGGACTAGGCGTTGTGCTTTTGGGAGTAACTTTGGGAGAATGAGTTTTTCTTTGTATTGGAGTGTCCATTTTGCTTGCTTGAGGTGTCTAATGACAACTAGACATCGTCAAATTTCCATTGGTTCCTTCAAAGTTGGATTTGGAGCAATGGAAGGCCCTCAAAACTTCCTTCAAAGCTTGGCATTGTGCTTTTGTATGATGGCCCTATGCTTTTGCAGAGTGGCATTGCGCTTTTACCTGTTAGTCCAATTTTCGAGTTTTATTAAGTCAATATTAGTTTTTGTGATGTAATTTCTCGATTTTCATGTTGAATTGATGTAATAAAAGGTAAATGGGCTTGTTATAGTCATTTTGATGTAATTTTGGACCTTATTGATGAGGAGAAGATCAGTCAAAGTTTATAAGGAGGATTGTTTTCAACCTCCCTAGTCATTATGGTTTTGTTGAGAAATTCATGTAAGTTGTTTCTACACTGAGGGATTCGAACCCTGAAAAAGGGTAGGTTTTTTTTGGTCTATATGTATGTGGTTTTCAATCAATCTAAAGGTTGGACATCTGAGGGTGAAAGTCTTGTAGCTTGTACTTTTTCATTTTTGCAGGGAATCAAAGGACAGTTGCAACTATTATTCAGGAATTCTTGTGTTGTTAGTTTGTGATAATGTTTTCTCTCTGTTGTAGATTTATATGAATGATAAACTAGTCTCCTTACCATATCTTTGATCTGCAGTGATTTTCCTAAGAGGTACTAAACACAATTATTTTGATTAAGCTCTGTTTTATTAGGAAATTCATGTTTGTGTGTTTTATCTTCTTGAGAAATGAATTCATGGTATACATGCTCATTTTGGTCTTCTTGATAAATTAATTCATGGTATACATATACATTTTGATCTTCTTTCTCATTCAACCCTACACTACACCGACCAACTTCTAAGCTATCACAAAAGCTTGCCTACCCTGCTCTTCTATATTTATTGCAACTGAAACCTTTGATGTTTTGATTTAGTTCCCTGATTTTCACTCATGATCTAGCAAAAAACCCTAAAATATTTCAAACCCTAGAGCTGAAATATCTAGCCTGAAATCCATTCTTGTACTAGTCAAATTCTTGGCTGTGATTTTCATAGAGAGAGCCCTCTCTGGTTTGGTAGGGCTAGCTGCCAAACTAAAAGCTTGGTTTGAGGTTACCTTCGTCGATATCCTTTCATCCTTGGGACATTGTGGAGGCTAACACTATAAATCTGCCCAAAAATACAGTCAAGTTAAAAAATTAGCAAGTGACTAAATGAAAACTTGAAATTCAATTCCAAAAGTTTTAGCATATACTAAATTTAATTGTCAACAAAGCTGCTAAATTAGTTCAACTAACTCCTACTCTAATTTTCCTAAGGAAACCAAGTACACTTGATCCCTCCTTAGGAAAATAAGGTTGTTGTTATAATGACTATTCAATAAGAAAATCCATTTTCTTAGATCTTCAATATTTCACATAGATAAGTAACCAAAGTAATGGTGGATTTAAAGTGATGGAAGGAAGGAATGGTATGGCCTCTTTAAAGCCCTTTCTCTTTATCTTCTTGAAAGTCCTAGGACGGCCTCAAGTCAACTTGGATCGTGGGCTCCTTGGATAACTTGGAGATGGCTAGTTTAGCCAACAACGTCCCCAAATCCAAATACTTTGGTGACTTTCACACACTACACTGAATTCTTCCAATACAACAATTAGTACCAAGAGAGTTTTCCCATATAATGGCAAGATCGGACTTGTGATTCAACCGAGAATACACAAGTCTAAATCAAGCCTAGAACAAGAGCAAGCCTAAGTGGAACTACAAATAATTGTAGCTCCTCCTCCCTAGACAATAGTACCTCCAGGGTTAGATACAAAACTAATGTAAGCAAGTGAAAATAATCATAGAAACAAGCACATAAACATCACTAAATCAAATAAACAAGGTTACCTCATATTCCAAGGATCATTCACCACAAAAACAAGACAAGAGACCTCCAAATCCTTTTCAATATTATCGATAGAAAAATTATTTTGATAGAGGATGCCCAAGCATAGAGCTTCCAACCATAAGAAATCATGAGCCCAATGGGCTTATTTATACAATTAAAGGAGCAGATCCCAATGTAAAGAGTGATGAACAAGTGGAAAATGGATGATAATACCAATGAATATTTAAGCTTCCAAGTAGAAAAAGGACTAATAGAAAAGTGTTGTAGGTGGAATTCTAACTCTCATGTGAGTTTCTTATCCAAACTGTGCAAGTATCCTTGGCATCTGCATGCTATTTTAGTTATCTGCCAAGTGGAGATCAGGGGGAGAAAATCCCCACACAACTCGAGCTTCAAACTCACTTTCATCACATCAAATAAAGTGTCACACTCCTCTGTTGTGTGGCCCTCTTAGACTGTTGTGAGTAGGCTCTGTGGTAGACTCGGTGTAACCTTTTGTAACTAGCTATGAATAGGTGCATGGAGGAAATGAGTTAAGGGGAGTTAACTCCCACACAAAATTCCAACAAATCAAGTACTAATGTGCTAGAAAATTCATGAGGATAACAAGGCAAATTTGGCCTACCGATGTGGAAATCTGCGGGCCCTCTAATTGCTAGTGAATTTGACCTACTTGAGCTCAACAATTCGTGTGATGAGGTGGAATCCATGTTAGTCTTCTAATTGTTCCTTGACTTTACTTCAATGCCACATAATTTTCCTTGTCTTCTCTAACTTGGAAGACATAATAAATATGTCTCCAATTATTAATTTTTTTATTTGTTTTGTCTTTTGTACCACAAACATTAGAGAAAGTGGGTTTTCAAGGGGGGGTGGTAGTTATTTTTTAACCCCCAAATATGGTCATAGGATAATTTTTGGGTTGTTTGCACAAATTAGAGTACCCACATGCCACATGCCACCAACATAGAGCCACTTATTTACAATTTTTCTTAGGGAATTAATTAAAAATCTTGTCTTGCGGGAGATTTCATTAATCAAAGAATCCTAGAAAAACCTAGTCAAGCTCCATGAAACTCTGGATATGACCTAACATGGAAATATACATTGACCCTAGACATTAGGATAGACTCAAGGCTCAGTTACAAAATCGCACTTGAACTTTGGAGGTATTGAAAGAAAAAACTTGACTAATTATTTATCGCTAAAGAATGAAAATAATTGGTCGAGTGAAAAAAAAAAAAACACTCTAGAGTGGACTCACTTATTAATCAAGTCTCAAGTCATCTAAGCTTGTCACAAAAATTCATAATGCTAGTGACATTTATTATAATCCCCCCCATAAGGGTGCGGAATTTGAGAGAGAAATTGTAGAGAGAGGAGAGATAAAAGGGGGCATAGGTGTCATACTGACTTTGAACTTCTGGAAAAAAATGTCAAGTGCCCAATCCATTAGGAAATGGGGTCTTGTTCCCTGCTAGGTACAAATTAGCAAGTAACACTACATAGGTAGCCTTGTAGCCATTTTCATTGAAGCCTGGCCATGTTTTGATATGCCATATGTTAGTATTTTGGGGAAATAAAATTGTATTAGTTCTTGATGTCTAAAATTTTTAAATATTTCTTTATGAGGGATTATAACTCAAAAACCCTTCAATATTTTGGGTGAAGACTTCACAAGATGAAGGGAAACCTTTTTCGGCTCCATATCAAAGCTCATCGTGGTCGTGGAAGGTTTATATTCATGGTTGCAAGGCCTCTATTAACCCTCTATTTTCATACTTGCCTACACACAATACCACTAGCTAACAAGCAATGGCAAATAATAAATGATTTACAAGTGAGCCAAAAACTACTATGATGTGTCTCAAACTCTAAATAGCCTACTACCAATATGCCACACAGGCCTTTGAGGTTTAGCTCTTGCGCTCAATGCAAACAACCAACTACTACTCCCTCTTAGCCATATTCTTGGGAGGCACATGAAGATGGTATGTTCGCTTCAAAGCTTCATTCTATTGCTAAGGTTCCAAAGCCAATTCTATTCAATGGAGCAACCTGCTCTTTGCAACCATTGTTCAATAATGTCCAATGTCTCATCAATCTTCATTGATTACACAGTGTCTCTACCTTGCCATAAACATGTTGGAGAGAATGTTATCAACACATGATATTTATTAATTGGAAGGGAGATGGCAATCAATGATGATATTGGTCTACTTCATAATTCCATCAAAAATCTTGATATTTATCTGCTTCATAATGATAGCTTGCAAAGGTGCGATGTTGAGTTCATGGTTATGGAGTTTATAGCCAATCCAGCCCCAGCCCCGCATCCTCCTCGTGATGATTCCCACTTAGCATAAAATGGCCTCTCCCATTTCCTTTTATATATGTGATTGGCAGCGGAGCATAGCAATTTTGCGAGGAGTAGACAGAGAACTAGAGGATTTAATGGTTTGATCATAGCATAGCAACTTTGATCATGCCATAAGATTTAGTGGCTTGGAGCCAAGTTATATCTAAGCATAACCTATTTTTCCTATGTTAATATTTAGTGAGCCATTAATTTCAAAACCAACACATCCAACCATTAATTTGACAGAAAGAGGAATGGATTGGTTAATGCAAATGTATATAGTTGTGGAGACTTAATGTTTCTCACCTTGAGCCACATATTAGAATGCCTACTGATTCGATGTAATACAAAAGTGTGGACTCCTCCATTAAACATCAATTAAAGATGCATTTTTTAAAGACATCTAAGAGAATCCTCATAGTAAGCAACCACAATTTTCTTAAACCATACTGGACAACATCAAGCAAGTTCATAAAAGATACATTATATTTATTAAATTTATCCTAAAAATCGAAATGAAAAAACCAGCTTTAAATTGTGATTTAATGTTCGTATTCCGACAACCTCTGATATATCATCCAGATCATGGATCTGATTCTATACTTCAGGCTGGTTCCTCTTTTGGCCAGCGAAAATCCAAATTAAGATGAGGGAGGGGTGCGGTGACCCTTAAATAACATTTCGGCCTTTTCTGTTTCAAGGCAACTAGTTGGACTAGACGGTTCCCATGGTTCTGATAGCATTGCATAATAAAAACATTAAAAGCAAAAGTAAGTGATTATATCCATCAATGCAATGTAAGAGTGGCCCAATTCACAATCACAGTCAACTAGAAATAGAGATATGAGGAAGAAAGGGAAGCAACGCCTTAGGAATTATGATTTGATGTCATGGTAATGGAGACTAAAAGTTTCAGATCCTGTGTCTATCTCAAAACAGGACATATGCACTGCCGGATGATGTCCTTGGGAGAATATGCAAGGTTGAGAATATAAGGAAAGCACGCCCTAAATGTGTTGTGGGGCATTTGGCGGGTAGTTTGGCTAGTTTGCTGACCAACAAGTCAGCGTCAATGCTGACATGGCAACTAATACTTTTGACATTAATAACTCCTCGTGGCCCGGATTCTATGGATATAGATCCAGCTCAGTGTAATATGGCCTAGGGACTTCTTACAGTTAAGCCATAATACAGTAGTAATCTTAAAAAACCTACATAATACGGAAGAAATTTTGGTAAGATTATGAAAATTTTAAGATTTTTGAAAAATTAGGTTATAGTTGTTAAACTTTAGTATTTTGGGTGTTTTAAGAGTTTTTGATGCTACTGAATTCATTTCCTGCAATTCAAACATTACAACTACCTGTTTTTTAAGAAAAAAAATTACCCCATTCCAGCAAAAAAAACTGCCATCCAAACTATTCTGTTGCTTCATATATTGGCTTTCTAAAAAAACATGCAAATTGAACATCTACTCGTTGGAGCATATCGAAACACCTAAAATTTGTACAGTGAGTCAACAGCAAAGTTATAAAAAGGCTAAACTTGATTTTCTCTATTTCCAAAGGTCAGGGCAATAGGTTAAAAACATATTTTCACCTTTTCAATATGTTAAGTTCTAATTGGTGTCACCAAGAGGCATTTCATTAGCTTTTTCTTTTTCATGAACATATTAGCAAGCTTTGGTGTGAGTTCTTATCTGTCCAGTCAAGTTAAAATTGGTGTCAACCTAGAGGCATTTCCTTAGCTTATTCTTTGGAGATGAGCATATAGAGAAATTTTAAAATGTGAGGTTCAATGTCTGTGGTGCCTTCTTGTATTTCAGCCAAAAATGTTTGAGAGTTCCAATGCATCTCTATAGTGCTTCCATTCACTGGTCTTGTAGTTTGACTACATAGTAGATTTAAGATTGACAGATATTTTCATAAAGGTGTCATCAATTATGTTCCATGGTTCATCCTTAAACCACTAATTGGGAAATTTTATTCAACAAGTCGGCCAACAATACCTGAGCAGTAATTTTTCAATCATCGTAATGCCTACCAAAATGAATGTGTTACATTTCGAAACTAAGTCAATGTTCACACCATGCAATTAACGTTCTGGTGAAAATTTCTACTCAAAATATGCATCTTTTATAAAATATAAGTAGTGTGTTGATGATTCTCATTAATAACTCTTGACAACATTGTTCATCAGAATTTATTAATTTAAATGATTAAGTGATAAATTGACACCTGTTATTAGAACCAACAGTCCAAGACTATAAATGGAGGAAGGAAACAGTTTGTATGGAAAGGGTACGGAAACATTACGAAATGAAAAGATATTGTGTGCAAGATCTATATTATTGAGGATTCCTGACTCGCAGCTTCAGAATTGTGCCGTTGGAAAATAAGTCGACTGTAAAAGGTTTATGGCATACCTACCATATCTTTACTGTAGGTCAGATGTGGCCATATTCTGTAATTATGGTTTATGGTACTTCCTTTGAATCTGTTGTCCATGGGTGCAAAATATTAACATCCAAAGACAAAGTTTTCATTTCTTTCAAAATTCATTGCTAGCTACAAAGTGCGATGATATGAGCATTAATCACAATGCAGAGATGAGCATTAATCACAATGCAAAGAGACAGAAGAAAGGGTCCTAAACCTCAATGACATCAGAGAAATTTCCAGCGCACAAGTCCAAATCAGTAGCTGAGAGACAGTGGGAGCACAGTTTGCAAGAATGATGTGGGTGAGAGACAAGATCAAGAAATCAGCAACAGACAGAAAAGCAGTATACATGGCAGGGCAAAACTTTTTTGCACCAGGGTCAGGTGTTCGTTTTTTTGCTCTTTTTGGATGTAATATTTTACTTTAGTCTGGATGATGGAACTTTCTAAGACGATAGTTATATATGCAAATATCTTTGTTCCAAGGCTGTTTGGCCTTAATGGTGGTTTAACTAGCTTACTTCAAAAGTGGAAAGGAAACACCTAAGTGAATAATGATATATTGTTTGAAGATAAGATAAGTGTGTTGGAGGGTTCATAGATACTTAATAGAGGGTTCATTGAATGGGATCCAAGAATAATGTATTATAATTATTTTTTAGATAATTAGGCATTGTTGTAATTGGTTTCTAAATATATATAAAAAAAATTCCAAGAGAAGATGTTCTCCTTTCCAAGGTAATATCAATTCAAGGTTAAACACAAAAATAGTGATGTGTCATTTATTCTCATGAGAAATGGATATAAGACCATAAAGGAGAAAGTAGTGTTGATCATTGTTAAAAAAAGTAATTTTCTAAGAGAACAATGATGTTTTGATCACCATTTGATTACTTAAAGTTGACAATGTAAGATGAATTTCAAAAAATAATGAGCAACCTTCACCAAGTTTCCATTTCTTATTTTGTTTCCATTTATTTTTTCTAGATTCCAATAATTTGAGGAAATGTAACAATGGTTGTTAGATTAAGAATAAAGAGATAGAGGTGATATTTTTTAAGAACAACAATGAACACTTGGTTTTACCAAATATGTGATATTTATGTTGTTTCCATGAGGATCTAGCATGTGAAGTCCATGTCACCTCCTAGTTTGCATTAAAGACAAGATAAATGTATATGAAACATGTGTGAACTTGTCTACTTTAGTTTTCACCAACTGGGAAAAATGAATTCTTTTGCCTCCATGTATAAATGGTAGATTTTAAATCTAGAATAGAAACTCTTGATCATCTCTCAATAATTGATGCAACCCAAGTTGCGTTAACCCACGCAATGCATATACACCAGCATTACTATGCCATAGTCCCAGGATAATTTGCCTAGTTGTATTAAAATCACAATTCAGGTGTTTTTTCACATACTACCAACCATAAGTATAACCAAATAATATGTCTCCACTTCAATTAACACACCCCAGCATCATATAATCAAGGTCTATGATATCCACTTAATGAAACATTTTTCTTACGTTTCAATTTTTGGGTTAAAACCATTTTGCCGACATAATTTTTCCTCTCAATTTCACAAACCCCTATGCTTTTAAACTTTGATTAGAAACATATGAAACCAATGAAAATGTCTGGGCCCACAGCTTATATTCTATGCACCTTCTTCCCGTCGATTTGCACCCTTGTCAATCCGACGAGTATCGCACCTTAACATGCTTAACATGCGTAACATTTAAAGTTTTAATAACATGTGAAATGGGTGGTTTTAGTTGCGACGTGTTGCCTCTAGACCTTTATCGCACAGTTAAGAAAAATACTGCTTACCTTCATGAGGTTGTTGCGATACACCATTTGTTGTTTGAAGAAAACCGCTTCAGGTTCTGCCATGATACTCCTCTCAGAGTTCCAACCCTACTTCACCATTCCGCCTTGACTCCCGGTTTCCGCACACGATTCTATCAAGCTTACGCTTGTCACAAAGCCACTTCATGTTTTTAATCCTGAGATTGGTGAACTCATGCTTCCAACCCTATACCGACACCGATTCCAGAAAGAACATGGTTCCAAGGTGCAAAATTCCGCCCGAGTCATTCACGGTTCCACATTCCGATCCTGAGACAATATTGCTGACAGCACCCTGGTTCAACGAAGAAAAAAAAACGCCAATATGTCCAGCCACACGCAAAGGTTCTAAGCCACCAGACACCTCTGTTGATAATATGCTTAGCCGGAAGTACTTAATGTCCAGACCTCTCACTGCGCAAAATCTTAAACACCCGCCTGGAAAGAAATATATATAAAATGTATATATCGAGAAGCCCTATGAATTCCCTTCAAGCCCATCGAAACCGATCGACCCCCCTCTCTAGTACAAAAATGGAAATCTCGGTGTCAGATTTTCTGCTTGCCTCCACTTTCACGGCCAGTTCCCATTATTGCAGATTCAATATTTTTTTTAAATGGATCGTGACTAGTTTCTAAAACCCTGTAAACACGTAAGCTTAATATATAACAAACAGGCCTCGATTCAACACACACAGTAATCCAAATATAAATTGCACAATTCTATTCAACTCAGTCACTCATTCTTCCGAGCTCATTCAATTAGGACTTTATTACACATGACCGTATTTGATCATTTACAGTTTATTCACAGATTTCTTCAGTGCGTAGAAAGAAACAAAACAAGTCACACTGCATTCAATTTTTCATTAATTTTACAAAAGTAAACGCTATATACAGTCTAGATCTGACCTGATGTATCCTTACACGGCCTTTTCACTTCCTTTCTGTCAAATCCTATAGGCTTACAATCAAATTCTTTCAATCATCTATCTAACTCTCGTCCTCTCTATCTTCTCATTTGTAGGCTTACACTTATAAATATATTTACATAATTATGGATTACTTTGAATCCGTGATTTTTTTCATAAATCACTCAACCAATTCTTCATTTAGAGTTTGAAATCCCTCAAATTCTCACTATTCCTTGGATTTCTCACTCATCTCTAAGATTTCTATAGCTCACGAGATATTTTCCATTTATCAAATTATAATTAAATTTCTTCAAACTCAACTCAATTTAGGAAAATAAACAAAATAATTAAGGGAACCCACACCCATTAGTAACTATGGAATAAGACTCATGGGTCTTATACAGTTTGAAGAATGCTCCTGCATCAATAATCCAATAATGTTGCTGGTTGAGGTGGACAATTACTATTCTACTTAGCCTATAAAAGAAAATGTGCACCGTCAATTTTAAACTTGTAAGAGGGCAGGCAAGAGGGTTTGAACCCTAAAACAACTTGAAATATACTCTAAAAATGCATGAAATTACCAAAACCATAAGAAACAAGAAAAATCTTACAAGTTGTTTTAGGGGGGCACTAATGACATGAAGCAAGGCTATGTTCAGAAATGCTTGAAATTTAATGAATATAATGGACAATAACACTCTAAAAAACATATAAATCTTGAACTATTTCTAACACCGTGAGTTGTTAAACATTCACTCTCCTTCCCCTTATATAGAATTTTAATTATTTCAAAGGATGGGTTGCTTATGGTAGATGTGAGATGTTTATGATGGATGTCCACTTAACCATCTTTATAATATTTAATATCCATTTACAATTTTTTTTAAATAGCAATAAGAATTGTGGAATCTTGATGCCTTCAAATAATATATCACATGTGTTGTACTTTGCATCCAGTGTTGTGAGTTTCTCTATTTAAATCTCAATATGTGGTAAACCGAATAAGAAATTTGTGGTGGTTGTTTTGTACATCTTTTAACAATGTCATGGGACATAATGCACTCTTATATTATTGTCCATTGTGATATTGAGTTGAGAAAATAACACCAAAACAATAAAGTAATGGAGGTCTAGGTAAGCTTCATTTTCATGTTTATCCTTAACAAGTTTGCAAGATAATAGTTAAATTAAAAATAATGAGAACAAGGATATTTTCAAAGAGACAGCATCTAAAAATAAATTGTGGATAGACATTTGAGTTGACATTGGCTAACTTGTACATGTTTGAATGTGTTAGTGACACTAGGCACTCTATATTATTGATTGGATAACACTGGGAGGAGAACATGTTTTGTCTAACACATGAATTTGTGAAATATATGAATACACACTAAATTATTATGATTTCTTGTTTGTAGACAAAAAAAGGACTAAAATTGCAAATAAACAATCAATTGCCACTTGAACCAACTCCCATAGATTTATAAGGAAAAAAAAATGTACCTTTCCATGAAAAACTTTTATTGGGATCCAATTATTTAATTTCATAGGTTCATATTTCCATCTACATTATCACATGACTCTTTCTTTACATTTGAAATCATTAGGCATTTTGAAAGACGTGCCTTTGATGCATGATTGATGATAGTTCATTTTACAAAGTCAATAAATTTAAGCTATAACCAAGTATCAATGTAAGAAATTTAAGAACTTGATGCCTTCCCAAAATATAGCACACAACTCCATGGTAATAGGTAGAAATAAAAACATAGTGATAAGTTAAGAACTTATCCAATTGTGAGGAATTTCAATACAATTCTTATTGAATTGCATGTGTAAAGGATATTTCAAAAAACCATGATCCATTAATTGATGTATATCTTCTCTTTTTCCAAAAGTATGTTTCCCTCAAATCTATTATCAATTCCTTGAATTCTCACTAGGACTTGGTATCAAAATATGTATGTTTTTTGTTTAACTTTGATTTTGTAGTCCATCATGTTTATACTTTCTCACCTATAACATCGTGGTTCAAACACATTGTACTCAAGTGCACACTAGCTACCTTGGTCGGAGTTTCTAGCCTTGTTTGTTGTTATGCACCCCTCTCTTGATTTGTTTGTATGCTAGTTTGGAAAGGTTCTTATTTCTAATGGCTAAAGCAATCCATTATGTTTCAATTTGAGGATCTATTTGGAGGTGGAAATGGAGCACAACTAAGTTAATCCCCGGGTGCTTCCCAAATGAGCAATATGTCCAATCTCAATAAGCTCATGAGAATGTTCACTAATTGAGATAGAGGCAAGAAGAACAAAGCGACGAAGGTAAGCAATATATATATTCATGAAATGTTATACTTTAATATAAGAGCATTAAAGGCAACTTCACCATTCTATTATTCTCAACCATCATTCCAAAACCCACAATCAATTTACATCATTTTTAATGTGAAGAGGATCTAAATTAAGTTGAAAATGGACAATTATAATCTTAAAATCAATACCAAAATAAAATAAAAAAATTCTATGAAACATGATCTCATACAATATGAATTTATCTTATTTTCTTAACTTTAAACCAAGTTCACATTTATGAATATTTTCCAATGTATTATATAAAACCAATAAATTAATGGAAAAGTGATAGCAAATAGCCATGGAGCCATAAATTAAGACATTTGTTTTCACTACAAGTTGAATTCAATTATTCATAGCAATCATAAAACACAATTATATAAAATCACATGATACAAGTATAGAATCTCAATTATTTATCCTCATTATAAATCTAGTCCTTGCAATGAATAACATGTTTTGCACAACCAACAATAGCACGAAGTCACAAGACTTCAAATCCATAAAATAAAATCTCAATAATATAAATCACATGTCATATGTATTTAGACAATAATCAAATTTGCATTTGAATTCACACCATCTTTCAATGAATCTTTTATCTCTTCTCTGATGTGTTTTTACAGGCTCAGATGCTTCAGTGGGGAGCAGGAGCTCCTATAGAATACATTGATAACACCATAAAATACTTTTTAATGTGAATACAAATTATTTGTGTTCGTCATATAACTGAATAATTGATTAAATAAAGAAAATAAAACGACAAATATCTTAACTAGGGGTAGAATTTCCTTCAAGGTGTCATACAGAAGGTGTAGAAAAGTTATTTTTAGATATAATTGCTTCAAATTTGATTCAATTCATAAATATGAAGACGGGGAGAGAAATGGAGACTCCTCCATGCTCAAATTCTCAACTCACTCTCTCTTCCTTTCTCCTTTTGGGCAATGTCAACCCAAATCTAGATACACTCTCTTTTCCAATGATGGAGAAACAATCTTCAACATTTTGATGTTGCATTCATCATATTTAAAGGCTTTTCATTTTTTCAACTGCATTTTTCAAATTTGATTACACTATAATAAATAATTGACATTTCACTTTTAAAAACATATGACAATGGACATAGTATGTGACCTCTAAGAATATTGAAAGCTTGACTCTATACGGTTCCCCTTTGGTATTCCCAGTAGAGAAAATCCTACAAAATTCCCTTTTCTATTGTAGTTGTCACACTATGTTGACGTCTGCCATTTACATTCTTACCTCTATTCCAACCCATTCTTTGAATTCAACCATCCATCAAATTTATCCTTCCTAGACATGGATTTCACAAATGACTCTTTATCCCACTTTATCTTGCATAACCCATTTCTCGAGAATCTTGGCATTTTCCATTACATTGGCTTAACAAAGCTTGTTATCTGCACTCCCAACCTGGAGATCCTAGTAAAATGAGTTTGATCCCATTCACTTGACATTAAGGATTAGTTGTGTCATTGACTCTACTCCCAACCAACTCTTCTTCCATGCATCCTTTCTTAGCCAATTGATGGCATCCACATTCTACAATCCTAGCATGGATAAAGCAGCCACATTCAAGGCCTTAAAATTTTATCCCTCAAGGAACTAGTCTCTTAAGTATGCCCAAAACCATTGAAATGCATGGATTGGTGCATCAACAAAAATACAATAGAATTAAACAAATATGAAATAATGTGAATTCATAGAAAAAATAGTGATGTTCCTAATTAAACACATTCACGCACAACATACATAATACATGTATTTTCATAAGTAAATATCCAAAGAGATCCAAAACCCTTATTGTGTAAGAGAAGATGGTCTAGGAAATTTGTCACATACAAGTAATTTTACATTTTACAATAACAATCTAATGAGTATGTAACCTCAAGCAGAGCTATGATTACACCAAAATGAAAGAAATAAGTTATAGGCATTTAGCTCAGTGAACTCAATTCAATTTAATTACTCCCACGAAAAGCACCCTATCCAATGGTCAAACAACTATGGTGAAATAAAATTTAAGTATTTAATAATTATATTTCTAACTTGCTCATATAAATCATTTATGAAAATACAGTAAATCCAACCTTCAAAAAATTAAAAAATTAAAATCTAAGTATAAAACTATTTCACTCTTTCACTTCAAAACAAACCAACATGACCACTCTTTCACTCTTTCTCGGCTTTGAAAAAAAAACTGTAGGGGAATATCCACACACAACATAGTGGATCACCCATAATATTAATTTTGGAAAACATCAACCCAAAAACTGCAAAATTGGTGAGTCGTTGCAAATAAGATTTCTAAACAAAATTAATTTCATTAACAACTACCATGCGAGTCAAGATGAAATAATGAATTTTTAAATTTCAAAACCGTTGAAATGTTTGCATATTTGCGGTAACAGAGGAGCTTCTCCTCAATTTTGTTCATGGCATGGCATCCGCGGTGATGTTCACCAACGAAAATATTGTTGGTCCATTGTCAATATAATGACTTGCAGAGGAAGTCCTCGATATATAATTGTGACACAAGCCTTGTGAGTATTATTAATGTAAGATTCCTGAAGTGATCCAACTAGTAATGTTTCAATATCTGCTAGTAATATTCCAGCATGTGGGACTGTTCTTGTTTATCCTTGTTTAAGATGTTTCAACGTCTGCTAGTGATGTTCGAGCATGTGGGACTGTTCTTGTTTATCCTTGTTTAAGATGTTTCAATATCTGCTAGTGATGTTCTAGCATGTGGGATTGTTCTTGTTTATCCTTTTTTACTTAAACAGGGCATCGAAATTCCTCTGATCTAGTTTCCTCTGCTTCTAGTGAATCAACTGAAAAATGTGTTTTGGCAAACCAGTGTTGTAAATAGAAATATAGTAGTCTTCTGTTGGTCTCTCACTTTTGTAGAATTACATAAAGGAGTGTGTGCATGCAATGTTCAGCGAATTGAATATGGAGTAGAGTTGCAGTGTTTCGAGGGAGTGGTAGGAAGTGGTGCATGAAAGAGGCGGAGGAGGTGGTTGCAGCAACCATCTAGGTGGTGGTTGCAGCAGCCATTTAGGTTTATACCGGGACCATGACCCTAGGCGATGGTGTTCTTGATGAGGCTGAGATTCGAGCAGTCATCAGATCAAATCTGAAGAAGTGAAAATCGATGGAAATTGCGGAGTGCCAGAGTCTCAATGCGTTCGAGGTGGAGAAATTGAATTCAAAGGGGATGTTAAGCTACTTGGAGAAGTTGCAGAGCTTGTCTCTGATGAGTCGGAGATCCAGGGAGGAGGCGGAGGAGGAGCCGAGGGACATAATGGTTGGAACACCGCGGATTCTGAAAAAAATACGTGGCATATTAATATACACTGCAAAATTTTAACAAATGGCACCCTTTCATTCGTTTTCGACAGACGACGAAAGATTCTAGAGTTCCCTGCCCTTTAAAAACACCTTCGGCGTAATAAATGTTTTGTTCTATTTTATCATAATTCCAAGAATTCCACAGTTCCAAAAATGTGGCCTCAGATGCGAAGAGAGATGGTTCTAGTGGACCAGACCAGCCTCCTACTTCTGGTGCCATAGATTTACGACAAAAACATCTTGTACATCTTTCTCCTGGACTACCTCTTCATTTGACCTCTATTATGTTTTTACTTCCGCTTCTTGGTTTTTTAAAGTAGCCTCCTTAGTGCTTCTGCTTTGTTTAGACATCAATGTACCTAACAGTCCCATTGACCAATTCAGTGGTTATTTGTTGGGCATTAATATATTTATTTTATGTGAATAATATTCGACAAATCCTATACAGTGATATGTGGTTTGGCGGTAAAGTCTCATTGGGTGAAACCAATGACACCGAGGTTCAAATCCCATGGAGTATATGGCCTGCTATGATTTCAGCGCAAGGAGTAGACTCTCCTTTTCCGTGAGTCTCGGTTCTTCTTAAATCATAAGATCTAGTATATTTGGCTTGCAGGTTGTTGGATATACTCTTGGTGTTATATGGCAACCACGAGGGTTGATCCTTGATCTCCCCTAGAATAGTCCAAAGAGTTACAGATTCACCATGGCTTATAAAAATAAAAATAAAAAATCGACAAATCCCAATAAAAGTCAAAGTCAAGAGAGACTAGATCATGGGGAATGGGAATGACAAACTACTAATTACAGAAGGAATGTACTAATGAGGGCTATTGATAGTAAGATTTAGGAATGTACTAATGAGGGCTATTGATAGTAAGATTTCAACCAATCTGGCCAAGACCTAGCCCAGCAAGTACTAAATGAAATATCCAGTGATCTTTTCCTATAGCCACAATGATGACTATATCAAAGCTCTTGTTTGCAGTGACAAATTCTAATATGCCAAATTTGGTTCGAATGTACACAGAGAACAGATAAAATGGAAAGGAGACGGTCAAATTCTTGCCACAAGCAGTGTTTTAGGTATTTTTTTTCCCTTTACCCTCCACTTTGCAGTTCATGGTTTGTGTATTTTTCTCATGATTGAGCTAGAGGAAGAAATGGTTAAACATATGGTTAAACACAAGTTTCAGATTGTGTTGCACCAGGGTCTATGCCATTTCTACATTTCTACAAATAACAGACTCACCAGCATTGGTTGGACGACCTGCTTTGAAAAAACTAAAACTTTCAAAGCTCTGTCGGATATGTCTCCTGAAGTTGGTACTCCTGCAACTGTTTTAGCATCATCCCCGGGTGCTTCTCAAATGAGCAATATGTCCAATCTCAATAAGCTCATGTGAATGTTCACTAATTGAGATAGAGGCAAGAAGAACAAAGCGACGAAGGTAAGTAATATATATAATATATTTTTAATTTCATATATTGAACATCAAGATCCTACATGGATATAATGAAAATAGTGACTGCGTTATAATTTGTGAATCAACATCCGACATGGATATAATGAAAATAGTGACTGCGTTATAATTTGTGATGTTATTGTTGTGCAGGGTTCCTCTTTCCCAAGGGCTGGAAGGTCACGATACTTTTCAAAAACATTCATCATAATCCAGAATTCTATCCTTTCAGATTTGAGGTTGGCCTGGAAGGTCACGTTACTTCTCAGAAACATTCATTATAATCCATAATTCTATCCTTACAGATATGAGGTTAGTGAATGTGATGTTTCCAGAATGTTGAGATTTTAAAGAAGATCAATGGTCTTATATGTCTCTGTGTTTTCCACGTTTTATAGTGGACATCAATGAAAGTTTATGATTTTCACTATCCAGTGTTTGTGATTTTCACCATTTTTTTTTTAAGATCTACGGATATATTATTTACTTCAAACGGATTAAAATTATGTCTTTGTTGTTACAGAGACCTCCAAAATGGAAACATGTTTCTGCCCTTTGGCGATGGAGTCCATTCATGCACTGGGAACACATTAACAAAGTTGGAAATGGCTATCTTAATCCACTATCATGTGTAGGTCATGTTACACTACAAGGGGAGCTAACTCCATTAAGTTATTTTTATTAAGTTGCAAATAGGGGTTGCATAATTATAGATTTTAATGACTATGTATCCAATTTCAAGGATTACGATAACTCCTCACAAAAAAAATTTAAAGAATGCCAGCTCAATGAAAGAGCACCTATAAACAAGAGGTTGGTGGTCCAATTCCATTGTGCCCTAACATGAATTAATAAATGATAATTGTAACTTATTTTTAATTAAACATTTTGTATATTAATTTATTTCAATGGTGAGAAAATTTTCTGGATTCATTGTTTCATATTGTCTCTAAAGAGAGAGTGATATTGTATTGTCATTAAATATAATTTTTTATTGTCTCTAGAGAGACAACAGCTATTATTAACAATACATTGTCTCTATAAAGACAATGTCTTTAATCCCAACTATTGTCTTTGGAAAGACAAAAATTAAATAGTCTTTTAAAAGACAATAATGCTTGTGTTATATATTGTTTTTATAGAGAACTTTTTAGGACAAAAATTTGAAAGATAATATTTAAAACAATACACAAGTTCTTTTTGTCGCAATTTAAGACAATTTACACAAAAATTGTCCCAAATATTTGTCTTAAAAACCCTTTTATGTTGTAGTGAGGCTAGTCAACTTGTCTATACCTAAACAATAAACAATAACCTAGCCACGTAATACTAATATGGTGTAAAAACACACTAAGTTAAACCCCTCGTTATTCAGACACTAGTGGTTATTCTTATAATGGCTTACATTTATAATGGCTTACATGCAAGGCCCTCTGGCTGTAGTTGTAGAGAGACTAGCCATAGAGACTTATAGCCCTCTGGTTATAGCTCACAGCGAGTATAAGTGTATCTAATATCTCTATCAATAGAGATTAAGCCCTTATCTCTCACTATTACATAGGCTATTCATTGATATGTCAACCCAAGCTGTTTGATTACTTGGAGCTTAGTTTCAATGAATAAAGGTATTAGGACTAAGCCCATAACACGTCACTTTACTTTAGGTAACGGGTTGGTAAGAACTACGATGTAAGCTCATGTTACTTATGGCGATACAAGCCTCTTTCTTATTAGTAATACGTATGTTCAGGTTATGACAAGTCTTTGTTTTGTGCAAGTTAGCTAATGTGTTTGTGTTACCAGCTTGTTTGATTTAATTAGATTTAATTAGAGTATTAGACCCATTAGACCCATTGATCTCCGTAATGATTTGGAATTGATCAAAGGAAACAAGTATAATACCCATTGATCTGAGTAATGATTTGGAATTGATTAGGGGAAACAAGTGATTACACTGAAGTGGCAACAGGAAATGATGAGGGTAAATAAGTATAATACCCATTGATTTAAGTAATGATTTGGATTTGATCAGGAGAAACAAGTCATTACACTAAAGTGGCAACAGTAAGCAGTTACCGTGAATCAAAGCAGTTACTGTGAATCAAACCCATATGTTGACAAGCATATTGAGCTTTGTAACTACTAGTATGTAGAGTTTATACTAGGCAATGTGTTTACATGTATTTATAGCTATTAGACCATGTATCATATCCAGATATGTCGATTGCTTCTACGACCAATGTTAGACATGTATCATATCCAGATATGTCGATTGCTTCTACTCCATTGGTCGTTCATCAATCTCCTACTAGTGCTCGGACATTGGTACTTCAATCTCCTACTAGTGCTCGGACATTGGTATATATAGTAGTCAAGTCATATCATATGGAATATAAGCAGAAAGTGAACAGTGATCATTATTGTCTCACTATAATATGCCATATTTTCATTTATTGGGTTGTATAGTTCATCTTGCTATACATACAGCACACATAAGACATCAACTTAGGTAACAACGGGTTGGTAAGAAGTACCACCTAAGCTCATGTTACTTATGGCCATACAAGCCTCTTAGCCTCTTTCTTATTAGTAATACGTATGTTCAGGTTATGACAAAGGTTCTACAAGCCTTCATTTTGTGCAAGTTAGATAATGTGTTTGTTTTACCAACAAGGTGATACGAGCCTGTGTTTGTTTTACCAACAAGGCGATACAAGCCTCTTAGCCTCTTTCCTATTAGTAATACGTATGTTCATGTTATGACAAGGTTCTACAAGCCTTTATTTTGTGCAAGTTCGATGATGTGTTTATTTTACCAACTTGTTGGTAAGAACTACGATGTAAGCTCATGTTACTTATGGCAATACAAGCCTCCTAGTCTTTTTCTTATTAGTAATGCGTATGTTCAGGTTAAGACAAGGTTCTACAAGCCTTGCACAAATCTTTTGTGCAAGTTAGCTAATGTATTTGTTTTACCAGCTTGTTTGATTTAATTAGAGTATTAAACCCATTAATCTGAGTAAGTTGGTAAGACCTACAATGTAAGTTCATGTTACTTATGGCAATACAAGCCTCTTTCTTATTACTAATAATGTTTTGGATAACGAGTTGGTAAGAGCTACAAGGTAAGTTCACGTTACTTATGGCAATACAAGCCTCTTTCTTATTAGTAATAAGTATGTTCTCTATCTGATTAGTAATACCTATGTTCAGGTTAGGACAAGGTTCTACAAGCCTTTGTTTTCTGCGAGTTAACTAATGTGTTTGTGCTTAACTAATGTGTTTGTTTTACCAGCTTGTTTGATTAATTAGAGTAATAGACCCATTGATCTGAGTAATGGTTTGTTGTTTAGGGGAACAAGTGATTACACTAAAGTGGAAGCAATAAGCAGTTACTGTGAATCAAACCCATATGTTGACAATAAGCCATTACTGTGAATCAAACCCATATGTTGACAAGCATATTGAGCTTTGTAACAACTAGTATGTTGTATGTGCTGATAATACAATGTAATCAAACCCATATGTTGACAAGCATATTGAGCTTTGTAACAACTAGTATGTAGAGTTTATACTAGGCAATGTGTTTACCTGTATTTATAGCTCATAGACCATGTATCATATCCAGGTATGTCGATTGCTTTTACTCCATTGGTCGTTTATCAATTTCCTACTAGTACTCGGACATTGGTATATAGAATCTATAGTAGTCAGGTCATATCATATGGAATATAAGCAGAAAGTGAACAGTGATCATTAGCCTCTTTCATATTAGTAATATGTATGTTCAGGTTATGACAAGGTTCTACAAGCCTTTGTTTTGTGCAAGTTACCTAATGTATTTGTTTTTACCAGCGTGTTTGATCTAATTAGAGTATTAGACCCATTAATCTGAGTAATGTTTGGGATAATAACGAGTTGGTGAGAGCTGCGATGTAAGTTCATGTTACGTATGGCAAATACAAGCCTCTTTCTTAATGTGTTTGTTTTACCAGCTTGTTTGATCTAATTAGGGTATTAGACCAATTATTCTGAGTATTGTTTTGGATGATAACGAGTTGTTAAGAGCTACGATGTAAGTTCAAGTTATATATGGCAATACAAGCCTCTTTCTTATCAGTAATAAGTATGTTCAGGTTATGACAAGGTTCTACAAGCCTTTGTTTTGTGCAAATTAACTAATGTGTTTGTTTTTACCAGAGCTTGTTTGATTAGAGTATTAGACCCATTGATCTGAGTAATGTTTTGGAATTGATTATGGGAAACAAGTGATTACACTAAAAGTTGAAACAGTAATGATTAGAATATTAGACCCATTGATCTGAGTAATGTTTTGGAATTGATTAGGGAAAACAAGTGATTACACTAAAAGTGGATAGATCTGAGTAATGTATTGGAATTGATTAGGGAAACAAGTGATTACACTAGAAGTGGAAACAGTAAGCAGTTACTGTGAATCAAACCCATATGTTGACAAGCGTACTGAGCGTTGTAACAACTAGCATGTAGAGTTTATACTACGCAGTGTGTTTACATGTATTTATAGCTCATAGACCATGTATCATATCCAGGTATGTCGATTGCTTTTACTTCATTGGTCGTTCATCAATCTCCTACTGGTACTCGGACATATTGGTCGTTCATCAATCTCCTACTAGTAGTCGGGTATATAGTAGTCAAGTCATATCATATGGAATATAAGCAGAAACTGCTGTGATCATTATTGTATCCCTGTAATGATATTACTAGTCTATTATATATGCCATATTTTCACTTATTGGGTTTTATAGTTCACAATGTTAGCTTGGCGAACTAAGGGGAAATATATACAGCACGCATTAGACAATGGCTATATTGATACATGCACGTTAATCAGCTTATATAAGGTAACATGGTAGTATTCCAATAGTATCAATGGTATCATATGTATTATGTAAATACAGTACTAGTACCAGCTTTACAGAGATATTAGACGTATTATAATCTAGTATCATATCCACTGTATTCAGCTTTCTCTATTTATATAAGATCCATAATGTGGGAAAATAGTACTGTAATGCAATCACAGGTTTTTTATGTAAATAGTTGTACGGACAAGTATTACAAAGCATGTATCATGTTATCATAATAGCTCATTTGTGTAAATGCCCTTGTATCCATATATTAGGGTAAAACAAAGGTAATCAAAGCTCTCCATCTTTATTATTGCTTCTATCTCCATTATATCCCTATGAATAGTACAGCTCTTGTCATAGCTTGGTTAGAATCCATACTTGTTATCAGATTATTAGGAAAAGTACGTATCATGCTGGCTCATCTATTCTACATAATCATGAACAGATCAAAGTAATGATACTTGTATTGGAATTCATAACCCTTATATGTAAGGTACAAGGCATGAATGGTAATCACACACGTAAGCTATACTCGAATGTCCCATCTATACCACTATTCTTCAGTAACTAGTAGGTGATTCTCATAAGTGAATGCATAATGTATATGTATAAAGTATAGATTATCGAGAAATATGTAATACTTGTAAAAGTCAAGCTATTGACTGATACTAATCACATATCATTGCTTGTGGATCAACCTTGCATCACTAATACAGTAATATCGGATAATCACCTAATTAAATTACATGTTATCGTTGAGTGTATGATCTCCCTGATATTAGGGATATAGAAGCAATGGTAATGAGTTATCAAGGCTATTACAGTAACTATGATAGTTAAGCTTAGATTGAGCTTACCTGTATTTACATAATTATCGTACAGTTTCATTTCCTCTATTGGGTGGTGTTCTAATATGAGATGGTGATTGCATTTACTGGTATGTGTCTGTTATCAAGCTATGATGATTACAGTACTACTTATCACCTATATATCTGTAATAATGGTCACGAGCTATACCATTAGTACTAACATATACTGCACAATAGTTAGTAGTATAGAGTAATAGGTACAACCATAAGCTATGCGAAATATACATCTAGTAACAAGTAGAACTAGTGTACTCTATTAATACGCTCGGTTAGTTATCACACTTTCCTTAATTCAATGACGTGTAGTAAGTAATGTAACAACAGCTTGTTATACCATGTAGTAAGCTGATAGTATTGGACTAGTTGATTCAATGCATATAGCTCAGCTTGGTTTGATTGCCATGTACTTACCTAAGGTTAGGAAGCTTGTGTGCATACCATAGCCCATACAGTATGAGTTCCATGATCTACTACCTACAGTAAGCTTATGTATTGCTCTGATTGGTGTGATTGCCATTGGTTCTATACCATTACCCATTACATATCATATACTAATTAGTAAATTACCATAATCAGTTGTGTACAATATATGCAAGCAACACATCTAAATAAGCCAGTATATCATGATGTGCTTCCAAGTTCCAATACCCTTTTATGATTGAGCAGAACCCATTGAAAGCTGAATATTCAATACACATGCCTTATTAAGAGTACAAGAATATACCCAGTGGTAAGCATATGTACTATATAGATAAACCCAACGCAACTCATGTTCAAATCAAGGAAACATAAAATAAGCTGATCTGGTCCAAAAACCCAGTTCCAGGGAGGGAACTAATCCTGTATTGTCCTACTTAACAGATGAATGTTCAACAAAACCAAATTTAGAGCATTTAATACACGTATGAGCTGTGTGCTCTTGTTATTCAAGTCTGTAAAGTATAAACAGGGAAGTTCGAGGATGATCAACGCCAAAAATGGTATGCCTTCACAAAATACCAAAAGCAAAAACAGGGTAAAACTCTAATTAAAAAGCAAAGAGCATTGAAAAGTTTAACATGTACTACATAAAAATACATACCCATCCACCCACTATAACAAGTTAAGATTAAGTAATTTGGGTACAAACTACACAACACCTATATTTGTGTATTTGCAAAATTGTATTTAACAGCACACACACAGACTCCAATAAAATTTCAGTATTGATCTCTTTTAATGAACTGGACATTTTAAAGAGTACATAAGAACCTGTGCAGATGTCTACACCAAACAGCTATCAGTACTCATCTTGTCAAAATCATGATCTCATAGTTCTAATATAGGTAAAAATAAAATAACAAAAGATGCAAATATTCTAGGAAAAAAAGAGAAATTTTGAATCACAACTTCCTGTGAAGGAAAAATGTTTTTATCAACTTCTCAAAAGCTCATAAATCAACGTCTTCTTCAACAATAGGCCTCTCATATCTAAACAAAACTAGCATATGAAACATCCGAGGGTTTGTATGCCAAATAGTGACAGCAAACCTGCAACCCATAGAACACAACAACAATATTAGAATCTGACAATTACAATCTCCCAATGAGTAAGCTATGTACAATGAGACAATACACATAAAATGCCAGATTTCCAGGATAGCAAATGAATATCCTAGTATGCACTGGATTGGTGGAAGCGCTTTCCACTGAATGAAGAATCGTTACCTCATATGCGGCTGGGGTACATAAATACTCTTACTCTTCCTCCCTGGCATTGCCAAAAATTGCATGTCATCAGATGAACATAACAATCATCTACTCAAAGATAGAATAGTATACCATTATAAAAATCATACCATGGACTTTGGCGGCAAATTTGTTCTAAATTTTGCCCTAACAACACCACTGTTACCATGTGGCCTTGTTACTTTGCCCCAAATGCACCTGTAATTAGTTCCCTTCTTCTTGGTTTTCGCCTTGTAAATATAGGCCATCCTTTTGCCCAGATACCAGTCCACTTCCTCTGGTGTATTGACTCCTTCAATTTGAATCAGAGAAGTACTTGGGTACTGGTCTGATTTTGACCTGCTCAATTGGAAAAACAATATTAGTCAACAAAAGTGGAAATAACAGTCACAGGAATCAACGGCACTTCCATATATGTTAGGGACCTCACAAAACTACAGAAATTGTCAGTATTCAAGCTCAACAAACATTTTTGTAACAAGACATCTTGGAAAGGGTTTCAGTTCCATACCTTTTGTAACCGAGGATGATCCCTCGAACATACAACCTAAATACATAGACAAAGGCAAATTAACATTTTTCAGAAGAAAAAAATATTCTTATCAATTGCAAGCTTAAAATAAAATGCTTAAATTTACAAAACTTCCAAAACAACATATAAGACTCACAAAACAGTCACCAATCAAGTTTCAACTAATACGGGAGGAACAAGTACCAAAGGGCTTTCAAGCAGACCCCAGTCTTGGAACTTAGTCAAAGACTTTATCATGTTAGTAAGGTGGGCACATACACACTCAAAACAGTCTAACAAGCAGCGCTTCATTCAATGTTTGTTAAAATAAATAAACTCCTTACATTCAACTCTGTCCACATGTGCTACTATACATTACATTCAACTGTCCACATGTCATAATACACTACATTCTGTAATGTTCCCTATTGATTAATTGCCCAAGGGAGGAAGAAGTAACTTATCCAACCCCATAGGCTATAGTTATTTATAAAGGGGGGAACCCATTATCCAGTGTTTTGGGGCAACATTGGATAAATTTTGGGGTAGCTGGGTCTAAAAGCCAGAATTGGGGGCTACACTTGCAACCCCTCACATTAAATTAGGGAAAAGAGACCCACACGAGGAATCTGTAAATAAGAAAGATAGAAGCATTTTATCATCATCGTGGATTGGATTATTTCTATTTTGTGAGCCTGAGGCTCTGATGTTTTAAGACCCCTTCTTCTTTGATTAGTTTTGGTGGTGATGTTCTCACCCTTAATAATCCTCTCTCTTTGATTAGTTTCAGTGGTGAGAGATTCCACCCCAACTAGTATCATCCTTTTCCCTGTCTTGGAGCATCTTGGGTCTGTTTTGGCAAGCAAGGAAGTAAATTTTCTGTGGTCTATGAGACTGTTCTAGGCCAGTGAAGTCTTTCTCTGGAGCGCAGATCATCTTGGAGGTATCCCTTAGCCCCCAAAGTTCCGTTTCAGGCAACGAAGTATTTATGCAACGACAGCAGACCATAGGAGCACGCCAAGATTTTGCAACAAATTGAAGACTGTGTCAAACAGGCTGAAGCCTGGACTAAGGCACACCCAAATGACTGGTCATGGCTATACCCTCCTAAAAAGAATAAAGGAATGGGCCAAGAAAAAGAAGCTGGAAGGTATACAGAATCAACTACAGCTATTTTCCAGTCAGTAAGGGTCTGAAACAGATGAAGCTAAGGCAGACTTAATCAGAACGGAAAGAAAGAGATATGAGATTCTGGAGGCAAAGGAGGCTGAATGGAGACTTAAAAAGCATTGCTATCTGGCTGGAAGAACACAAAATTCTTTCAAGCTTATGCCAAAGGCAGAAAGCTTTGCAACACTAAATGGAGCCTCAAGGATGCCAAGGGAAGAGAAGTCTCAAATTTCGATGGTCTTGCAAATATAGGAAAGATCTATTTCCAAAGCCTTTTCATTCAGGCCACTGAAGAGACCTCCATAGCCAAAATTACCAGAACTACAATGTTTTTTCCTAGGTTTGTAGATGAAGAAGAGAGCAGATCCCTCATGGAAGAAGCCTTCGAGGAGCTCAAAACAGTATTACAAAGCTTCCAAAAGGACAAAAGTCCAGGAACAGATGGCTGGACGGGAGCAGATCCCTCATGGAAGAAGTCTCCGAGGAGGAGCTCAAAACAGTATTACACAGCTTCTAAATGGACAGAAGTCCAGGGCCAGATGGCTGGACAGTTAGATTTTTCTTTGTCTGTATAAAATTATTGGGAATGATCTGCTAGCAGTCAGAGGAATCCAGGAGAAATCAAAGAATGCTTCCAGCTTTCAATTACACATCTATAGAACACATTCCCAAAGATGATAAGAGTCCTTTGATGACTTTCGGCCTATCTCGCTATTTAACGTGATCTATAACGCGGGTGCAAAAGTGATTGCAAACACGCTGAAGCCCATTCTAACTAAAGCAATCTCAAAGGAACAATTTGCTTGCCTGGATGGTTGGCAAATTCACAAGGCCTTTGATGTCACTCAGGAAGGCCTCCGCAGCATAAATATTCAGAAACTCAAAGGAGTTATTCTAAAGATAGATCTTTCAAAAGCTTAAGACAGGGTAGACTAGATACATATTCGTCCTCTTCTTACTCATCTGGTTTCAGCCCAGACTTCATCTCTTGGGTCACTAGCTGCATACAGACTGTTTCCTTTGTGATTTTGATAAATGAATCAGCCTCTACTTTTTTCCATGCTCAGTGAGGGCTTAGACAAGGATGCCCTTTATCCCCATCATTGTTCCTTCTTGTAGCAGAGGGTCTAAGCCATCTCTTAATAGAAACAAAATGAAGGGGAGACTTCCAGAGAACTCATATGGCCAGGACTTTGTCATTAACTCACCTCTTGTTTGTTGAGGACATTCTTATTTTCTGCAATGGCTTTGTAAGAGAGGTGGGTAAGCTCACTGAGATCTTGGCACTCCATGGAAGAGCCACGAGTATGTCTATTAACATCAGAAAGTCAACCTTTTTTCCTATCACAATTTAGAAAAAGAGGAGTTGAGGCTTATCAACCATCTATTGCCTTATATGGCAAACCCCTTGGAATATGGGTTAAATATATAGGGTTTAATCTTAAGCCGAACTGCTACAGTAAGGCAAGATTGGCCTTGGCTCATTACTAAGATCAAGAAAGGGCGAAAAGCTTGAGCCTTGAGTGGTTATCTAGAGCAGGCCGCCTTGTGCTGATCAAATCTGTTTTGGAAGCAATTCTGGTCTTTTGGATGTCTCTCGCATGGGTTCCCAAAATGCATCTTGGAAAAAGTCAAATTCCACAGGTCTGGGAACCAGGAGAAGGGGTTCTTCCCTGGGTAAAATGAAGAAAATTAGCAACTCCATATCTAATGGGAGGTTGGGGGCTTAAAAATATCTTCATGTTCTCAAAGGCACTGGTGCCAAAATGCAGAGACCCCTCACAACTCAAAATCTGTGGACAATATAGTCATCACACAAAAAAAATTGCCCCAAGCCCTCTTGCAGAATGGATCAGGAAGGAGGATAAACCTCAGGCAAACATGTCATCCATCTGGATGGCGGTTCTAAACTCGTTTGATCTCACTAGAAATGGACTGGCTTGGAAAGTTGGAAATGGTGAAAAAGTGAGGACTGGCTCAGACCTTTGGCCAGGGAATCTCAAAACTAGCCCATATTGCCAGCTAGGAAAACACTACAATCTGGAGGCTAGGATGGAAATCAGCTATGGAGTTAGGGCCAAACAATGGTTTCTTTGGGGCCTGGAATGGTTATCTGAACGCTCTGACTAACAGTGACATTAGAATCATTAATCGAGAGGATGAACTAGTTTGGAGCTGCTTCCTTGCCTGCTTTTACACCCCAGAGCTTGGCTATATAGTTCTAAATGTTGACAGAGCTCCTGAAGAGCCAACATGGTGGTGGAGGGCAGTATGGAAATCTTAGTGCCCAGCAAAAGCCAGAATATTCATGTGGTGTCTTCTGGAGAAGAAGGTTCTCACATGGGACATCCTTCAGAGGCACTTTGCCATAGGGTCAGGATGCTGCTCCCTCTGTAAGGGAGATGAAGAAACCAATGAACATATTTTCAAGCAATGCCCTTTTTTTAAGCAGGTGTGGGATGTAAGCAAGTTTGCGACACGTTTAAACTATGTGGGAAGTTTGTGACCTGGAAACAACATGGAAAGAAGATACTCTGATATGATTACTTGTGCCTTTAGATCTCTACCTCTACGCATTGTATGGAGAGTATGGTTAACACGCAACATAGACATATTTCAGAACAAAACTTCAGCACTTGAGCGCAATTTTGGCCCATTTACCTCAAGAAAAAGGTTTCTGCCCACCAAAATTATTGTGGATGAAAACACTGACCCGTCAAAGCCATGGGCATTATTTCAATGGTGCTTCCAGCGACACAACAAACAAGAGTGGGGGTGGTTTTGTACTTTTCTTATCCACCACACATTCTTATCATGTAAAAATAGGTTTCAGTACAGGTACAAATAATCAGGCTAAATTATTGGCATGTAAAAACTTATTGGTGTATGCAATAGAAAAAAGATGCACACAACTTCAAGTTTAAGAAGATTCAATGCTTGTTATAAACTAGTTAAACAGATCTAAAGCTTGCAGAAATCTACTCTTAATTCCTATTTTGGAAGATTTATGGCAGATAAAATTCCTATGATCGCATATATACAGGGAGCAGAATGGGCAGGTATACAAGGTTTCAAAATCAGGTCTAAAAATGGAGCAGGGTGTGTCACATTCAGGGGCAGCATGAAGGCTCATTTTTCGAATTCTATCGCCTGTCGTTTATAGACCAATGCAGCCAAAACTAAAAACTGTATACTTTTCTTCTCTGTTTTTAACTATTATTTACACAGAAAATGTTGATGTCTACAAATCATATATTTAGTTTTTCATAAACAGGTTGAAAATAGGTTTATATTTTTGCTGATTTTTGTGGTAAAAGGAATATATATATCTGAATCTCTCATGGCTCTACCGGTCCTGCTTCAGTCAGTTCCCTTTTGCCATTTGGACACCTATCTTTATGCTTGAAATGCACCCAGAGTGCATCTGTAATTTTGTATCTTTTTTTTTGAAAGAACAAAAATTACAATTGGGTAGTTGAGATGTCTTACCTGATACGCTCTCCTTGGCGTCCCTTCACCATGTTGATCAAAAAAGCTCAAAACCCTGCACATAAAATTTTTGATATTGGTTAAAATGATTAAATTGATAATCATATGAAACGAGATAAATAATACTGATAACAAATATATCCAATTGATCTTCAAAATTCAATAAGAAATCCAAAAAAATATTATTATTTAGAAATTAATTGATCAAAACATTAAATAACAGCATAGATCCATCTTAACTCCGGATCATCTTAACTCCAGATCTACCAAGCGCAGAGATGGATCAAATCCCTCAAGGTGCAAACCTCTTTCTGAGTGCAAAACTCGAGTAAAGGTTTGCACCTCCAAATATTTGATTCCTCTCGGCTCTTGGTAGATATGGAGTTAAGATGGATCTATGTTTGAAATGCTCCAAGGCAAAGATGATTGGGATGCACCACTTCATGGATGAATTATCTTCCTGTGGGGATTTTTGTTCTCACAAAATACATTCACATGGCAATACCTTACACAAGTTTCGTGGACAATTGGTTCAATCCTCAGACAATATTATTAAGCCTTTGATTTGGAAAAACTCGTGTTTATGGAGAGAAGAAATACAAGGACAATGGTAATACTCCTTTGTTGATTTCAACAGCAATATCTTTCAAAAGGCCCGGTTCTTTTGTTAAGGTCAATATGGATTTTCAATCTTTTGAACCAGATGCAAACAAGGTTGACTTGGATGATTCTTCGGTATTTGAAAAGAGGAAAAAACAAGGTTTAGAAAATGAGGTTCATGGAAGCAAAAACGATACAACTCCCTTTGATGTTTAAACATCGGAGTTTGTATCTTTTGCATTAGATGATTAACCTACAATGTAATGCAAATCCAACTTTCAAATTTGGCTCTAAAATATTAACAAGTCTTGTTTTGTCATGTATTACAAGAGCAACTACAAATTTAGATACTTCCAACTTCCAAGCCAACTTTGAATTATAATTTGATAGTAAGAAATTCAATTCTGTTCAAGAGGCAATCGTAGCATTTGCTTCAAACTCTCAATCTCCTTCACCCAGCAATCATTCATCAACTTCTCGGTCAAATGCAGCAAATATCCATGGATGGATTTGGTTCAAATTCTACCATGGCATCACAACCTGTTTCACGCTTCACGTTCTTAACCCCTTTACCTGCTACCAATTTTGTGCGGAGTACAAGTCGTGTAGTTTTTTGCGCTCCTACAAGCTCATTTGGATAATTTCGTTTTGGCAAACCCTATGCATTTGGTTGAACTCCTACACCCTCTTTCAATCTAGCCGATAGTTGGGGCTCTGGCATTTGGTTATGCATCAATAAATTCATTTGGTCTAACCATTAGCGCTTCAAATGGCATGAAGGCAACTCAGTGTAGTTTCAACACCTATTCTTTTGCTGCAGGTGCAAATTTTGGCTTTAATACCATGACTGCTAACTCTGGCTTTGCTAGCACCCCTACTTTCCTCTTTGGTAGTTGCATTTCCTCAAGTCATAGCAGTAGTACTTCCTTCTATTTGAACAGTCTTACTTCTCTTAAATCAAGTTCCGTGAGTTTTGGGATATGTTTATTTGGTTTAGAAATTTCATCTACTGGTATTTTGGAGGCACTTGCTAATAATGAAGACTATATTTAGTCCTTCTAAGCCGGAGAATTGGAATCAATGGGATCAGCTTTTAATGGCAAAAAAGACATGGTGAGCACATGTCAAGAAGTACTGTAAAGAGATCGTATCCAACAACAGAGACTTGAGAGAGCTCATGAACAACATTGAGTGCACATATTGTATTGTGGTTTGGTTGAAAAATTATGAATGAAGGAGATATGTTGAGTAAGATCAACGTGTGTCATCAGATGTCCAGTTCATTTCTTACAACAGCTTATACCTACGGATAAAGGCATGGATCAGTAACTGGAAGCAAGGCAAAGACTTGTGTACATTGTTGACACAGTTTGACAGCATTTTTGCAAGTGTTTTACTCAGGTTGTTGCCATCAATGCCAAAGGGGGGATTGGTGAGCATTGTATGTCAACAATGTGAGTGTTGGAAAGCCCACTTGTGTCTATGAAAAGGATCGTGAATGACAAGTATCGACTGTTTTAAGTGTTGGAACGATGCCAAGTCACGAGAAGTGGCATATTACCTAGTAACAAGTGAACAAGTGTACATGGCTGGAAGAACAAGGGTCGTTGACCATAGAAACATAGACAAGTGATAAAACCAAGTAACAAGCTAGGAATGCAAAGAGAATCATAACACCACAATGCACTAGCACGCCTAATCCCTGATCCCAGACTAAAATTGCAACACCCCCGAACACCAGAAACGTAACTGCCAAAATCGATGCAGCAGGTAGATCCGACAGCCCAGCAGTGTAATACTTAAAATATATGGACAAACGCCCGATATCACCATAAAAGACCAAGCGCAGAAGGAAAGGAAACAAAACCAGCAAATTAGGAACCACAACCACCCTTCCATGCACAACGCCAAAATGTAGACAGACACAGTGTGCAGGGGTACGCACAGTCCATTGACAGCCAGAGGCAAAGGGAAGAAAGACAGAAATGGGTACCCACCATCCATTGCCACCTAGAGGCAAAGGGAAAAAAGACAAATCGATACGCACCATCCATTGCCACCTAGAGGCAAAGGAAAGAGAGTAAGAAATCCTAATGCAAGCAAGCCCACAAAGTATGTTGAAGATTTTGGTCGAGTCCGCCTAGTATTCAAGTCATGGGATGTAATTTGCAGATCTAGTTATGACCATTTCATTCTCGGCATTCAACTAAGCTAAAAACAGAGATTTGAAAAAATATTCCAATCGAATTGGAACAGCAGAGATGATCTATTATGATTAGAAAATAGGATGATGTGTAAGGACAATACCCTCGACTGTGTATGCACCCCAAACTGAACGGAAGGCCTACTGCTCAAACTCTTATTCTGCCAGTTGCTGCTGCTGCTCCTCTTCCTCCGCCTCGGCCCGGCACAGCCAACGTTAAAATGGGGTTTTGCAAACCCCTGCCAGTGGATATATTTCGATTGCATGTTGAGTTTTTAGGGTTTCTGAGTGGTCACTTGTAACCGTCGATCTCCATGTTCATCGACGGATGAGATTAGATTAAGAGAAAGGCGTCTTAAAGATTTCACCAGTTTAATAATCATTCAACGGTGGGTGGGTTTGGGTTTTAGATAGGGTGGACATGCTAATATTGTAAATATAAACATATTGTGATCGTAGCATGGGGGCTTTAGGGTTGAACATCAACAAATACTAGCATACCCAAGGAAGGGGTAAGAGAACGGCGAAGAAAATGAATATGCTTTTGTAACGATTATATTTATTTAATGAGAATTTAAATGAAGAAACAAAAATAAAAGGTAAAAATGAATAAGTAAGGTAGGCTAGAATTTATGGAATTTAATATGATTGAAGATGGGTGAGGGAGGAAGAAATTTAGTGTAAGACAGGAAGAGTGTAATTTTCTATGTAGATGGTAGAATCAAGATATGTTATATATATACGTTTTTTTAATTTTAAATATTATTTCAGTTATTTGTTGCCAATAAGTAATATTTTCAAAACTAGTAAGGATAAAAAGTATCATACTATTTAAGGTATTTTTAGGAGTAACATCGTTTACAACATAAGTAAGAAGGTTTACATCACAAAGAGGAAGAAGAATAATTGCATATTTTAGTAGAAATAATAATATTTGAATTAGAATACAATCCATTAGTGTGATCACCTGAAAAATGTTACCAAAGAGGTAAAGAAGGAAACATTTGATCACATATATCATTTTACATGTAAGGAGGAGGAAGGTTAAACTACTAACCTATATTTAAATTTGAGATCGAAACATTTTCGACAAGTTCATTCAATTTAGAGATAAGTAAACATCTAGATTAGCATATAAAAGTGAATGGGTTGGTTGAAAATTAGCATTATTACCAAGATGGAAATGTAAAAGGCATATTTGAGCCAACAATGAAAATTCTTCAATATCAACATCAATATTCGTTGAAATTCTAATCATTTTCATGTGTCCACCTCTCTTTACATTATTTTTTGCCCTACCAAAGCATCGACCTCAAAGATGGGTGATGGGAATGTTTGTTTCCATCAAAAACTCTTCTAACCAATCCCAAAAAAAAAAAATTTACTTTCATTTCACAAACAAGCATTGTGTTTCGCAATTAGAATTAACTAAAATTTAGTTTTCCATTATATCAAACAAATGAGACAATTCTCTATGACTAGGATATTATAATGTGTTTTTATTAAAGTAAAACTACATGTAGAAGAAGAAGACATAACTTGAGACTGGAAAATCTGGATTTTAATTGCTTTGTTGAGGAGAGACTTAGTTGAAAAGTTGGACAAGGCACCTTTTTGGTAAGCCAAATACCTCGAGCTTTTAGAATAACAACTAAAAATTATTATGTTTTTTAATATTAAGCATTCAACTTCCATTAAATTAAACATTCTTTCTAGTGCCTTATAACTACAAAAACAACTGAACTTGGGAATTTATAAGACCCAAGTTTCAAAAATCATGTATATAATCAATTGTCATGCCAAAATCTAGTAAAGTGACACCAGCATTTACATGTTGAATGAGAATATTTAAAATGAAATCGTAAATATAGTGTAAATGATGAGATGTTTTGTTAAAAAAAAAATGTTATGAATTATCCAATAGACACAAAAGTTAAACAATCACCATTTATCTAGTATATCATATTGTGAAGGGATTTCAAAACACTTTAAACAATGATGTTGTATACATTGGCTTTAAAACAAATTTGATATCCATATTTCATAAAAAGGACAAAATACCTAAATCAAATAAGTTGTTTTATTTTCTCTTATCCATTTGTAGTTTGGAAACAGGTCACACTTATATCACCATGAGATAAATTTTCCATAATAACATTCAAAGGGCGATATTTGAAAATCAATTCACTTCAACAAAAATCATAACATGAGATCAACAAACCAATTTATTCACCATTAAAGTATACATTTCGATACTATGATGGTGAATTTGACAAAGTAAAGAGTCAAATTTCAATTAGACTTGAGCCTATAAATTGTAAGTATTCAAAGAGATTATAACTCAGTTGACCAAAATCAACACATGAATTGCTTTGGGGTAATACCATAATTTGAATAATTTGTCAAGGCTTCCAAATAATTATTTTTTTCTAATGCCTTGATTATCATTTTGCCTTAGTGAGTAGGATATTACAATGAAATGACAACAAGTATGTTAAAATTAAAGAAAGGCATGAAAAAATGTTTCAAAGGTTGTATGTCTAACTCAATTTGGGAGCAAGTCAAACTATTGAGTCAAATAAAGGTCACATGCAAGCTAAAAATTCATGATAACATGAATAAATTGGCAAGGATTGAGCAAGAAGAAGGAAGTTATCAACACAAAGGTTCAAAATCAATACTACTTAGTAGAATTTGATATCCAAAGTGATTCTACTAAGTTATGCATAAGCATTAAATAGTGGATCCAAGGATTCCATAATGGTTACAGAGTTAGAAGATTCAGTTGGTGATGGATCATTTATCTAATTAGAACTACCTCAACATTTGGTGGAGTCTTTATTAGTGTAGCCACTCCTCGATTACGTTTTTCATTTATGAAGTTGTAATATACCTAAATTAGCTTGCAGCTAATTGGAATATTAAAGTTTTGTTATATCACTTAGATAGGTGAATAAGTGGGTAGGGAGACCCATAAATCTCTTTATGAAGAATAAAACCATTTCTCATGTGAAATTGGATCATCATTTTAGCTTAATAAAGCACCCTAACGTGTGAACAGGGACTAGAGCATGTGGACTAGGTCAATGTTGACCAGATCAACAACGTTGTTATGGAGATCATGGAGGATTAATGGAGGACAGCGCAATCATTTAGGAGGAGTGTTTGCATGAGAGTAACTCCTTTAATGAGTGGGACCCAGGGTGAGGAAGCTCACCAAGCATAAAAGGAAGAGGATAGCAGCATTAGAAGACATGGATTTGTATTATTGATTTTTATCTTTTTTGATCTGGATTTTTCATGTGACATTTATGTGCATGCTTTTGCTGTTTAGTAGGGTTTGTTGTGATGTTTAGCACAAGGGTGTTTCCCTGCGGAAATCCTGCCCTCATCCTCAGGGAACTTAGAGTGCCTACTCAGGAGAGGTTATCTTGAGCTGCATTACCACTATCTGGCATTTGGCCAAGCTTCAGTCTCATATACAGCGCAGTTCTATTTAGAGTTGTGTTATGTTGTAGGGGTGTAGCAGTGGAGGAGAGAGATCTCCAATTTCTGAGCTAGTTTTCCATTGGAGGGATCATCCTTTCATCTGGAAGCTTGTGAGGAAGTTCTCAGGGCCTCATTTCATATTTTGGCACCAGGCCAAGTAGTTATCATCAGCTACAGTGCAGTTTCCCTCAAGGACTGCGTTATTTTAGAGAGCAGCTGCAGCAATGGGTTTATTGCCCTAGTTGGAGGAGTTGTGTTTCCTTTTAGGGAATCAACCCTTCATTTAGGAGATCTATTGGAGGAGGATAAGCCATTGCATATTTTTCAAATCAGCCACCTCCTGTTAGTGATTCAATTGCAGATATTATTCAGCCTTAGGGCCAAATCTACTATTTTTGTATAGTGTCTATTTCCGGAAACCTTTTCTGGGTTGTCCTGGAAATCTGTTTTGGAGCATGGATCTCTAGTCTTAGTGTTTTTGGAGCATCATATCAGTAGCAATATATTTGTCTATCTTTCAGTTGCTATTCTCTAATAGACAGCGCAATTTTCTGCATTCCTGTATTTCATGTAATAACAACATTTCAGATCTAGGTGTATGCTTTCATTGGAGGCTTGTTGCCCAACTTGAGTGATCTTTTCCTCAATATATTGTACCTATTTTGTTGTTATAATAATAATGGAATGGATATATGATTGTCTCATGCTTTGATCTATTGATATTTCTGCATAATTCCATTTTTAGGTGCTATATTGCTGCTCCCCCAATTTTGGGTTATTATAGTGATATCATAGCATAATCTTGGCACAGCCTGTGTACTTCAGCCATTATATCATCTAAGGGGGCATCTCATAGAAAGGAGAAGATCTGCAGAAGAGATGGAGGCCATACTCCATTACCAAGAGAAATGGAAGGAAAGGAGTTCTCAAGACTTCTTCTTCAAACTATGCAGGACATAACAGAGACATCAAAGAGACGAGGATGTAGAGATATAGAGATTCGCAGAGAAGGCTTGTACACGAAGAAAGCTCCAAATTTTCACATTATGGGAATGAGCATTCAACTACACCATCTGATCTACAATGTGGTACCATGCCTACATTCTTGGCAAGAGAAGAAGAGGAAGGAGAAACACCAAAGGAGGAGACTCTTGGTGAATATCTCCAAGAATATGAATCTCAGTCTAGAAGATTCAAGGAGCATATAAAATTCTAAGGGTTTTGTCAAATCAAAGAAGATAGAAGACCTAGTAACCACAATAGAAGAGGAGGGTTCATGTAGCACACTTTGACTAGATTCTTTCTACCTACTTTTGATTGGTCACCCAAGAGCACAGCCAAGGCTTGGGTAAAGAAGCTAGACACATATTTTCAGTTGCATCAAGTTTCAGAAGAGGAAGCCATTAGAGTAGCAGCGCTGCATCTTGAAGGTAAGGCTTATGCCTGGTGGTTTTATGAATCTTATTCATTAAATAATGCAAATATGTCTACTTATGCAAAGTTAACTAGGAGTTTAGTGAAAATATTTGATCAAAGACATTCTGAAACTTCCTTGGGTGAGCTAGCCAAACCCAAGAAATTAGAACCTTTGCATGAGTTGGAAGGATCCATGAAAACAACTCCATTTCATAACATTGTTGAGGGGGTTAAAGATTTGCAAACTGCTTGGCCAAGGGCAAAAGCCCCACTTTAGCAAGAACTTTCTTCTCAAGAAGAGGACATGAGGATTCCTCCTTTAAGAGGGGATCAAGCCAAAGGATCTCTTAATGATGAGGTATGCTCCAATAATGAAGAGAAGAGAGAGGAAGAGCTGGAAGGAGCCTCCGGCGCTGTGACAGTAGGAGGATATCCACCACCATTTGGAGATGGAGATGAAGCAATTGCTTCAACTAGAGGAGCTCTTGTATCTTTTCAAGAAGTTCCAAAGGATATCACATATGAAGATCAGGACCAACGTGTGTCTATGTCGATAGGCAATGAAACAAAACAATGGAGGAAGTGTGTTCCAACATTGACCATAGTTTTTGGGACATACACCATGATAGATCACTTCTTTGTGATTGAGACTCTTGACGCCAATGTAACATTGGATGTGCATGGGTTGATTACATTGGAGAAGGACACCTTAGACTGTGAAATATTGTAGAAGGTAGGATAAGATGAGAAGGAGGGCCAACATCAAGTGATTGGGAACATACACGCCCATCCTTTTCAGGAGGTTTATGCACAGAAGTAGGAGGATGACTTGCGCAGTAAGGGAAGGGACAAATCAATCCACTCACATATACAACCTTCTCTAGGCCTTGATGTTTCATTACATGGAGGCATTCCACCAAAGAGACCCCCTGATTGGAAGATGATCAAAGAGTTCTCTCAACATGGTGCATCATTGATAGATTTGGCTAAGGAAGGAGCCTTGGGAGGAGATAGCACAGCGCATAGGACCTTTGATGGGTTCAAAGGAGGGATGAGTAATTTTTTGATATGGACATTGCCATCTCCCACTCAGTTATTTGCGCTGATAGATGATGATTCAGGAATCTATGAGGATACAAGCATGGTGTCAAAAGGCTACTCCATAACCTTCAAGAAGCAAATGATACTTCCACACATGGGAAAGATTTCTGAATATGACAAGAGGTTATTAACACTCTTGCGTGCATTGGCCAAACTATGGAAGTTTTGAATGGGAAATACATTCCAAGAGGAGGATGACCTCCATATACTTCAATATTGTCTTGGGCAAGATCAACTGCAAAGGAGGCAGCAAAAGTGGGGTAGCAATACTCCAACATGTGGCTTTGGCATTAAGCATGTCAAAGAGGAGAGATATGATGTGACAGGTGCTTCATTTCAGATCTCAACAGCGTTTTCGCTATTGAGTAGGATGGATCCATATTGGGAGTCCCAATTATTGGTGGAGTGTTCCAAGAACCTCTTCGCATGTAAGGTTCTTGATGGGAAAGTGATAGATGGGAGGTATAGAGTGGTTGATGGAGTCACTTATTTCCATGATCATATCTAATTGAATAGAGACTCCAAGCCCAAAGAGGAGATTCTACATGCAGCATATGAGGCACTCTCTTCAGGACATGTAGACTTCATTGAGTCTTATCACACCATAATGGAGGGATTCTATTGGGAGGATCTCAAAGAAGATGTGCACCAACATATCATGAGATAGGTAGCTTATTTGATGTATGAGGAGGAGAGAAGCCACCTTATAAGGTTGTTTCAGTCACTTCCCCTTTTAATGGAGAGATGGGAGGGCTCATCTATGGAACTCTTCACCAACTTGTCTACAATATATGGTAAAGATTATGTTTTGATGCTTATTGCTCAACTAACAATGTATGTACATTCCTTTACCATACATTTGCAGCACTTTGCTCCACAAGAAAACAACCCTCGTTTTGGATTTCATGGTCCTTTTGGGACTATATTCAGTGATGGGATTGACCACTTTCTAGAGGACTTTGGGCAAGACTTGTTTTGCTTGGTTCATATTCAACCAACACCTGATGCCCTCTACTATTTTCAAGCTTTTGAGAAGCTTATGGCAGCAAGTAAGTGGTTGGATGACCACTAATCATTTCATGTTTGGAGACAGCAAGAAGCAGAACAATGATGGTCTCACTTGAGGGACTATTGTCACCATCCAGTATGTCATGTGACACTTATTCTATGTTTCATTTGGAGCCCATATGGTGATGACACTCTATTCACTATATGTGGGGTGGATTGGGCAAGAGAGATTCCTAGAACCAAGGAATGGTATCATGAGATTCCAAGTACCTTTTGGCTTCTTGAGGACTATATTATTGAAGCCTAATATCAACAACTCCATATTTATCATAAATGGAGAGAGAGACAGCGTGAGTTGAATAACTTTTTCTCCCATTTTCAGCGATGCAGCCCTTATACATTACAGAAGCAGGGGATTGGTGATTGTTTCTATGAGCTACCAAGGATGACTCACTTTGTTTGGATGATAGCATGGAGATTGGATTTTCTCATTTGGATTGAGGTACCCAACATTTACCATCTCTCGTGCCTTGAGGAGGCCAATGGACAACATGTAACTTTTTCCATATATCTCCCACTTCTTCATGATGAAATTTATATGGTTTATCTACCAAAGGATAACTTGTATACTTGGGAGGAGATATATCCATTAGAGGTTTTGCAATATCCTTGCAGTTGCTTGAGGACAAGCAACATTTTGGAGGGGAGGACTGTAATATTCCTAAATTAGCTTGCAGCTAATTGGAATATTAAAGTTTTGTTATATCTTTTAGATAGGTGAATAAGTGGGTAGGGAGACCCATAAATCTCTTTATGAAGAATAAAACCACTTCTCATGTGAAAGTGGATCATCATTTTAGCTTAATAAAGCACCCTGAGGTGTGAACAGGGACTAGAGCATGTGGACTAGGTCAATGTTGACTAGTTCAACAATGTTGTTATGGAGATCATGGAGGATTAATGGAGGACACTGCAGTCATTTAGGAGGAGTGTTTGCATGAGAGTAACTCCTTTAATGAGTGGGACCTAGGGTGAGGAAGCTCACCAAGTATAAAAGGAAGAGGATGGCAGCATTAGAAGACATGGATTTGTATTATTGATTTTGATCTTTTTAGAATTGGATTTGTCATGTGACATTTTTGTGCATGCTTTTGTTGTTTAGTAGGGTTTGTTGTGTTGTTTAGCACAAGGGTGTTTCCAAGCGGAAATCCCACTCTCATCCTCGGGGGACTTAGAGTGCCTACTCATGAGAGGTTATCTTGAGCTACATTACCACTATCTGGAATTTGGCCAAGCTTTAGTCTCATATACAACGCAGTTCTGTTTAGAGTTGTGTTGTGTTGCAAGGGTGTAGCAGTGGAGGAGAGAGATCTCCAAATTTTGAGCTAGTTTTGCATTGGAGGGATCATCCTTTCATCCGGAAGCTTGTGAGGAAGTTCTCAGGGCCTCATTTCATATTTTGGCACCAGGCCAAGTAGCTATCATCAGCTACAATGTAGATTCCCTCAAGGACTGTGTTATTTTAGAGAGTAGTTGCAACAGTGGGTTTATTGCCCTAGTTGGAGGAGTTGTGTTTCCTTTTAGGGGATCAACCCTTCATTTAGGAGATCTATTGGAGGAGGATCAGCCATTTCATATTTCAGATCAGCCACATCCTATCAGTGATTCAGTTGCAGAGATTATTCAGCCATAGGGGCAAATCTGCTATTTTTGTATAGTGTGTATTTCCATAAACCTTTTATGGGTTGTCCTAGAAATATGTTTTGAAGCATGGATCTCTAGTCTTAGTATTTTTGGAGCATCATATCAACAACAATATATTAGTCTATCTTTCATATTCTATTCTGTCATAGACAATGCAGTTTTATGCATTCCTGTATTTCATGTAATAATAACATTTCAGATCAAGGTGTATGCTTTCATGGGAGGCTTGTTTGCCCAACTTGAGTGATATTTTCCTCAAGATGTTGTACCTATTTTGCTGTTATAATCATAATGGAATGGATCTATGGCTGTCTCATGCTTTGATCTATTTATATTTCTGCATAATTCCATTTTTATGTGCTATATTGTTACTCTCCCAATTTTGGGATATTACAGAAACATTTGTAATTGTTGGAAAGATGTGTTGACTTGCACACATTTTGGTCACCTATGTGCCAAATCAAGTGGTGAGAAACAAAAAGGTCTAATTAATCCTTTTAGAAACATCATTCCATTGAGGTTTGTAACTTGCATATATGTGTGAAGGGATATTCTTATGTGACAAGTAAATTTCAAAGGCTTTGTCCACACATTCTCCTCCATTCTCTACTCATAAACATTTCAAAGGTTTATCACATTGTTTTTATGTTGAAAATGAAGCAAGAAACTCCTAATTTAATTTTTTCTTTGATTAAATTGGAAGAAAATCGAAATTCCACATCAACAGACAACTTGAATGAGTTAACTGAGCTTTTATCACTCAGTTAGCTCAACTAATTCGAGTTGGAGGATGAACTGGAGTTGTGTACAGTGTGATTCCTAAATTTTACGAGCCTAGGTTGAGTTAATTTGATTTGTAACGATTTAATTCAGTTAAATTGAGTTATGGTCAATTAAACTAGTTCCAACTATTGGAGGAACTAGTGGGAGGTCTAACAGTGGGGTGCAGCTTCAATGTTCAACCAGTTAACTAATCAAACAACCTAAATTAACTCATGCATGCACAAAATTCGAGTTACCCAGTTGAGATTGGAGTTCAAGGGTAATGTACTATCAGTTGTAGAATATTCCAAATTGTACAACTCATGCATGCAGTCAAAGGAAAGCCTAATAGAATTGCACAATCCGGATTGAGGAATTTCCTAATTAGTAGGGGTTGATTCCTTGAGGAACAGGGAAAGGAAATAAGAGCTTGGGAAGGCAAAAATTTGGCTAAGTATTAGCTAAGGTCAGTCAGTCAAGCAGAGGATAGAATATACAGGTGTAGGTTGAGCTAAAGGTTGAGTAGAGCATATTGTATTAATCTAGATTCTTTGATTAATGCAATATAGATAGTAAGGGGTTTTGAGAAATTTCTTTCCCCTAGATATATCTCTATGTATGTGTGTTGAATCTCGATGCATGTTAATTATTTGTGTTCTTGATCGTGAATTTACTTTCGCATATTGGTAGAGTAGATTTGAGTCTTATGTTTTAGTGCATTACATGAGCAATTTTGAATCTACATTAAAATTATACATGGTATCAGAGGTAGATTCATAGTAGAGAAGAAAATTCGAAGTTATCATTGCAGGAGATTCAAATTTCAAGATCAGTTTTGCAAGTTTTCTCCAGGACTGAGAAGATGGCTTTCAATGGACTCACGCTCGAGTATGCTTTGGAACGAACCACTAATTTTGTGGCATGGAAGATCCGCATGGAGGAAATATCAGATGATAATGAGCTTCCATAATACATAAAGACAGATGTAGCGAAATCCCAAGCATATGATGCTCAGGGTCTCACTCAGTGGAAGAAGGATGTAGCTAAAGCGAGGAGAATCACATTGGAGGGAGTTTAAGATCATATTGTCTCGAAACTCTACGGGAAAGAGACTCCATTCACGATGTGGAAAAAAATGACAGATTTGTTTTAAAACAATAGTGACCACAGGAAGTTGGCACTCAAGGACAAGCTTTGAAGTATTAAGATACAAAAGAATGAAATAATGTTGCAGTACCTGAGTAAGTTTACACATTGTCGTGATAAACTTGGTGGTGTGACTGTCCCAAAAGAAGATTTGGTAGCTCTAGCTCTTTAGGGAATTTCCAAGAGTTCGTATAATTATCAAGATTTTGTAAATGGTGGAGAGAAACTACCAAGCTAGGAGCGGTTATGGTCAGATCTAGTGCATGAAGAAATAAGGCGGAGCAATAGTGATGGGACCTCATCCAAAGTCGAGGATGAGGAGAATTGTGCCTTGGATGGAAAGGCAAAGAAAGGAAAGGGGCATAAATCTCAATCCAAAGGAGATTCCAATCAAGGGGGCAAGAAAAAGGACTTGTCCAAAATCAAGTGCTTTCACTATCATGAATTTGGGCACTATGCCACAAAATTCCCACACAAAAAAACAAGCAAGAAGACCTCGTTAGGAGCGGTAAGTGAAGCTTTAGCTTCACAATTCGAGTTTGATTTTACCCTCATTACATGCATGGTGAGCACAATGATGGGAAGTGTTTGGTATCTCGACAACAATGCCTCATTCCATATGACGGGGAACAGATAATTCTTCAGTGACTTGGAGGAGAAACACCTCCAGATGCACATCGAGATGGGATATGATGGGAGGTGTAGCGTAATCGGTATTGGTATAGTTACTTTTCAGAGGGAATTTGGCTCCCCTCTCAGGATCAAGGATGTGATGTTTTTTCCAGGTCTAAAGAAGAATTTGGTTTCTATCGCAGTGTTGAAAGACCGTGGTTACGATGCGATATTCAACAAAGGAAGTAATTCTTGCAACACATCACCACAGGACAAGTGAAATAGATCAGGTTTTGGGTGAAGAACCTTTATAGGTTGGATGTGGTAGATTGTGTTGCTTTGAGCACAAATTCAGAGAAGGTGCACAGGAAAGATGTAGGTGAATTGTGGCATAAAATACTTAACCACTTTCATCATGGAGTTTTGAAGATCATGCATCAGATCACCACAAGCCTCCCTAATGGAGCACTAGAGCAACATAATACATGCAAAGGGTGTACTTTGGGGAATTACACAAAAACCACCTTCAATGATTGGGATAGAAGGGCACATGCAATCCTTGAAGGATCCACTCTGATGTTTGTGGATATTTCTAGACAGCCTCCACGACCAAGCATAGGTATTATGTTATATTTGTAGATGATTTCTCACGTAAGTGTTGGATTTTCTTCATGGAGAAGAAAGACCAGACATTCCCCAAATTTGTTGAATTTAAAGCATTTGCTGAGAAAGAAACTGGCATGAAAGTGAAGGATCTTTAGAGCGATAACAATGGTGAATATGTGTCGAATGAGTTTAAAAAGTTCTATGTAAAGGAAGCCATTCAACAAGAGTTGACAACACCCCATAACCCACAACATAATGGGGTGGTTGAAAAGAAGAAAAAAAGTATCGTGGGAGCTACACAACCAAATTTCATGATCAGGGCCTACCTTTGTACTTGTGGGTCGAAGCATGCAACACAACAGTATATGTGTAGAACAAGAGTCCTCATCAGATTCTCAGGATGAGTACATGATCTATATATGAAGTTGCTTGAGGTTTTGTGAAATTTTGCAAGTGTTCCAATTAGGGTATTGAGCCTCTTTTGTCAAATTATTAAACACATAAACATGAACTTTAAACTGAGTTTTTGCAGAAAAACGTAAGACAATATCATCATAATAGTAAACACACGACAACAATTGATGAAGGATTTCACCCCTCCTAAGCTACATCTCTTGGTCCAGCTTCCAATGGCTGGGCCTCTTTCTTTATGCTCAAAAAATGGTGTTTTCATACAATTACAATGCTCAAATGGCTTCAATACATGCTCCAACAACTTCATGGCTATAAAAAAACCCTTATCTAGCCTCTTTCTACTCCCAAAAAGGATAAAAATTGATAAAATTTATGAGTTTCCCAAGTTTTGCTGCTAGTTGACCCACAAATTTACGTTCAGCCAACTGTCCTACAATTTCGCCCCATTTTTCGCTAATTGAGGAACAAATCGGCACAATTCTAGCACAATTTGTGGGATAGTTTAAATGCCCAATGCGGGAATTTTGAATCATATTTAATATGGCCAAATTAATTAATTTAAAAATTTTCAAAACAATGTCATTTTAAACTTTAAATATTATTTTCATGGGTCCTATACACAAGGACCATGTGTGGTGTAATGGTATGTGTGGAATTTCGTTGGTATGAGGTGCTATGTTCAAATCCTACGGAGTGCAAATCATATTTCTAACTAGTTTTTGGTGGCCCCCATGTTGCCATGTGGCGACCTCTGGTTGGCCACCCAACAACCAATTAAATTCTGCCACATGAGCACCATTCAGGGCCTTCCATATGTCAGGCAATGGTAGGCCCAAAAAAATTTGAATTTTGACCAATCACAAGAGGCCACGTGGAAGCCTGCCACTAGCCCAAAATTTGCCCAGTCAGCTGTCCTTTTTGCAAAATTTGTATGTTTGGGAAAACGAACATAACTTGTTTCTGGGAACATACGATGTCTGTTCTCCATGAAATGAGTTGCGCTAGATTCAAAACAACGAGATCTATGCGATCGTTCAGTTTCCACACCATTCCGACAACTTTCATTTGTTAGCATATTTTTGAGCACCTGGTCACTCCTCCCCATTGGAAACTTTTTTACCCTAAAAGTTATTTTATTACTGAAAATTTGGATGAGGGTACAACCCCATCACCCTTCCGGTCTCAATCCACTGGAATTTGCTTGAATTCAACAATTTGAGCTTTACATGAAAACTGAACTTTTCCCTTGATTCTGGAGACCTTGTCTTGCTGTTGTAGATACCATCTTGCTGTAATTTCCCATAATTTGCAGAATAACAACTTGTCCTTAAAGAAACAAACATGTTCTCTCCTTGGTCATCAATCAAAGGAAAATTAAACAACTTGAAATTATTCTCACCTTGAACATTGTCATCACAACGATGTTTAGCATGTCTCACCTTATGCTTGGCTTGACTCCTGAACAGGTCTATTTTCCATTGTCGTGTACCATTTTGAAACCCCCAAGAAGAACTTGTGGAACCTATGTCTTCTTTGTCAATTTTATTTGGTGCTTGCTCTTTGATCTTTGCACCCTTAAGCATCGACACCTTGTTCCCATCACTGTTCAACAATGATGTATGTTGCTGCAATTTTTCCTCATCTTGTTTGCCTCTTTTAGAAGGCAACATGTTAGACTCTTGAAACATCTTATCACAACCATTAACAACCTCAATGAAATCCAAATTTTCATTCGATGCATCTCCTTGAAAGGCCTCATTCACAACATCCTGATGCTTGAACATTAACAAAGAAAAATTTTGGACTAGGATTCACAAATCTCTTCATTTGTGTAGCATGCTCAAGAAATAAATTCATCTTCTTACTATGTGCTCTAACAATGTACTCAATCCCATTCTTGAACAAGTGATACTTATTCTCATGACGATGAAATATTTCTCTCCTGTCATAAAGGTATGGGCTACCCAAAACAATACCAGAAATATCAAGCAGAACAACATCAAGTTCAACTTCATCAAGAAAGTTTGCAGTGATTGCAAATCTAGGTATGCACTTCTTCGTCACCTGCAAATTTTCACTCTTACCTATCCAACATAAACGATAAGGTCTTGGATGAGGAATGGTTTCTAAATTCAACTTATTGACTAAGTCTTCTGAAATAAGATTTGCTTGTGAACCACTATCAAATAGGGTGTTAATCTTGGTATGCTTTGAAATAACTCTAACATGGAAAAGCTAAATTCTTGTTTCATCATCTTGAGTACTATTGAGACAAATTGAAGAACTAGTAATTGCAATGTCCTTACCTTTCAAACTCGTGGTTGTGATCTTAGTTTCATCTCCAGAATTAGAACCTAAATCACGTGTTATTGTTGTATCTGTCTTCTCCTTCTCCTTGATTATAAGCTTGTTGGGTCTCATCTCTGGATGAAGTTTCTAGCAATTATCTTCATCATGCCCATATTTGGAACAGTGTTTGCATGTGAGTTTTTTTTTCTCCATCTTGATGGAATCATTCTTCTTGCCTTTACTGTTGAACTTACCCTTTCCTTTCTCTTCAGACTCAAAGGTATCCTCACTTGTCTCCTCTAAAACATGTTTCCCTCTTGCCTCTAGATGTGTGGCATGTACACATACTTCATCTAAATATGAAGGATTAAACATGAGAATAGTATGTCTTAGGTAACTATGCAAACCTCTAATGTACTTTAACAATGTTTCTTGAGATGTCAAATCTACACCCAAAATTACTGCTCTTCTCCTAAACTCTTGAGTATAGCTTTGCACACTTTGTCCTTTACCTTGCCTAAGTTTTGCCCGTCCATTATATCCTTTTGCATGTATGCTAATGGATAAAATTTTATCCTTGAGGCAACAACAAAATCATTATAAGAGATTAAGACCTTACCATTTTTCTTCGCGTCCTCTTGAGTTTTGGCTTCCCACTAAATAAGTGTTGCACTTTCCAATCTCAATGAAGCAAGTTGAATCTTTGTGTCATCGTCCTTGATTCTTTGTATCTTGCAATACACTTCAAGCTAACGTACCCAATTGCCTAATATTTCAGCATCTACCTCTCCATCATACATTGGAAAATCAAACTTAATCTCAAGCTTTAAAAATGGAGTTTTACCATGACCTTTTGGAGAATGTGGAGGCTTTTGTGAAGGGCTTGTTGTGGAAGAAGATGATAGTGAAGATGGTGGTGAGGATGGAGATGAAGAGAATGGTGGTGTCAAAGGTGGTTTTTCACCTTTCCAATTACCTTTTGGAAGCTTTTCTCCATCTCCTCTTTCTCCTTCTGAAGACTTGTGTCCCTTTGGAGATTTGGAGCTCTCACCTTGCATCCTTGTGCTTCTCTCCTCATAGAGAAATTTCACCATTCTTGTCATATCAAAGAATGATTTCCTGAAGGATTTTTCATCGTCTGACATATTCTCAGGCTCTCCTTCATGTGACATACTTCCTGAAGCTTCAACTGCAATTCAAGGAAGAATTTGTGGTGGAGATTGTGTCAAACTTGCTCTCCTTGTCCTTGACCTAACTTGAGGACTTGAAAAAACAAGCTCTCCTTCTCCTCTCTTGAGCTTCAACCTTCTAAGCATCACATACACTTGCAAACAATTAAACCCTCACAGCAACAAAGAAAACTTAAGCTCTGGTACCAAACTTGATCTTTTATGAAGGTGCTTGAGGTTTTGTGAAATTTTGCAAGTGTTTCAATTCAGGTATTAAGCCTCTATTGTCAAATTCTTAAGCACATAAACATGAAATTCAAACTGATTTTTTATAGAAAAACATAAGACAATGTCACCATAACAGTAAACACACAACAACAATTGATGAAGGAGTTCACCCTTCCTGGGCTACATCTCCTAGTCTAGCTTCTAATGATTGGGACTCTTTAATTATGCTCAAAAAATGGTGTTTTCATACAATTACAGTGCTCAAATGGCTTGAATACCTGCTCCAACAACTTCAAAGCTATCAAAAAACCCTATATAGCCTCTTTATGCTCCCAAAAAGGATAAAAATTGAGAAAGTTATGAGCTTCCCAAGTTTTACTTCTAGCTAAGCCACAAATTCGCCTTCAGCCAAGTGTCCTACAATTTTGCCCGATTTTCGCTAACAGAGCAACAAATTAGCGCAATTCCAACGCAATTTATGGGATAGTTTAAATGCCCAATGCCTGAATTTTGAATCATATTTAATATGGCTGAATTAATTAATTTCAAAACAACGTCATTTTAAACTTTAAATATTATTTTTGTGGGTCTTATACACAAGGACGATGTGTGGTGTAATGGTAAGTGCGCCATTTCGTTGGTACGAGGTGTTGTGTTCAAACCTTGCGAAGTACAAATCATATTTCTAACCAATTAGTGGTGGCCCCTATGTTGCAACGTGGCGGCCTCTGGTTGGGCCACGTGGCAGCCTCTAGTTGGCCACCCAACAACCAATGAAATTCACCCACGTCAGAACCATTCAAGGCCTGCCATGTGTCAAGAAGTGGTAGGCCCAAAAAAAAAATGATTTCGACTAATCACAAGAGGCCACGTGGAAGCCTGCGCCCAAAATTTTCCCAGTCAACTGTCCTTTTTTCAAAATTTGCTTGTTTGGGAAAACGAACAAAACTCGTTTACGGGAGCATACGGTGTTGGTTTTCCACGAAATGAGTTGCATCGGATTCAAAACGACGAGATCTATGTGATGTTCAGGTTCCACACCATTCCGATAAATTTCATATTTGAACCTATTTTTTAGCACTTGATCAGAATACCAGAAGAAGATTTTTCAGGGAAGAAACTAGATGTGTCACACTTCGAGATTTTTGGATAATTAGTATACTGTCATGTTTCCAAAGAAGCAAGGAAAAAGTTAGAGCCGACAATCGAGTTGGGCATCTTTTTGGGGTACACTAATACACCTCATAACTATTGGACCTGCCATCTCTCAAGATGACATTTGTTCGTAGAGATGTGAAGTTCGACGAAGAGAAGGCAATGAAGTATTCCCTTATGAGGGAGCCTCAGCTGCATGTAGATAAAAATATGTTGACTCCGAAGGAAGAACCTCAAGAATACGTGGAGTAGCCACATGTAGAGGAGCAGAAAGTGGAGATAGCCACTCAAGAAGAGACATCTAGGGAAAGAAGGAAGCTAACCAGGGAACCTGGCATATTAGTACATGATGCTAGAGAGAATGTGGGATCACCCACATCACAACATAGGCAACGGATGTCACGAGATTGACATACAGGCTACATGGCTCTAATGAGTGGGCTAGTAGGGACAGAACCAACCTCATTCAAGGAATTACTAGAGTAGCTAGTATGGGCTGAAGCTATGGTAGAGGAGTATGACTCCATTATTAGAAACAATGTTTAGGAAGTGGTCCCATGACCTGCAGACAAGTCATTGGTGGGTTCGAAATGGCTTTACAAGGTAAAGCATGTACTAGACAGAAGCATTGAGAAGAACAAGGCCAAATTTGTGGCCAAGGGGTACTCTTAGGTAAAAGGGATTCACTATGAAGAGACCATTGCTCCTGTAGCAAGGTACCCTTCCATCAGATCAATTCTCACTTTGGCTGCATAGATAGGGTGGAAAATCCACCAAATGGACGTGAAGACAACATTCCTTGATGGAGTGATTGAGGAGGAGGTGTACATTGAACAACCTGAAGGATTTGAGACCTTCGATAGGGAGTCACAGGTGTGTCGACTCAAGCGAGTGTTGTGTGGGTTGAAGCAAGCACCTCGTGCTTGGTACACCAAGATCGATAACTACCTCACCGGGTTGTATGAAAACCTTTACCACATTTTGGTAGAAGGTAAATTGTTGATTATTGTTCTTTATGTTGATGAATTGATTTTGACCGATGATGAATAGCTTATCAGGTCTTGCAAGGATGACCTTGCAAGAGAGTTTGAGATGAAGGAAATGGCATTGATGTATTATTTCCTTGGTTTGGAAGTATGGGAGAGAGAAGGGGAATTGTTTGTATCTTAGGGCAAGTATTCCAACGAGATAATTCAGAAGTTCCACATGTACAAATGCAAACCAATGGAGACTCCTCTAGTGACCAACTAGAGGAAAGAGGACGCCACTTCAAGTGAGGAAGTGGATGTTAATGTGTATAGGCAGTTGGTGGGTTCGCTCATTTTTTTGGTGAACACACAACCATATTTGTATTATGCAGTCAATTAGTTGAGCCAAGCCATGGTTTGACCAACCAAATTATTTTGGAGGGTGGTTAAACATGTACTACGGTGCCTCATAGGCACCACTCAATTTGGAATTTGGTACAAATGGACAGAGGGAGTGAAGTTGAAAGGCTTCACATATGCAGATTGGGATGGAAGTCCATCAGGTTGGAAGAGAACTTCAGGAGGAATCTTTAGTATTGGTTCAACAACATTTTATTGGTACAACAAGAAGCATAGATCAGTTGCACTTAGTTCAGCAGAAGCAGAGTACATGGATGCTAGTCAAGCAACTTGTGAGGTTATCTAGATGAGGAAGATCCTTGTTAGGTTATTTACTCAGATGATGAATCCTATTATGATTTTTTGTGAAAATCAGAGTTGTATCAAACTCTCTAAGAATCCAATTTTTCACGATTGTTCCAAGCACATAGATAATTGGTACCACCATCTTCGAGATTGTGTGAAGAGGCAGATCATGTTGTTGCAGTACATACTGACAGAGGAAAAGAATGCAAATAATTTGACAAAAACATTGTCAAGAGGAGAAATTGAGTTATATAGAAGCAAGATTGGGGTATCTGGTAATCCCTTTTTCGCCAAGAGAGAGTGTTGAAAATGCAACAAGAAATTCCTAATTTAATTTTGCCTTTGATTAAATTAGGAGAAAATTGAAATTCCAGAACAATAAACAACTTTAATGAGTTAACTGAGTTATTATCATTTAGTTAGCTCAATTAATTTGAGTTAGAGTATGAACTTGAGTTGTGTATAGTGATTCCTAAATTTTAGAAGCCTAGGCTGAGTTATTTTCAGTTGCAACAATTTAATTTGGTTAAATTGAGTTATGGTCAGTTAAAATAGTCCCAACTGTTGGAGGAACTAGTGGGAGGTCTAGCAATGGGGTGCAGCTTCAGTGTTAAACCAATTCACTGATCAATCAACCTAAATTAACTCATGCATGCACAAAATTCGAGTTACCTAGTTGAGATTGGAGTTCAAGGGTAGTGTACTATCAATTGTAGAATATTCCAAATTGTACAACTTGTGCATGCGGTCAAAGGAATGCCTAATAGAATTGCACAATCCACATTGAGGAATTTCCTAATTAATAAGGGTTAATTCTTCTAGGAAAAGCACAAGGAAAAAGGAGCTCGGGAAGGCATAAATTTGGCTAAGTATTGGCCAAGGTCAATTAGTCAAGCTGAGGATAGAAGATATAGGTGGAGGTTGAGCTCAAGGTTGAGTAGAGCATATTGTATTAATCCATATTTTTTTATTGATGCAATACATATATTAAGGGGCTTTGAGCAGTTTCTTTCCCTTTTATAAATCTTCGTGTGTGTGTGTGTGTGTTGAGTATTGATGCATGTTATTAAATTGTGTTCTTGATCATGAATTTACTTCCTTAGATTGATAGAGTAGATTTGAGTCTTATGTTTTAGTGAATTACATGAGCAGTTTTGAATCTACATTAAAATTCTACATTTTCAACCTTGATACCCTCAATTCCTTGATTTTTCAAAGATGTGATCTTTATTTTCCAAGAAATACATACAAGTATACCTAGAAAAACCATCATTGAGAGTCAAAACATACTTTGCGCTTGGTAGTGATGGTTTGTTTAGGGAACATAAAGCACTCTAGACAAGTTCCTGAGAGTCTTTTCTCCCCAAGCCTTTCCCGTTTCAAATAAAGCTTAGTGGCACAAACTCTTCACATACATCATCAAAAGCAACAACAATTTCAATCATCAATATTTACCATAAAAACCTACACAATTACCTAAATGTTAACAACATAAACCAAAACTACACCATTGCAAATTCATTTAAATAATATGATTATACTAGTCAACTTACCATGAAAATATCGTATCATTCACCAACAAATGGTATTCACTAATGTACATTATTGAGAGATAAAAAATCCAATTAAAAACTAGTGTAATATGCAACGTTATTGCTTAGTACCTACCTCTTATGTAAAAAGTAATCAATAAAAATTATTGAATGTTTGAATAAATTCATAAATTTAAAAATGAAACACATTTCAACACGACGAAGGGAAGTAAAAAAAATAGTTAATGGACTAGATAACCTTGGAGCAAAATAGAGATAGGTGAATAGATCATTTTGGATGAAACATTAGCCCCAACATTATTGTTTGCTACCAAAGCTAAGAGTTTATTGAAATGTGTTTTTGCATATTTTATTCCATCTTTACCTTATAGGACTAAACAAGGAGGACAAATTACAATTTTTAATATATGTATATTAAATAATGTATATATATGATATAAATAAAATAAATAATTTTATAAAAAACTAATTATTGTAACAAATTATTTATTTTACTTCAAGCATCAAATAAATAATCTATGGTAGAATTTTTATGTAGAAAGACTCAAATTGATGTGAATATCTTGTGTCATCTTAATTGCAAGGTAAACAATTCATATGTAATAAAATATCTAATTAAAAAAATTACAATGTATAGTATATTAAAGCAAAAAATTAAGTTACACATAGGCTTAAGTGTGAGTGCAAAAGATTCCTATTTTTTTTCTTTCTTTTAAGTTGTGATTAAAATTATGAAGACAAAAGAGAAAATCTTGTTTATTGTAGTGTTGACTTAAATTGTATTTTTTTATATTGCATCATGATTTTAAATTGAATTAAGAAAATATACAATATACATAAGTTTTATTGAGTATAATGATTGAACCAAGTCCATTCAATAATGAAAATTGACAAACAAGTTCTTGGATAGACGGTGATCAGGTGCTCTATTAAGGCACTCCTTGATGTGAAGTCACCGTGGTGAGCCCTGGTATTGCACCAAGAGTGCTGCAACTCCCAGGGGCTCCCCTACTTTACTTTATCAACACGAGGTTCGTACAAACTTGGAGGTGACAGTGCTATATACACAGTAGATGCATTCTGCTCATGTCATCCTCTTATGCTTTACGAGGAGTGATATTTATTAAACTATGATAAGAACTGGAAAGTAAATTGCTAGAAGGAACTGACAAGAATGAAACTAACTTAAATTGCAGAAAGGAAACTAATTTAATCTGCATAAAGGAAATGACTGAAAATAAACTAAACTAAGTTACACCTAGCTAGGCCAATCGGCTAAACACACCCTACTTATCCTCTGATCTATTTACCATGTTATCATGCTTCTAACCATGCAACTATTAATGATAAACTAAACTTGACAAAGTGTACCTTGCAGTTTGGAGGAAAACGGGCTAAAGGTGCTGATGGAGGGCTCACCACATGAAACAAGGCTTAGAGGTGGAAAGAGGGGGTTTAAACCTTATTAAAACTTTATTATAGCGCAAAAATGCTTTGGAGCGGAATGATTTGAAAAGTGCGATGGCTAAGTTGTGATGGAAGGGTAGCAGTGCGATATGCGATATCGCAATATCACAGGCTAGTGGAGAAGCGGGAGTACAGTTTGAGAGTAGGAGCGAAATGCGATTGCGATCAAGCCAAAGGTTGCAATATGTGATATCATGCGGTTTGAGGAGTGGCGGAAGTGTTGTTCGAGAACAAGTTGCGATATGCGATGAGTCAGATGACGTGGTGGGGATCGGTGGCCAAGCGCGATACCAATATCGCAATTGGCAAACAAGAGCGGTAAGTGTTAACAAGGAGCGGATGGAGAGTGCGAAATTTGATTTGCAAAAAGGCCAAAGGTTGCGATCTGCAATATGCGATATCGCAATATCGTGTGGTTGGATGAGTGGCGGAAGTGTTGTTCAAGAATGAGCTACGACATGCGATGAGTCAACTGACGTGGCGTTGGGACTGGTGGCAGAGCGCAATACCAATATTGTAATCGGTAGACAGGAGCAGTAAGTGTTAACAAGGAGCGGATGGAGAGTGCGAAATGTGATTTTCAAAAAGGCGAGAGGGAGATGCGGTAAGTTAAAAGGTAAGGAAAAGGATCGGGTTTTCCAATGTTTTTGAATGATTTTATTAACAAGCAGCAAAGGTAAGGCACAAAGGAAATATCGCAATCGATGACTTGGAATGGGAGAGCATAAACAAACACCTTGGATGATTTGCGATTTGCGATGGAGCGAAGTACGGTAGCGGGAAGTTCGAGGAGCAAGGGTGGAGGTCGAATTCCAATTGTTTTCAAGAGTTTTGTGTTAAAAAGGGTAAGGCAACATTGACTAATAAAAACAAAGGAATAAGGTGGGCTGAATGGTTTAAGTGTTTTTATGAATAAAAAGGTGGGTGCGGCAGTGAGAATAAGCGAGAAAAAGCAGAAATGGAGGGCGTAACAGTAGTGCACAGATTGTGAAGACAAAGATGGAGAATGAAGCGGGGAGGCACCATGGAGCTACTCTGGGGTTTTAACAATAATTCCTGCAATCAACCCGCTAACTTATGCACAAAGAAACAAACACATGCGTAAAAATACAATGCAAAGGAAGACTGAAAATTGGTAATGCAACTCTACTTTTAATCTCAGAAACATTGAACAGAAATCAGTTTTTGGGTCTGTGGGAAGGTTCGCCCTCCTCGAGCTCTATTGACAGAGATGAGAAGGGGATCTTGATCCACAACTTTTTTTTGGTTTTTCTCCTTTATTCTATAACTCACAAGCAAATGAAACCTACAACATCACATTGAATGCAAAACTAAACAACAACTTGAAACATAAATGAAATTATCAGAAGTGGAACTAATGAAATGACAGAAAGCAGAGACCAAACACAACAGAGAGGCTGAGGCACATGGATTGGGCCCTAACCCACAAGCCTAGCTCTCTGAAACTTAAATCAATAAAATGAAATCAGTCTGCTCATTTCATAAAAGAATAGCCTCATACATTTCTAAAAGTTTAATCACTGAGTAAAATAATAAAAAGCTCAATAGCTTACATATCAAAGTTCTGACCCTTTCTAGCTCTAGCTTTGCTCTATTTATTCTACAGGGCAGCTACCAACAACTCCCTAGAAAATAGTGATTGAGTCTACTTGACTCCGAGTAAAAAAAATATTGAGTGCACTCCTCTTTGAGTTACTTGGCTGCCTCTGGAATTCAAATTGCTGGAGAGAATCCTTGGGGATCCTTTGGCTGCCTTTGGAATTCGAATTGCTAGAGATAATCTTTGGGATCCTTTGGCTGCTTTTGAGAGTTAAGGAGGGTGGACAATCCTCCTATAATTTCTCCTTGCTGTCTCCTCCAAGTCTTTATGATAAAATCCTTATAAAAATGCTAATAATTCATGATTTTTTGCACTCAACTTCATATTAGGCACTTAGAGTATGTTAGCCTTAAACACCATCTATATTAGCATCATAAAACCAAATAATAATAAAATTGCGAGAAAAAGAGATCTAGGAAGGCAAAAAGGTGACCATTAACCCCTCCAAATATGTCTAATGATGGAGCTCATCACACCAGTTCAATTCCCCGCCTTGATTGGGGTGATATATTGGACATGATGAAGATGTAGTCCCACTAAGATTACAATTTTTTTTTTTTTTGAAAATCGAAAAGGAAAAAATTAATGTAATATGTAGCGTTGTTGTTTTTGCTTTATAAATCGGCCATTTTCGATGGTTATTAAAAACCCAAAACGAAATGACTTTTTATTATTATTATTATTATTTATTTATTTTTTATTTAATTTAATTTTTTTAAAATTTTTAATTTATTCTTTTTCCTGTCTAAAAATAAAATGTTGATTATGGAAAGATCCATAAATTTGGATTTTCTTTTCGATAATTAATTTATGACGATACTTGGCGATTATATATATATATATATATATATATATATATATATATATATATATATATATATATATAAATTATGAAAATTTGATTTTAAACCACATAAAATTAGTCATCCACTAATCAAAATTTTGAAATTCAAATTTTAAAACTTCAAAAAAATAATTTTCAATTTCTAAAAATATAAATTTAATATTTTATTTTACCAAAACTTAATCAACTTTAGAAATATTTTCTAAAAATTTACAAATTAATTAAAAGTCAAAAAATTTTGACCCAAAGTGATTACAATTTACTTGACTTTGACCAATATAAAAATGAAAAATTTAGTTTATATATAACTTTTTTTCTTTTTCTAAATAGATCTACTTCTATATTGATACAAAATAAAATTACAGAGAGGCAGTGGCCTCAAGAGTTCCAGCCCAATGCTGCGGCATTCTTACATTACTATTCTGGTCATTGACTGACAAAACATAACCTTCTGGAATCTGACCAAGAGAACTATGAAAACTGTGACTTTGTCTGTCTTCAAAGAGATAATTGACTTCTATGGCTGGATTGTAAACAGACTTAGACAGAGTAACCATTTTAGACTTTACCAGAGTACCTGGGATCATACAGTTCCATCCCACGACAGAAATCAAAACAGACAGTTCAAAATTCTGATACCAGTACCAAAAAGTAAAATCATAGACCGGATTATGCCTCCCACGCAGGGGAGATCAGAAGTTTAACAAAAGAGTGTAAGCTGGAAAACTGTAGCGCAGGAGCACCAAACCGGAAGTGAACTTCTTCATGCCAATAATCACCAAAAACCCAAGAACGCAAACCTGATTAGACTTCGTGAGTAGGTGGAGGCTCTTCTTCAACGATGAGGCAGGCAAATTTGTAGGGATCAACATCTTCAGGAGGGGGGCCTTCCTTGCTTGTTGAGCCGCCTTCATTTGGAGCGCTGGAGCCTTCTTGCAGACCCATATCAACATCCATATCAGGGTTAACACTCTGCTGGACATTCTTTGGAGAAGCACCATGCACTGTGTCCACTGTTGACTCCGGTACTGCTGCAGGAGAAGCCAAGATGTGATCCGAGGGGACGTGACTCGAAGAAGCTTCCTGGAGGGCGATGGTAACAGTGGCTAAGAGGGGGTTATTACCGAGAGTGCAGGGAAATTGAGGCGAGCATGATGAGAGTGCGCTCTGGAGGTAAGGCGAAAATGCCCAGCCGGATTGAACTGATCCCGACCCCTTCCTCGACCTCTTCTGGAAACCGGAAAGTGAAAAGGGCCAAAATCTGAAGAGTAGGACGATGTATCAGTAGAGGAGGGGGAGGACCCATGCATGACTTACCCTCTAGAGCTGCCTCTCCTGCAGCGCATCCTCGGGCGAAGTCGTGGCATGGTGATAAAAGCAGAGGGAGCGAAGATGTCAGTAGAATGATGGGAACATGGGTGAGCCGAGAGGAAACTAGCTTTAGCTTGCAGTGGATAACTGGAAGGAGAGGAGGGCGAATATGCATGAATGTAGGAAGAGCTCTTGGTGAAGTGGATACCCAGTATAGAGATTACACAGCATCCCAGAGCACATTGCATTCCTGTGCTGGTGCGTGAACGAAGCTCAGCAACAGCTAAGGAGTAGCAGGTGCGAAGGGATTGAACACAAATGAGAACCATGCTAAGTGCCATGGCAAAAGAGAGAGCGGGTAAACGATGGGAGGTGTGCGCCATTAACTCTGCATTGAAGACCTGGATGGAAATAGTTAATACCAGCAGCATGCGAAATAGGGTGGCGGTGGTGGTAGACCACGCGCCATCCCACCATATCACCTGCGTACTATGTACCTCGATACCCACCCGCATTCGGGAGAGAAAGATCATTGTGCACCAGGAGAGTGCAATCTTGTTGAAGTTGTATATCATTGGAATTGCTAAGAGGGCCAGAGAAGAAATGTAATTGCTGATCCACTCCTTGATTGGCCAGTCTGTCAGCCACCTTATTGGCTGTTCGTCGGACGTGCTTGAAGGTTATGCTTCGGGGAGTCCTGAGCCAATCTTCAATTTGTTCCAATCTGTTCAAAAGCCTCCAGCTCGATGCAATCTTTGCTGCAGGGGAGCCTAATTGAATTCAAATCGCAACCTCAATTAAGATTCGAGAGTCCCCTTCGATATCAAGAGGGAGAAAATTTTCCTTTTCCGCAATGCGCATACCTTGCCACATACCTTCTAGTTCGGCGGCATTTTTAGTATCTTTGCCTAACGAACCATGATAAATATACAGAGCTGAACCCTCTGCATCTCTGAAAATGCCACCATACCCGGCCGGCCCGGGGTTGCCCCTAGCTGCTCCGTCAAAATTAAGTTTGTAGGGATGGGAGGCAGTAGGAGACCAAGAAAGGGGAGAATCCAGATGGATGGAAGAAGAGGCTTTGACCTGGACGAAAGGGGTGAGATCCAGATCCCAATTTCGCAAAATGTGGCATTCCTGAGGAGAGGCTGGCATTTCAGAATCTTGCCAGTGTCTTAGAGCTAAAGTCTCTTGTAGTGATTGTTTAAGAAGTATCCACAAGGTATCGAGAGACCTACTGTGATCTTTGAAGATTATGTTGTTACGCTCTTTCTAGAGTATCCAATAAATGAAGCCCGGTAGGAGGTGCCAGAGAGAGTTAAGAAATAGACTGTGGAATGGATGCCGAGGCCATTTCCTCATGGTATTTACTATGTCTCCCTTACGTCGACCTGTTCTTCTATTGCACTGAGCGGCTTTCTCCCATAGTTGATCTGCGAGAGGACAGGTATCCATTAGATGAGTAATGGTCTCTGTATGAAGGTTGCAGTTTGGTCATCTGGAAGGTCCTGTAAATCCTCTCTTTTGAAGATTATCCCAGGCGAGGATCCACTTTTTGCTTAAAAGCCAGAGGAAAGTTGAGACTTTGGGCCAGATTCCTGGTTGCCAGATCTGATCCCAAAGCTGGTCTTTAGTAGTCTGCATGGGTTGAAAGAGCAGTTGATAAGCCTCCTTTGTCGTGAACATCCCTTTTGGAGTGTATCCCCAACGCACTTTATCCTGTTGTTCGGAGATTTTGATTTTCTGAGTTTAAGTTCCTGATCTATTTCTTCATACGTTTCCTCCTGCCAGTTGGCTTGCCATGTCTCAGCAGGGCTCCAAATTTGAAAACCATGAGAGGTTTGTTGCTGCCAAAACTGATGGACAAGTATTTGATCATTGTGCCTCATTGTGTCCTGCCAGTTGGGTTTATGAAAAAGGGAGGCAAGTTTGGGAGATTGTTGCCAGGAATCATCCCAAAATCTTGCCAAGGTACCTGAGTGGATTTCCCAGAAGCTGTGCGCCTGAATAAAAGTGTTGTGTTGCCTTGCTGCATTCCAAATCAAAGAACCAGAGGTGGTCGAGCTGAAACGAATAAGAGCCTCCGGAGGACTATCTGAAGCGTATTTGGCGTGCCAGAGGCGAGCCCAAGGAGACTGGCCATTAGAGACCCATTTCCACCAGATGCGGGCTCCCATGGTATTGTTGCTGTGAAGGGGATCCCGCAGCCCAAGACCTCCAGCATACTTTGGAAGACAGACATCGTTCCATTTGACTAGAGCCCATTTTTTGTTTAGTCCTGAGGAGCCCCAAAGAAAGTTTCTTTGAAGATTGCGGATTTTTTTGAGAACCCATTTCGAGGCTGCCAGTATAGAAAATAAGTATAAAGGCATTGCTTGGAGAACAAATTTGATTAGGAGAAGCCCGCTGCCAATGTTGAGCGACCTATAGGTCCAAGATGAAAGCCTGTTCTCTAGTTTATCAAGAAGGGTACGCCATGAAGCATTTTTTATAGGAGTATCTAAGAGGGGAGCTCCAAGATATTTCGAGGGAAGAGCTGCTATTGGAAACCCTAGAATTCTGGCTATATTCCGCTGGGTGAGAATGGGAGTATGGAAGAAGAAGAGCTAGGATTTAGAGGCATTGATGGTGGTGCCAGAGGCTTCTGAAAAGAGATTAAGCAAGGATTTGAAGGCAGAGGCTTCTTGAACAAACGGATGATCGAAGAGCATATTGTCGTCGACAAACTGTTGATGAGAGATGGGGGGTTGATTATGGAGGGAAATGCCCTTGAGGGTGTGAGAGGAGATGGCAGCATGAAGAAGGCGACTGAGGCCCTCAGCCATGAGGACAAAAAGGAATGGGGAGAGAGGGTCCCCTTGACGAATACCACGGGAGGGACGAAAGGGCGGGGAGGGAGAGCCATTGAGCAGAATGGAGAAACTGGGAGAGGAGATAACGTTCAAAATCCAACAGGTCCAAGTGGCATTGAAACCAATTGCTAATAACATTTGATTAATATAAGACCAACTGAGTATATCAAAAGCTTTTGAAAGATCCAACTTTAAAATCATACCTGGTTTTTTTAGAATTTTGAGACAGTGTATCACCTCATGGGAGAGGATGATACCGTCCAGAATCTGGCGTCCTTCTACATAACCTGTCTGCTCCGGCGAGATGAGGAGAGGGAGAAGAGGTTTCAGCCTATTCGCTGTGACTTTTGAGATAGGCTTATATATAACATTGCAGAGCGCAATAGGCCTGAAATTGTCAGGAGTGCTCGAATCTTCCGTTTTTGGAACCAGTGCTAAGAAGGTAGTGTTTAGGGAGGGGAGAACCCAATGCATCGTGCGCGATTCCTCCACTAACTCCCAGACCTCTGTTTTTATAAGTTCCCAGAAAGCATGAAAGAAATTGGCTGTGAAGCCATCTGGACCCGGAGCTTTGCCATCCTTGAGTTGGGCCATGGAATCTTCCACTTCCTGCAGTGTAACTGACTGTAGAAGTTTGCTGTTGTGATCTGCCGTAATGATTTTCGGAATGTGATGTGTAACAAATCTTATTGCCTAATTTCTGCAACCCTGAGGCTCCCGAAGAATATCCTGAAAATACTCTTTGAGTTCCTGTTCCATGTCTTCATGCTGCTCCAATCGCTCCCATTGTCGATTGTTGATGAAGGCAATATTGTTGTGCATACGCCTTTGGATGGTGGATCTGTGGAAGAACTTGGTGTTCTTCTCGCCTTCCTTAAGCCATCTGACCCTTGATTTTTGTCGCCACAATATCTCTTCTTGATGCCGCCTTGCCTCAATCTTGGTGAAGAGATCCTGCTCCTATTGTGCAAGTCCTTTTGTTCTTCCTTCAGAGATGATACGCTGTTGTAGGGTTTTCATTTGCTGCTCCAGCGCTTTCTGATGTTCAAGAATGTTGCCGAACTGAGTGCGGTTCCAAGATTTGAGAGCTTTTTTGAGGTGTTTTAGTTTTTGTTGGAACCGAAACATCTTGGCTCCTTCAGAGGGAATAAAGGAATTCCAAGCGTCTTTGACAATGTCCTTGAAATTGGGGTGTGAGAACCAAAATGCCTCGAAACGAAAAGGTCTGTTGCACCTGGAGCCTGGACGCGTCCATTGGAGCATTATGGGCCAGTGATCGGAGCCCACTTGGGGCAAGATTGAGGCACTAAAATCTCCACCGAGATGGATGGCGTTGTCTGTCATTAGGAAGCGGTCCAGCCTGGAGGCAATGTGCTGTGGTCCTCTCCTTTTGTTAGTCCATGTATGCATGCCATTTGAAGTCTGTAGATCCATTAGCTGATTCCTTTGTATGAAGTCTTTAAAGCTTATACTATCATTGTCCAGCTTCGATCTTCCTCCTGTCTTTTCCTCCAGCGCTGTGATGATATTAAAGTCTCCCCCGCAGATCCAAAGAGGGAAGCATCTGTCGGAGTTAGGAGCAGTGAGAGTTTCCAGCAGATCCAAATTTTTTTGAAGGTCCTGAGGGAAATATACATTAGAGAGATGTCCATGGATATTCATCCCGATTAGGTGGAACGTGGACTGAATGACAAAGTGTGAGGCGTCAAAATCGTGAAGATCGAGAGTTTGAGGATTCCATATGATAGCTAGTCCTCCTGACGCCCCAGAGGCATCCACAGAGATTGATCGGCAGCCTGCCCAGAACTTATTTAGGATCCTTTCCAGTGCAGAACTGTTGCATTTGGTTTCTTGAAGAAAGACCAGGGAAGGCTTATCTTGCTGTATCATGTTTTTTAGGAGTCTATGTTTTGCAGGACTATTGAGCCCTCGCACATTCCATGAAATGAGCTTCATGAGGAACTGTGGGGGAGGGTTTTGAAAAATTTGTTCAGCTTGGGGAATCTTCCAGAGTCCACAAGCATTTCTCCAATTATGATGGTTCTTTGCAAATCAGTTTTGCGCCCTCGTTTTTTTTATTCCTTCAGTATCTTTTTCCCATCCCAAGGGCTTCCTGCTTGTATACCAAGATATCTGTGTTGCTGAGCTTTGGCTAAGACCACTTCAAGACTTTCAATTTGCCTAGGAGGTATTGCATTGTATTCTTTCTGTCGGCAAGCTGTTTCTAGACTGAGTATGTCCAGATCCCCCAGATCTATACTCTCTGGTTCTTCTTCCATGTGCATCGGTAGATTCTGCTCTGCTATGCTTTTCTTTTGATGGATTGTGAGAGCGAGAGCGGCTTCTAGATCCATGTTTGAATCTCTTGGATCTGGATCTAGATGAGTGTTGTCTGTGGAGAAGGAGACGGGGATCTTGTCAATATCAGAGGCTGAAGGTGAGGCAGAAGATTTAGGAGGGGGTGTTATAGACGTGGAGGGCTGATCTGAAGAAGAAGGATTTGGAGGAATGCTCGCCTGATCGCTTTGAGTGGACAGGAGATCAAAGCTGTTATGAGTGGCCAGTTGGATGGGAGGTTCGTGCACAACAGGAGATTTTTTTGCATGCTTTCTTCGACTAGTAACTTTGGTGAATCCTTCCGCATCTTTGCTGGCCTCAGTGACAGGAGCTTTGGCTTGGCTATTCAAGGGACAATCCCTAAATAAATGGCCATGTTCATGGCATTTCCTGCAACGAAAGGGTACATGCTCATAGTCTATTGTTTGGATCCATTCAAAATCGTCATGAAATAGACTTATCGAATCAGTGAGAGCTTTTGCCAAATGCATGTGCACACAAATCCTGGCATATGAGGTATATCTGCGGAGTTTAGTTTCTTCAGCGACTTTGATGAAGACTCCCAATCCATTGCCTATATCCCTCAGGGTCTCTTCATCCCAATACTCCAGAGGCAAAGAATACATGTGGATCTAGACGAGAGCCCAGGTGAAATCCTCTTTGTCCGGATTGAATCTCTCAACCCATTCACGAAGGTACAGGCCCACAGAGTTGAAGAAGTATGGGCCTCCCTCGAAGATTTGAGTTCGATCCTCCAAGCAGTTAAAAATAGCCATGAAGAAACCTTTGGGGCCAAGCTGCAGAGTAACTTGTCCTTTTGGCTTCCATTTGGAGATGATCCACCCCTGTAAGGCCTTTTCAGTTGGCCAGAGACCTGATAACTTGCCAATGAGCGCATGATCCCTCATATATTGGATTTTTCCATTGATTCGATGACTGGGGAGATCTATTTTAGTTCTTTCAGAGGTTCTTGGAATGCAAGTAGCTGAGGACGCCTTTGTTTGTGACGCAAAAGCTTGCTGGTCAGAGGCGTTGTCTTTAGTGGTCGTGGTTCTGTCAATAGGAGTATATTTTTTGTCTGTAGCGGCGGGGGTGCTGTCAGCCTGAATAGGTTCGTTTGTATCCGGAGGAACGGATCCGTGCCTGGCAGAAGTATCTGCTCTTGCAGAAATGTCAGCGGAGGGACCATTGAGAGGAGGGGGGGCCTCGCCCACCCCTCCTGCAGCCGGATTCATAAAGGGGGAGGTCGATCGGAGGGCCGGCGATCTCAAGTAGTAGCAAGTGGGACAAGAACTCGCGGATCGAGTTACAGGGGATGATGCATAAACCCCTAGCGAGAGCCGAGCGCTTTATCAAGGTACCATGAAAACAAAAAAAATCGCCAAAATTTTATATATACTAAAATAAAATAATTAAAAACCTACATATTTTTACAAAAATATCATCAAATGTTTTACAATTTACATATTGGGGACTAGTAAGATTCGCCAAGGTTTCTAAACTTTAAGATAAACTTCCCTCAAAATTTTCCCTGAGTGAAATCTGCAGTTTTCCTTTATAAATCGCTACGAAAATCTAAAAAAATGACTAGTGGAATATTTTGTGGTAAAAAGGCATGAGAATGACAACTAGATGAGGTTAGGTTGATTTGACATGATATGACATGGTTTGGGATGGGTTTTAACCTTAGGGTAGACTTCATCAAATGCAAAAAAAATCAAATATCTCAAAAAATGACTTAGGAGACAACATCAATTTGGTGAATGACCTGCATGACCCTATTAATGAAAATTTTAAAACTTAATGAGTGATAACACGCACCATGGTATTTCATTTTCTCTTCACCATAGTCTTTATGCTTAGGTAAGTTTTTTACATTTAAATAAAATGCACATAATTTATTACATGACATTTCTCATGGTTTAAAGACCATTGTTTTTCAACTTCATCTTATACTGCTTAATGTACTCATGATAGATAAAATGAACCTCTAATCAACCATTAACTAGAATCTCATCACACATTTGAAACTGTGCACTGGAGGGAAACTTGGCTATGTGAACTTGACCTTGCAATGTGTCGAGCAGTGATATCGTCACATGGTCAGCGAAGCCCTTTTTCACATGTTCAAACTTTAATGGACAATTTCTCCATCACCTGGAGGCAAAATGAAAATCCAAAGATACCACTAGAATCAGCATGTCGAGATATTTGAACTAACATTGCTTTTGTAAGCAGCTAATATGGTGAATTCCTGCACAAGCCGAGACTAAGTTTTCTTCCTAGGACAATCTTGGTCGTCAAACATAAAGAAAAATTTAACTTGACTTTCAAGATGCATTTTGGATCACACCTCCCAACAAAAATACTTTTGGACCTCCAAATTTTTTATTAAAAACATGATTTTTATTACAACATGCATCAATATAAAAACCAATTGGACCCTAGTTACAGACTCGACTAAGGCCTACTGATGTGACAAAAATTTACAACACACATTTATACATATGGCATAAATTCTTCCCAATTCCAAGTAGGAGAATGTTCTGGAGACTTACATTTCTCTGCTCCATGTTATTTTGTTTCCTATGGTTCTATTGGTGTTGGTTTTGTCTCATGTGGTAACATTAGATATTTTCTCTTCGAATGCCCTCTCATCTTGCATTGTCGACAAAATATTTCTCCGGAGTTTGTGTTGATTGACCTCTTGTTGGATTTGTCCGAGCTTTGGTTGGATGGTGTTGAGTCTTTTTTTGACTGAAGTAAGGCTTTTCCTGGTCGCTTCTTCACCTGAAGAGTGGCATCTTCCTTCTATGGATTAACCCTCATAACACCCACCTTTTTACTAAATACCTTATACTTCCAACATTCTTCTACACAATGTGATTTACTCCCACAAAAGGTACATGGATAAATCCTTTTATTAACTTTTAATATAAAGTTTCGTTTCGAGGACTCACCTTCAGAATCAATGCTAGAGTGATTTGTTTGTTTACATTTGTGGTCTTGCATCTTCTTTGGCATCAGGTCAGGATGTAGAGACCAACATCGATCTGAAATGTGACCTCTCTTTCCGCAGTAGTCACACATCAATTAGTAAAAACCCAAGCCTTCATATTTCAGCCTTTCTTGTACTGTGATTGGTTTGAGTTTGCTCTGGCCTTGCTTGCCAAGGCCTTCAACTTGTTGATAGCCCATATTGTGCATCAAATTCATACCCATTCCTTTGGTATGTTTTTCGAATTTTCTGATATCCTGATCTTTGACAGCCTCATTCCTCTCCGATTCATTTCTTGGCAAGGCTGGTGCATAAAAATATTCCTTAGAAGGTGAGGAATTTTTTTGATAACTTCTTCTACCAACTGTGCTTTTGGAGTCGTTGAAAGAGATGAATTTCCTTCATCTTGCAAATGAAGAGGTGAGAGTTCATTTTCCCCTTAAGTGTATGAACTGTGAACTGATGGATTTTTATCCCTCAACTCTTTTTCAAAGTTTCAATCTTTGTCTTGAGTCTTTGATTATCCTCCTACAAATCTTGTACCATTCGTCGTAATGCAGCGTTCTCTTGTAGAAACTGTTGCTTGAACTCTTCAAGTTCTTTCAATTGAATTTGTCTTGAATGTTTACCCATTCTTGCACTTGGTAATTTTCTGCTCTGATACCAAATTATGATCTAAAAATGTGGATTAAGATCATCTTCTCCACAAGTGAAAGATTATATTGGGTCTTTTAATAAAATGACTTATTTTAACTGAGATATTATACTTTAAACATCAAACTAAAATGACTAATAAATAGAAATAATAAAAGATGCAAACTCAGTAAACATTTTATGACGGGGTTCATCCCTCCTGGACTACATCTCTGGGTCAGCTTCGAATGTGCAACCATTTTTATTAGGAATGCTTCAAAGAGTTTCTTTACGTGATATTTTTCCAACTGAACTATGCTCGAGGGAATTGTTGGTTACTGTAGAAAGAAAAAAATTTGTCCTAGCTTTTAAACGCCTATCTCTATTCCTGGAAAGGAAAAAGGATGGGCAAGAAACTCTCAAAAGAGCATCTGTAAGCATATACCCAAATTCTGACTCTGAAGCTCCATTCAACTCTTGTCGCTCAAAACTGAAGTGCAACTTCTGTCCTGGATTTTCTTGCCTCCTTCAAGAAAGGTTTCACCTCTGAAATAGAAATGATTTGATAGGCTCTAGAATTACTCTCTTCTTCTCCTTGCCAAGGTTGGTTACTATTACCATCTCTCTATACAAGGCTCACAATTCCTTCTCCTCTTATGCTTCTTCACTCGAAGCATTTATAAGGTGGAGTAGACTAATTTTAAAATGATTTGTTTTAACAAATTAAGAGGTGGCCAAATGAAATGGCTTGGTGTTTGATACATAATGTATATAGTTTCAAAACTATATCACTAATTCTTTTATTAGTGCATGATGGGTTGACTTTAAAACTACATCCTATAGTTTAATTAGCCAAGAGCGCTAACATCAAATGAGGTATTGACTCTTAAACAAACATAAACATTAATGTTATCCCTAGCACTTGAATTATTCAGGAAAAAATGGTTGGTATATATTTTTAAACCTCCGCATTTCATTTTACCAAATTTTCGAACCATCACTCTGACGATTACGCATTACCTTTTGGAGTTTGAACATGTTTCCATGTGACAGAGACTTCTGGCGGTTAGGCTAGTTGTGGTCCCATCTGGTTGTCATTCACTTCTTGGTTGGCATTCCCCAATGGCTTAGCACAACATTTGTGCATGGTGCGTTGGAATATCTTTGTGGCATGGTGGCATACAACCCCCATGGCATACCTCCATTGTTCGCAACTGAACCTACAATGACTTTTTGGCATGTTTATTGGACCATAAGTGTCCCTTACCATCTACAATGGAATTTTGACTAAGCGGCACTCCTTTGATGGTTTTCGAATTGAACTATGCCACCTCCACAGTGGCTCCGATGGTGCTTACATGTATACTAACACAGGTGGTTTTCAAGCTGGACTGTGCCAAATCTGCACCTATGGCTCTGACGGCTCAATGGCATGCTAACTAGACCCCGTCCTAATGGACCTGCAAACATTTATTGACTATATCTCCGGCGGTTGGCACATAGACTTTGGCAAATCGCAAAACTGCGAGGTGATGTTTGCACCGTCGTCAGCTAGCAATATATATAGTTGAACATAGGTTAAAAAAAACCCATACTATATAGTTACCTCTGCCATTTTTTTTAATTCCCATACCATATAGTCTTTATACCTTATATTCTGAAGTATTTACGCTCCATCTTAGACCTTAGGTTATGATATATATATTTCTCTTGAACTTAGACCATAGGTTTAGTGCCATTTGATATTTTATACCTTGGCATTTTTTACCTGCGCACCATGGTATTTCATTTTTTCTTCACCATAGTCTTTACCCTTAGGTAATATTTTTACATTTAAATCAAATGCACATCATTTATTACATGGAATTCCTCATGGTTTAAAGACCATTGTTTTGCAACTGCAAGTGATACTGCTTAATGTTGTTAGGTCCCTATATTACTAGTATAGTCCCTTATTGTTGTTAGTATAACCCCCTTATTGTTATTATTGTACTCCTGTAACCCCCATATTGTTATTATTGTGCCCTTAAATTATTATTGTTAGGTTGGCTAGGATTACATTGTGGCCCCACTAGGATTACAATGTGGCCCCATGGACTCCTATATATAGAAAGGAGGTTTTGTAATTTGTATCATCCAAGAATTGTTCATTCATGTAATGTATTGGAGGTTGCCCCCTCGAAGTGGCTTATTTCTAAGGTGTTGATATCTCTTTTCTTCTCTTTTTGGAGCTGGTTTCACAACATTTGGTATCAGAGCTTTGAGATTCTAGGGTTTCACTGCTCCAAACAGGTCAGCGTGGCATTTTCCCTATAACTTCTTTTCTACGAAGGTTCAGAATCTGAAATTTTTAGAGTGTGAAGCCAAAATCCTGAGGAACATCGTCAAAACATTTCAGAGCTTGGTTTGAAATATTTTCTGAGATATGATTTGTGCAAGTTAGGTCATTTTGCAGGCTCCTGAATTTAACCTAAAATAGGTCATCGTGGTATTTTCATAATAACTTTGTTTTTACGAAGGTTAAAAAGCTGAAAGTTTTAGAGTGCGAAGCCACAATCCTAAGGAACATCGTGAAAAAATTTCAGATATTTTTTCGCAATATTTTCGGAGATATGATCTGTGGAAGTGAGGGCTTTTTTAGGCTTCTGAATTTCATCTCAAAGAGGTGATCGTGGGAAACTATTCATAGCTCTCTCTCTGAGCATCGGATTGGAATGTTGTACAAAGTGGCCACAAGTACACGTAATTTAGTTTTCGTCCATACCCCAGAGCCAAAGGAGGAAACAATGACATGTGGCAAGTCGTACAAGTTCGCTCTACTGCGTCCAAAATTGGGTCATTGTGGGAGATTGGACATAACTTTGTCTTGAAGAATCCAAATTAGATCAGACTCGTGGAATTTGAATATTTGAGGAAGCTTCGTAGGAACATACAAGAGCTGAATTTTAGATATTTAGGATCCAAAATTATAGAGATAATTCAATTTCAATATCGAGCTCCTCAAAAGAAAGTAAAAGGTGTGTATTTTTTTCCGAATTGCATAAGTCTTGTTTGAAGAATCAAGTTGAATTGATTCCAAGGGAATATTGTAGAATAGATATCAGTATTGGATTCTAAAATGGCCCCTAAAAAGAATTCAACTCCCATTAAGCCTTTGGAAGGCTCTACTGTGACTCATGAAGACGAAGAATGGCAACATGACATATCAAAATTACAAGAGCAAGTGCAACAAATTTCGCTCTCGCAAAGAACAACAAAAAATGAAATGGAAGTTTTGAATAAAGGCATGGAAACTAAGATGGATGGTTTGAAGAAAGGCGTGGAAGCTAAGATGAATGGTTTGGAAGCTAAGATGGATGGCATGGAAGTGGGCATGGAAGCTAATATGGATGACATGGAAGCTAAGATCGATGAAAAAATGAAAGACAACATGGAAAACATGAAGAAGGATCTAAAATTAGACATCGAAGGTTTGGAAAAGTTGATACAAGAAATGTTTCCTAATGGTGAAAAGATAGTAGAGGAAACTCATGATGAGAACAAAATAAATGTTAATCGTGATTTCATAAACTCTACTGTTGGAGGGAAGAACCACCATATTCCAAAAAATGGATATGAGGAAGTTTGATGGAAAGGATCCTGTAACATGGATACTACAGATGGAGCAATATTTTGATCTCCATAATGTGCAAAACACACAAAAGGTACACATTGCAACTTTACATTTAGAACAAAATACATTTGTATGGTATCGATGGCTTTGCTCCCATAAAACAATTGTCACTTGGTCAATTTTTACGGAGGAAATGATAGCACATTATGAGGATACAAAGAGCAACACCTTCTTTAGCCAATTGATAAATCTCAAACAAAAGGGTTTAGTGGGGAGCACATTGAGGACTTCCAAAAATTGAATATAAGGGTAACTGATATTCCAGAGGAACACAGGATTGATCTCTTCATAGGTAATTTAAAGGATAACATCCAACATGAAGTTCACGTTTTGGAACCTGATTCATTAGAGAAGGCATTCAGGTTGGCCAGAAAAATTGAATGTAAAATTATGGCGACAAGGAAGCCTACCACTCACTTCTATAAAGAGGTAAGTGTTGCTAATCCTAGATTTGCACAACCTACAAGGTTGACACCACAAAAATTGGAAGAAAAAAGAGCAAAAGGGCTTTGCTACAGTTGTGATAGAAAATACACTAAAGGTCATAAGTGTGCTGAGAAGAAATTATTTTACATAGATTGTGAAGAGGAAGAAGAAAATGAACAAGAATATTCAAAAGAAGAGGATATACACCACCAACCAACCCTAGAAGAGGAAGAAATGAGTCTGACCATATCATGTAATGCATTGGCAGGAATTACCACTCCTCAAACTCTCAAGATAGAAGGACATATCAAGAAGAAAAAGGTAATAGTGTTGATTGATTCAGGTAATACCCATAATTTTATTCATTGTAAGGTAGCCAAGGAATTGAATTGTTTCCTATACCCAACACCAGAATGTCAAGTGATGGTTGCAAATGGAGGAACTATAAATTGCTCTAGAAAATGCCATAATATCAAGCTAACCATGGGGGAATATGTATTGACTAGTCCAATGCTTGCCATTCCTATGGGAGGTGCTGATGTTGTACTAGGAGTACAATGGTTACAATCTTTGGGGACGGTAGCTTTTAATTTTCAAGAAATTTTCTTGAAATTTTTTTCAGAAGGAAAGGAAGTCGAATTACGGGGTATTGCAGGGAAGCCAGGAAGGATAATAAGCTCTAATGTAATGACATAGCTTCTAAAGAAAGAAAAAAGAGGCGTAATTTCACAATTATGCTCACTAGAAGTTCCAACATCAAAATCATCTATTTCTGCAGATCTCCAACAAGTCTTGGACAATCATTCCAAGGTGTTTGAAACTCCCAAAGGACTCCCACCTATTCGTGATCATGATCATGCTATTCATTTGATTCCAGGAAGTGTTCCTCCCAACATCAGGCCTTATAGATATCCTTACTTCCAAAAGAGCGAAATTGAACGTATGATTGCAGAAATGTTAGAGGCGGGTATAATTCAACCTAGTCAAAGTTCTTTCTTTGCTCTTGTAGTATTGGTACACAAGAAGGATGGATCATGGCGAATGTGTCCGGATTATAGGGAGCTCAATAAGCTCACCATTAAAGATAAATTTCCCATTCCCGTGATTGATGAATTACATGGAGCAATTTATTTTACCAAGTTGGATCTTCGTTCAAGATATCATCAAATTAGAATGAAGACTGAAGATATTCCAAAAACAGCATTTCGAACTCATGAGGGTAATTATGAATTTTTGGTCATGCCTTTTGGCCTTACCAATGCACCTTCTACATTTCAAGGGTTGATGAATTCCATTTTCAAACCCTTCCTTAGAAAATTTGTGCTAGTATTTTTTGATGATATACTAATCTATAGCAGGTCTTGGAAGGATCATGTCGAACATGTTGACAGGGTGCTCAAACTATTGCAGGAGAAACAATTATATGCAAAAACATCCAAATGTTTCTTTGGAGTACAAGAGGTGGAATATCTGGGTCATATTATATCTCACGAGGGTGTTAAAGTAGACCCTAGAAAAATTAAAGCCATTAAGGAATGGAAAGTCCCCATGACCATAAAGCAGTTACGAGGATTTCTCGGGTTAACAGGGTATTATCGCAAGTTTGTTAAGAATTATGGGAGAATAGCAGCACCTCTAACAACATTATTGAAGAAAGATGCATTTTCATGGACTCCTGAAGCAACTAAGGCCTTCGAACATCTTAAAGAGGCAATGTGCCTAGCACCGACCTTATCTACGCCAGACTTCACAAAACCCTTTATTGTGGAATGTGATGCCTCAGGAAATGGAATTGGTGTTGTTTTAATGCAAGAAGGAAGACCCATTGCTTTTGAAAGTCGTCCAATCAAAGGAAAGTATTTACAGAAACCTATTTATGAGAAGGAAATGTTAGCAATACTCCATGCACTAAAGAAATGGCGAACTTACCTAATGGGAAGACACTTCAAGGTAAAAACTGATCATGATAGTCTTAAACACTTTTTGGAACAAAGACTATCTTCAGAAGAGCAGCAAAAATGGGTCACAAAGATGTTGGGTTATCACTTTGAAATAATCTACAAAAAAGGAAAGCTTAATGTTGTTGCAGATGCACTCTCAAGAAAGAATGAAGAGGTGGAAGCATTGCTTTGTGCCATTTCTATTATCCAACCAGATTGGATAACCGAAGAAAGGGATGAATGGAAGAAGGACGAAGAAGTGTGGACACTCATTCAAAAGTTGCAGCAAGATCCTAGTACATCTGATACATTTAGTTGGAAAAATGATTCCTTATGGTACAAAGATCGCTTATATCTTTGTAATAATTCCCAACTAAAATAAAAGATTCTTTTGGAATTGCACACTTCTCCTTTAGGAGGACACTCAGGATTTTTAAAAACTTACCACAGGGTGAAGAAAGAATTTTTTTGGGATGGCCTTAAATCCGATATTCAAAAGTTTGTGGCGGAATGTTTGGTTTGCCAGCAGAATAAAGTGGAAACAATTAAGACCCCGGGACTTCTACAACCTTTATCCATTCCAAGTCAACGTTGGGAGGAGATTTCAATGGATTTTATCACAGGTTTTCCTAAGTCCGAAGGAAAGAGTGTCATCATGGTGGTAGTTGATAGACTTACCAAGTATGCACACTTTTGTGCATTATCTCATCCATTTAAAGCAAGTACAGTTGCTACTACATTTATGGACACAATTCAAAAGCTACATGGAAACCCAAGGATTATTGTGAGCGACAGAGATCCCATTTTTACTGGAAATTTTTGGACGGAGTTATTTTCTTGTTTGGGTACTCAATTAGCTCATAGCTCATCTTATCATCCTCAATCTAATGGTCAAACCGAGATAGTAAATAAATGTTTGGAAGGATATCTTCGTTGTTTTGTATCTGATAAACAAACACAATGGGTCAAGTGGTTACCTCTCGCTGAATGGTGGTATAACATTTCCTTCCATACTGCAACAAAAATGACCCCATTTATGGCACTTTATGGATATCATCCACCATCCATCACATCATCTTTAAGGGAAAATTCGAAGGTTCAAGCAGTGGAAGATCACATCGAGCATCAGCAAGAAGTTCTCCAACTCTTAAAGGATAACCTGAAATTGGCACAAAATCGAATGAAACAACAGGCAGATCAACATCGTAGCGAGAGAAGTTTTGATGTAGGAGATTGGGTATTTTTACGGCTACAACCATACAAACAAATGTCCCTTAAGCAAGCTAAGAAGGATAATAAATTATCGCCAAAGTACTATGGTCCTTACAAGGTGTTGCAAAAGATTGGTACTATGGCATACAAATTGGAGCTTCCTGCTTCTTCACGAGTGCATCCAATTTTCCATGTTTCATGCTTAAATAATGTTATAGGTGAAAACCTTCCAGTTCAAACAATATTTCCAGAACTTGATGAGGAAGGAAAAATCATATTGGAACCTGAAGCGGTCACGGAAACAAGAACTCGACAGCTACGGAATCGATCAATTTCAGAGTATCTCATCAAGTGGAATAACTTACCCACTGAAGGTTCTACATGGGAGGATGAGAATTTTATATAGAAGCACCCATAGCTACTCAAGCGTTGAGGACAACACTTTTTTGAAGGAGAGGGGCATGTTAGGTCCCTATATTACTAGTATAGTCCCTTATTGTTGTTAGTGTAACCCCCTTATTGTTATTATTGTACTCCTGTAACCCCCATATTGTTATTATTGTGCCCTTAAATTATTATTGTTAGGTCAGCTAGGATTACATTGTGGCCCTGCTAGGATTACGATGTGGCCCCATGGACTCCTATATATAGAAAGGAGGTTTTGTAATTTGTATCATCCAAGAATTGTTATTTCATGTAATGTATTGGAGGTTGCCCCCTCGAAGTGGCTTATTTATAAGGTGTTGATATCTCTTTTCTTCTATTTTTGGAGCTGGTTTCACAAAAATGTACTCATGACGAATAAAATGAACCTCTAATCAACCAGTAACTAGAATATCATTACACACTTGAAACTGTGCACTGGAGATAAAATTGGTTGTGTGAACTTTACCTTGCAACGTGCCGAGAAGTGAGATTGTCACATGGTCAGTGAGGCCCTTTTTCACCTGTTCACCTCAAACTTTCATGGACAATTTATCCATCACTTGGAGGCCAAATGAAAATCTAGAGATACCACCAGAATCAGTGTGTCGAGATCTTCGACCTAACGTTGTTTTTGTAAGCAACTAAGATGGTGAATTCCTGCACAATTTGAGACTAAGTTTTCTTCCTAGGACCATCTTGGTCGTCAAACATAAAGAAAAATTTAACTTGAATTTCAAGGTCCATTTTGGATCACACCTCCAAAAAAAAAAACTTTTGGACCTCCTAGTTTTTTATTACAAACATGATTTTTATTACAACATGCATCAGTATAAAAAAAAACTAGACCCTAGTTACAGACTCAACTAAGGCCTACTGATGCGACAACAATTTACAACACACATTTATACATATGGCATAAAGTCTTCCCAATTACAAGTAGGATATTTTTCTGGAGACTTACGTTTCTCTACTCCATGTTATTTTGTGCCTCTGTTTCTATTGGTATTGGTGTTGTCTCACGACGTAACATCGGAAATTTTCTCTTCGAATGCCCTCTCAGCTTGCATTGTTGACAATCTCTTTCTCTGAAGTTTGTGTTGATCTACCTCTTTCTAGATCTCTCTGAGCTTTGGTTGGATGGTGTTGAGTATTTCTTTGACTAAAGCAAGGCTTTTCTTGGTCGCTTCTTCATCTGCAGAGTGGCATCTTCCTTTTGTCTCTTAACCCTCATAGCACCCACCTTTTTTCTAAATACCTTCTACTTCTAGCATTCTTCTACAAAATTTGAGTTACTCCCATAAAAGGTACATGGATAAATCCTTTTATTAACTTTTAATATAAAGTTTTGCTTCAAGGACTCACCTTCGAAATCACTGCTAGAATGATTTGTCTGCTTACCTTTGCGGTCTTGCAACTTATTTGGCATTAGGTCAGGATGTATAGATCAACCTCAATCTAAAATGTGACCTCTCTTTCTGCATTAGTCACACATCGATTGGTCAAAACCAAAGCCTTCATATTTCGGCCTTTCTTGTATTGCGATCGTCTTGAGTCTGCCCCGGCCTTGCTTGTCAAGGCCTTCACCTTGTTGATAGCCCATTTTGTGCATTAGCTTCATACCCATTCCTCTGATATGTTTTTTGAATGCTCCAATATCTTGATCGTTGACAACCTCGTTCCTCTCCGAGTCTTTTCTTGGTGAGGTTGGTGCATAAAAATATTCCTCATAAGGTGAGGAAAAGTTTCTGATAGCTTCTTCTACCGGCTGTGCTTTTGGAGTCATTGACAGAGATGAATTTCCTTCATCTTCCCTATGAAGAGGCGAGACTTTATTTTTCCCTTAAGTGGATGAACTTTGAACTGATGGATTGTTTATCCTTTGACTCTTTTGCAAAGCTTCAATATTTATCTTGAGTCTTTGCTTATCCTCCCGCAAAGCTTGTACCATTCGTCACAATGCAACATTCTCATGTAGAAGCTGTTCGTTGAACTCTTCAAGTTCTTCAACTGAAGTTGTCTTGAATGTTTACCCATTCTTACACCTGGTAAGTTCCTGCTCTGATACCAAATTATGATTTGAAAATGTGGATTCAGATCGTCTTCTCCACAAGTGAAAGATTATATTGAGTCTTTTAATAAAATGACTTAGTTTAACTGAGTTATTACACTTTAAACATCAAACTAAAATGACGAATAAATAGTAGTAATAAAAGATGCAAACTCAGTAAAAATTTGATGACGGATTTCATCCCCCCTGGACTACGTCTCTAGGTCATCTTCGAATGTGTGATCGTTTGATTAGGAATGCTTCAAAGAGTTTCTTTACATGAGATTTTTCCAAATGAACTATGGTCGCAGGAATTGTTGGTTACTGTATAAAGAAAACCTTCTATCGCATATTTAAAACGCCTATCTTTGTTCCTGAAAAATGCCCAAGGATGGGCAAGAAACACTCAAAAGAGCATCTACAAGAATATACCAAAACTCTGACTCTGAAGCTCCATTAAAATGTAGTCTCTTGAAACTAAAGCACAATTTCCACCCTAGATTTTCTTGCCTCCGTGAAAGATTTCGCCTCTGAAATAGAAAGGAATTTGATAGGCTCTAGAATGCCTCTCTTCTTCTCCTTGCCAAGGTTAGTTACTGTTACCTCCTCTCTATACAAGGCTCACAATTCCTTCTCCTCCTATAATTCTTCACATGAAGCATTTATAAGGCGGACTATAGTAAGTTTAGAATGATTTTTTTTTTAACAAATTAAGAGGTGTCCAAATGAAATGGCTTGGTGTTTGATACATAATATATACATTTTCCAAACTATATCACTAATTCTTTTGGCTCTGACTTCTCTGACAGTGATGACATGGTTACTAACCCCAGAATTTTTCGAGCTGGACTTTGCCAACTCCGCACCTGTGGCTCCTACGGCTCGATGGAATGCTGACTAGACCCCTTGCTGACGGACCTGCAAATATTTATTGAGTATATCTCTAGCGGTTGGCACATAGACTTTGCAAAATCACAAAACTGCAAGGTGATGTTTGCACTGTCATCGGCTAGCAATATATATAGTTGAACATAGGTTAAAAAAAACCCATACTATATAGTTATCTCCACCATTTGTTTTAATTCCCATACCATATAGTCTTCATACCTTAGGTTATGGATTTTTTTTGCTCCATCTTAGACCTTAGGGTATGATATATATATATATATATATATATATATATATATATATATATATATATATTGCGCTTGAAATTAGACCATAGATTTAGTGCCATTTCATATTTTATACCTAGGCATGTTTTACATGTGCACCATGGTATTTCATTTTCTCTTCACCATAGTATTTATCCTTAGGTAAGTTTTTTACATTTAAATAAAATGCACATAATTTATTACATGGAATTTCTCATGGTTTAAAGACCATTTTTTTGCAACTGCATCTTATATTTCTTAATGTACTCATGATGGATAAAATGAACCTCTAATCAACCAGTAACTAGAATCACATCACATGCCTGAAAATGTGCACTGGAGAGAAACTTGGTTGCGTGAACTTGACCTTGAAATGTGTTGATCAGTGATATCGTCACATGGTCAGTGAGGCCCTTTTTCACCTGTTCACCTCAAACTTTGATAGAAAATTTCTCAATCACTTGGAGGCCAAATGAAAACCTAGAGATACCATTGGAATCAATGTGTCAAGCTCTTTGAAATAACATTGTTTTTGTAAGTAACTAAGATGGTGAATTCCTGCACAAGCCGAGACTAATTTTTCTTCCTAGGACCATCTTGGTCATCAGACGTAAAGAAAAATTTAACTTGACTTTCAAGATCCATTTTGGATCACGAAGCCACGTCGAGTTAAATTTAAAGGGGGGCTTGGTTTTGGAGATACACCAACTATCTCTAGATAGATAGGCGAATCATCATAAATCCCTCCCAAGGAAACCCATTTCGTGATCTTCTCGAATTTTTCCATTATAGCCTCATTGATAAGAAAATGATCAAGGCGTCTAGCTAGCATGGCATAGCTCGTTCTCTGATTTAGCCAAGTTGGTTGAAGACATGCCACGTGAATGTTGATCAATTTTTTATCCTCCAATATCTATACAAAGAAATATGAGAGGGAATTGAGCTGAGCATGGTTTCCCCACGATTCTACATGACCTATTTAGAAATTTAAATAACCTCCTAGAATGATATTATCCACTTGCATAAATTATGATCTCATGACATCCTCCCTATAATATTCCAAAAATTTAGACTTCATCTAAATGGAATATTATAGTTTGTTTTATCATTAGGTAGGTGAATAAGTGGGTGGGGAGACTCATAAAACCCATTTAGAAGGAATAATAACACTCCTAATGTGAAAGGGGGAAGAATAAGCAGTTTTATTAAGCACCTTTGTGTCTGAATAGGGATTGGATCATGTTGATTCAGTCAACTTTGACCAAATCAACAACGTTGTCATGGAGGAGTAGTCTTTATGATGAGACAACACAGTTTTAGTGGAGGAAAACTTGCATGAGCTTGGTGGCAAGTATGGATGGCACCCAATGTGAGGAGGATCTCATGCTATATATGGAGGGGATAGCAACCATTATTATTCATGTTTTGGATTATTATTTTGTGTATGGTCTGTTTAGACTACTTGCATTCTTCAACTGTTTAGTTGCAATTGTTGTGCTGTTTAGCACAGGGTGTTCCTGATCGGGAATCCCACCTCTTCCATTGAGGAGCTCTTGGATGAATTTGCACTATACTTCCATAATAAGGCATTTGGCCAAGCTTCAGTCTCATGTACAACGAAGTTATTTTTAGATTTGGGTTGTGTTGCAGGGGTGTAGCAATGGAGGAGAGAAATCTCCAATTTTTGAGCTTATTTTCTAGTGAGGGGACCAGCCCTTCACCTATTGAGTTGATTGGGTGTTTTTGTAGCTGATATATTATTCCTTCAGCCCCATATCAGCACTAATTCCCAGGGAGTGCGTAAGTTAGGCAACAAAAATGCAGTGGGTAACTCAAAAAAGGCCGAAAATCCAAACTTAAAATCTGGCCAAACCATTTATGGATTTTTATGGGTTTTTTAAGTAGAGTCCGTGGTTAAAAGAATGGAGCATTTTGAGCACTCTAACAACATTATGCACATGGTTCTTCTTCATAATAATAATAGTTTCCAGTAGTAGAAGTAGTAGCAGCACACATTTCCAGTGGTTGGTTTCCTTGGTGTATTTAAGCCATCTTGTGGCTTGAGTGCATTCATTTTGGAGCACTATGTAATTTCAATTTATGTTTATATATAATGAGATGGATCAGCTTTTTTCTGCCCATGTTTATGATGTTTTTATGTATTTCGGAATTTTTCCAGTTCTACGTGTTTAATTCTTATTTTACCGTAGTTGGGATTGTGCATATGTTCTATATTCCTGTCTTTTCCATTTTGGAATATTACACTCCTAGAAATCCAATCGCTTGTGACAGGGGCCATATATATTTACAATACGAAGATCCATACCTAATTCTTGTGAATAAATATCTTCCATTAATACTCCCTCCCTCTGCCAAACATTTAAAAGCTTCATGGATCTACCAATAATACATACAACAATGCCACCAAATATTCCTTGAACATATAATGCGTGGAAGGTCCAACGAGGTTGAATAGCTTCGAGAAGCGAGAAAATATGGGAATTGTTCCCAAGAGTCTCTTTTAAAAAAACCACATCTACCTTTTCTAAGTCTAAGAGTCTCCTAAAGGCTAGTTTCATGGCGGGGCTAGCCAACCCTATGTAGTTAAACGAGATCCAATTCATCGGGTAACCAGTTTCAAATTGCCTCTTGCTCTAAGAACCCCTTCAAGTGATAATTATATACCTTCATTGACATCCATGTTAGCCTTATGAATGGATTTTTATATAAAATATTGTCTTCCATGGGCATATTTGGTAATTTTTGGAGGGGAAGACATGCCAAGCCCTCGCCCCATGGAATCATATTATTTTTCCAAAGATCACAGGAAATATCTATGGCTGGAATTGGACTTGGATAAGATATCCCCCCTATAATTCAAAGAGGCCTGATATACTATTGGAATGGTAGGAGAATGGGTCGAGAAATAGGTAGGGATGAAGGCCGAGGCACAATAAATTGAATTTAAATTACTTCGAGATAAATTATACCTAGAGTGTTGATATTGATTAGATACATCCAAAGCATGCATACTATATGGATCAAGAGGATGTAGAGAGGAGACAATAGCCGAAGTGGGGAAAATGTTGTTTCCCAGGCTCTGGTGACCCCTATAGATGAAGGACGAGAGGAGGAGACGTGCTTTGGTTTGTCTAAATCCTATCCTCTTGGCTTGCGAGCCGAAGGATTTTAAGGCATCTAGTTCAATATATTTGAGCTCGAGTCTTTAGGCTTTGGACCAACCCTTCTCTTTTGTCGAGATGCACAAAGATTTGAGCATATGCCATCTTACAAGATTATATAAAGGATTTTTCATAATCGAGGAAAACCCAAAAATCATTCCCAACACTCCTAAGCATATCTTCAATCCATATTTGAATAGGTAACCCAGACAATCTCACCCAAATTGGTCATGCCCCCAACTGTTCTCTCTCTAGATAGAATAGGGGGCACCATCACTCCAACAAAACTGATATCATTTCGATGTGCCAATATTTTGACAAGACCCAAGTAGCATGTTTTGATATATGGAACTAAAAAGTAAACCATCCTCTGTTCATGGTCACCACAGACGCTAATGTTTCCAGAATTTATCCCCATATCTCTGTGACCCACTTCTTCAAACACGATGCTGAGTATTCTCTACCGCAAAACCTTCCGACCAATACACTATTTTTTGTGTCAATGACCTCTTACAACCTAATACCCTCCCCTAATACCAACAACCTTCCTTTTTCTCTAATTGTGCTTTTTTTTCTTCTCTCGCTTCTTTTGTGTTCCCTCATTTAGAGTGCTTAAATCTTGTGACTGTGAATCTAATGGGGAACTGACCCTAACTTCTAACTGTAGACATTCTGAATAATTTACGGGGATACCAGAAAAAAACCATGAGGTTAGAGCAGGTGCATAAATCTCAAGGTCCTAAATTAGGGTTGCAACATCAATGGGATGATTATGTCCACCATATGACACCAAAAAAACCCTAGAGGGACCCAACTTAGAGAAATAAGTTGTCCCTCCCAAGATCCCATCCTCATAGAGGGAGCCCTCATTGCAGTTTACTAATGAACTAGGGTTGAAGCATGTCTCCAAAAATTGTAGAGAGGATGGTGATGGAATCGGGAGGTTAGAATGTGATAGCAAAAAAGGATCCTAAAAAACCCCAAAAATTTGAAGCCCTAGCAGAGTCTGACCAGCTACATAAGTACTAACATAGTCATGAGAACTAGGGCATCCAAAAACCACCTTCGATGAACCATATCCTCCACAACCTGTGAGACTGGTAACCCTACTCCTGCCGATGAGTCCATAATTGTAGGTTGAGGTGGCAACACTATCTAGATCGACACTGATTCATATGGGTCATCTTAATAATCTACAATTTCTTCATCCATCTCAGCATGTGAATCTTGACCTCCATCCATCATATGCCTCCTCGATATCCGATAGACAATCCCCACTCCAAAACCTACCTGTCAAAATCCTAACCTTTGCACTTACTCGGTAATAGTAACTCATGCCTGGAACGAAACTGTTGACGAAGCTGCAATCAGCTAGTGAGGGTTATCCAGACCCTTGCGGGAGATGCATGATCGATACTTCACAAAAAAAAGAGCCATTTTTTAATTTCCTTCTTGCTGAGACGTTATATCGCATGAAGAAATAAGGGAAGGTTAATGAGCCCAGTTTAAATTTTTATGTTATTCAATATTAATTAAAAGGATTTATTTATTATAGAAACACATCAAAAATATATTAGCATAAAATTATTTTAATAAAGGACCATTAAGAATCCCTAAGGGTTAGCTCAACTGGTTGAGTCCCCATCGTTAAAACACCTTTTCTATTGAGAGACCATGGGTTCAGTTCTCTCGACACCCTCGTGGTTAGGCTCTGTGGTTGAGCTGGTAGGAAGTTATCCCTTCCGGTGGATATTCTTGGTACAAATATTTTGTGGACGTAAAAATAACCAATCTTCAAGGTCCGTGAACCACATAGAAAAAAATAAAGGACCATTACAAATAACCCTATTTTATCCAATTTATATGGAATTAATCTAGAAAATATGATCAATATATGGCTAGAAAATTACAAAAAACAAGCTAAAGGTAAAGCTAGGTTTAAGAGTTATCATTTAACCATGGACCACCTTATTATGCTTATGATAATTGCAGAGTAGTGTAATATTAATAAAACCAATCTCCCATGTTGCTTCATTTGTTGAGATTCAACAAGAAATTTTTTGGCACCCATGATCCTAGTGAAAATTAAGCACCTACACTAGGGTGGGGCCCACAGGCTATTTTTAGGTGCATGTCTATTTTTATTATTTAATTTAGATGGGCATTAAAATGTAATCTATTCTCAATGTGGACTTTAAATAGTTAATTGAAGTGGAAAATCATTTAGCTAAGTGAATTTTGAGTTAGAGGTTGGTTGCTGGGACATGCAGAGTAATTCTAGTTGTAACAGAGTTCGAAGTGTGGTGGTGGATGAGTTTGTACAAGTTGTAAATAGTTTAACTCAGTTAAGTGAGTTAAACTCAGTTGTGCTAGTATTAAATTAAAATTAAATTAGTCAGATATCAAGTGAATTAAATATTATTTAATTCACATGCAGAGATCTCACATGCAACTGAGGATTTACTAATATTAGTTGCATGCATGTCAGATCCAGTGGAGACCCGGTTGATTTCTAGGTGAAAGGGAAGTTGACTATCAATTGTGACATTATCCGCTTGCACACATGAAAGAAAACACACATTGGATGTGCCCATGATACTTGCGCAATCAAGTCAGGCAGGATTGCATCAATTCAGGGATTGCATTCAGTAGGGATTTTGCAGTGAAGGCAATCTGTCTAGAGACAGTAAATTGGCTAAGGAATTTGCCAATTTTTGTATGACAGTGCGAGACAATTAGCTGATGTACTCAGGGCTCTTGTGAGAAGAGTTTTGTATGTAATTGTTTCATGATCCATGATTTTATCACCAAATTGATCTTGATTAGCTGCTCATCAATCAACTCAATGTAACTCTTTCAAACCACTTCTAACTGAAGATTAGCCTCTTCAGTTTGAGAGGGCTCTCTCAAGGGGGTTTTATGATTTTGAATAATAGCAGTACTAGATGGGCTAACTCTATGGAATTGTAACTTGTTTTGTATGATTGCAGGTTAAAAAATGCAGCCTTGCTACCATTGGGCTTATGTAGTCAAAAATCAGTAGTCTTAGTGATAGTGGTTCTTCACATGGAAGCTGAGGCATATAGAGGTTTTAAACATAGATAATTCACACATACAACATAGGAAAACACGGTCATTTCACCACTAAAGGAAGTCAGAGCATAATATTATGAATTCTAAGTAATTAGGGATGAAATCTACTGCAAATGATTAAACATAAGATAAAGATCAATAAGACATCAAAAAAATCATGAGAATCTCAGGTCTAGAAGTAGAATGTCACTTTGTATTACTGATAATGGTCAAAAAAATATAAGCAACAATTTTGTGCAAATGTTCTCCAACCCTTTGCTTCTTCGATTTTTTGTCTATAAATAGACATTATTTACAATATGGATGATTTTCCTGGTGGCTAGATCCTCGAATTCTACTATGACACCTTACATAGCTTAAATCAATAACTTAAAATAGAAAACTGGCAGTTATCTTTAAAGAAACCAACTCCTAATAAGACTCTATCTCCAATTTATTACATTCCTTTATCCTATCTGTGAAATAGTTACATGATGGTTACATAATGAATGTCACATGCTTGAAGGACACATGACTAAGTTCACCACCACTTTACATATTTAAAGAACCCTTAAATCTGTGTAGCATAACCCTTCTTTTTAGGAATGGATGACCTTTATCTTCAATGTTGTTTTGACTAATGAATTGTCTTCATTGCACTCCCTTTAGGTCATAAATATCTGCTAATAATGTCCTTTGACATGTTGGAGATATCCAGCGGGCAAAAAATGCATTTAAGATGCTCAAAATTCTTCAACAATTGCTCGCTACAAAAACAAAATAGTTTCGTAGCGAGTTTTAGTAGCATGGGAAAAGTGGCTTTTCCATCCATCTTCTTTACTTCTTTGTTGTTCCATCATCTTTATCATGTCATGACACCTTACAATCATGGATATACCTCCTTAAAACATGTTCAAACTGAGTTTAAAACCAAAAAATCACCTACAGGTTTTTTTGTAGCGTATTTCCGGCTTCAAGCCTGGGGTACACTACGAAAAGTTGCAAAAAAATAGAAATTTCTCCTTTCAAGATTACCTTCAAAAATTTTCTTCCAGCTGCAAAATTTGGGTTCTCTACATGTTATGAAACTCCTAAAACATATTTCATCTTACCTTATCACTACTGTGGTGTTTCCTCCTCATTTACAACTAATGGGCTCCTCTACCACTGTCATTTTCAATCCTTTCTTTTCCAACTCCACATGAAACCATCCTCACAGTGTAAAATACTTTTGGGTGATCATCAAAAGATTTGAATAATTTTCCTTCATGAAACCCCTAGGGATAGCATTTTTCAAGTCAATTTCACTATGTTCTAGTTTGATGAATTCTCTACCTATTCCGCATTGTGACTTTGATGCTTTTAAACCACTGCCTCTCCTCTAGGGATTCCCGTTAAGCCGTTGAAATGTTGTCTGGCGTCACCGTTAGGTTTAGCATTCCCACTTTGAAGTTGTTCTAGTGAAACTTACAAAAAAACTTTGGAAACTGTAGATGACAACTGCAACCTTTAATGTAATTCGTAAGCAAGATGTTCTTCTCAAAATCTCCATGGAAGTTGGGTCTTCATTGAGAAAATTCATGTCCATGGGCTCATACCTCGTGGTAGTTACCACCTTTGTTTGCTTTCTTCCTCGTAGGCATGAGTGGGCTTATATCTTCTCGGCCTCAATTTCTTGATGACACTCCGTAACCTTTAAACTGGCAAAGAACTCGCTTTGACTCGATGAAGAAATTTCCGTAAATCCACTTACATGAAAAGATAAAGCTAAGTATGACAAAAGAATTAGGTAAGGTTTTATGGTTTAAATGACATCTCATGCATTAATCATGACACATGTATGTTAAAAAGGGTAATGATGACCTCTGACATGAACTCGGACATGGATTTGCACACTTGAATTAACCATAACAGACTCGAATGACCTCCACCCTAACTCCTCCAATCATGAACTGAAATTTCATATCTAATTTGACAAGACATGTAAGAAAACAAGTTTTTGTAGTGTAGCCAATTTATTCTTTGACAGTTTCACTGCGAAACTATTAGGCAGTTTCATAGCGAAAATTGTTGTTTTACTGTATAAAATGCTATGAAAAGTTGAAAAACTGACTTAAGTGCCCTTTTTGAATTTAAATTCATACGAAATGAATACTGACACCATATGATGACTAATGGGACATGACATGACCTAAATGGAGGTGGCCTTGAACCTTAGGATAGGTTCAACATGTAAGAAATGAAATTTTCCTATTCCAACTTGAAAGGCTTAAGGAGACCTTATCCTTTTGATAAATGAACTGTATGACCATGTCAAGTAATGTTTCACAATTTTATGAGTGATAACACATGATATAATATACAACAGAATATAGTGGGGTTTTTAGCTGTAAGATTTCCCCGGGAAATTATATGTGTTGTGTGTGATTGATCTTTCTTCATGTTCATGTGATTAGCGATTGTGTTTACAGTTCCACAAAATATTTGTAGAAGCGATTCATTATTTAGATTTATCACATTTTTAGATCAGGTGAATCCAAGATATACGTACATATTGTATAATTTCTACATGGTATCAGAGCACAGGAAATTGCAGAAGTGAAGTAGGAGCTGAGTTTGTGATTGGATAGAATTTGAATTTGCAGAAAGACTTTCTTGGTGCTACAACTGATTCAAGATAAAAATGGCTTTCAATGGCTTGATTTTAGAGTATGCACTCGAGGGCAGCTTGAACTAAATTTCTTGGAAGGATAGGATGGAGGCAGTACTCAAAGACAATGACTTGAAGGAATTCATTGACAATGATGTTCCTAAACCCGCTGTGACAGATGCTGCCAATATTGATGCATGGAAAAAGAAAGTGGCAAAGGTGAGGAGGATCTTGTTGGAGGGAGTACAAGACAAAATTGTCTCAAGCCTCCATGGGAAAGCCACACCACATGCTATGTGGAAGTATTTGACAGATCTATTCCAAAGAAGCAGCGACCATAGAAATTGGCACTCAAAGATAAACTCAGGAAGATCAAGATGGAAAAGGGCGAAACCATTCCAAAGTATCTCACGAAGTTTGTCCAATGACGGGATGAAATAGGGAGTGTGGTAATAACAATCGTTGATGATGATTTGGTGAGTTTTGCTCTCCTAGGACTTCCTAAGAGTTGGTACAATTATGAATACTCTATCAATGGACCGGAAAAATTTCGAGATTGGAAATGACTGTGGTTGGATTTGGTGCAGGAGGAGTTCAGACGGAACACCAGAGATGGCTCTTCATCAAAGAATGATGATGAAGAGGATTGTGCTTTGGCTGCCAAGGTGAAAAGGGGAAGGGGAATAAATTACATTATAAATCTGAGTCTAAAGGCAAGAAGCAGGACATGTCCAAGGTGAAGTGTTTTCACTGTCACGAACATGGGAATTTTGCTACTAACTGTACACAAAAGAAGAAGAACAAAAAGGTTGTTGGATCTGCAGCTGGTGAGGCTCTTGCCTCACAATTTGAGCTTGAATTCTCCTTGATTTCATGCATGGTGTGAAGTGCATTGGGATCGGTGTGGTATTCGGATAGTGGTGTTTCCTTTCACATGACGGGAGATAAGGAAATTTTCAGTGACTTGGAGGAGAAAGATTTCGAGATGCATATTGAGATGGGAGACGACGGACGGTACAGTGCTACCAGGATTGGTACCATTACCTTTCAGAGGGATTCAGGTAAACCATTTCAATTAAAATATGTAATGCATGTTCCAAGTCTGAAGAAAAATTTGGTCTTAGTCGCAATGTTGGAGGACAGAGGCTATGACATTGTTTTTAGTGATGGAAAAGCTTTCCTGCGACATAAACAATAGGTCAAGCCAAGAGGATATGTATTCAATTTAAGAATCTCTACAAAATCTAGGTAGATGGTTGCGCTTCCATGATGGGAAAGGCAGAAAAAGTGGTGAGCTGGGATGAGGAAAAATTATGGCATAGGCGATTGGGCCATCTTCATCATGGAGCCTTGAAATTCATGCAAAAAATATCTACTAGAATTCCAATGGGAACACTTGCTCGGTTATATCAGTGCAAGGGATGCACCATGGGGAAGTATGTAAAGTCCACCTTTCATGAGAAGGGGAACTGTGCTTCGGGGATCCTTGAGAGAGTTCACACAGACGCGTGTGGACCATTCTCGGTTGCTTCAACAGCAAAACATAAGTACTATGTAATATTTGTTGATGACTTTTCTTGTAAATGATGGATCTTCTTCATGCAGAATAAAGATCAAATATTCTCTAAGTTCTGTGAGTTTAAGGCATTGGTGGAGAAAGATTCAAGGAAGCAAGTGAAGGCTCTTAGGAGCAATAATGGTGGAGAATACATACCTAACCAATTGAATAACTTCTGCAGCAAAGAATGAATTCGAAGAGAACTCATAGTGCCTCATAAACCACAACAAAATGGGGTTGCGGAGAGGAAGAATAGAACGATCATGGGTGCAGCACGAGTGATGTTGCATGATCAGGGCCCACCAAAGCATTTGTGGGTGGAATCATGCAAAACTGTGGTTTATGTGAAAAATAGTTGTCCTCATAGAGTACTTGGCATGAGTATGCCTGAAGAGGCTTTCACTGGTAAGAAACCTGATGTTTCACACTTTAATATTTTTGGCTCATATGTTTATGTGCATGTGACCAAGGATGCCACGAAGAATCTGGGATCGACTGCTGAAGTTGGGATTTTTGTGGGGTACACAGAAACACCCCATAATTATCGTGTGTATTTTCCAAACATTAGAATGAATGTTGTGCAACGGGATATAAAATTTGATGAGGGGAAAGCCATGCGGTTGTACCTTGAGAGGGAGCTAGACTTGCATGCAGAGGAGGAATTGTTGGTTCCCAAAGATGAGACTCAAGATGTGGATCAACCACATGAGGAGGTTCATGGCATGGAGGAAGCCACTCATGCAGAGCCATCCATCAGAAATGGCAGAAGGCACACCATAGAAGCTTATACACTGAGACTTGATGTTGCACAGAATGTGGGAGCCCCTACTTCAGAGTGCAGACAAAGAAACTATCCTAACCGATTTACTGGATACATGGCTCTCATGAGCAAATGTATTGTGACTGAACCATCTTACTTTCAGGAAGTAGTGCAATAGCCTACTTGGGTTGATGCAATGGTGGAGGAGTATGAATCCATTGTAAAAAATAATGCATGGGAAATTGTCCCAAGATGGTTGATAAATCAGTGGTAGGTTAAAGATGGATCTACAAGGTAAAGCAAGCTATTGATGGGAGTGTGGAGAAATACAAGGCCAGATTTGTGGCCTGGGGCTTCTCACAGATCGAGAGGATAGATTATGATGAGACCTTTGCACCTATCGCAAGGTACTCTTCCATAAGATCCATCCTTGCACTCTCAACATAGATGGGTTGGTGCATTCATCATATGGATGTAAAAACCTGGTTTCTCAATGGGATCATTGAGGAAGTGGTTTACATAGATCAGCCTTAAGGTTTCAAGATCTTCAACAACAAGTCGCATGTGTGCAGGATCAAAAGTGAGATGTATGGGTTGAAGCAAGCACCCCGTGCTTGGTACACTCGAATAGATAACTATTTCACCGAACCGGGCTTCACCAAAAGTGAAGTAGATGAAAACCTGTACCAAATTGTGGTTGAGTGTAAGCTATTGATAATTTTTCTTTATGTGGATGATTTAATTTGATTGGTGATGAGAAGCTAATACAGTCATGCAAGGAGGATATTGCAAGGGAGTTCGAAATGAAAGATATGGGCCTCCTCCATTATTTCCTTAGATTGGAAATATAGCAGCGATATGGTGAACTTTTTGTGTCTCAAGGCAAGTATGAAAAGGAGACATTGGGTAAGTTTAACATGGAGAGCTCCAAACCCATGGATACTCCTCTTCTAGGAAACTGGAGGAAATATGATGCTACTTCTTGAGAGGTAGTGGATGCTATTTTCTATCGACAGTTAGTGGGTTCACTAATGTATTTAGTGAACATGAGACTGGACATTTGCTATGCGGTTAACTAGCTGAGACAAGCTATGGTTAAGCCTACCAAGATCTTTTGGAAGGTTGGGAAGCATGTCCTGAGATACCTGAGGGGTGCGTTAGAGTATAGTCTATGGTACAGACAAATGGATGGAGTGAAGTTGCATGGCTTCACGGATGCATACTGGGTTGGAAGTCCATTAGACAGAAAGAGCACATCAGGGGGGATCTTTAGCATTGGGTCGACAACAGTTTCTTGGTACCTCAGGAAGCAATTATCCGTGGCACTCAGTTCAGTATAAGTAGAATACATGGAAGCAAGTCAAGTTGCATGTGAGGCTATTTGGATGAGAAATATATTGGTTGGTTTGTTTGGTTCTCAGATGGATCCGACACTGATTCATTGTGATACTCAAAGTTGCATTAAACTCTTGATTAATATTGTTTTTCATGATAGGTCCAAGCATATAGATATCCGGTACCATCATCTTAGATATTATGTGCAGAGGAGAATCATGTTGCTTCAGTACATTCCCACACAATATCAGGATGCAGATATTTTGATGAAGGCGCTCACCAGGAGAAAATTCAAATACCATAGAGACAGGATGAGGGCAAAGGATAATCCCTTCCTTGCTGAGAGGGATTGTTGAGATTCAACAAGAAATTTTTTGGCACCCATGATTCTAGTGAAAATTAAGCACCTACACTAGGGTGGGGCCCACAGGCTATTTTTAGGTGCATCTCTATTTTTATTATCCCTTAATTTATATGGACATTAAACTGTAATATATTCTCAATGTGGACTTGAAATAGTTAACTGAAGTGGAAAAAATTAGTTAGCTAAGTGAATTTCGAGTTAGATATTGGTTGGTGGAACATGTAGATTAATTCTAGTTGTAACAGAGTTTGAAGTGCAGTGGTGCATGAGTTTGTGCAAGTTGTAAATAGTTTAACTCAGTTAAGTGAGTTAAAATCAGTTATGCTAGTTGTAACTTAGGACACAAGTAGTGAGAGATCAAGTGAACTAAATATTATTTAATTCACATGCAATGATATCACATGCAACTGAGGATTTACTAATATTAGCTGAATGCATGTCAGATCCAGTGGAGACCCAGTTGAGTTCTAGGTGAAAGGGAAATTGACTATCAGTTTTGACATTATCCACTTTCACACATGCAATAAAACACACATTGGATGTGCCCATGATACTTGCGCAGTCAAGGAAGGAAATATTGCATCAATTCACGGATTGCATTCAACAGGGATTGCGTAGTGAAGGCAGGTTTTCTGGAGACAGTAAATTAGCTAAGGAATTGGCCAATTTTTGTATGACAGTGTGAGACAATTAGTTGATGTACTGAGGGCTCTTGTGAGAAGATTTTTTTATGTAATTGTTTCATGATCCATGATATAATATACAATAGAAGATAGTGGGGTTTTTAGCTGTAATATTTCCCTGGGAAATTATCTGTGTTGTGTGTGATTGATCTTTCTTCATGTTCATGTGATTAGCAATTGTGTTTTTAATTCCGCAAAATATTTGTAGAAGCGATTTAGTATTTAAATTTAGCACATTGTTAGATCGAGTGAATGCAATATATACATACAAATTGTATAATTTATACATCATTGACTTCAAAAAATAATCTGAGATGGGTCTAGATTTAACCTTTGGAATATATTAGAAGAGCTTTGGGTTTCTTTTAAATTGAGTTTCTACAATAAGGTTGTACAAGAATATTATCACCAATTTTAGGAGCATTGAGGGTTGGTAGAAGAAACTAATTGTAATATAATACTTAAGCAAGGTAGTCCCCTATCTCCTACTCTTTTTTGCATATACATCAACAAGTTAGAAGGTTGCTTGGAAGAAGTAGGATCTATCAACACATCTCTAGTTGGATCTATCGACACATCATCATTCTTATTTATGTTTATTATATTTTTCTTATGGTAAGGACTCCCTATGATATTGACAAGCAAATGGATATTCTTGAGGAATTTTTATTTAATACAAGTATGACTCTTCACATTGACAAAATAAAGTGGGGTGTCAGGTGGGGGAGGGTTTCTCATTAACTCTGAAAGAATGGAAATAGATAGGTATGTTTGGGGACTAGGAAATAAAACGAAAAATCAAGTTGAGGAATATGGTATCTTATTTGGTCTTGTCGTAGCTAAAAAAATAGGGATCAGGGTCATGAAAATCTTAGGGTATTCCATTATCATTATAAAACATATGGTCAACAAGAGTGTTGCTCAGAATAATAAGTTGAATCAAATCATGGAAATAATTAAAGGGCTTAGCCAGAAATTTGAAAAACTACACTTCTACCACATTCTAAGAAGAATTAATTAGTACACATACACCCAAGAAAATCAATATTTTCAAAGAGAAGAGTGTATGAGCAAGGTAAACAGAATTGATAATCGCTACCCTATTCCCTAGTTATGATGTTTGAGAGAAACTGGATATGGGAAAAGGTGCACCCTCTTAATAGGAACAACAACACTTTGAAAGGGAAGGCAAGGAAAAAGTGGAATCTTTTCATCCCTAGGAAAGAGATCATGGCTCTCCTTTTGACCCCCCCCCCCCCCCACTCTAGTCCTTTTTTCCCCTCCTTCATTGGACCCCTTCCTCTCGCTCCTTGTTATGAATAAAATAATACAAATAATGTAAAAAATAAATAATGATTAATTAGCTAATAGTTATTAATGAAGAGGCATGTCTAAATGGGACATGACCCTCCATGAAGAGGCTGTTGCTTAGTATATAAGCATGCCCTTCACTCTCAATTGTATCATCATTCCTCATACATTTTATATATAATAATATTTGTATACTCAATGGATATTTTTAGATTCCAAGTCTTTTGGAGTATTTAACCTGAGGTACGATATTTGTTCGTTCCATTTGGTATCAGACAAAAAAAAAATAAGTTTCTTGACTTAAAGACCACAGTGAAAAAATACTTACACAAATTAAGAAGCTTAAGAAGGAAAATAAGTCGTTAGAAAACAAGGTACAACAACTTATCGAGAAGGAAGCATCAAATGTAGAAGTCTAAGTTGAAGAGAAAGGAATAAATATTGATCTAGTGAATATCACAACTTTGGAGGTAGACAATCCAATTGAAGAAAAGACACATTTAGATGCTGCAATGCATACGATGAAAATCCCAAGTGAAGGTATTGTAACTACTTCAACAACATCTTCATAGTGAAGTAAATCATAGTATTTTCACACACATGATAAGGGAAAGAAAAAACAAAATAACTCCTTATCTGCATCTAAATCACAGGAAAAAACATCGCAATCAATCAATGAATCTGTATCACTCAGAACATGAAAAAAAAAATGTTCTGAAGATTACTTATGTCAATGAAATTCAGTCTTGTGATAACGATTCACACGAAATATCCAGTAACCACAAGATTCTACAAAATATTAATTTAGGATGGTCAGCTCCATTCTCAGTGCGACAATTTTTTTTATCACTTAGATGATCATATCAACTTGTATCAAAAAATATGATTGTCCTGAGACGAGAATACATTCGTAGCAGAAAAAGAGATCAAGTCATTTCATCAACAAGATTTGAGGACAAAGATTTTTTTTTAGGAGGAAAGAAATGTTATGAATAGAATAATATAAATAATGTAAAAAATAAATAATGATTAATTAGCTAATAGTTATTAATGAAGAGGCATGTCTAAATGGAAAATGACCCTCCATGAAAAGGCACGTTCCTAGTATATAAGAAGGCCGCACACTCTCAATTGTATCATCATTCCTCATACATTTTATATATAATAATATTTTCATCCTCAATGGATATTCATATTCCAATTATTTTGGAGTATTTAACCTGAGGTATGAACTTTGTTCGTTCCACTCCCCTTCCCTCTCCTTTTATACCTCACACCCTTTCTCCTCCTCCCCTTTCCCTGGTCCCCTCACCCTCCATCCCCACATCCCTTTTCCTCTTCTCGACCCTCTCATACTCCATCCTCGATCCCACTCACACCTCAGGCTGAAGACACATAAAAAAATGTGTAAGGGGATATGTATGGTAAACTTGTGTGACCGGTGCAATATCGTTAAAGCATATGGTGGCATTAATACAAAATGGTCCATGACACATGGCTTTAGATCAGGTCCAGGCATGGGAATGCTTAGACATCATCCCAAAGTTCAAATCTGTCGCATGATCAACCTAATTAGATTAATGTGATTGACCTCAGAGAAAGGGCCACAATTAATTATGGTGTGTTCATTCAGAAGGCTCAAGCGAGGGGGAATTAATTTTCCCTATCACAATGTCATTTCTTGCAGAGAATAAAACATGGGAGATCGTTGGGACCCTAGAGTTAAGAACTCACTTTCCAACTTCAATTTGTGTTATAAATTAATAATCTATATCATAAGTCTCTGTCGTGAGAAGGTCGAGACCCTACACTCAGGTGGCAGCTAGTTTCATGGCTCTGAGAGAGGTTTAAGTGGGAAATTGTGAAGTTGTAGTTTGGGTATGAGAGGTATGTATGGTCATTGTATTTTGGGGAAATAATATGTTATAATGAATTTGATAAGGTGCATGTTATAAATTTGAAGTTGGGCTTGATTGATATTGGCAATAGGCTCAGTGTGAAGTGTTTCCTACCTTGGATGGTCCTTCTAGCTCTGACCTGGCATTTCGAGTCTGTGGAAATTTTTGGGAACAAAATAACATGTAGCTGGGAATTGGGTGTGGGAATTGGATGAAATTCTGGGGTGAGCGAGAGAAATATTTTGAGAAGTGGATCCTATGATGGTGGAACGCCTGGAAATTTTACCTATGAGTTATGTTTACACCTTGAGAAAGGAAAAATGAACTAAAAAATCTTTTTCTTATATATCAATAAAGAATCACATATAAAAGAGCACTTAAAAATCATGAAACTTAAGCACATAAAGCGAAGAGAAAAGAGAACATAACATGCACGAGATCAAGACACCAAGAATTGATTACGAAGTTTGTCCAATTCAAGCTACGTCTCCAGGCCCTTCACAACAGTGGGGAGCCCTTCATTCAATAAGTGGCATGAAAATAGAATCAGTAAAAGAAAAATTTACATATGAACCCTTGTACCTCCAAGCTAGAATATGGCCGAAAAATGGAGAGCCCAGATGCAAAAACGAAAATAACGATCGAACTCCTATCATTGAGAGGTGTAAAATTTACATAAAATTTGTCTAAAACTGACACTGGCAACTTTTGCACCTCAGGGAATCTTTTTGATGCTCCCTAAAATTCCCTAGGCATGGTTCTGCCCTCAGCTTGATTCGTGGTTCCGCCCTGTACAAGTTCTGCTGGCTTGCCACCCCGAGTGCTCTACAAAACTGCATTTTTATATAAGTTGGACGCAGAAATTCCAAATAGGAATACTGTGGCACATTGGTCGCATTGTCCATCTGAGTTCACAAGTTGGTTGATGGAGGGCACGGGTTCAAAACCCGTCCCTCTCCTTTTTTGAACATGAAAATGCATCGTGTTTTTTTAAAATGAAAATGTATCGGTGGATCAAATATTAGCCGTTGTTAAAAATAGGGGCCTCCGGCCCACGTGCTTTGATGCTTATTGGTGGCGGGTTTCAACGTTCCACTGGACTTAACTTTAGGGTGAGTTCATTGGATGTTTTTTGTTTTAGTAGTAGGCTCAAACAATAATAATGAATCCCTTATGTAACTATGTAAAGAACCGATATAATTAGTTACAATCTCTGGTGAATCTAATGAAATGTCTAAGTTCAATGCTTGTTTTCTAAATTCTTCAGTGAATTTTTGCACATTTTTACCTTTTCCTTGCTTTAGGTGTTGCCATTCCATTAATTCCTTTTCCTTATAGCCCAATGGGTAAAAATAATTTTTCAATGCAGAAATAAAATTTGACCATGAGGAGAGAAGGTTACCAAGATTTTTGTTGCCTTGCAATTTTCTCTCCCACCAAACGAGAGCGGTGCCACCCAGTTGAAGTGATTCCAAATGGATCTTTGCCTCTTCTTTCTTGATTTTTTGAATATGGTAGTAGATCTCAATCTTTCTAATCCAATTTTTGAGCTTTTCTGCATTACATTCTCCAGTATACATAGGAAATTCAAACTTTACATCTAGTTTAAGGAAAGGTTTCTTAGATGTATTCCTATGACGTTTGCGATAATGATGAGAAGAAGAAGAGGAGGTGTCACTAGAAGATGGAGAGGGAGGTGGATATTCTCCACCATCTCCATTATTTACTAATCCGTTATCATCTGTATCTTTCATCTCAAGGTTGATGGTCTTCTCATACTCTGGAAATAGTTTGTCTACTTTATATGCCATTATTATCATTGGAAAATCGGACAAGCAAAAAAGACATTATTAAATTTCAAGCAGAAGGATTTATAGGGCTGAGAAACATTAGAGGATATGAAAAATATAAAAAAAATCTAAGGTCAAGAGGAAAAAATAAAATTGTGCACCAGAGACACAGGAAAAATCCTCTTTGTTCACATTTTTCTTCGATAGGCGCTCTGGTCTGTGTGGATTTCCCTCAAAATGTCACGCGGTCCTGAGAGTAGAGGAAGTCACCATTTGGGACCACTTGAAACACTTCAGGAAATGATCCTCCACTTGAGGCCACCCAAGGACGGTTGCCTAGAGCCACGTTGGGACCTCAAGTGAGCACACAAAGGAATAAAGTGGGCACACAAAGGAATCAACTGTCTCTCTTGGGTCACCATCCACAAGTGTACCAAGAGAGGGAAGAAGGATTTGAATTTTCCTATAAATTTCCACCATGAGAAGAACAAAATGAGAACACATTATTATGCCGGTCAAATTTCCCATGAGAAAACTAACAGTGTGTGATCAAAAGCAACAACATAGTTAGAGGATTCGGTTGTTGGCCATCCAAAAAATTCAATCCCTTAGGAGAAGAGAGAGGCCTTGCAACATCAGCTCAAGGGTAAAAACCTCCTTGCACTGGGTCTTAGAACTCCATAGTTATAAGATCCTTTGGAAAGTATGTAATGTTCTTCCTTTCTTTTACTAATAGCGGTCAATAAGAGGGGATTTTATTCCACCATTTGTGTTAGTATGAATCTTAATCGCAAGTGTACGAAAAAGACCACTTTAGCTGCATATAACAAACATCCCTAATAGCAAATATGGCTGCCAATATATTCAGATCTGCAATTAGGTGATCAAGATAAATGCTGCAAAAATCTAGATCTATGCATTAAAAGACATTAAGCAGTAAATAAAAACAAGATTTACTCCATGCATCCAATAGACAAGACAAGAATATGTTGAATGAATTATATATTAATGGCACCTCGGAGGAAAACATAGAAGGATGTTACCAGTTCTCCTCAATGGGATGGGTTCTTGTAAGTCCTCAGCACTTCAGATCTAAAATTCCTCTCTCTTGATGGTGTAGAAAACCCAGACAAAAATGGAACTCAAGGGGAGCTCACAAGAGAAAAGATACAAAAATATGACAATGATGGTGGATCAAAGTCAGACGAAAAGTATAGATCCAGAGTGATCTTTAGGCAAAAAAAGGTAGTGAATGGATGGAAAAACCTTTCTATTTATAACAAAATATTGAGTTAGTTTAGACATTGGTGCATAGTTAAAATATTATTAACCAAATCAAGATCCAAATTTTATGGAATATTTTATTATATTTGTTGGAGGGAAAAAGAATTTGACTTGGGTCAAATCCATTTATTTGTAAATAATAAACAAATAAATGATTTATTTATTATTTTAAGGATGTGGTTGAGTAATAATCAAATAAATAATGATTTATTTAATTATTAATGGATGATTTAGTCAAATTTAACAAGGAATATTATTTAGATAAGGTTTAAATAATTATTCCTAGAAAATAATAAGATAATAATAATTTATCTAATTAATTTTCCTGTTTTGGGTTAAATATCAGTAGGAATATTAATTAAATTGTTGTTTAACTAATTATTCTTTGAGGAAAATCAAGAAAATGTGGATTTATTTAATATTTCCTCATGGGGTTTCCTATTTAGACCATAAAAAACTTAATAAAGGTGTTTTACTAAGTTACTTTTCATAGTGAAAGCAATTTTACTTAGGGTAATATTGGTCTTACATGGTGTACTTAGGTCCATCTAATAGTAATAGGTTAGATGACCAAAAAATGGTGTAACAGATTGCCCCCCAGCGTGCGAGCGTTAGGAGATAATCGTATGGTGGAAGTACGTTGTAAGAACTCAATCACTAGACACTGAAGGGGAAGTCAAAGAGAGATAAATATAAGGTATACCAAAGCGCTAGAGGACTAGACCCTGAGGAGGCGAGACTTACAGGTGATACAAGTCTCTTTTATGAATGAGTACCTGTGCTATGGGTGGCGGGGGAGGCATACCTATGCCCGCCGAGACAAAGTACAAAGAATAATGTGTCCAATAAACAAGGGACTGAACAATATAGTACACGTTGGCATAAACATGAGCTAGGTAAAAACATGATAATGAATCCCACATACATACTGTGCCTGGGATAACAGCCAGGACTTATACAATAATATCTGAGTACATGAGATAAAAATACAACCCAAATGCCCTTGTAAACAGGAAAGGGCTCTGAAAATATGACTGATACATGCAAAAAAAAAGGCGCTGCAAGCAACTGAGGCTGACATTATCAAATATATGGATCTGCATCAAAGGATGTAATGAAGAGGTCATCCGGGCATGTGGGGGGCTACTTGTAGGGCCACCCCCTCACGAGGACTGAAACATCTCACACACACTTGGGAATCACTGGTATCATCTGCTGCATCACTGAACCATCAAGTATACGGATCTCGATCATGCTAAAAGGAGCTGGAGCTGAGAAATAATAAAGTCAAAGGACCATGATGAATCCCTTTGCCTGATCCGAGGCACCGAACAAAAGTGGAAGCTGGAACTAAGGTACACCGCCCTCTAGACCTGTCTTCTGGAATGAAATGATCTAATGTCGACAGAAGGAGGTCTACCATAGGTGAGGCAATAAGGGATCCTCAACTAAGGCATGAGAGAAAATAGTAGAGAGACTAACAGACTGACACCAGGGATGATGATGAAATGGGGGATACTGAGTAGCAGATGAACAACTTCCCTTGTTAGAGCATAAAGGGCATGGATGACTTGGCAGCGACTGACAAAATATCATGAGGGATAGGGGACAGTGGGACTGAAGGCCATAATGTGCAACACAAGAGTGGAACCAAGCAATGAAGGATGGAGGACTATAGCGTGATACAAAGGGACTCGGGATAGACTCCATGGATGCGATGATGACTCAACTTGGATGCTCTAAACAAGGGTGACTCGATGATGCTGCCACACAGAAAAGCTCCAATGGGGACCATAAAAACATGAGTACAGGATGGTTACACATGACGAAAATATACATGAGCATGGACAAGTATGAAGGCAAAGTGGTACCCCAAGTACAAGTGTTGAAAGTGAAGAAATTCGATTTTGGGGAGTAGTGAAGTGACGCTTCATGGACAAAATGTGTCTTGGTGAAGTATCAAATCACAAAAATCTAACAGATACCCATTTGAGGGGTCGGTGAGAGATTTCCAATGGTGCAGAAAGTTTGTCAAACTGAGCTACGGTTTGGCCGCAGCAAGCGAAAGAAAAATCAGGAGTTTTCTTTTAATAAGGCATTTTCCCTCCAAATTCACTCATTTGCATGTGGCGCTGTGGTGAATATAGAGAGGAGAGAAGGCTCTAACTCTTGCGACGATCGTAGCGGAAAAACCGACCGTTGGAATCGAGATCCGTCAGTTGCAGGTAAGAGGCCTAACCCTACTCTTTTCAATTTAGGTCCCCAGAGCTCAGGAATAGACCCCTGCTCCTCTTCACGGTTGGGTTGCACTTTTTGGGGATAAAACTGCGACCTGGGTAGCAGGTTTTGGGTAGAAAACTACGACCTATCCCAGGATTAAGCGTGAAAAGTGCGACCTGACAGGGAGGGGTTTTTATATGCTGTTTTTTGGCTGAGAACTGGGTTTTTATGTTTGCATATAGTCTTTCCTATCTGTAAACTGACAAATATGATGGTTTTGTGCAGATATTGCAGAATTACAGATCAATTGGAGAGAGAGAGACCTAGGCACATTACGGTCAGAGATATGGAAGGATCAGGGTGTTCTTAGTGCATTGGCCAGGTTTGGGGTTCTAAAGTTTGTGGAGAACCCTTTGATGAGAGCTGGAGAGCCCTTATTGGCTCGGATTGTCAACTATTGGGACTCGGACCATGAGGTCTTTACAGTGCAGGGGCACCAGATCGAGTTGATGGTCCAGGATATATATTTCTTGATTGGTCTCCCATCACTTGGGATGGTATGGAATACTCAGCCAGTGTTACCGCGAGGGCGAAACATCATGGAGTTTGTAGATTTCCATTGTCTTCCAGGTCTCCATGTCAAAGGGATATGGATACCCATCGGGGATCTAGAGAGGTTAGAGACCCATGCTGTGGCTGCAGCAGTGCTATGGATCCTGGGAAACTAGGCACTCCACCACATCACTGGAGGGCAGATGATGCTTGTGGAGAGTGTGTTGAGTGGGACCTACTATGGGTGGGCCTAGATGATGCTGTCATCGTTGAAATGACAGTTGTCGCTATGCAAGCGGTAAGTGAACCATGCCTGTGCATATGGTATAGTTTTGTGCTCGCTCTTCTTTGAGAAGATCCTGACACTTAGACCTTGCATACAACTCCAGGATGGGGGCTCGAGAGAGCCCAGGATGCACCAGTGGTGGCGACTACTGTGTAGAGGAGGAGGTGGGGTAGTCGGACAGGTGTTCCAACCCGAGGTTTTTTGCACATTGGGATCAAATGCCATTGTACATAGATGACTATCCCTATATTGGGATGAGTTATTTTAGGGACCTAGACTTGCCACTGCTGCCTGGTCGAGTATGGGGGCCCGATGGTAAGTGAAAATTTGCTAATATTTTATGTGCATTGTAAATTTTCAGAATATTGTATATGGTACTGATTCTTCCACTTTTGGTATGCAGATACAGCACCGGTAAAACCGGTTGGGTATATGGGACGACCTGCAGTATCAGGAACTGCCGAACCTAGTGGATCAAGAGTGCCACAAAATGAGGATGCATCATCCCTCCTGTAGGACATCCGTCATAGATGTGAGAGGCTTCTGACTGGCGTTTTAGAGCGTGACTGGAAAGACTTAGATGACTAGTACATAGAGCCATGTATTGGTCTTCCCTCTGAATGGCGAGGGGTCATGCGACGCATGGCGATGGTCGGACAGGGGATGCGTGAGCTACAATCTAAAGGAGCAGAGTCATTGGCTCGGGATCCTCCAGATAGTGATTAGTAGTGTAGGGGCAGGTGGTGCCTCGAGTTTTGAGTTTTTGTAACATGCTATGGGCATGTCATATGTGTCAGAGTTGATGGACTATAAAACATTTTATATGACACATATTATGGATATGCATCGTTTTGATGGTTTTATGTTATTGTCTTGTGTTAAATGTGTGTGCTAAATGCCAATCTAGAATATTGTTTGCAATGCTATCTACATAGTGATTTTGTGCTCTAGGTACATGACTGAATCTAATTATTTCAAATTCACGCATCAAAAGCTTCACTCGTAAATATCTTCTAAAAAGGATAGGATTATGCACATGATAGACACCATTCAATTGCATGATAAGAAGCAGGGAATCTAAACGAACATGAAGGTGGAGGATGTGATGTGAAAGGGAATCGGCTAATAAACCTCACACTGCATCATATTCGGCCTAATTATTGGTATTATTACCAATGCATACACCGTTCGAGAGCAAAAGCGAATGAAAGGGGGTAAAGATGGCCCAACTTGTTGAGGCTAGATTCTTGGAGTAGCAACTTGCACCATCGGCAAAACCGATATAAGGTGTGGATGGGAGGTCCATCTGAAAAGTGCCACAAGACAATAAATGGGAGGATGATGAACAATGCTGGCAACCTGAGCGCAAAGTAGAAATCGAACGCACACCGTGAGAGGTTGTGATTTGGGTAGGATGTCTACTACTCACATGCTGACGGTTATGTGGAGTGTGGGAGCTACTGGAGGTGTAGCTTGTGCTCAAGTCGTGAAAGTCACCATAGACATGGATGGTGCCATCCCGCTTATGGGCAGGAAAGATGAAGTCAGGGGTGGACAAGGCTTCCATGATGTCATCATCACAATAGAAGATGGAGTAATGGGAGGAAGGGAGACCACATGACGTGGCGAAGCTACCTGACTCATCATCATGAGAAGAAAGGTTCACATGCGCATCGTCACAGGGGATGACGGAAGAACAAGAAGATAAGGGATCTACCGATGTTGAGCCCAGGGTGATCATTGAAGGGAGGTCAAGTGAAACAACAGGGGAAAGTCCAGAGGAAGCTTCCACTGAGGGTCTCATGGATGATGATAGGTAGAGGATGGTGGCCGCAGGCTCTGTCATCACGACATCAGGAGGGGGAATTTCAATGGGAGCGGGTAAATCCTCAAGCTGGCCCGCAGCATACTGTGCAAGTACAGGAGAGGCGGATTGGTTCTGTTCAACCTCGTACTCCCAAATTATCTCCAAAGAGGCTCGGTAATGCATAAGGCGGGGACAATGGTGGGAATAATGGCCATGGAGATCACACAAAGCATAGGGTTGATTGGTGTGAATAGTCTTAGGGTTCTTGGTTGCAGTTGAGGAAGAAATAGAGGCTTCAGGGACCGTAGAATCAGGGAATGCAACATTAACCATGGGCTTGATATGGGGCAGTTCAAGACAATTATGGGTGGCATGGCTGACGACATCACACAAATCACAAGGCTTTGGAGGTGGAGGAGGAGTAGGGTCAATGAGACAATAGAGCAAGAAATCTTTTAAAGGAAGGCTACAACACATAAAGGAACTCGAAAATGTATCGAAAACATTATTTTAAGGGAGCTACAAAGAGGCCGAATGTTAAATCTCAGATCTAGGATATATCTGTGGGCGAAACATAAGATCCGTTTCATATCTGTAAACTAGAGGACTTATTTACAAGATCCCCTTGGGGTTTTGACCAAATCATGCATTACAAAGAGTAGATCTGAGTTTTAAGTTGCAGATCTGCAAAATGCTTCAGGAATTTCTGAAGATGAATTTACATTAAAATAGATCAGATCTAAACAGAACATGGATCAGCAAGCTAATCCATGGATCAACAAAGTGAAAGGCAAAGCCCATCACAAGAGATCTCTCATCAAAAATGGGGCCAAAACACCCTCCCAAGTCTCCACTGAAAATAACGCAGTTCCTCTAAGGAAACTGCGATGTAGCTTAATTAACGGAGTTGGCCTTATGCCAAGATACAATTTTGAAGCTCAAGCAATGGATGCACTCTTCTAGGAGGTTAAATTACACACTCACTGAGAAGATCCATCAATACAGGCTAGATCTAAGTAGATCTATAATTCTACTTGCTGCAGCCTACAAAAGCAAACAAATCCTCACTGGATCTGCGTTGCAGTTGGAAGTAGAGCTTGGCCCAAAGCCTGATAGTGGATCAAATCAGCAAATACTCCCCCAATAATCCTCAAGGGAAGAGGTGAAATCCCTGCATAGGAACTCCAAGTGCTAAGCAGCACAATTCTCCACTAAATAGCAGAGAATAGTATTTGTCTAAACAGACAAGATACTCAGAAATATAAACAATCAACAACCTTCTCTTGTTGCCTTCCCCTACCTTTTATAAGATCAGAGCCTTTGCAAACCCTAAACCACATTGATGAGTTAGCTCCTTTCACATGAGGGGCCTCCTTCTAGAACTGCGTTGTCCCTTCGTGAGGTACATTGAATCTAGACAGCGTTGTAGATTTGGTCAAGATTGACCCAGTCTCATATCTCAAACCCCTTTCACACTTGCAAGTGATTTATTTACATGGCCCTGATTTATCCTTGTTCATATAGGCATTGATTTATTCATTATTTCAGGAGTTTTACATGTCCTCCTTTATTCATTTATTCATGCAATAGAAAGTAAAACAAAAATGTGTATTCCTCTTAGCTCAGGCTAAGTAGGAATATTACAGTCCTCCCCTCCAAAATGTTGCTTGTCCTCAAGCAACTGATAAGGTGAGAGCTGTAGTACTTCCCCTCCTCCATTGATGACATCATCAATGATCAAGTCCTCATCATAAGCCAATTTCTCATCAAGCCAATACATCAGGAATTGTTCCTCTAAGGTCAACATAAGATGTGCATAGTCCATCCCACCAAGAGTGAAAAATTCAACAGAAATAAACATGGCTGGAGAAATGCTTTCTCTAAAACATGTAGCATGACACTCATAGAGAATTTCCAATCCATGTGGTACATAGAAACTGTCCATACTTCCTCCATACAACCCCAAAAACAGTACAACTATATCATCCAAGTATGGAAGCAAAACTACATATATGCAAACAGAAATTTGACCTTGAAGAGGGGGGTCAAATTCCCACATGTGATGCCAGCGCAGTGCACTTCTTGCCTGCATTAGATCAAGGTGTGGTAAGTGGCATTCCCCCCACACATTTTCTGCATAATTTATCTCAACATAGCTGGAGATATCAGATATGATTGGTGCCTTTGGGAAGCACCCATCATGAAAAGGAATCTCCCTTTGCACAACAAGGGAATGGCCAAGTTCAGAATTTCTATTGGCCCTAAAAAAAACTATGAGACCCACATGATCTCTCACCCCATTTAGGAGCCATAGCCTGCAAAAACATGGTAAAATAATGTGACAAATCAGAAAATAGATCTTGCTTAGCATGATCAGATCTTTACCATCATAGTTCTTCATACACATGGAGTTGTGCATGAGCATTTCCCTCCTCTCAAGCAAAGGAAGAACTAGAAGCAAAGGAAGAACTGGCTGAGATGACTCTTGCAAAGTGTCCATTGGCTGCCCCAATCCTCCATAGTTAATTCACTCTTGAAAGTGTTGATGTAGGTCCTCTCTCATCTCCTCCCAATAAAATCTCCTCATGATCAAGGTGTAGATCTTCATGGACTGCATATGGCTGAGAAGGAATTATTTGTGTGTCCTCTGTAGTATCTTCTATTTGAGATCAGAAGCTCTAGACAGGAAGATCCTACCATGAAATTAGATGACTCCCCCTTGGACTAAATAGCCCTATTCTTGCTACAGGTCATCTAGTATCATACCGGTGTGGAAATCTTTGGAATACTCTACAAGCAGTTGAAATTTCCAGTACAAATCCACACTGCTCAACAAATACAGCGCTGATGATACCTCCATGGAAGTGTCTGTCATGCTTCTGACCTCTTCTCTGACATTTTCAATGCCAAAGATGTGTGTTGGAAGGTTTATCCTCCCATTCTCCTCCTCCCACAGCACAGATCTAGAAAAAAGAGAAGGTGATAGTGATACAGTGAGAGGATCCCCCTCACTGTTGATTTGTCCCAAGCCCTCCAACACTGTAGCTTGGTCCCCCATTGCTCCAATCCATGCTGGATCTAGATTTGGAGTAGAAATTTGTGAGGCTTACCCCACTAGACCTGAATCTGGTAGCCTCCCAGGTGGTTTTCCACTAGATAGGAATGTCCCATGCAGAAAGCTCATGAACATTAGTGAATGGATTGTGAGATCCTTGCTTCCATTGCGCAAATCCATCTCTGTTGTTTGTGTGGAAGTGCTAGGTGACGGATAATTATTCATGCCTTGGATCATTTGGGGCTTACTACTCTTCATGTCCAACCACTCCATTTGTAAAGCCTTCCAATCAGTGGTGAACTTCCCCAATGTAATAAACCATTGGACACCCAAAATGATATTGGTGTCTGGTATGTCAACTACAAAAAAGTGATCCACCAAAGTGTAGGACCCCATAGTAACTGAGAGTGATGGAACGTATTGCATGCATTGAATTGTCTTATCTCCTAGGACCAAAACAGAGAATCCTTCAAAATTATCAGTGGGGATTGCTCTCCTCTACACAATATGAGCATCAATAAAGTTGTGGGTTTCCCCAGTGTCAATCAGCACAGATACCCTTTGATTCATGATTTAACCTTGTACTCTTAGGTTCAAGTACTTAGGCACTCCTCTCAAATATGCAAGAGTTCCACCTATTGGAGCAAAGGCTCCATCCCCATCTCCAGATGGTGTCGGATCTCCCTCCACATTATCAACGTTGTGACCCCTCCTCGGTTCATCATATTCATTTTCTTCCTCAAAATCTGAGAAGACCTCTATGTAGTGTGATTTCCCAGCAGCACATCTATGTCTAGGTGCCCATGACTCTTGGAAATTGAAACATAGTCTCTTCTTTCTCAGCTCCCTCCTGAGTTCAATATCAAGATGCTTCTTCAATGAGCTCTCCTTGGAAGGAGAAACTTTCTCTTCCTTCCCTTTAGAAAAGTGAGGGGCCTTGCTCTGGAAATTTGCCTTTGCTTTTGGCAAGGCATCTTGGAGGTCTCTAGCCCTCTCAATGGCATCATGCAAAGTGGTGGGCTTGGTAGATTTAACTAACCCATGCAAAGGTTCATCCAATCCATCCATGAACATGTACACCCTCCTTGTTGCAGACAGATCAGGAACCATAACTGATAATCTCAGAAACTCAGAGATATAAGTTTATGCATTTCCCGATTGCTTTAACTTTGCAAGGCTCATGAAAGGTGCTTCTAGATCCTTTCTGTCAAACCTCTCCACTAGTATTCTAGTGAATTCAGAGTAGGAAGTCACATTGGCATGGCCCAATGTAGACAACCCATGGAACCACCAATTGTGTGCTTCACCATCAAAGTGCAGCGCTGCAATCTTGATGGCTTCACTCTCAGGGACTTTGTTCAACTGAAAGTAGAGATCCAGCTTTTCTACCCATGCCTTGGCAGAACTATTGGGTGACCCATCAAACTTGGGCAAAAATAACCTACCCATAGAGTGATGTCTATCATGATTATGGAAGAACCCACCATCTCTATATTGCTGCCTTGGTCTTCTTTTGTCCTTGAGGTGATAGAACTCTTGGAAACTCAAGTGGTCTCTGAATCTTTGATTCTGAGATTCATATTCCACAAATTAGTCTTCAAGGGATGCTTGCTCTTGTGTTCCTTCACTCTCCACAGCCAAGACGGTAGGCATAGTGGAGCGTTGTGGAGCTTGTGGGGCTTGTGGCTGGTTGACTGGTTGACCAATCCAGTGGTGATACATGTCAGATATTTCCCCAAGATGAAATCTCCTAGGATATTCCCTCATTCTATCCATCTTCATCTCTTTGATCTCGCTAGCAAGATCTTGCATGGCCACCAAAATATTTCTTGCAAACTCTTTTCCTTCTTTATCATTTGTAGTTTCAGGGGCTTTACCCTTGTCTTGCTCACTAGTAGTGTAATCAAAATTCTTGTGAATTTTGTTCTAATACCTCTTCTCCCTCTCAGTAAGAGGTTCATATTCTTCTGAATGCAACATGGCTGTGGTGCTCCAAGGAAAGCACAGGCTGTGCCAAGAAAGAAGCTCTGATACCACTGTAATATTCCAAAATAGGAACAGCACAGTAAGCCTGATGAAATAACGCACTCCTGGGAGATTGATGCACAGAAATGAGTTTACAGCCCTTGGATCCCTTAGATCAGCAGATCTAGGGTCTAGATCCAAAATGGGAGCAAAAACAAATCAAACTAGGTGTGGTAAGCAGATCTCCCACCACCTAGTCTAGCTGAAAAACACCCTACAAGAGGGGCTGCAGCTATCCACAACAAACTGCTTCAGAAATAACGCAGTCTTGGAAAGCATGAGTAGGAGGCCATCAAATAAGGTCAACTTATGAACATACAGTAGCAAATCATAATTACAATGAAGCTCTTTCAATATACAGTAGAATACAGGAGACAATAAAGCAAGAAATTTTCAGAAAAGAAGGCTGCAACACATATATAAACTGCAAAATGGCACAACAGCGTTATTTTAAGGGGCTACAGCAGCTGAAAATTACATCTCAGATCTAGGACAGATCTGTGGACAAAACATCAGATCCATTTCATATCTAGAAACTAGAAATATTTATTTACAAGATCCCCTTGGGGTTTTGACCAAATCATGCATTACAAAGAGTAGATCTGAGTTTTAAGTTGCAGATCTGCAAAATGATTCAAAAATTTCTAAAGATGACTTTACATTAAAATATATCAGATATAAATGGAACATGGATCAGCAATCTAATCCATGGATCACCAAAGTGAAAGGGAAGGCCCAGCACCAGAGATCTCTCATAAAAAATGGGATCAAAACACCCTGCAGAACCTCTAATGAAAATAACGTAGTTCCTCAATGAAAAATGCACTGTATCTTGAATAAAAATGATGGCCTAATGCTAAGATACAAATCTGAAGCTCAAACAGTGGATGCACTCTTCCAGGAGGTTAAAATACACACTCCATGAGATAAGGCTCCAATACAAGCTAGATCTCTACAGATCTAGAGTCCCACTTGCTGCAGCCTACAAAAGAAAGCAAACCCTCACTGGATCTGCATTGCAGTTGGAAGTAGAGCTTGGCCCAAAGCCTGATAGTGGATAAAATCAGAAAATAATCCTCCAAGAATCCTCAATCAAAGAGGTGAAATCCCTGCATAGGAACTCCAAGTGCTAAGCAACACAATTATTCACTAAACAACAGAGAATAGTATTTGTCTAAACATATAAGATACTCAGAAATATAATCAATCAACAACCTTCTCTTGCTTCCTTCCCCTTCATTTTATAAGATGAAAGCCTTTGCAAACCATAAACAAACTTGATGAGTTATCTCCTTTCACATGAGGGGCTATTGTAGAGGTAAATCCCCTCTGCAGGCAAAGGCGATCCCTACTAGCCCAGATCAAGTCTAGCAACAATCGTATCACGCTAAGGTGCAAGTTCCTAATTGCAATAGACCAAATTGTGAAGAAGGCCTACCTTAAGTCCAATGCTGTTGTTCATAGAGAAGATAATGCTCCCGTTTCTTTGCTCCGGAAGATCACAATTCTCCCGCTTGTCACGATCAAACACCTGCACATACAAGAAACACGACGAACACACAAGCGTAAAACCCAATATATGCAATTATGTATCAATCAGAGAAGACACAACTCATGATCATAATGAACAATACGAGTGGAACCATAACCAAAGTCGCTTATCATTAATTAATGCAAAGAAAGATACAACCTGGCTTTGACGCTAGATATTCCTTCGGCGGGTCGACAGCGAAATACGTCTCAGTAAAGCTCGTCGGGAATGGGACAAGCCTCTCTCTTTGGTTGTCTTGAAAATAATCTCCTTGCTACTGATTTGGCTCTATATGGACTATTAAGGCTCTTGCAACATTTTTTAAGCTATGAAGGCTCTTGGAGACTCAACCATTCAGCCAGTTCAACCATTTAGCCCCTTCATCAATGGATGAATGCTATATTTATAGAGGAGAGGAGGAGCTTGGGATCCCTAAAATAGTGGAAGGGAGGCCTTATCCCTTGGGAGGTTCCCCATAATGTGGAAACAAGAGGCCAAAGGAGGAAGGCCATGGTTATTCAGTCGAAACCACTCCTCATGACTCATCCACGAAGTTGTTGTAATCGGAACTTCGTCTCTTTTTAAAAAAAAATTTCCATAAGCAGATTGGCGCGGGTGCTTAATTGGGACAGAACGCCAACTGGCGCGGGCTCAGTGTTAATTTTCCTCATTGGTGCGAGGACATAACAGGCTACTAGCGCCAAGGAAAAAATAGGTGTTTTTAGAGGTTTGCTCAGGAAATGATCAACAGAAGAAATGTTGTCCTCATGGAAAGGGATGTAATGATGGTATTTGCAAGGCATGGCATTGCTTATTGGTCACAAAAATGACCCTCCAACGACCGATATGGGGATTTCAGGGACGGTGACAAATTACTGTGTAACAGATGCCCCCTAAAGCATGAGGCCCGAAAGAGAGAGAGGGGTGAAATGCTTTACGAGAACATGTCCAATTGAAAACACTACCGTCGGAAAACCTGCATAGACAAATACAATTGATATCTCAAATACATGATATATATGTGGTATGGGTGCAACCATCTGTAACAGAGTATACAATAATCTATATCTAAGGCATGGACGCAGCCATCCAGTAAGGATCGATAAATAGACTCAGGTATGGTCGCAGCCATCCAAGCAATGTGTCATGTAACCAATCATAATAATCCACAAAATCGCAGCCTGGATTCTAACAGACAAAATCTAGGGTCTTACGCTCCATCTAGACCCGAACAGAGTACAAGTTCAAGCATGTGAATATGTGAGTTGAAGTCAAACATGCAAGAACATCATCTGATTAACAGCCAATGATGAAAGCCATTAACAGACGCGAGAGGGACCACCAATGATGACAATGGACCTCAAGGTACTATAGGTACAATCCACGGAATGTGAACAGTGAGCTGGCTTTGAACACCCTTAGAATCATCCGATCGAAGGTCAATAGTGAAAACCTTACGTTGAATGTGAAGAACCTACCATTGAGGCATGCAGACTACAGGGTACCAGAAGGGAGTCTCCAGATCAGCTTCTCGGATAATGAGATGAAGTCAATAGGAAGTGACCTTGATCGAAGGTGGGCCATAGTTTTTCCCACATCATCGACACGAGACAGAGGAAAATAATGTCTTTGTGAATCAGGATCATATGAGAATTAGAGGAAGCTTGAAACTTTGCAGAGGTCAACTTCTCTTGAACATATCGGCGGCACGACAGTGGATTTGGCAGAATTTGACATCAAAAGATCAGAGGTCATGATGAAAAGGTAAAGAGAAGATGAGAGGTCAAAAGGGATCACCCAAACCCACGGAGGCAAGTGGAAAATGAGATGAGATGTCCCCAACCCGACACGAATGCAAACGAGTGCCATGTTCAAGAGCGACATACTACCGACACGACGATGATACTGGTTTCATTTTCCCCCCACCATTTCTGGCGAGTACCTCTTTATTTTTACACAAGCTTGAAGAGGATACCATATTCTTGTCATATAAGTTTGTCCTTTGGACGAATCCATCCTATTACATTTAACGAGCCCTAGGAAGGAGAAACTCGAATATCGTCATTATGACTAGATCCAATGTCATCAGGATTTAACGAGTCTGACAAAGGAAGAAATCAACGTCTTTTTATGTTTAGAGAGTTTGAAAAGACAACAGAAAAGTAAACTCCAATGGTCCCTTTTCGTAAATAGTTCCTCAGATCTGAAAAGGTAGAAAACTATGTCTAAGAAAGCCTCCTAGTCGCGATAGGCTAGGGTATTTATTTTTCGTAAATAATCTATCCCAGCCCGAAAAAGGGGTAAACATATACTGGGTAGATGTCGTTTCGCACCACTTTAACGAGATCAAAATGACAAGTGACTCGGAAATCTTTTCATGTTTAGAGAGTCATAAAAGATATGAAAGATGACTCCTCCTAGAGGAACGAGTGGTATAAAGGGTAGCAACTGGTTCCGGTAATGGTGGAACTACTCAAAACAAGATAAAGGTCAAGAGGCTGGCTAACAAGACCACTCATTGCAGCGGTTCCTCAGGAATGGGTAAAACAACCAAGTGAAGGCATATGATCGGCCAAGCAGATAGTGACGATGGAGGGAGAAAACCAAGGCTCATCTGGCAACAGGTTGATAAAATGGCAATCACAAGAGGTAAAATGGGAAAGGTTTCATTTTTACACAAGCTTGAAATCAAGAAACTATGCTTGAAGTTGGTTTCATTTTTACACAAGCTTGAAACAAAGATAAACTATGCTTGAAACCGGTTTCATTTTTACACAAGCTTGAAATGGAAACAAAATATGCTTGAAAAATTAAGGATGCCCCCCAGCATGGTGACTCAATTCGAGGTGCATGTCCCCCAAGCTTCAGTCCATATGAAAGCTAGATGGAGTGAAGGTTCAATTTACGAGATTAAGAGAAAGACTCGACTAGGATTTTATGAGAAATTATGAAAGACTCAAATTGAACGGGAATGTGTTTCATTGTTTTAACGAGGTTGACACATCAAAAGAACTATCCTCAGGACACCTTGTTTTTGATGGTTTAAGGAGCTTGACACAAGAAAACGAACTATGCTCCGACCAGCTTGTTTCATTTTTTAAGGAGCTTGACACAAGAAAACGAACTGTGCTTCGACCGACCTCATCATAATGAACAAGAAGTCATCGCTTCCAAGAGTTCCACTCCCAATCCTGGAAGTCAGGACCCAATGCCCTTAGCACCTGATGCACAATGGCACTATCACTGGGTACAGGCACGTGGTAGGTAGCCACAGAGTTTACCTGCGGTGGGGCAGATACAACGGGTGGATAAAAACTAGGAAGGGATGATGGTGGGCCAGCTGCCATATCAGGACCAAAGAACGAAAGCTGATCAATGGTCACGATCCATCCTTCATGCGGAAAACAGACCACACAAAAAAGGGAGGAGACAAGCTCTCCCATGGCATAGGTGTAATCGTGCCCCAAGAGAAAATTGAAATCCAAAGGGCCTGGAACAATCATCACATCCATATGGATGGTTTTACCTCGCAAAGAAATAGGTAACCTTGGAAGGATCCCTAACGGTTGACTAGTTATTCTGTTAAACGCCAACAGATTCTACGTAACAGGCACAAGAGGCAGCGAACCGAAAGCTTTCCAAGTAGTTGAGGATAAAATACTAACAGATGCGCCTTTGTCTATAATGATGCTGGGTACGACCAAACCAAAGGCCTGTACCATTATCTCAAAAGGCATATAATATGGAAGGCGGTATCCTGCAAATCGACTCCAGTCAAAGGAAGCGACCAAACTACTTGGAGGGGCTACCATCAAACTGAGATGGTCTTCCCCTGGTGTTACAGAAGAAGAAGAAGCATCCTCCATGACCTCCATCTCGAAGGTGGGAGGAGTATCCTCCGGGACCTCCATCACGGGAGGCAAAGGAGCATCTTCTTGAGGTACGGGGATGGGAGAATCTTTCTCCAAGTCCGAAGAATTTGAAGAAACAAGAAGAACCTGAGGGGTGTGGGGTCCACTCTCAACGGAAAAGACCTGGTGCACCACATACGAGGCCAGTTCAACCGATCCCATGACCAATGGTTGGTCAGGAACGAATTCCTGAATTTGAATTTCCAGGGGAGCAGGATCGACCAATGATGACTCTTGACCGATCGTAGGATCAACTGGTGAAGGAATCAAAGAAAGTTGTTTATAACCAGCCAAGAGGCATGGTGTAGAAACAATTGAGTTGTCCAAAACTCTCTTGGCTTCATCCATATACGGACAAAGGTGAATGGCATGGTGCCCTTCACACAACTTACAGGGATTGGTAATCTTACCCTACTTCTTAGGAGCCTTACTAGCACCAGTTGAAGACGTGCCCCCAACCTGACTCCCAGAAGCCAAAGGAAACGACGGACGACCATTGGACCATACTTCGAGCACCTTGGGAATGTCAGGGAAATATTGAAGAAGATGGTCTCCCGTGCACAACATGCAAGGGAACTTGACTTTCCACGGAGGGTTGGAACGTTTATCAAGAGGAAATGTTTCAGAAGTAGTAGCTACAGCCTTAGCCTCTCTCTTATCGGACTTCTTCTTCTTTGTCTTCTTCTTCTTCTTCTTAGCCACCTGGTTACTCAAATCTAGACTTTCACTAGGCTAATTAGAAGAGGAGGACACAGAAACAGGCGAAGAAGGGGAGAGGTCCACCTTGGAATCAACATGGCGTTGTTCAGGCAGAGGAGCTGATTGAACAGTAGCTGGGAAATTCAGGACCACAGAGGTTGAAAAAAACCAAACGGGAAACCCAACAGTTAACCCAGGAAGGGACAACGTTTCCATATAAGGAGCACCAACATTTCCAAAAGGAGGAAAAGGACCAGGATTCCCATCGGAGGGGATTCCTTGGTTGGTGAACTCCAGAAAAGTTTCCATCAGAAACGATCTTTAGAACAACACTCTAAGGAAACTAAATTTAACTAGGAATATTTCGTGGGCAGTTAATTTTTAAAACATTGAAAAAAAACTCTACCGTTTCATCTTTTAAGAGTCGAGAAACCGGAAAAAGGTGACTCTATCACTTTCAGATTGGAAACAAGCGCGAAAGGACAAGCGCTTGATGATCTTTTCAAATTTAATGAGTCAGAAAAGATCGAAATGACTACTCTGGTAATCTAGGCAAAGGGTGTACCAGATATCCGTGAACTACAATATACACCTTGGTTTCAAAATGAAAGAGAAATCAACCAAGGACTTGATGTACGTGCAGGAAATCTCCCCGAATGCTGTGTCCGGTGTATCACGGGTATAAGGCGGCATACTCGGCTTCCTACAGATAAAGGATAGCAACCTCGTGGGGTCTCTCTTTATATACACGATGGTATGGGGAGCAAAATTCTGTACTAGCACTGTCTAAAGCCAAGAGGCGAATGACAGCTACTAGGTTTAACGTCGCCGTAACACATCTCTAGCCTAGACCTCTAAATATTTCGTTAAGTTTCAATGCTTCCTTAGGTTTATTGAATAAATTTTACGATTGATCTTCAATTATGTCTCGGTTTCAAGGCCCTATCGCATGTCATATGACAATCTCCTATATGTAGCTATATGAAGAAAGAAATCTTCCAATTCGATGAATGCTATCTAGTTAAGGGAAGAGTTTCAAACAATGATGCAACAAACAACAACACTGAAAACGAAAAATTTTCCAAACTAGATGACTTTCACTATCCAAAAGTAATTTCAAACATTCAACGATGTGAATAATGCAATGTAATCTATGCAAAATCCTCTTTTTCGAAAACTGTGCAATTGTAATCTATGCACAATTTCCTTTTCAAATGATAAGAATGCACTCAATGCATTTTTCGATGAAATGAAAATCTACTTAATGCATGCTTTTAATGAAAGAGAATGCACTCAAATGTGATTTTTAGCTTTCAATCATTAAACAATGTTATCTAAGTTGAATGATAAATCTCAAAAAAACACTTTCCAATGCAATGTGATCTAATGCATTTTAACAAAAGCAAACTTTGAGATGAAAACTAAATAAACACAAATCTTCTTAATGAAGGATGACGGCAAAAGGGATGCAAACAAACACTAAGAATGCAATCGTTGTTTCAAAACACTTTGTAACGAAATTCCTCAAAAGGTGAAAAAACACAAAGAGGACTTCCAAAGCATGAGATCAAAACAAGGCATTCATTCCCTTTTACATCAAAAAATCATGGAGAGAAGACATTTCAAATAATGAGCAATGTAATCTATGCTCATACAGAGAAAATACCGGAAGGGAAAGACACACTGGTGAAGGATTTAGGGAAAAAATCTCAATTTTCACACACCCTGAAATTGGCATGACTTTGTCACTGACAACTAGTGCCAATTGGAGCGACTTGCTCACTGACAACAAGCGCCAACGCCTGAAAATGAAAAAAAAAAGAATTTCTCCCAACCAAGACCAGACTCACCACTTCCAGCAAAATCTAAAACAAACCCAAAAGCAAAGTACTGACCAAAAGAAACTTCCGAACAAGGGAAAACCCTAGAACCTATAGGAGATGGCGCGACTGTCTGGCTGTAATCTGCGCCAGACAGGGGATGGCGCGAGTGATGAACTGGAAACCTGCGCCAATTGGTACGACTGTCAGGTTGGAAACTGTGCCAATCAAGCTAACCATGAAAAGATGAAAATTTGGAAAAATAGAGGTTAGATCTGATCCTTTGGGGGCTGAACAGAGGTTTTACACTAGAAAAAAGCGAACCAAAAGATTTGATCAAGCAGACAAAGACTAAAATCAACCGAAAAGACAAGACAAACTCCAAATCAATGTCTCCCCAACGGAGTCGCCAGTTTTTGGTAGAGGTAAATCCCCTTTGCGGACAGAGGCGATCCCTACTAGCCCAGATCGGGTCTAGCAACAATCGTATCACGCTAAGGTGAAAGTTCCTAATTGCAATAGACCAAATTGCGAAGAAGGCCTACCTTAAGTCCAACGCTGTTGTTCATAGAGAAGATAGCGCTCCCGTTTCTTTGCTCCGGAAGTTCACAATTATCCCGCTTGTCACGATCAAACACCTCCACATACAAGAAACACGACAAACACACAAGCATAAAACCCAATATATGCAATTATGTATCAGTCAGAGAAGACACAACTCATGATCATAATGAACAATACGAGTGGAACCATAACCAAAGTCGCTTATCATTAATTAATACAAAGATATATACAACCTGGCTCTGACGCTGGATCTTCCTTCGGTGGGTCGACAACAGAATACGTCTCAGTAAAGCTCGTCGGGAATGGCACAAGCCTCTCTCTTTGGTTGTCTTGACAATAATCTCCTTGCTACTGATTTGGCTCTATATGGACTATCAAGGCTCTTGCACCATTCTTTAAGCTATGAAGGCTCTTGGAGACTCAACCATTCAACCAGTTCTACCATTCATCCCCTTCATCAATGGATGAAGGCTATATTTATAGGAGGAGAGGAGGAGGAGGTTCATCAATGTAATGAGTAGTTTTAATAGTTTAGGTAGTCAAAGTAGTTTCAAGAAATTTTAGTAGTTACGAACCGTTTTTGATGTATTTAAGTAAGATAGAAAGAAAGAAGAAAGGTTTTGAGTTTCGAACCTTTGGAAGACTAAAACTTTGGTACTTCTTTGAGGAATTAAAGAAAGAAGCAACAATTTTCCTACAACTGTTGATGGTGATTCATTTTTCCCGTGCCATTTTGTGTCCCTTCTTCCTTGAATGAAGTGAAGTAACGTAGCTGCCGGTATCTTAATTACATCTGTGAGTAAGAGTTAAATAACCTTAATTTGCGCTCCTTCACTCCAACTCTTCTCCCTTCATAAACTCTCTCTGGAAATTAAAAGTAATAGATTCCATGTTTACAACATATTATTTTGAGTTTCCTCTCTCTCCATAAATTCATTCTGAAATTTAGAGTGGTAGATTCTGTGTTACATCATATCATTTTGAGTTTCTCATACAGTTCTTCTTTTCCATTTAGATATCGGCAATTAATGGCATTGTAGATTCTTTCATTATACCAAATTTTTGAGGGGTTTTAAAGAATTAGTTTCCAAAGGGTTTGAATGAAGACCACCTAATATAATTACTTTGTGACACATTTTTAAAAAATTTCTTAAGCACTAATTCCTTTCCATAGCCAAGGAATTGTCTCTTAAGATACAACATTTTCTGGCACCGTTTCCGGGGACGAAGATACAAAGTTATTTTCCCTGAGTTTTTTACATTATTTCCTCTGGTTGTTCAGTGAGGAGGAAATATTTGATTGTGTTTGTTATTCTCATAATTTTGGCTCACAAAAGGCCTCACACAAGGTTGGATACCTCACAGCAGAAGGTCCCTCCTTTGTTAGGCCCTGAAAGATTGGTCTCTAAAAGGGTTTGAAAAACCAAAACGCCCTCAACATCTAGTTCTACACTGTCAGCTCTCGGAAGTAGTTCTAGTAATCCTTTGTTTGAAGATATCTCCGAAGATTCACCTTTCACACAAATTTATTTTCAAGAACCTAAGTTGGAAGAACACTCCTTTGAGCCCGTTTCTTTTACTTTTACTCAAGCTAGAAAAACTACAGTTGCTGGTCCCTCTTCCATTGTCCATAAACCCACTCCCATATCAATTTTACCTCCACCTCCATTCATTTTCACAACAGGTTCATCGACTTCATCTAACCAAGGAATAACCAATCAAGGTGAAAGCATGGCAGCACTAGCCTTTTTTTTGAACAGATATGCTCCACTTAACTTTCAAAAACCAATGAATGCAATGCCTCAAGAGCATCTTAAATTACTCCCAAATTTTACTGGAGAAGATGAATTAACTGCAGAAAAACACTTGCCTGTATTTTGTAATTTTACTCAAAATTTGAATGTAGAACATCTTGATGTTGGAATGAGGATTTTTTTTCAGTCTCTGGATGGAGAGGCTAGAAAGTGGTTTAAGGGATTTCCAAATGATTCTATTAATACATGGGAAGAACTGGAAAATAAATTCACTCAGAGATGGGGTGAAAAAAGGGATCATGGATATTCACTAACAGAATTCAATGCGATCAAAAGAAAACTAGATGAGAATATATCAGATTTTATCAAAAGGTTCAATAAATTGTATAACAATTTTCCTATAGAAATTAAGCCCCCTCCTATTGGAGCAAAGGTAGTTTTTGCTAGGGCTTTTGAAGCCGATTTTAGTTTCACACTTAGAGAAAGGAGATCCCCTACTCTAGAGCAGATACAGACATATGCTTTATAAATTGAAGCTAATATGACTGCAGCAGGGAAGGCGAAAGGGAAACAGCCAGTCCAAGAGAAGGGGAAAGAAAAAGAAGAATAATCACAAGATCAAAAAATTGAAGATATGACAAGGGTGATAAAAAATTTGTCAAATAAATTCGTTAAGATGGAATTGGAAAACAAGAACTCCCAAAGACAAGTACAAAAAAACCGAGGAGGATTTAATACTCAATTCAGAAGAAAAACCTTGCAAATTTTGTAGAGGGAGAGAAAATATCAAGACTAGGTTCAAGAACCATTGTATATAGAAGCAACACTCAGAGATTCAGCAGAAGATGACCAAAAGGAAGCTGAAGATCAAATATCTCCTATGTACAAAATAGAAGAGGATGAAGAGGAAGATTGTGAGGTAGAATATGCTAAAGCTGAAGTATCTTTTGATCAAGATGAAATGGATGAATATTGCAGGCAATTCATAGATTTCATGAAATTTGAGTTACATAAAAAGTATGATTTAAGGTCTAGAAAGAGATCTAGAGTGCAGGATAATTAAGGTGAACAACAAAATTCTATTACTCCTCCAATGGCGACTCCAAAACAAAAGGACCCTGTAAAACAAGTTAGTAATGGGAAGCAACCTGTAAATTCAATTAATAGAATAGATGTGCAACAGGGTGAAACTTCCCAGAGCAGATCACTTGATACTAATGTTTTGGAGAGAGTTGTTCCTGTACCTGAACAAGCGGCAGAATCTAGAAAGAGTGAAGAATAACCCGGAAATAATGTTAAACAAACTCACACTTTCGGTTTGACAAAAGAGTTGGAGAAGGTAAAAATTTAGGCACCCCTTCTAGAATTAGCTAAAATACCAGTCTACAAGAAAGAGATTTCAGAATTTATTACTCACACAAATTGAAGATAAAAGTGACACTATAAACTTACAAGAAGAAAATCCAGTGGTCACCTTTGGTCCTCATGTAGAATAAGTAGACCCTTTTCTTCCACCATTCTATATTTATTTGTTGCTTCATGATTTTACTCTCCATAATTGTATGCTGGACTCAGGTGCATCCAATAATATCATGCCATTGTCTGTTATGAAGGAACTAAACTTGCATATTACCAAACCTTACAGGGATTTGTACATTTGATTCCAAAAGGGTGAAATGTGTTGGGTTAATTAAATATGTAGTATTTTCTTTGCCAAAAATTCCAACAAAGAGTATAGTGATGGATGTAGTTGTTGTTGACATTCCAACCAGGTTTGGAATGCTCCTGTCAATATCTTGGGGAGAAAATTTGGGAGGTGTTCTAAAATTGGATTTCAATTATGATATAATTTATGGTTTCAATGGGGAATAAAGGATATTGTACAGGGAAACAAGGTTCGTGAAGACCACTACCAAGAAAGATGCAAGAAATTCCCCTATTTATAGTCAAGAAACATAAGATATTTCATGTTTCATGCTGCATGAAGATGCAAAATTCACTGAAGACATAGGGCAAAAAATCTCTTCACTAGTTGTAAATAATGAGTTGCACTCAAAAATGATTTGGAAATGCTACTTTGATGGTGCCTACTCCAAGGAAGGCGCAAGAGCTGGATTCTTGCTGATATCGCCAGAAGGTAACCTCATGCCTTTTTCTTTCAAGTTAGGGTTTGATTCAGCAAACAATGTAGCTGATTATGGGGCCTTGATCATTAGACTTCAAGTTGCGAAAAAAATGGGAGTTCAATGTATTTCAATTTTTGGTGACTCTGAATTGATAATAAGGCAGATTAAAAATCATTGTCAAACCAAGAATCTGCGATTAAGATCATATAAGAATGAAGTTTGGGATCTGATAGAGAAAAATTTTGAAGCCTTCAATCTTCAGTTTATTCCAAGGGAGGAGAATAGATTGGCAGATACTTTAGCAATTGCAACTAGCACCTTCAAGCCACCTGTTAGCACTGCAATTTTTACAAATATTTTCAAAGTTTGGTCATCATTCTTCAAGGAATAAATTTGCCTTTTCAGTTTGATTATAAGATGAAAGTGTCACTGTCAAAGTGTAGTGGTGAGAAAATTTCATTTTCTACCTTCAGTCATTTCATTTTCCCTCTTTCACCTCTCATTTTCCCCAAAAACCCATATTCCAGCCTCTCATTTCCCATTTCAAAACCCCTTTTAACTCGTAATATCCAATTTTTATAGTTAAAAAGCAGCTCCACACACCCATACGCCTCGAATATGTTATAAAGCCTTTTTTTTCTTTGGGCGTCTTTTTATCATATTACCATGACTTAACAAAGTTTTCACTTTCTTATTTTAAAATTCATTTAAAGGGCCCCACCTACCTTTTCGCATCACATTTTCGCAAATTTCACTTACCGCATTGACTTTCGCTCCCTCAAAACTTCTGATTAGTGACTTGCGGGCAGTCCCACCTTCTGTCATAACATGTCCCTCCGTTCACATCGCATATCGCACTTTGCCAGTTTCAACGCTTAGCTCCCATGTTTCATAATAAAACTTCTGATGTGCGATCTTCGAGCGACCCCACTGTTTGTTATGCCATGTCACCTCCGCTCTCATTGCACACAGTAATTCACGATTTTAAACTTTTAACTCTTGTGTCTCATAACAAAACTTGTGATGCACAATCTGCGATCGGTCCCACTTCTTTGCCACGTCATCACCCCATCACAAATCACATTTTCTCCTATTTGTGTCTTAAGTTTAAATGCTCTGACCCCGATTTGCGATTGCGATATATGTTTAAAATTTTTTCTCCTCCCGCTTATCATTCAATCCGCTCCACCTCTCCCGTATCAATTAAAATTTTTTCAAAGGGTTTCTTTGTAATATCTCATAAAATGAACCTCCACCATTCTATCCAAAAAGTTTCGGGTTTCCGCCATTACAAAGGGTTTTCCACCAAAGAAGGAAAGGAACAATGGAACAACGACATAGTTTCTCTGAAACAATTTTCTACCACTACTCTCAGCACCAACACATTTCTACAAGGTACCAAGCAACATTCAAGGAACAACCACATGCCATTTTCACAGTTGTTTACACTTTTGTGGAGTTGGTTGCACGAGAATAGAAAAGGAGTCTTCCCATAGACTACCACATCATACAAACCACTCCGAATTGTTAGCCTTAATGTTGTTTATTTTCATTATGTCATGGCACTCCGTATTAAAGTTTTTGATAAGACTCACCTCTTGCACGAGGTTGTAATGACTGTTGAAACAAATTTACCTTTTTCTGTGGAAGTTGAAAGTATCATATTTTGTATATATATGCCAAACTGATATGAAGTCAGGGTTGGTTGGTGGTTATAGAATTTTGAAATATATGAACTGTAATCTTTTTTATGAATGAAATGGAATAATACTACTAAGGACTTATTACCAATTTGTTGTGTGTATTGTCTACTTTACTTGTGTTTACATATCTCCTTTCTTCCAGTTCCAGTTTGCAAATCATCATACTGTTATGTGTTTTTATTAGTCTCCTAAGCTTGTTATGTGTTTTATCGGTTTTTGTTAGTCTTACACAGTGAGCATTACTGATAAATCTATATTATAATAGTGGAAGAGCATCACACATAATAGTTAATCTTCATGATATTTCATTGAGAATCTTGTCAGACTAGAAATAACTTTCTCTCAATGGAATATTGTCAACCTACTACTTTTGTGAATTTATACTAAATCAGTAGATTTCTGTTTTACAGACCTACTGATTCTTCTCTCATCTTACATTTTCCTCTAATCATAGACTACAAACTTGCACCTTGCTACCACATCAAGTTATAATACCCTCATTAGTAGAACTGTGGATTTGACTGAAATATCTTTTCAGTGAATCAAAGTTTGTACCACCTACCAATCTTACAAAACAAATCATTAAATTGTTTTATAGTTTAAGATGTGTTTGGTCAGGCGCTTGCTGTAGTCCAAGTGTTGATTCCAGTGCCAATATATTTTGGTGCGTCTACCAGGAGACGAAGGCCTTGTAATGAAGTATTCTCCCGAGTCTATTGTTATGAATTGCTGATAATCAGTTCTTGATGGTGAACAAGAATTGGTGACCTGAAGAAGACTGCAAATTTGTTCACTTGGCGACTCCACAAACAGGAAGAGGAGTTTCAAGACCTCCTTCTACAAGGAGGAATTAGAGATCTCCAACTGTGGCTGCAGTTGCTGATCCAGAGAAAATTATCAAAGATGCTAAATGAAAAAAAAGATAAGTTGAAGCCACATCTCAGTCAGTGAAGAATATACACAAAAAGTATGTTCCAAAGAAAAAGGTATATCTATCTACTTTAGAATATAAAGAGGTTTTAGTTTCAAAATATTCTCCTGAAAAATCTCAAGTTGAAGCTACTCCTCTAGAAAATAAAGTGGATGTTGTTAGCCTAGGTTCAACTGAAGGTTTTTCTTACTCATCACCTAGTAAATCTGAAATAAGTGTTATTTTAGTCAAAGAAGGAGAAACTGAATTTCTAAGTGTTGATAAGAAATCAGAAGAGTTTCTACTGACCGAAGGGGAATTAGAACAATTATTGGCTATTACACTTTTCCTTTATAGGGATATTTTGACCAAAGAATATTTCAAGACTATTTTAAATTTCCTTCAGACTCATCCTGAATACCAGTCTCTTTTCACCCCTCAGCAAGAATATTTTCCTTTCTCTCCAAACCCAGCTGTTGGGTCATCTTCCTCTTGTCCACTTAAAGAGACTGTACCTAAAGTTCTTACTTTTAGTTTATCTGATTTCCTTTCTCGGTAAAATAATGCCAAATTAAATCCATCCCCTTAAGAGACAACTTTAGATTCTAATTCTTCTACTGAAGGAGGAGTCAAGACATCCTTTGTTCATCTTTTTGAAAACCCACTCGTCTTAGTTCCAAAGCCTAAAAAATCAGCTCAAGACCCCCAATTTTCTGCTATCCTAAATCAGAATCAAAATTCACTAATTGTAATTCCTATTTCTCAAAAAAATACATCAATTGTACATCAACAAAATATGGCTCAGCCTGCCCTTACAAGGATGCAACAGAAAGTGGCTGCGATACATGCACCACTTGTTATCCCTCAACACATGCATGAACTTCCCCAAGTAGATTACTTGAAATATATTCTAAAATACACTAGGGTGGGAGAAGGAGTTTCTGTTGAGGAACATTTAGTGGCTTTCTATAGTTATTCTGACAATCAGAATATTGAACATGAAGATGTCTGGTCAAGACTCTTTGTTCAGAGCTTGGATGGTGAAGCTAAAAAATGGTTTAGAATTTTGGCTCCAAATTCAATTATAGGAATTGATGAATTAGAAGAGATATTTGTGAAGTATTGGGGTGATAGGAAATACTATGTTTATTATCTTACAGAATTTGGAAATCTAAATAAAAAGGAAGATGAGTCTTTAGTTGATTTTACTAAGAGGTTTAATAATATTTATCAGAAAATTCCTAAAGAAATTAAACCCACTGAAACTACAACAACGATAAATTTTGAAAATGCTTTAGATTCTGAGTTTTCTTTATGGTTAAGGGCTGAAAAAGCACAAACAATGACAACTATGCAAGAGGTTGCAATTGGAGTGCAGTCTAATCTCATGGCTTCTAATAAATTAAAAATGGAGGAAGAAAAGGTAGCTAAAGATAAAAAGAAGATGAAAGAAGAAAAGCCTTCGCCTTCAAAGTCTCTTTCAACAAAAGAAAAGACCGATCAAATGTCCAATTTGATCAAGGAACTTGCCTCTAATATGTCAAAATTAGAGGTAGAAAATAAACCAACTGCTAGTGCCAATCAAAACGAAGCTAATATAAATCAGGCTACCTTCAGGAGGCATTTTCAGCCTCAAAAAATCCTACAGCACCCAAGGAGGAATGCTGATGATGAAAATGTTCAACCTCCTTTGAATAATTTTGCTGAAGAAGAACAACAAGGAAATGAGGAAGAAAATGTAGAAATAAACCATGTGGGAGAAACTTCACAGTCAACATAATTGACATTGCAGGAATATGAAGATAGATCAAGAATTTGTTTGTTTTTTGATGATATGAATGCTCAAATTTATGCATAGAATGATAAAAAACAAGAAGAAGTTCAAAATAGAAATTACCCTTTGAGGTCAAAAGTTCTTGTTCAACAGCCCCAACAAAAATCATATTTAGATAAACAAGCTGCTAAACAGAAGGCCAAGGTAAATGAGGTTCCTCCACCTCAAAATCCAGCTCCAATTGTCAAAATTAGAGCTAAAAATAAGGAATTAGTTCCAATTTATTTTAGTTTCAAATCTGAATTTAATAAAATCGAAATTATAATTTCACTCTTGGAATTATTGAAAAATCCAGCATATAAAGAGTCTTTTAAGAGTTTGCTGCAGCCTCCTCTTGCTCTTGATTCATTCAACCTTGAGGATGAGCATCCCACTATTTATCTAGGCTGTCATGTCCAAGACCAAAATGATGATAACTCACCACCTTTCTACCTGTCACTCAATATACACGACAAATTGCTGCATAATTGTATGTTAGATTTTGGAGCTTCCCACAATCTCATGCCAAAGAAAGTGATGGATGAATTGGGATTATAGATCACCAAGCAATACCATGAACTTTACACCTTTGACTCCAAAAAAGTCAAGTGTCTAGGAGTGATTAAGGATTTGGTTGTTTCCCTTACCCAAATGCCTATGAAGAGCTTAGTGATGGACATTGTGGTTGCCTACATTCCTTCTAGATTTGGGATGATACTTTCCAGATCTTGGTCTAAGAAATTGGAAGGTACCCTTCAGATGGACATGTCATATGGTACCATCCCATTATTTGGAATGGAATTCAGAAGGTTGTGTATGGAAACTCAAATGGCCTACATAATTAGTGATCAGGAAAATCCATCAAACCATCCCATATATGCTGAAGAAAAGGAATTGGGGTCATCAATTTTGCACCTTGCTGCTGATGAAAATGATTTCCAACTTGAATTAAGTGAAAAAAAAACACTTTAAAAGTGAAAATGAGCAACATTCAGAAGGAGGACAGATCTGGAAATTGTACTTTGATGGAGTTTATTAAAGAGAAGGATCAGGAGCCGGTGTAGTCCTCATTTCTCCTACTCAGTAAAAGATAACCATATCATACAAACTACAATTTTCTACCACTAACAACACTGTTGAGTATGAAGCACTCGTGCTCGATATGAAGGCAATGAAATTTTTGGGAACATAACAGCTAATTGCCTTTGGCGATTAAGCAAGTGAGAAATAATTACCAAGTGAAAAAATCCAAATTAAAGAATTATAGGAATGAAGTATGAGATTTCATTGAACATTACTTTTTAGCATTTAATATAAATTTTGTCACTAGAGAATAAAACCAAATTGCTGATTCACTAGCTATCGCTACTAGTAATTTCAAAATTCCTCTAGATGTCAAGGCAGTCTATAATGTTCAAATAAAAAACATACCTTCAATTCCTGATAACATCAAGCACTGACAAGTATTTGAAGATGATGGGGAGATTCATAAAATTTTGGAGTGTGTAGAAGAGTTTGCAGACATATAAATTGATGATGAGCAGGAAATTGTTGAAAATAAAAATAACAACCCTTTTAAGAAAACTATGGTTGGGAAAAACATTATAGATCTGAAAACTAACTTTATTCCTAAGGGTTTGGTTCCTTTAGAAAGACTTTTTGATAGTAATGATGTTTTTCTCAAGCCTGAAAGGAAGGTTGATGGGGAGAGTTCAATATAGTGTAACATTAGTACAGAAGATCAGCTAAGATTAGTCAAAGTGTCGAAATAGCTTCCTCTGGAAACCATAATAAAATATATCAAACTGCTGAAGGAATTCGCTGATATTTTTGCATGGTATTATAGTGAGTTGAAAAATTATGATAAGAGCATAATGGAGCACAAGATCCCTTTGAAAACAGATGCAAAGACTGTAGCACAAAAAATCAGACACATCAATCCCATGTTGCTTCCAATCATTGAGAAAGAAATCAAAAAATTATGGGAATGAAAGATTATTCTTCCTTTGAGATTTTCTAACTGAGTAGCTAATATAGTTCCAGTCCAGAAAAAGAATAGAGAAATAAGGATTTGTGTTGATTTTCGCAACCTGAACTAGTGCTCCTTGAAAGATAACTATCCACCTCCTAAGATGGATTATATCTTGTAGAAGGTTTTAGGATCCAAAAGACTGTCAATGATAGATGGCTTTTTAGGCTATAATTATATTTTAGTTGACAGGAAAGATAGATAAAAGAAAACATTTACCACACCCTAGGGAACATTCATGTACGAAAAAATTCCATTTGGTTTGATGAATGCAGGTGCAACCTTTCAAAGGGAAATGGATATTTCCTTTGTGGGAGAAAAGGACAGATTTTTGGTCATCTATTTGGATGACATCACCGTATATTCAAAATTTGATGAAGACCACTTGAAACATCTGAAGAAATTTTTTGGCAAATGCAGGAAGTTTGGTTTTTCCTTAAACCCCCAAAAGTCATCTTTTGCTGTCCAAGAAGGTAAGTTATTGGGAAATATTGTAACAGAAAGTGGCATCTGTATTGATCCAAGAAGAATAGAAGCTATTCAGGATATTGGTTTGCAAAGAAATAAGAAGGAATTGCAGTCATTTTTAGGGAAAATCAAATTTTTAAGGAATTTTGTTCCTAACTTTTCCAGGTGATCAAACATATAAATGTTTTGCTGAAAAATGATGCAGAATTTAGGTGGCGAGATGAAGCAAATAATTCTTTTTAATCAATTAAATCTGACTTGACTGAAGCTCTAGTTTTAATAAATCCTGACTTTAAAAAGGATTTTCTGATTGTTTCATATGCTTCAGAAGAAACAATTGCAACTATCTTATTACAGAAGAATAAGAAAGGTTTAAAGCAACCAATTTTGTTTTCATTCGTGCTTTAAGGGATGCTGAATTAAAGTACAACTTGACTGAAAAACAAGCATATGCACTAGTTAAGGCTTTGAATTCTTTTCGAGTTTATGTGCTGCATTAAAAAAAAATTTCTTTTGTGCCCGATAGAAAGATGTGTTGCTATAGATAGATAGAGATGGAAAGAGAGGACGATGGCTAACCAAGATTTTGGAATTCGATGTTGAAATAAAACTAACTAAATTAATAAAGGGTTAGGGCTTGGCTCGCTTGATGGCTGAATCTATCCGCAAATATTTAAATCTAAATGTAGAGGTAGCTGAAGGAGAAGGTGGAGAAGGTATTGCTTATTATCCTAAAATATTCAATTCAGATTGGTACAAGGATATAGTTTACTTGTTAAATTTTAATTGTCCACCTGAAATGGAGAAGTCTAAAAGGAGAGCTTTTAAATTGAGAGTTGTGAAGTATTTCATTTTGAAAGACCATATTTACTGGAAATATCCTGTTGGAGTCTTGTTAAGATGTGTAGATGAAGTAGAATCCCAGAAGATTATGACAGAGATACATGCAAGAGTATGCAGAGGGCATTTATATTGGAGATCCACTCCAAATAAAATCTTAAGAGCTGGCTATTATTGTCCAATTTTTTTCTCTGATGTATTTTCCAAAGTCAGGAGCTATGTAGAATGTCAGAAATTTACTGGTAAACAAAAATTGCTACCATGACCTCTCATTCCTATTTTAGTAGATGTTCCTTTCCAGTAGTGGGGGCTAGACTTAATCGGTGAAATTCATCCACCTTCATCAAGACAACATAGATGGAATCTCATAGCTAAAAAATATTTCACCAGATGGATTGAAGCTGTACCAACCAAAAATGCTACTGATACAGTAATTAGTATATTCTGTTGGAAAATATTATGTCAAGATTTGGTTGTCCACAGAAATTAGTAACTAATAATGCAATGGATTTTAAGTCCACCAAGATGTACAACTTTTGTCAGCAATATGGGATTGAATTGATTCATTCCACATCTTATTATGCTCAAGGTAATGGTTTGGCTGAGTCATCCAATAAAATTTTGGTAAGGATTATTAAGAAAATGCTGCCTGAAAATAAGAGGAATTGGGACACTTAACTGATACATGCTCTGTGGGCAGATAGAGTAAGTGGTAAAAAATCAATTGGAATGTCTCCATTTCAGCTTGTATATGGTATAGAAGCTGTAATGCCTTTGAAATTAGCCCTTCCTGTGATGAAGTTCCTACAAGATGAAGTTGATCATGAAAACCCAGTTCAAAGGAGAATGCTATAGTTGATAGAGGCACAACAAATTAGAGAATCATTGCTGGAAAAAGTTCAAAAGTGTCAGGTTAAAGTCAAATATGTTTTTGATAAGAGAGAAAATCAACATTTGTTTCAGGAGAATGATTTGGTGCTGCACTGGGATGCTAGGAGAGAAGACCATGGAAAGCATGGTAAGTTCGACAATCTATGGTTTGGGCCATTTAAAATTGCTGAAGTTTTGGAGAATAATAATTTTCTGCTCAAACATCTGGATGATGATTAGCTGACTGGAGGCCCAGTCAATGGTCATTTTCTTAAAAGGTTATTTATTTAGTAAAGTCAGTTGAGTCACTCCATTGTAAATATTCGGTGTGATGTGTTAATAAACTCCATGCCCAATGGTACTTATGTCTGTATATATGGTCAAACTTGAGTCCAGTCAGTTAATGATCAATCCTAGTCTTAATTTTCAAGAAGTCTTTTGAGTTTCAAAAGTTTTTAAGGCACTGAGTCTACATTCCTTGAAGCCTCACAGGGAGGAATTCATTCCCAATAGGGCCACTATTAGCACTGCAATTTTTCCAAATATTTTAAAATTCTGGTCATCATTCTCCAAGGAATCAATCTGCCTTTTCAGTTTTATTATAAGATGAAAGTGTCGCTGTCAAAGTGTAGTGGTGAGAAAATTTCATTTTCTAGCTTCATTCATTTCATTTTCCCTCTTTCACTTTTAATTTTCCCCAAAAACCCAAAGTCCAGCCTCTCATTTCCCTTTTCAAAACCCCTTTTAACTCATAAAATCAATTTTTTATAGTTAAAAAGTAGCTTCGCACACCAATCGACAGCCATATCATATTTCCTTTTTAACTTACCATATATTACTTTTATCACAATTTTTACCCGCACCACAAAAAATATTGGTTATATCATATATTATATGATATAACTTATCGCACTTAATACACATTGTGGACCCCTTACCTTTCATCGCAATCAACTCTTCCCAGTTTTAAATCCCATTCACGTTACAATTTCCATCTCTTTCAAAACCCCAAAAATGTGATTTGCGGTATGGTCTGGGATCCATACTTCCCTTTTATACACCTCGAATATGTTATCAAGCCTTTTTTTTTGCTTCGGGTGTCTTTTTATCATATTACCATGACTTAACGAAGTTTTCACTTTCTGCTTTGAAAAGTTGTTTAAAGGGTCCCACCTACCTTTTCGCATCGCATTTTCGCAAATTTCACTTATCGCATTCACTTTTGCTCCCTCAAAACTTTCGATTTGCGATTTACGGGCGATCCCATCGTCTTTCATGACACGTCCCTCCGTTAACATCACATATCGCACTTTTCCAGTTTCAACATTTAGCTCCATTGTTTCATAATAAAATTTCCAATGTGCGATCTTCGGGCAACCCCACTATTTTTTATGCCACATCATCTCCACTCTCATCGCACATCGCACTTCGCGAGTTTCAACATTTAAATCTTGTGTCTCATAACAAAACTTGCGATGCATGATCTGCGATTGGTCCCACTTCTTTGCCACATCATCACCCCATCGCAAATCGCATTTTGTCCCATTTGTGTCTTAAGTTTAAATGCTCTGACCCTGATTTGTGATTGCGATATATGTCTAAAAGATTTTTTCCTCCTGCTTATCATTCATTCTGCTCCACCTCTCCCCTATAAATTAAACCTTTTTCAAAGGATATCTTTGTAATATCTCATAAAATGAACCTTCGCCATTCTATCCAAAAAGTTTCGGGTTTTCCACCATTACAAAGGGTTTTCCATCAAAGAAGGAAAGGAACAGTGTAACAACGACAAAGTTTCTCTGAAACAATTTTCTACCACTATCAGCACCAACACGTTTCTACAAGGTACCAGGCAACATTCAAGGAACAACTACACACCATTTTCACTGTTTTTTACACTTTTTGTGGAGTTGGTTGCACCAGAACAGAAGAGAAGTCACCCCATAGACTGAAACATCATACAAACCACTCCAAATTGTTAGCCTTAATGCTGTTTATTTTCATTATGTCATGGCACTCCATATTAAAGTTTTAGATAAGCCTCACCTCTTGCACGAGGTTGTAATGACTGTTGAAACATATTTACCTTTTTCAGTTGAAGATGACAGTATCATATTTTGTATATATATGCCAAACTGATATGAAGTCAGGGTTTTTTGGTGGTTATAGAATTTTGACTTATATGAAATGTTATCATTTTTTTGTGAATAAAATGGAATAATACTACTGAGAAATTATTACCAATTTGTTGTGTGTATTGTCTACTTTACTGGTGTTTCCATATCTCATTTCTTCCAGTTCCAATTTGCAAATCATCATATTGTTATTTGTTTTTATTAGTATCTTAAGATTGTTATGTGTTTTATCAATTTTTCTTAGTCTCACACAATGAGCATTCCTCATAAAATATATATTATAACAATGGAAGAGCATCACTCATGATAGTTAATCTTCATGATATTTTAGTGAGAATATTGTCAAACTAGAAATAGCTTTCTCTCAATGGAATATTTTCAAACTGATACTTTTGTGAATTTCTACTAAATCAGCAGATTTCTATTTTACAGACCTATTGATTCTTCTCTCATCTTACAGTTTCCTCTCATCATAGACTACAAACTTGCACCTTGCTACCGCATCAAGTTACATTACCCTCATTAGTAGAATTGTGGATTTGACTAAAATATCTTTTCAGTGAATCAAAGTTTGTAACACCTACCAATCTCACAAAAAAATCATTAAATTTCATTATAGTTTAAGATGTGTCTGGTTAGGTTCTTGCTACAATCTAAGCGCTGATTCCAGTGCTAACACCACCTATGAATCCAAGGTTAAGGTATGAGATTGAAATTAGACATAGACCTTGTATTCCTGGTAATGTGAAACATTGGCAGGTGTTTGAAGACGATGAGAAGATAAATCATTTGTTGACAATGACTGGAAAATTTGAAGATGCTGAGGTAGATCAAGAAGAGGAAAAAACAGAACAAAATAAAGAGGTAAGACATTTAAGAGATTCAATAGGTGATCAGAGTATTATTCAATTGAAAGATAATATACTCCCTAAAGGTTTGGTTCCTCTTGAGAGACTACTTGATTCAAATGATGTTGTTGTTAATTCGAAGAAAATACATCAAGAGGAAGAGATGGAAAATTGTAATTTGGGAACTCAACACGAGCCAAAAATGGTAAAATTATTCAAAGGTGTTCCCAAAACTATAAATAAAGATATATTGATCTCTTTAAAAATTATATGGATGTGTTTTCTTGGTCATATGAAGACTTGAAAACGTATGACAAAAACATAATACCACATAATATCCCATTGAAAGAAGGAATAAAACCACACAGATAAAAACTCAAACAGATTAATCCATTACTGTTATATCCAATTGAAAAGGAAGTGAATAAATTGCTGCAAGCAAAAATCAAAGTCCCTCTTAGATATTTGGGCTCGGTTTCTAATCTAGTTCCTGTGAGGAATAAAAATGGAGAGATAATATTGTGTGCGAACTTAAGGAATTTGAACAGAGCATCTCTAAAAGATAATTATCCTTTACCTATATGGATTATGTCTTAAAAAAGGTGACATGAGCTTATAGGATGTCTATGGTTGACAGATTCTCTGGATATAATCAAGTGGTAGTGGATCAGGAAGATAAAAAAAAAAGACAGCTTTCACAACCCCCTAGGGCACCTTCATGTATGAAAGGATGCCATTTGGTCTTATGAATGCAGGTGAAAATTTTCAGAGGGCCATGGATATAGCGTTTTTTGGGGACAAGTATGTGGTTATATATTTGGATGATGTAATTATTTTTTTAGGATCAGATGATGAACACCTATTACATCTACAAAGAAATTTTGAAAAGTGCAGAAAGTATGGCCTGTCACTAAATCCCAAAAAATATTTGTTTTCCTTGGAGGAAGGTAAATTATTGGGTCACATAGTTTCAGAACAATGGGTAAATATTGATTCAGCAAGGGTGGAGGCAATTCAGACCATTTCGTTACCTAGAAGCAAGAAAGATATTCAGATATTTTTGGGGAAAATAAACTTTCTGAGAATATTTGTACCTAATTACACTGAGATTGTGAGAAATATAATTGACGTGTTGAAGAAAAATGCATAAGTGAGGTGGGATAAAGAAGCAAGAGAAACATTTGCCAGAATAAAAGAATCACTTCAGGAAGCTCATGTTTTAATAAGTCCTGATTATCAAAAGGTATTTCAAATATTTTCCTTTTCTTCCCCCACTACTATTGTTGTTGTGTTATTGCAGAAAAATGAGGATAGTAAGGAACATCTAGTGGCATTATTCAACAAAGTTCTTAGAGATGCTGAGCTAAAATATAACATTTTGGAGAAACAAGTGTATGAATTGGTAAAATCACTCAAATCCTTCAGGACTTATGTGTTACAATCCCAAATAACCGCTTATGTACCTAATTCTACTATCAAGGACATGCTGGTTCAAAGTGACGTTGAAGGAAAAAGAGGAAAATGGTTAGCTAAAATCCAGGAGTATGAATTGGACATTAAACCCACCAAGTTTATCAAAGGACAGGGTTTAGAAAATTTTCTAATAGAAATTTTTTTTCAAGCATTGGGAATTAACCTATTAGCACCAGTGGATGGAGCTTATAACGAAGAAGGTCAGAATAAGCCCAAAACAGGTATTCAATACAAATTTGTTTGTACAGATTGGTATAAAGATGTTGTTCATTGCCCGTGTTTCTTTTTGTTTCCATATTCACTGAATAGAAGCAAATACAGATCTCTCAAGCTTAAATCTCAACCATATGTCATAGTGGAAGCCAAGTTGTACTAGAAAGATCCTGCTGGTATTTTTCTGTTGTGTTTAAATAAAGGTGAATCCATTGAGGTTATCAAGGAATATCATGAAATTTTATGTGGAGGACATTATAGTTGGAAGGTCAAAACCCATAAAATCCTCAAGTCAGGTTTCTATTGGCCCACCCTATTTGAATATGTATACATATTGGTCAGAAGTTGTCAGAAGTGTCAATTGTTTTCATAAAAGAAAAGACTCGCCCCATTACCTCTCATTCCAGTATTCATAGAAGAGCCTTTCAGGTAGTGGGGACTGGACTTTATTGGAGAGATCAATCCACCATCAAGTGGGTAGTTCAAATGGATTCTAAGCACTACTAATTAATTCAAAAATTAGGTTGAAGCAATCCCCACCAAGAAAGAAAATGACTAAGTGGTGATGAAGTTTCTGGAGGAGAACATTTTCAGTAGTTTGGCTGTCCAGTCAAAATTGTAACTAATAATGCTCAGGTATTTAATTCAGCTCGATTCATTAATTACTGTCAAACATATAATGTAATTTTATCACATTCCACAGCCTACCATCCACAAGGGAATGGATTAGTAGAGTCTTCAAACAGGACATTGGTCAGGATTCTAAAGAAGACAATCGCCGAAAATCAGAAAGACTGGGATTCAAAGTTGAAATTTTCTCTTTGGGCAGTTAGAGTAACCACCAGGAGATCTACTGAAAAGTCACCTTATGAATTGGTTTATGGAACTCAGGCACTATTTCCTACTCAGTTGGCCAGATCAGTGATTGCTTTCCTTCAAGAAGCTCAGGAGAAACCTAATGCTCTAATGAGAAGATTGAACAAAGTGGTTGAATCAAGTGAAAACAAAAACAAAGTGAGAGATAACTTAATTTCTTATCAGTCAAAGATGAAGTCCATATTTGATAGGAAAGCAAAATAAATCCTCTTCCAAGAAGGAGATTTAGTATTAATATGGGACACCAGAAGGGAGGATAAAGGAAAGCATGGTAAGTGTTATCACTCATAAAGTTGTGAAACATTTCTTGATATGGTCATATAGGTCACTCACCAAATGGATAAGGTCTCCTAAGCCATTTCAAGGTGGTGTAGGAAATTTTTTACATTATTAGCCTATCCTAGGTTTCATGATCACCTCAATATATGTCTTTTCATGTCATTTCATGTCAAATCAGTCCTCATGTGGTGTCAGTTTCCATTTCCCATGCATTAAAAATCAAAAGGGCACATCTATCAATTTTCAAATTTTCATAGCATTTTACACAGGAAAACAACAGATTTCGCTTTGAAACTACCTAATAGTTTCATAGTGAATGTGTCAGAGGCTTAACTAATTTCGCTACGAAAATCTGTTTTTTAACCAGTCTTGTTAGATTTGTATGAGGTGTCATTTTATGATTAGAGGAGTTAGGGTAGAGGTCATTTAAGTTTGTTATGATAAATTCAAAGGTACATAGCCGTGTTTGATGTCATCATTGCATTTTTGGGCTTGTATGTGTCATGATTGAAGCTTGAGCTGGTAGTTAAACCATAAAACCTTACCTCAATTAGCCTTTTGTCATATTGTGCTTTATCCTTGCACATGATTCGATTTCTGGAGAGTTGCTTCATCGAGCCAAGCAGGTGGTTGGCAAGTTCGAATTCTGTAGGTGTCATCAATAAAGTGAGGCTATGAAGACTATAAGACATCCATGCATACAAGAAGAAAAACAAATAAGGGTGGCCATTGTCACAGGTGTGAGTCCATGGACATGAATTTACTAAATGAAGACCCTATTGCCATGGAGGTTTTTAGAAGAACTGGTTGCTTGCAATTCTATCAAATATTGCAGGGGTTTCATTTACAAGTTTCAAAGGATTTTTCCACCAACTTCACATGAAAAAATTCAAAGGTTGGAATTTTTAATCTTACAGTGAAACCAGAGAGAATATCATCAACTACAGGAATCTCTAGAGGAGGTGAAAAATGGTTTAAAGGTATCAAGTTCACAATGCAGGATTGCAAAGAGTTCATCAAGCAAGAACACAGTGAAATTTATTTGACAAATGCTATCCCTAGAAGTTTCATGAAGGAGAATTATGCAAAGCTGTTGATGGTCATTCAGAAGTATTTTACCTGTGAAGGAATATTTCACATGGTATAATCCTATCATCTTAGACTTCTTTTGCATTTTGTGGGTAAGAGGTCACTTGAATTGCCTTTTTATTTATACAGAAGTCTAGGGAAAATGTCAGATAAGGTTCAAATCAAGACAGAGGGAAATGCAACTTCTCTTTTTCATAATGGTCTAATTAAGCTGTTAGTGTTAGAGGAATTGAGAAGGTTAGATAGATATTGTACTTCATTTTTGTTCATGAGTGGTTATGAAATTGATTTGGTTACTCCTAAGAAAGCCTCCAAATCTAGAACTACTTCATCACCAGCTGTGGCAGAGGAAGTTGAAGAAGAAGATAGATAATATCCTCTAGAACCAGTGAGCATGTAAGCTGAAACTTTGCATGAGACTGACACACCTCAAACAACACCTACAAAACAGAAGTAAATAGTCAGCAAACAAGGCAACAAGAGAGTAACTAGGAGCTAAACAGTGGCTAAAGGTAATTTGGAGGATATCCTGCATGTAATTGATATTGAAGAGTCACCCATTGTGCAAGCTGAAGACATTGAAGATGGAGGAAGAAAGCTGAGGAAAGGTAAGACTGCTAAAAAAATAGATTTTGCAGGTGATGATGCTGGTTTCATATTTCAACCAAGGAAGTCAATGACCAGTCATGCAAAGGATGTCATGGAAAGCAAAGAGATTGAGAAAATCAATGAAGCTGCTCAACCACCAAGCATCATAGATTTTTATTCACCAACAAAGGAGGAAATGGTCATCAAGCAAAGAAAGGGCGAAGAGAAAATGATTGAAAAATAAAAAATAGAAACCCTCAAAGAGTAGTTGAAGGAAGAAGGTAAAGAGATATCAGTGTTGAAGTAAGAGGCAAAGAAGCAAAGAACTGAGAAGGTTCAATTTGAGCAGATGAGGAAAATATGGGAAGACCAAGTCACAAGTGTTTCAAAAACCTTGGACAATACAGAAAAGTTGATAAAATGGACTCAACCATTAAGAGGGGAGGTTAAACATGTTAGGAGGATGAAATTGCACTTACAATCCAAAAACAAAGCATTAAAATACCAAGTGGAAGATCTTCAGGAGCAGCTGGATTTAATTCATGTGGAAATGGAAAAGAAAGGGCTGAATATGAAAGTGATAGAAGAACCCATCGACTAATTGATTGTAAATGAATATGAAACATCACAGGAGTAAAAATCGAGTTGGAATATGTTTTATGAGTTTCATCACTGAAAAAGAACCTAAATTTTACCTCTGGATATCAATTTTTGAAGACAATCTCGAACTCAGCAAATTCTGGTTTTTTGCACAGTTTCGTAGCGTACCTTAGGCTTGAGGCTAGAAATACGCTACAAAAATTCCTATAGGTGTATTTTTGCCTTAAAACTCAGTTTTGTAAAGTTTTGTGGAGGAATATTGATGGTTTGCAAGGTTTCATGGCATAGTAAAGGTACTAGAACAAAAAAGGAGTTAAAGAGATAGATGGAAAAACAAGTTTTCATATGCTACTAAAACTCTCTACGAAACTACCTAAACTGGCATGTTTTCGTAGTGAGGAGCTTTTGAAGATTTTTGAGCATCTCAACAACACATTTGCTAGTTGGAGACCTCCAGCATGTCAGTGGACCATACCAGAAGAGATTCATGGCTCAAAAGAAGTGCCACACAACCAAATCATCAGTCAAAACAACGTTTAAAGTGAAGGTCATCCATCCCTAAAAGGCAGGATTATGTTCCACAGATCTAGGGGTGTTTTGAATATGTAAAGTGGTGGTGAATTATGGTGATTTTTCCTTTGAGAATGTGACATTAATTATGTAACCATTATGTAACTATTTCACCGATAGGATAAACGAATGTAATAAATAGGAGATAGAGTCCTATTAGGAGTTTGTTTTCTTTAAAGGATCACTGTCATTTTTATGTTTCAAGTTAGTGGTTTCAGTTATGATAGGTGTCAGAGTAGAATTCGAAGATCTAGCCAGTTGGGTAGATCATGTTGATTGTAAAGAATGTCTATTTATAGACTAAACATCAAAGAGCAAAGGGTTGGAGAATATTGTACCAAATTTCTGCTTGTATGTTTTTGTCCATTATCAGTAATACCAAGTGACATTCTACTTCTAGACCTGAGATTCTCATGAGGTTTTTTCATGTGTTATTGACCTGTATCTTTATGTTTAATCACTTGCAGTAGATTTCATCTCTAATTACTCAAAATTCATAATATTATGCTCTGAATTTCTTTAGGGGTGAAATGACTAAGTTTTCCTCTATTATGTGTATGAATTATCCTTGTTAAGAACCTCTATTTGCCTCAACTTCCATGTGAAGAACCCTTGTCACTAAGAGTACTGATGTTGACTCCATAGCCCAATGGTAGCAAGCCTTCATTTTTCAACTTGAAATCATACAAAATCCAGTTACAATTCATAGAGTTAGCCATCTAGCATTATGATTATTACAAATCATAAATCCCCCTTTGAGAGAGCCCTCTCAAACTGAAGAGGCTAATCTTCAGTCAGAAGTGGTTTGAAAGAGTTACATTGAGTTGATTGATGAGAATAAAATCAAGATCAATTTGGTGATAATAGTAAGTTCAACCCTCTCTCGTATGGTCCATACATAATTTTTGAAGCCAAATCAAACAATAGTTTCATCCTAGAAGATTTAGATCGAGAATCCTTGCAGTTGCCTGTGAATGGGAAGTATTTGAAGCATTATTTCAAGCATTAAAAGTCAACATTACACCACTGTAAATACCAAATTTCTCATTGTTTATATGTCACCAAGAAATATTTGACTCCATGCCCAATGGATAAGGCACTATTCCATGGTTCTTAGCACTTCCGTGGAAAAAAGCACTATCCCCAGGTGTAGCCAGATGTTGTGGCTCATTTGCATTTACTTTTGAAATATTTTTTAGGACACCAAAAAAGAATATATGTTATAAAATGTAAATTTTTTTATGTCGAATAAGAATATTGATTTACATGTTGGTGTACTAACATTATGTGTGGAGATGTGAAGGTGGGTCGAGTCGGGCTGATTGATGCGTTCAAAACATTGCACACAGGTTAGAGTCAATTCAGGCTTATTTGCAAGCTCAGGAGGGACTAGTGCTATAAAATAATGAATAAGCTCAGGAGGGTTACACCTTGGAGAAAAAAAAAATAGTAATTAAAATCATTTATTCGTTAAAGGAACGTATGCGAGCCTGTTGAATGAAACAATGTTCATTATTGAAGAAATCGTATAGATTTCTCGAAGGCAGAGAACAGGCGTATTTTCCTTAAAAAATTAGGAGTTTTGGAGGAAGTGTAATGGGAAAAATAAGCGGTCAGGATAAAAGTGTAGAATTGAAGCGGAGAGATGGATGACATAGATCATAACACAAAAATGCAAGTCAGATGGATGGACAAGATTAGATCGCGAGATCTAAGTTAGAGATAAGTGGTCGAGAATGGATATCACAAATAAAGATGAAAGAGAGTTAATACACTAGAAAATTTGGCGGAAATTCCGACGGCCAATTCGTCGCTATTTTGACACATAGTCGTCGCAAGAGCGACAGTTCGAGGGCGGACAAAAATGTGGTTTTTCATGCTGTCGTAGTTCCGACGCACCTAAAAAGTGTCGCACTATCGACACTTCTTCCGTCGCTTCCGAACAAGCGTCACTCTTCCGACGTCTCACGAACCGTCGCGCTCCGACGTTTGTAAATGGTCGCACTTCCGACGAAATGTGGTCCGATGTTTTGAACGTCGCTCTTCTGACGTTTGTAAACGGTCGCAATTCCGACGCAGTGTGGTCCGAAGTTTTGGACGTTGCTCTTCCGACGTTTGTAAGATGTCGCAATTTCGACGAAATGTGGTTCGACGTTTTGAACGTCGCTTGTCCGACGTTTGTAATTTGTCGCAATTTCGACGAAATGTGGTCCGACGTTTTTATACTGTCGCTCTTCCAACGTTTCTGAGTTGTTGCAATTCTGACGTCTACAAGGCGTCAGTATACCGACGACGGGTTCAATTTAAAAAAAAAAAATGAAACTTTAAAAGACGAGAAACGCTGTTTTGAATATATTATATGAAGTAAAACAGTCCATGAAGCCATTACATTTTCACATCTGAAGATTGCAACCCAAATATCCATCCAGAAAAGTGGAAGTCCCACCCCGGACAATGATAGAAAAATACCCCATGTCACATACAGCGACTTGATATAAAACCCAGTAACGAACCGCATGGAGATTATCGACAATCTGAGAAAGCATCCAAATATGCCTAAGGCATCTATAAGAAAGTGAAATAGCAGTATGTAGAATAGTAAAGCAATAGATAGAGTACGTACTGACGTCCATTGTTCCAAATACAAATTAAATTACCCAAAATCCTTGAACAGAGAAAAACGCTAATCATGTGAGGAGTGTGATATGTCCAAAATATAAAAATACCATCAGACCATATCAATAAACCAGCAACATAGACCAGCATCGCTAGTTTTGAAGGAAGAGTGATAAACATTAATCATTTTTTTTCACAAGAGAAAAAACGTTGTTTTGAATATATTATATGAAGTAAAAAAGTCCATGAAGTCATTACATTTTCACATCTGAAGATTGGAACCCAAATATCCATCCATAAAAGTGGAAGTCCCACCCCAGACAGTGATAGAAAAATACCCCATGTCACATACAGGGACTTGATATAAAACCCAGTAACGGTCCACATGGAGATTATCGACAAATTTGAGAAAGCATCCAAATATGCCCGAGGCATCTATAAGAAAGTGAAATAGCAGTATGTAGAATAGTAAAACAACAGATAGAGTACCGACGTCCATTGTTCCAAATACAAATTAAAGTACCCAAAATCCTTGAACAGAGAAAAACGCTAATCAAGTGAGGAGTGTGATATGTCCAAAATATAAAAAGACCATCAGACCATATCAATAAACCAGCAACATAGACCAGCATCGCTAGTTTTGAAGGCAGAGTGATAAACATTAATCATTTTTTTTTCACAAGAGAAAAAACGTTGTTTTGAATATAATATATGAAGTAAAATAGTCCATGAAGTCATTACATTTTCACATCTGAAGATTGGAACCCAAATATCCATCCAGAAAAGTGGAAGTCCCACCCCAAACAGTGATAGAAAAATACCCCATGTCACATACAAGGACTTGATATAAAACCCAGTAACGGTCCACATGGAGATTATCGACAATCTGAGAAAGCATCCAAATATGCCCGAGGCATCTATAAGAAAGTGAAATAGCAGTATGTAGAATAGTAAAGCAACATATAGAGTACCGACATCCATTGTTCCAAATACAAATTAAAGTACCCAAAATCCTTGAACAGAGAAAAACGCTAATCATGTGAGGAGTGTGATATGTCCAAAATATAAAAAGACCATCCGACCATATCAATAAACCAGCAACATAGACCAGCATCGCTAGTTTTGAAGGCAGAGTGATAAACATTAATCATTTTTTTTTCACAAGAGAAAAAACGTTGTTTTGAATATATTATATGAAGTAAAACAGTCCATGAAGTCATTACATTTTCACATCCGAAGATTGGAACCCAAATATCCATCCATAAAAGTGGAAGTCCCACCCCAGACAGTGATAGAAAAATACCCCATGTCACATACAGGGACTTGATATAAAACCCAGTAACGGTCCACATGGAGATTATCGACAAATCTGAGAAAGCATCCAAATATGCCCGAGGCATCTATAAGAAAGGGAAATAGCAGTATGTAGAATAGTAAAACAACAGATAGAGTACCGACGTCCATTGTTCCAAATACAAATTAAAGTACCCAAAATCCTTGAACAGAGAAAAACGCTAATAATGTGAGGAGTGTGATATGTCCAAAATATAAAAAGACCATCAGACCATATCAATAAACCAGCAACATAGACCAACATCGCTAGTTTTGAAGGCATAGTGATAAACATTAATCATTTTTTTTTCACAAGAGAAAAAACGTTGTTTTGAATATATTATATGAAGTAAAACAGTCCATGAAGTCATTACATTTTCACATCTGAAGATTGGAACCCAAATATCCATCCAGAAAGTGGAAGTCCCACCCCAGACAATGATAGAAAAATACCCCATGTCACATACAGGGACTTGATATAAAACCCAGTAACGGTCCACATGGAGATTATCGACAATCTGAAAAAGCATCCAAATATGCCCGAGGCATCTATAAGAAAGTGAAATAGCAGTATGTAGAATAGTAAAGCAACAGATAGAGTACCGACGTCCATTGTTCCAAATACAAATTAAAGTACCCAAAATCCTTGAACAGAAAAAAATGCTAATCATGTGAGGAGTGTGATATGTCCAAAATATAAAAAGACCATCAGACCATATCAATAAACCAGCAACATAGACCAGCATCGCTAGTTTTGAAGGCAAAATGATAAACATTAATCATTTTTTTTTTCAGAAGAGAAAAAACGCTATTTTGAATATATTATATGAAGTAAAACAGTCCATGAAGTCATTACATTTTCACATCCGAAGATTGGAACCCAAATATCCATCCAGAAAAGTGGAAGACCCACCCCAGACAATGATAGAAAAATACCCCATGTCACATACAGGGACATGATATAAAATCCAGTAACGGTCCACATGGAGATTATCGACAATCTGAGAAAGCATTCAAATATGCCCGAGGCATCTATAAGAAAGTGATGCTGGCCGGCTTTTTCCGAGCTCAGACTCGCCGGACGGGTGCATTCTTCCTCCATTTGGGCCTCCTCGCGGAAGACCACAGTGACTAAAGCCGTGATTCTTGGGCGGTTGAGAGAGCAATTAAAGGAAAATTGCGCAGTGCGCGTCGTGGGAGAAGGTGAACTAGCGGTGGAGAAGCCAGGAGCAGGGGAATCCATACGGTGGCCAGATGCTACAAGCCGACCCCGCCCACTCCTAGTATTTGGATATCGACCTAAGTAATAATCACTGGACTGGCCGGAAGTCATCTCTGTTGAGGTGCTGGAGGGAGCGCACCGGGATTGACCTCTAGTGCTCCCCCTGTGGCAACGCATCTTATGACGCACGCGAGGCATGGGTGCAATCTCAGGCGCAGTGGACACAAGAGACGAAGAAGCAGAATTCCAATTAACAGAGGAAGACAGACAGAGACAGAACCGAGAGAAATGGAAATATGCAACAAAGTCTAGGCAGAAGTTCCGCTGGCCACTTCTCCTTATCGTCACAGTTACCAGACAGTGTAATCCAGCAACCGGCTTGTCTGAAAAACCATGGCTAAATGCCATTTTGTATGTCGACCCGTCTGCAATGCAATCAAAGGACGCCCGTCATAATGAATCTCTGATCATTAATAATGAGAGCCGAAGGCCGGATCAAATTGGAGCGTGCGGAATCGCTCAGAGGAGTGGAGGTCCGATCTTGAACAGTGTTAAAAATTAATTAATCTAGATTTGATGTGAAAACTTAATTGAACGGCGTTAAATGTTAATGCGAATGATATGAAATCGCCATATCCATGTCCCATCACCTTAAACGCCATCGAATGCACCCGCAGCCGGGAGCAGGGCAAGTTTTTATTGAGGACACGTGGCAAAAATTGATTGGAGCGGATCTTTGTTTGGGCCACTCGCGCAGTGGAAATCCGGACCCGTAAAATATTAGGGCGAATTTGATAAGAAATTCGCGTCACAAAATTGGCCGACGTCAGCAGGCTATTTTGGAACGCGAATTTGGTTTGAATTATGGTTTATCGCCGTTTGAAGTCCGGCGGGCTCGACTTTTAAACAATTTTCTTATAAAATTTGTGTTGGTTTTCTTTGATAATACACATATTAAAATCCCGCTTAATAAAGAGACAAAATTGTTGTGCTTTCAGAACCTGACCCGAGGATTGGACATGAGTTAACAAACAAAAGGATAGCGGAACCAGACTTGCACCCGTGGTCAAGCCCTGTACCAAAACCACGAGCGGAATCACAAAAGCGGGTTGCCCATATCGCACCGCTTTTGCGGAGTAGGCAGTATTTCCTATTCGTGAGCGATTCCATAGGGAATGCGACACGTGGCGAAGTGACCCCGGAAAACAACCGTTTAACCCACGCCATCGCACGTTAAAGCCCGACGTTGGAAGCCGAGCGTAATTGCCAAGAGTCGTTGATTTGGAGAAGGGCCATCGGACGGTGGTCGCACGTTGAACTTGCCCGGAGGTTAACTAAGGTGTGCGGAGGATAGCCAGATACGATATGAGTGTTTGATTGGTTATTGATATATATAGGTGGGGCCGGAGTATAATGAAATTGTTTAATTAAACGATTGGCAGATAATTAGCATAAGTCTGGAGCGTGATTGTTGTAAGGCTGGGTGGTGAAATATAGAGCCGAAAGTTCATTACAAGTTATTTATTTAAAAAGAAACGTGGAGTATAAATACAAAGTGTTCGAAAGTTAAAAATTGGTTATAAGGCTTGGAGATAATATAAAGTCGGAATATAAATTAAAGTCCAACCATTGTGGATGGTATTTATTTATCAAATTCTACGAATTTGATAAATAAACCCGAAGAAAGAAGAAGTCAATGAAGACCCAGGCTGGAGGAAAAGAACGGGGTAAACCAGGGGAAAATACTGACAGAGCGATTGTAGACACACCAGCTCTCCTTAGGGGTCCAATTTCAGTTTTGTTGCGTCACGCGATGATCTCTCTTCTCTGGCATTTACTTGTATTGAAGATCACTATTCTAGGAATAAGGAGTTATTTTCTCCAAAAATAACCCTAGCCAAACATTGACAATGCATCAAGGATATCTTTCTATGCTTCATAAGTACATATGTTCTACTTCTAAATCATGTCTTGGAAGTGGTTGTTTTGCTGGAAATTATTCACCAGTTAGTTTCATACCAAAGTCTTTTTCTCATTTTCAGCATCCAATACATGAAAAAGATAATGGTTTAAAACAACATAAATATTTGAAATTTTGCAAGAATTATCTGGCACACTTTGAATATGAATTTTGAAGTCAAGTGCATGATGTTGTATAGGATCAAGTGTCATTTTGAATACCAAATGTTTCACAAGAAACTTCTCAACATGCTGCCCTGCAGTAAGGATTAAATGACAATATTGCATCAACTATTTCCATAATAAAAGTGCACCTCGGCCATAAGACTAAACAACTACAAATGTTGTAGATCTAACAAGACCACACAGTCAAATGTATTCCACAAGGCCAATACTGTATGAAAAATGAAAAGGAGTTTGCAACCAAAAATACCTTAGGCAACTAATTCAATTAGATACACCAAACCATCAACAAAAAGGAAAACCGGCCTACTCAAAAGGCAAGCGTTTACCTCCTTTGACAAAATTTTGAGTTCCGAAACAAGGGCCTTTATTGTCTTGTCAATGCCCCTAGTAATTTGAATGGGGTTTGCACCTGCTGCAACAACCTAAACAAAAGGTTTCATTTCAAATTATTTTCCACAAATTTAAGATACAACCATTGTCAGTTTTGTATTTCCTAACAAGCTCATAAATTTTGACAAAAGAACCAAAATTTTTTAATAACTGATAGCAATTTTTTCACTCAAAAACTATCTTAGACTCAATAAACCCAACCCAAAACTAAAAAACCAAACACCATAAGACCCTACAAAAATGAATAGATGATCTTAATCCGGTACCATCGACAAAAAGTTACCTTTACACCCTCACTTATTAAACCCTGTGCTGTTGAATTTTAACTTCAACTGCTGCAGCAGAAGGACGGATGCAGCAGCAACATTATTTTTTGGAGGTTGCTTGCATGCCATCCAGAAATTTAATTCAGCATTTAAAATTCCTGCAAGTTTTTTTTGTAGACGGCCACAGCCATATTTCTGTACAGGATTGTATTTAAACACAACAGCCAGCATTAACGCAATTCACCAACCGGAAATTAAACAAACAGAAATTTACCCGACAGTTTTGTAAATTCAAAAGGAGGACACGTGGAGCATTAATATTGGATCGCATGAAATTGAAGGGAATCTGAAAACTTGAAAACCGGACCCGAATTTTTTATAGGGCACATTGGATTGAGAATTCGAGTTAAAATTAGGCAGACGTCAGCATCCCATTTTGGAACGCGAATTTGGTTTGAAATTCAATCTATTTAGACTTTTGAAGTCCGACGGAAAGGGTTCTTTAATGTTTTGATAGTTTAATATATACATATATTATATATATATCATATGCGAAATGAAAGGTGGGCCATAGAATTTAGTTTTAATTTTATTTTTTTTAAAAGAGGGTTTATTATAATATGTTTTATATGTTCCGGCATATAAAAATAAAAAGGTCGAAAAAGCTTGGTAGTTTTTTTTATAGACAATACGTAAATTTTTTATTACATAGCGGTGTGTAAAAAGTGAAAAACTGAGTGTAACTTTTTAAGTGTGTATGCACAGCAGTGCGAAAGGGAAAAACACAGCAGAGTGTTTTAGAGACAGAGTATGTTTGTTTTGAACAGACGGTGAGTTGGTTTTATGCACTGCGTTTTGTAGCAGTCATAATTTTGTAATCCCTCTCAGTGAGGAAGTAGTGTAATAGTTTTTTTTTGAGTTATTGAAGGGAATAGAAGTTTGTTTTCAAAGTATTGAAACTATGTCTCCTGTCAAAGAAATTTTTATTTTCTGTGTGTTAGAGGAAGGGAGATTTATGGGTGGTTCTTATGAATCAACCAACCATTCAGAACATGCTCATCAATCCAAACCATAAGTATTATGTGACAATATTCAAGCAGGCACTGAATCGGATTTCTAAAGCTATGTTAGAGAAACCCTAAACTCTCACTGAAAATAGGTGAAATGTGGCACCACTCAGAGATTGACATGTGCCAATTGGTACAAGTGGTAGAAAATTGGCATGCTCAAACAACGAGGTGATGCAGGAATGACATGAGGGAGAAAATATCAGAAAAGCCCCAAATCTGGAGAACTAAAGCTCATCACCAACACGAGATTGACAACTTTACATGATGTAACCTATGAAATCGTAAATGGAGAAATCATAGTAACAATAAAGTAACCTATGTAACAATAAAGTCGGATTCATCCTGGGAGTGGTAATGGGAGAAATCATAGTGAACAACAGGAAACATGCATAGTTGCTTACAATCAAATAGATGAAAAAACACATACAAAAATCCTAGATAATAATCGTGAACAAGCTTAATATTGAATTATGAACTGTAAAGGAACTTACAAAATGTGACATTACGAACCTGGTCAAGCGCACAAGCAAAAATATCCTGGACATGACCCTGGTTGACAGGTTGTATTGCTCATGATGCAAGAGGATTTGTACCTGCACTGCCAAGTCAATCAAAATCCATCATTATCTATACAATAAATACAAGTAATTGATGTAGTATTTTTTACTCTAAGATGCATTCTTATGATAATGTTAGAAAATATGTTGAAAATATCAAAACATACCTGAATAAGCTCCTCTTCGTTTCAAGAACAATTTATTGGAGTCGCATGAACTTGGAACAAGTCTCCCACGATCTGAAAGAGTAGCAACTAAGTCAACAGTGACTTTTTTGTTGCTACGCTGGATCAAGGGAGGTTTGCTCCAAGATTAAATCGCTCCAATAAATTATTCTCTACTAAACAGGGCCAACCACGTGAAGGTGGAAGATCTTATGGCCCCTCCCCCCCCCCCCTCACATCACTCTCAATTCCCCAATACCCAATCTATATTTCATTTTTTACTTTCATGAGCATAAAAAAAAATATTCAATAGCTAATAAAAAAACAATTCAACAAAAAGTACGCAAGGAAACATTGCAATTAATGCTTGACATAAAAATAGTATGATAAATGAGTTTTTTATATAACGCAAAAAACATTCCAAGTATGGTAACGTTTGTCTTATAATAATACAATATTTTACATTGTCAAATTTTCTTTTTTCTTCTTCCTATTTTTAAAGCTCCTAATTACATCATCAATATCATCGTGCTCTGCTCCTGTTTCGTGCCTTTCAACCCGCACTGCTGACCTAGTTGCGTATTCACGATGTCTGGGCTCATCCAGTGACAGGGCATCGCCTACAAAAACAGATAATATTAAATTTTAATTGTCAGTTTTTAAATATCATTGAACTAGTTCGGTAATATTAATAAAAAAAAATTGCAATGAGATTATTTACCTGGTGCACCAGTTGTCGCCGCTGACCTAGTTGCGTAGTCACGATGTCTGGTCTCATCCAGTGACGGGGCATCGCCTACAAAAACAGATAATATTAAATTTTAATTATCGGTTTTTAAATATCATTGAACTAGTTCGGTAATATTAATAAAAAAAATTGCAATGAGATTATTTACCTGGTGCACCAGTTGTCGCCGTTGGGACTGTTGCCCTGTCTTCCTCTCTGGTGGTAAGATCCTCAAGGGAAACATTCTCTGTCATTTAAACAAAAAACGTTATAAGGACAACCATCAAAGTATAATTAGAAAAAATTATAAGTGGAAATTAATTACCGTCACGGCCCTCACTGATAGTAGCATTGTCGGCCTGGTCCCTACTACAATGATCAGGTTGCACGTGAGGATCATCTACATTTGGCTCTAAAACTGGGTTATTTGCGTCGTCGGTAGTGTTGCTCCCCTGATTTAAACAAAGTTGTTAGACATTAAATTTATGGAAGAAAACAAACATATTGAAAGGTTAATGTTTTACCTTATCAGGCATTCTGGATCTTGGGACCTGCCCCAAGCTTCTGCGACGTTCAACTACGGCTTGATAGCTGAAATGGAAAACGATATTTTTATCTTCCTCTGTAGTTTCTGTTCCGAAGTCATCACCCTACATTACATATGATTGTGTATTTTTAATCATATTTGATAGGATTACAAAAACGTTGGAAAGCGATACAATTAATTATAAGATGTTTAGCTACTTAATTACAATTCTTGCAGCTAATTTCAAGTAGCCACCCTGGCCGAGCTTGTGATGGCCCTTTTTCTCAATCCTAGCTTTGGTTGCCTTTGAGGTGTCAGGAAACCTAGCATCAAAAGATTGAAGTCAGATATGACGTAGCACACTTTATTTTAGACATAAAGAAAATTAAAGCTATTGAATTAAAGTTGTAATTTACCTTGCGGGTCCAGTTGGCATTTTTCCTTCTTTCTTTGCCCTTTTCTCTTTTCCGTCATGGATGAGTGCTCTCCACTCACTCTCTGAAACTGTGAGAGGATGCTCATATCTAGGGTTAAATTGCAATTGCATCCTATAGGTGTCCCTGGTATATTTCAAATATTTGCCGGCTACCTGAGCCACCGCTTTTCTGTCAAATGTGTTGACCCCAAAAAGGGCTTCTAGATAATCTAGAAGTTCTTTTTTCAGGTTGGAATTCTGGGAATTCCACCCTGTACGTATGGTTGGGCCAAAAATTACCAACGCATGGCTCTCGAGAATCCTGTAGAACTCATTGTTTCCTACACAGAATAAAACCAAAAGAAAAAGAAGATATTATCATTAATTTAAAAATAAAAATCATGATAAATATGTTTTAGATAAATTACATGAAATAGTTAAAATATTAAAATTTACCTGGGAGTTGTACATGCTTTATAGGGACACCTTCATCGTTCACCAACAACGTGCCATTAATGGTCCCTGTGGAGCTGACACGTGTAGCTCCAGGAAACGCAATAATGTAGTTGGCCATATCAGTCTCATCATTGCCAACACGTTCAGCGGTTGGCTGGGTGTCTGCTTGGGCAGGGTGTGTTTCTTGCCTGGCACCTAAAGGAGTAGAAGGTGTACAAGAGGGTTGTTGGGCAATCTCTTGCCCTTGTGTCCCACTACCACCAACACCGGATTCAGCAAGTGCCAGAAAACGCTACATACAAAAGAACGTTTTGTTAGTTTAGTCAATGTAAAAATTAAAAATCAAACTATCACAATTCATCTCATGCAGAACAAAAAAAATATCCTTTTGACTTTTTATTATTACCTGATATCTATTTAGCTGCCTCATAAGATGTTGTATCCTCTCTTCTGTTTTAGGTGTTTGAGGCGCATCTATCAAAGCATTAAATTCCGACCTTGCATCTCGTGCCTTTTTTTGCAACACCAACACTGGAGATAGGGATGAAGAAAGCTCTTCCTCAAAGAGGGAATCATCAGGCGTACCATGGCTAGGTGTCTGCATATTTGAACAAAATTAATATTGTTTCAATTATGTAAATAACTAAAATACCTAAAGATAGAGCAATGCTGGCACTTTACATGTTCTTCCGCTGGCCTCTTTCCGCGATCATCCCGTCTCGGGGTTGTTCCTGCACTGCTCTGATCAGTCTGCCACATTGCGATAAAATTATAAATGTAAAAACTTGAAAACAATATCTAACTTGAAAACACAAAATGAAAACTGAAATAATTTCTAATAAGACACCGGAAGACAGAGTTAGAGTTTCAAATATGCCTTGCATTGAATTCAGTCCTGGAAACATTTCATTGCACATTAAGGCACCCAAACATTCAATCCACGAATGATATATTTAAGTAGGCTTCTCCTATTCTGGGAAAACACCATACCTATAATGCATTCACTTGCATGTATAAAGGAAAAGGAAAACATGTTTTCATACAACGGTGACAAAGGCATCTTGGGGAAAGGTATCTTCACTTTTTATTTATGTTGTTCACCCACACCACTCTCGTGTTTTCACTAATCCTGTTTTTTCATTTTTGGATTCAAATTAAGTTAAGGCCTTAAGTATTTTTTGACCTTTCGGTGTAGTTTTTATAAGTGGCATGTATGGATTTTCCATTAATTCTGCACTTTTTCTCTTCATACGCATGTTTCCCTGGAAATCAAATGCATGATTTAGTCCCATACATTTAACAAGTTGTTGGATCAACTCCATTGGCAATATCATGTTTCCTATTCAATCAAAATTTATCTCGGTTAGGGTAGGTAGGAAGGTTTTCCCTTTGTATTAATAGGGCACTTCTAGCTTGCATTTTTATTATATATTTCAAATTTAGTGTCGTTTCAATTAGGGCATGAATTTTTGCAACTTTCAAGGTGAGAATGAACAAAGACAAATTTTTGTGATGGATGACTGTATATGACTCCATGGCCGGAGGAAAAGGCACTAATCTACTTCTTAAAATATCTATAGTTCTCATTCACCTCATACGGAGATGGTCCCTGATTTTGAGCCAAATGTTGCAGCAAAAAGTTCCCCCCCTCCATAATTTGATATTCAATGGAAATTTCTTAAATTGATGATGGGGCATGATTATGGAACATTGGCACGTACATATGTAATGGAATTCCAAGATCATGATATATGTTTGCATATGTTTATGGCAATGTTCCACCAAGTCCCCTGGAGGTGGGAGCGAGGGGACGAGGGAGCGCGGGAGCGGCCTATGCAAAATCTCCCTACCAATTTTCAGGAAACGTGGGGGGACGTCGGGGTCATAAAAATTATAAAATTTAATATTTAAAATGTAACTATATTTTTGCAAGGAATGTATATACGGTCATCATACACTTGCATCATGAAAGATAAATCATAAATGATAAAATTACAAATCGATGAATGATGAATCATATAATTGAAACAAATTTAAAAGTTAAAAGTTAAAACATACATCATACAATCATGCATGTAAGTTTGTAAGTTTGTAACTATATAATCATTATTGTAGCTACTAAAAATGTACAATGAAAATAAAGTTTAAGATATCATATGACATATTATATCAAGATTCAAAATAGAGTTTAAATTGAAGTTTACAACTCAAGTCTGAAACATAAAACTTAAACGCAAATAAGTTATGTCTAAAACATAAAACATAAAACATAACATATGAATATCAAATGATATCATCATACTGATAAATGAGCATAAATGCTCAAGTTAATGCCCCACTAGTCTCTGCATCCAACTTCTGCACGAATATATCAAGATCAACAATGTCACCATCTGAATCAGAATCACTTGGATTCTCAAATATGCTAAGTGGCACATCAAATTTTAACACGAAACCATAAACTAAAAGGGGCGGTGAGGGGACGTGAGGGGGCGAGAGGGAAACATCCCCTAGAAGTCCCCAAGACCCCGGAGCGCGAGGGGGCGAGGAATCTAGACCCCTAGGTGGGGGGGCGAGACCCCGTGTAACATTGGTTTATGGAGGTGGTGGAGCAAAAAAGAGCTCAAATAGAGCTGAAATTTTTCACATAAAAAGGACTGTGGGCTTGACTAATGGTTCCATTTAAAAAATGATATCTAGACGGAGAATAAGTGTAGCATGCAAACATGCATTGAAAATCCATCTGAGTTTGCATTGTATTACTTATGATGGATTCAAATTTGGGTTTCAAAATGCCAGGTTATGGCATGATTTTGTCGAGAAACCCTTAGTTGGATTCTCATGTTGGTTTAATTTATATTTTAAGTTTGTTTTGCGATCTTTGGGTGATAGTAACTCATGAACTAGGTTACCAATGTGTAACAATCATATTTCAAGAATAAAGTTGTGATTTTTTTATATTATTATTATTATCTATTAGCTACAAGTATTGACACCTAATGCCTGGAATTTGACATCTTGATAGCATGGATAATTTCGAAAATGTTTCTAGTAATGTTAACATAATAACTATCATTACGTGTCTTCACTTTTTTCACCATAATAGACCTGTGATATGGACTCATCACACAACTTCATATGCTATGTCCCAACAAGTTCAAGCTGGTTGAACCTACCTCATAGTGTGGTTATTAAGGACAAGTTGCTTGATATATAACTCGATAGCATAGACCACGTTGCAGTTCTAAAAAGAATCCTCAAGTGTCAAAAAACTTCACAATATGTTCTACTATAAAGCCTTTTGGGATACCTGAAATAATATATGTATCATTGATGACTTTTAAAGTATGACAAGATCCAGAGGGAAAGGAACTCAATGGAAGAGTGATCCACCAATGAGAACCTAGAATTTAGCATCAGATGAGTTAGAGTCTAGGAAATTGAAACCCTATAATTTTAATTAGTGATGAAGGACATCACATAGGTAATTATGTTTTCATGTAGAATAATCTGTTAATTCAAATTTAAACTACATAATATGAAAGGCATACCATAAATTTTTCCACGTAAGTCCAAACAACCTATAAAAATGGAAACAACCTAGAAAAAGGGAAAACCTTCTTTTTCCATGGGAAATAATTTACCTTTCCTTTTTCAAGATAATCTAAATCACACAAAATATGAACTATACTGCACACATTCTTGGATAATGTGAAAGTGGAAAAGGAATACCCTACACAAGTGATGCACACATGTACATTTGAACACTAATAGATTTTTGTAGTTGAAATGCAATGCTTGTTTTCATTTAAATGTAGGGTTTTTAAGGCAGGGATAAATAATGGTTGCCAAATTAATAAGCGTTTCTTTGGGAAAAAATTAAATCTTGTATTGGGTGATGAAGATAATAGAGGGTATTGAATCTTGATTCTTGACATCTAGAGAGAACCCTACAGCCTAACACAATCCAATGGAATTGACCAAAAAAAGCCAAATAGAGTCAACCCTACTATAGGAGGAAGGGCCTACAGTAAGAACTTACCATTTTGCAAGAGAGGCGAGGGCGAACGGCGGGGCGAAATGTTGTTAAGAGGCGGGGGCGAATGCGGGGGCGAAATGCGTGCACGCAGAGGCGAGGGCGAATGCGGGCGAATATTGTTACGAAAGAGGCGAGGCGAATCCAAGGCGAATGCATTGCAGGCTTGAGGGCGAATCCAAGGCGAATGCTGTTCTGCAAGAGCTCAGGGCGAATGCTGAGGGCGAATGCTGAGGGCGAATTCTATTCTGCAAGAGTGGAGGGCGAATGCGCGCGTGATATCAGACGTTAATGTAGCACACATGTACATTTGAACACTAATAGATTTTTGTAGTTGAAATGCAATGCTTGTTTTCATTTAAATGTAGGGTTTTTAAAGCAGGGAGAAATAATGGCTGCCAAATTAATAAGCATTTCTTTGGGGAAAATTTAAATCTTGTATTGGGTGATGAAGATAATAGAGGGTATTGAATCTTGATTCTTGACATCTAGAGAGAACCCTACAGCCTAACACAATCCAATGGAATTGACCAAAAAAACCCAAATAGAGTCAACCCTACTATAGGATGAAGGGCCTGCAGTAAGAACTTACCATTTTGCAAGAGCTGAGGGCGAATGCTGTTCTGCAAGAGCTGAGGGCGAACGCTGAGGGCGAATGTTGAGGGTAAATGCTGTTCTGCAAGAGCTGAGCGCGAATGCTGAGGGAAAATGTTGTTCTGCAAGAGCAGAGGGCGAATGCGCACGTGATATCAAACGTAGCTATTGCGACAAATACGAAACATTTTTATGTAGCGCGCATATAAGTTTCGAATTTTTATGTAGCGCCCATATAAGTTTGGTATTTTTATGTAGCGTGAAAATAACTGTCGCTATACCGACGACGGAAAAGGTGTCGCTATTAGGACGGTGCCTACAAACGTCGCAATGGCGACACCTAGACATTGTGTCGGAGTTGCGACGTTTAGAGTCGTCACAATAGCGACGCTTTGGGCCATGGTGTCGCAATTGCGACGTCTTCCTTTAAATGTCGCAATTGCGACACTTGTTTAAGTGTCGGTATTGCGACACGTTTCTATAGACGTCGGTATAGCGACGGTTTCGGGCGGGATGGAAAAAATTTGGGAAAATTTCTGACATTTGGTCAAAAGCGTCGGAAACAGGTGTCGGAATTTCCGCCAAATGTAGTAGTGTCCCTCTCAAGCTTCAATTGCATGGCTTTCTTGCACTTCCCAACAGTAGGAAGCTCCGTAGAAATCCCATCTACTTCAATTCTGTAGAGATTCTTGGCTCGAATCCCAACCTTCTTGACTTATCCTATTGCTTTGTGCTGAAGGAAAACTTTTCCTTCACTAAAGACAACATCATACCCTTTATCCTCTAACATTGCGACTGAGATTAAATTCTTCTTTAAACCTGGAACATGCACTACATCTTGTAAAAGAATGAGTTTACCTGACTCCCTCTGAAAGGTAATGGTACCAATGACGGTCGCATTGTATCGTACATTGTCACCCAACTCAACATGTAACTGGAGATCTTTCTCCACCAAGTCACTGAAAAGATTCACATCTCCCGTCATGTGAAAGGAAGCGCCACTGTCAAAATACCACCCCGATCCCAATGCACTAGACACCATGCATGCGATCAATGAGAAGTCCAGCTCAAATTGTGAGGCAAGAGCCTCACCAGCTGTAGCTCCAGCATCCATCTTGTTCTTCTTCTTCTGTGGACAATGCGTGGCAAAATTCCCATGCTCGTGACAGTGAAAACACTTCACTTTAGACATGTCACACTCTTTGCCATCCGCACCAGATTGAGAAGGATTTTTCTTCCCCTTCCCTTTCCTTGCTTTGGTATCCAAGCACAATCCTCTTCATCATCATTATTTGATGAAGATCCATCCCTAGCATCCCGCCTTATCTCCTCCTGCACAAGATCCGACCAAAGTCGCTCCCATCCTGGCAGTTTCTCCCGACCATTGACAAAGTCCTGATAGGAATGCCAACTCTTCGAAAGCCTAAGGAGAGCCAAGCTCACCAAGTCCTCGTCATCCACACTAACTCCTACACTCCCAAGCTCATCCCTGCAGTGGACAGACTTTGTCAAGTATACCAGAATAGTGTCATTCTTCTCCATTTTTATTTTCCTGAGTTTATCCTTGAGCGCTAACTTCCTCTAGTCGTTCTTGCTTTGGAACAAGTCTGTCAATGCTTTTCCACATCAAGAATGGAGAAGATTTACCATGAAGGCTGGACACTATGTGATCCTTCACACCTTCGAACAGAATCCTTTGACACCTTGCTACCTTATTTTTCCATGCATCAAGTGCAGCTGCATCACTAGAACCCGGTTTAGGAATATCAACATCTATGAACTCCTTCAACCCATTATCCTCCAGCACCGCCTCCATCCTGTCCTTCCATGCAATATAATTCGAGCTACCCTCAAGGGCATACTCCAATCACAATCCGTTGAAAGACATTTCAATGAATTCTCAACTTTGACACCAAGAAAACACTGCAGCAATTTCGAATTCCACCAACACAAAACTCAACTGCTTCAATGCTTTGCAATTGCTCCAATTATCAATATCGCTCCGATACCATGTAGAAATTATATAACTGATATGTTATACATCTGATATTCTCCTGATCACACACTATTTGACTTCATGCATAATACAAAATCTCTTCTACCATTGATCATTAATTGTGGAAATAAAATCAATTGCATGCACACATTAAAACCATAAAAATTCACACATATGAACACAGTAATTTATGGGAAAGCTTAAAGCTAAAAACCCCCAACTATCTGTATAATATATTTCATAGAGATCATGTAACAATCATCATACAAATCTTATCACAAGCTCTTAGTACAATCTCCAATTGCTACACACTAATCAGGTCCGATCTAGCAAATCCCATGCACCGATCTCTGCCACCTGCTAGCCTGCCTCTACTGCGCAATCACTGCTAAAGAATGGATCTGAATGAACTCGAATTGGTCCAGCCTTTCTCATGCAATATTCATTGGCATCTCCATCAATGTGTGGTGCAAACTCATGCAACACTATAGTCACAACTGATAGTCACACTGCTCTTTCACCTACCTCTTCACTGGTCTCCACTGAAACTGTCCATGCACTGTAGTTAACTAATATATTATTGAGTTGATTAATGAGTTAATAATTAGTGAATTAATTAATAATTAATTCACATCACTCTCACTAGTGTATCAATCAGTTAGACTAGATACAACTAGCTCAACTGTGTCTAACTGAGTTTAAATGAACACAACTCCACCAACTACTTCTACAACTCCACCAAACTCTGTCACATGAGTTCTAACTGAAGTCTCCATGCAATAGCTCCACTTAACCCTCAGGAAAAGCGTAATTCTTTCTGTCAGCTGTTGTGCCACATCTATGCACTTAACTGAAGTGCTCCAAGAGAATAAGATAATTTTTATAGTCCAAATATTATTAAGAGCTAATAATATTCGACATATCTATTTTTAGACTGGAAATCGAAAAATAGATTTCGCCCAATATGTATAAAAATAGAAATCAATATATTTTTCCAACTTGACCAACCATCCACAAATAGCATCCTGCAACTCATAGAATATTATCAACATGTCTAAAAATAGACATAGTCTAAAAATAGACTTTGCGACAAAAATCACCTGTGTGGGCCCCACCTAGTTTAGGTGATCATTTTCCAACTAGGATCGGGAATGATGTTTCAAGATGCCTCCTTCACTATTTCTTGTTGCAATCTTAAACACTAATAGCAAGATTAATGGCTGAATCTAATTTTGAAGCTCTTGATATAAACATGATAAATGCATTAGATGAACAAGAGGAGTTGTCCACTCATATTATTGAAGATTATTTTTTGAATTCATCTTGGTATGCTGATATTTCATATGTTTTGCTCAATTTGAATACACCTCCTGGTTTGTCTAAGACAAAGGCAAGATTTTTAAAGTTAAAAGATGTTAACTATTGCATTTTAAATAAATGTCTATATTGGAAAAATGTTAGTGGGTTATTGCTTAAATGTTTGCCTGAGAATGATGCAGAGAAAATCAAGCATGAGTTCCACGAAGGAGAATGTGGAGGCCACCTCTATTGGAAGACAACTGCCAAAAAAATCCTTAGATCTAGTTACTATTGGCCCACCCTCTTTCAAGATGTCCATAAAATGATTATTGCCTGTCATAAATGCCAACTCTTTGAAGGCAAAAGAAAATTGCTTCCTTTACCCTTGCATCCAATCACTGTTGAAGCTCCTTTTCAACAGTGGGGTCTAGACTTCATAGGAGAAATACATCCACCCTCATATGCCCAACATAGATGGATTCTCACTGCAACAGACTACTTTACCAATTGGATAGAAGCCATCCCTTCTAGGCAATCCAATGACTCTGTCATCATAAAATTCCTTGAAAATCATATCCTATCTAGATTTGGCTGCCCTAGGAAGATTATCACTAACAACGCTACTGCATTTGGATCCAAAAATATGGTTTAATTCTGTCACAAATATCAGATTACATTGGGTCATTCTACTTCTTATTACCCTCAAGGTAATGGGATGGAAAAATCCTCAAACAAAAGTTTGGTGAACATAATCAAGAAGTTGCTAGAGGACAATAAGAAATATTGGCACACAAAGCTAGTACATGCATTATGGGCTGACAGATTAACACTTAAAAAATCAATTGGAATGCCACCCTACCAGCTTGTTTATGGAGTAGATGCAATTTTTCCAACGAGCTTAGGAGTGCCAGTCATGAAGCTGATCCAAGAAGTACAGTCTGAAGACAATGACATGATTAGAAGAATTAATCAGAATATACAACTTCAGCAAACCAGAGAGGAGGTCTACAACAGAGAATTACAAAATAAAGAGAGCATCAAGAAGCTTTTTGATAGAAGGACAAAGGCCAATGATTTCAACATTGGTGACAAAGTTTTAAAGTGGGATTCAAGGAGAGAAGATAAGGGCAAGCATGGGAAATTTGATAACTTATGGCTTGACCCTTATCTCATTCATTCTGTTTCTGGTAACAATGCATATTTTCTGCAAGAATTAAGTGGAGCTGAATTGTTTGGGGGTCCTGTCAATGGCGGGATGCTCAAACATTATTTTTCTTGACCATGTCAATTTGGAAGCCTTTTTATTTTTTCTCATTGTAAACCTTACATCCATCATTACATTCAAAGTTAGAAAAATCAAAAATATAAAAACAATACAAATGAAAAGAGGGCAGCTTGTAAAAACAAGAAAGGTATAGCCCCATACCAAAAAAGAGAAACAAAGTCTGAAAGTGTGCAAGCTCAAAGGCCACTCCTAAGAAACACACTCCTAGTTAGTTATACAGCCTAATCATGACTAATTAGTTTTCAATTTACTGCTGATAGGTTAGTGAAATAGATTTTCCAAATAGCTTAATCTTGGCTTATCAATTAGGTAGATTATGATAGAAGAGAAAAGGTTCAAACGAGCTCAAAATATGAACCTATGAACTTCAAAAGATGCATGGCTCTAATCTGTTTAAATTTTGAGCCAAAGACAGAAGAAAATTGGTTCTAATATGCCCAAAACTTGAACCAGAGAATAAAGAGAGAACAACTCAAAAAATCCTAAAAACAGAGCTGAAGAAAAGAGAAGGATGTTATTAAAATTTTGGATCTTAAGCCTTCACCATTTTGCTTCAATTTTCTGCAAATTTTAGTCTATGTGCAGCTTGTTTTTATGCCATAGATATGCATCAAGTCAAACTTCTTAATCCTGACTTGACTGCTTTTAATTTATTGTTTTAGAATTTAGTGAATAAAAATCTGTCAAATAGTTTAATCCTGACAAATATTAGTTAGGTAGAGAAGCTTATGAACTCCATTGCTTAATCAGAGTTCATGGAGAAATAAGGGTAGAAATAGACTAGTTTTATGTTTTCAAAAGAATAAAATGTTTGTATAAAGAGTTTTCCAATCCAAATGCACTCTGAAAGATGAAAAAATGTTAGATCATTAGGATTGGGTAGGTAGAAAGATTTTTTTGATAGAATTCCATTGTTTTTAATGGCTGCTAACACTGTCGGAGCAAAAGAAGATCAGCAAAGGAAAGAAAGTTGCATCCCAATGGATGAGGCATTGATCAGCTTCTAAAGAATATTTGTTTGAGGTTCTTGACACCTCCAAGGAGCTGCCATCCCAAGTTGGATCTGTTGTTAGCCACCTATAAAATTTGTCATATCAGATGGTGGCTAAAACATTTTTAAGCCTTCAAGAAACAATTTTATGACCAAATTGTGAGTTCTTAAAGTCTTATAAAGATAAATAATCCTTTAGTTAATCTTCACTATTTTTTCCCTCATAATCCTGAAAAATCTATTGTTTGCAAAGAGAAAGACTTCTTAAAAACCCTCATTTTCCCATCATTTTACCCCTCTTCTCACTCATATTTGACCTCCATTTTTATCCCCTTGTTCCCCATAAAAATCCCTCCATAAGCCTCTTTTAACCTTCAAATTCACTTCAAAACCCTTTTATAACCATTTGGTCTCCTTCCATTTGGTTTAAAAAGCCTCCATTTACCTATCAAAACCACTAAATTGGCTTAAAAAACTTTGTTTTAGGCCAAAAATTCCTTTTCTGCGTATAAGGTTTCCAAAGCCCCCGAGGGCTTAACTCTGGTAAAGCCTTTCGCTTCATGGGACCATAAGCCCTGCAAGTGGGTGCTAAAAGTCCTTAAACCCCTGTTCAAAACCTCATTTTCCTTTGTTATTTCGTAAAACCCGATTTTCTTTGTTATTTCACAAATCCGATAGTTCAAAGTTTAAATGAATGTTGACCGTCGATCAAAAAACCGATCAACGGTCATCAGCTAATTGAATTGCAAATATTCATCTTACCCTTTGTTATTTCTCTCCTGCTGATGTGATCCTGCGATCGTTTCTCCACCGTTGATCTGATCCATGTTGCTCCATTTTCCAAACCCATCGTTCCACCTTTTTCCTTCATGATTAAATCTCCACTGTCGATCTAGTTTTTAGATCGACGACTTGTGCTTAATCGCATCATGCAAAGTCTGAAGTGCCATCCCTTGGCTTCCTCCAATTATGTGATATCCGATTTAATTAGGACCATTTATCATCCTTTGATTCGACGGTTGTTACCTCATCGCATCGCAAAAATCCTTTTGTCCATTCCCTTTCCCTCCACCTATTGCGATCCCGCAATTCAATCTGAACCATCGAATCCACAAGAACCGACAGCTCAGATTTAATCGCGCTCTGCTCAAAAGCCCTTACCATTGCACCCGCTGATTGAATCCCCACTGTTGATCTCTCCTATATCTAACGGCCCACGCTTAATCGCATCGGTGCATTTCATTGTTGCTTTACCCCTTGCCACAGCCAATTTGCGATCCTACGATCAAATCTAGGCCGTCCATTTCACAGATCCTATGGTCCAGATCAAACCTGACCTTTCTTCATTATTTCACAAAGCTCGACAGTGTAATTCTTCAGTGAAGATCCACCGTTGATCTTTGCAGATCAATGGTCCACATTTCACCCGATCTCCACCTGACCCCTTGCTTCATATTCTTCTCATTACCTCGAGATTAAATCTGAGCCGTCAATCATTTAGATCCTACGGTCTATATTCAATCTGATAGGCCCAACTCCTTTGGGACCTACCTCCCCCATCAATAGATCTCGACCTTCCATTCCTGAGATCCAATGGTCGGGATCTAAACCGCCTTGACCCTGCCCACCATTTTTCTCCCACGCATCTTATCCCATCGCGCTCTCATTCCCACCATCGGATCTCCCGCCTTTCATCCAACGGTTTCTATCCCATATCGCATAATTTTGCACCCGAATGTTAATTCCAAAAAATTACACGATATGGGCAGTATTTAAAAGACACTTGTCAGCCAGAGAAGCATATCGCGTTCTTTTGGGAAAATTTCTAAATCGCCTCAAATCTACACGAAAATCATTATGGTTTTTTTCTTTACCACCCTTTCTGCAATGTGTTTTTTCATTTAATCCTGACCGTTGATCCATTTGATCAGACAACTCTCACTTAACGCGACCACTGAGCCATCGCCCTTCCCCTTTTGCTCCAAATAACTTCATCATTAAATCTCTGCCGTCTATTTCATAACAACCAACATACTAGATTAACTCTTTCCCCCATTCATTTGCTCATCATCTGTGCCCCCTAGCACTTCGTTCAAGGAATCCTGACCATTGATCCTCCTAGATCTACGACTCTCATTCATCCTGCGTCCAAACTTTATTTTTAACTCCATTTCACTTCTGCCAAATTTTTTTCCCCTTGTCATTGCATTTTCTTCCATTTTTTTATAATGTTCCCCCTTTCGCATTATAAAATCCCAATTGATCTCAACCGTTGATCAACCAAGATCAACGGTCCGGACTTAATCTCACCTTCATTCATCAAACTGCCTCCCCTGTTGACCCCAACAAGTAATCTCGACCGTTGGTTGATTTCATCCAATGGTCACGATAAAACCTAACCTCCAAAGCAGCCTTATCCTATTCCTTCACGGATTTTCTTAACTTTTCTGTGTTTTTGCAGGTTTTAAAGGTTTCTCAACTATTTAAAAAGAAAATTAAAGGTCGGGGATGCCGATCCCTCAGACCACTATTCATGAAGACAGAAGATCTGCAAGGTTCCAAATATGATTTTATCATGCCTCATGAGCACTGGTAACATTATAAAACCCTCTGCGCGCCAGCAAAACAACAAAGGCACAGCAAATATTAATCAAACAAAGAGTATCAGTGTCAAAGAATGTAATCACAACAGAGATGAAGAATTAAAGGTTTTAACATAGTTCTGAGGGATTAAGGCATGAATTCGAATATCAAAGGCCTAATCCACATAGTTAAATATAGTATGAAGACCTGAAGACAAAGATTAAACTTAATCAGGCCTAAAACACAGATCAAAAGCAAATTAACGGTGTTTTAGGGAAAAACAATGAGATCTATCAATCCGAGAAACCTCCACTGCCACGTCAGAGGCTAATTAAATCCTCTCTAGCTACCAAAGCACCACCTACAATATCAATGGATCAAAATAAGGAATATTTATTGCCTTAGTCAGTGATATTTTGCTTAAAGCAGCCAGAGTTATTGCAAACCTGCTTAAGGAGTTTTTAAGTCAACAAAAACTGCCTAGCGGCTAAAAATACTTAATGAAAACCAATTAATACAGAGAAATATCAGGAAAATTCTCCTTTGAGCCCCTCAAAGGCTGAGAAGCATTTAACTTGTATTAATTGAACTAGAGATATTTTATTTTATTCCACCTCCTCAATTCTTCTATAAATACTTCTGTAGAAGATGAGGTATGGGTTGGTTGCTGAACTTTGATGTAATACTTGTGTTCGAAACTTTCTACATGTAAATAGTGTTCAAAGGCTCTTGAAGCTCTATTTTGTGATCGAAGAAGTTAGACTGAGAAGAGAATATGATTGTTGCACTGAAACATTAGACTTGAAGTATGTAACTGGATTGACATCAATATACAAGCTGGTTTTTGGGATCCTGGTCTATATCATTGGTGAAATATTTCTTACTGTGTTATTGCTCTTCTTTCATGTATGCCATTTTGTTCACTTTTCTTTGATAAATAACAGCAAGCATAGAGTTAGGATTTACTGTTTACAGTACCCTTCTCTAACTGATAAGCTTTATCTTCATGTTTTCCTCCAATTGTGTGTTTAAGAATGACTTAAGTTAAGTGTAGACATTATCAAGGAATGTTGGTTTGCGCCTGTCTTGATGTGAAATACTTGAAAGGAAGTTCTTGAATGATATTTTCATTATATGCTGAGTAGAGTTAGACTGGAAAATTTTATGGTTTTCCCTGTCTTCTAGTTTCTTTCTCCAAAGGTTGTCTTGAAAGTTTATCTAAGGGTATGCTAAAGTAGGTTTAGATTTTAATGTATCTTACTTGATCTCAAAGCTGCACTTTGTTTTCTTATCTGTTTTCATCCCTTCTGAAAGTTGTCATGTGGATTGCTTGATTGTTTTTCTGATAAGTTAGATTTAATACAAGCTTGTCCAAATAAGTTTAAGGTTAGCCCTATCTTTGGTTGGTTTCAAACAGTTGCTTAAAAATGATTTTCTTGTTTGGAAAGTTGATAAATCCTTGTTGAAATTATTGGCTTTTTTCCATTTTCTCAACACTTTAATGTTCCATCCATCATTTAATCTAAAGGATCCTTTGATATATATGACTTGCCCCTTGGCTCACTCTTGAAATTGTTGCACAATTAAACCCTTTTATGACTCCATAGCCCAATGGATTAAGTGTTGTGTCATATCTATCCTATCAACTAAATCTTGTTTTAATTGTTCACACCTTCATTCCTTTGAAAATATTTCATTTTTAGGACTTTCCACTCAACTAAAAATCATGCCCAACCATCCAAAACAAAAAAAAAACCCTTGTTCATAATAACTATCCTAATATCATACTCAAAGCCTCAAAAGATAAATCAATCTTTGCACTTATAAGAGAGATCCCTCTCTGGATTCAAGAGGGCTAGATCCTAGAATCCCAAAGTGGTTCATAATGTTGTCTCTGCAACTTTAGTCTCACCAATCTACTAGAATTACAGAGGCCTAACAGAGTCCAAGAAGACCCGGAAACTAATTCAGCAGTTTCTATATGTATCTATATGTACATTGTGTACATCATTCTTTGACGTCAATATTTAATATAATTGATGTTGGTTTCCAATATCGTTTGTCTTACAAGATTAAATGGAGATGGTGTCATATTTCCTTCATTACCGCAACTCCATATGTTGACATAACTAAAGGAATAAAAGTATATTTAAATCATTTTATGTGTTTGGAATAATTAAATTAGTTCAATCAAAATTTGAGATGTTGAAGGTAATTTTTTTTATAATGTATATAATATGAAGGTGTATGAAGTGCTCCAGTCATACATTGTGTGGAGCATTTCTGAGTTAAGCTTTATACACAATGTACATCTATTGATAAGGTGAATTGTATTGGCAAGGAACATCAAAATTAGAGAGTCGTGGACACGCGTTTACCATTTATTTTTGGCCTTCGGTTCGAGCCTTAATAAAAATAGAGTTAAATTATTTTATTTTGACTATATTTTTTCATTTTGTTGAACATTTAGTATGGACACACCATTTATCATTTGTTTTTGGATGCAAATTCGAACCCCAACAAATATAGAATTGATTTTTTTTATTCTGACTATATTATTCATTTTGTTGAACTTTTAGTAGTTTTCAGTGATCATACCATAATCTGGCAATCCATTAAATTTTGTTAAAAAAGGAGCAAAGTACAAAACAATTAATATCATGTATAATCCAATGTGCTTATTTTGAGTTTTTGAAGTCGTTGTTTTTCGAAATCAAGATCCGAAAGAAGCTAATCTATCAAGGATTAGAGACATATGCATCGATAGGGTGGTTGTGGTCTGTAGAACAATATAATTATTCAGTTTGTATGACAATTGGTGCAGTGACAATGATCTAGACGAAGTTTATGGTTTGATATCTGAAAATAATTAGTCCAGAAATGATAGGGTTCTATCATTGATGTTAGAGACATATTTAACTTGGCAGATGATGTTTTTTTGACAGAGACATGTATATGTTGACACATGGTTGTTGGAAAAATTATTTATGTAGGAAGATGAGTAGTAAAACTCCTAGGGTTTGATATTTATATACATAGTAAGAAAAAGAAGTGGATATTTTATTTAATTTTATTTTGTATTAATATTGAGCACATGTGGATCCAGTTTGAAAATTGTGAAACATTGTCCGACAGTTGATCATGGTGGCAGGGTGGTGCAAGGTAGGAGAGTGGAGTCTCCTTTAGGTTGGAGCCTCAGAAAAATTCAGAGCATAAAGTTGGTGCTAGGGCAAGTTGGAGCATGAATAAGGTATTGGAGGATTGTTCTAGTTACAGTTGGTAAACAAGGCATCAGAGCATACTTTGGGTTGGATCCTGTAAACTAGGGCGTTGGAGTGTCATTTCGGTTACAACTGGTATATAGATCATTGGAGCATCCTACAAGTTTGAGCCTGTGCACCAGGGGGTTGGAGCCTCCATCAATTGGAGCTAAAAATATTGATGGACATTTTATTTAAAGTAAATACTAAGAAGTGTTTGGTGGTTTATTTCCCATAGGAGTTTCCACCTAAAAGCTTGTTGTCCACTATATTTATGTTTGCATGTATTTTAATGGTGTTATTTACTGTTGATTTATGTTACATTTGATGAAGATTTTAATCAATGCTTTGTGATATTATAAATATACTAATTGAAGGAAAATATTGATTCACCCCCCTCTTAGTATTTCTAACAATTGGTATCAAAGTGGGTTCCTTTAATAGTAGCTTAACAGCTGGAAGACAGATCTCATAGTGAAGAGATGGGAAAATCAAAGAAACAAGCTGCTAAAAATTTAAAGGAATCAAAGGAAGTTCCAGGTATCAAAATAATTTCAGATAAAAAGCTTGTTTTCAAGATCACGGATATTATATATGGCACTATGTTGTCTCTGGAGACACATCTACCAATGAATCTATAATGTACAATACAAAATCCATGAATGTAATTCTTAGTATTTTTCCAGACACCGTAAAAATGAAAGTTGGCCAATGCTCAGCAACCAAAATTCTCTAGGAAAGGCTCCATAATATGTACTCAAAGAAGTATGTAAGTCAAGATGATGAAGATAATTCTCAGGTAGAATAATCTAACAATGATCAAAAATAATTTGAAATGGACATGGAAAAAGTGTTGAATAGTTCCCTATGTGATCTAAATGAAGCAGGAAGGAAAAATAAGGCACTAAAAGAATAAGTTGCTCTCTTACAACACCAGGTGCAAGAAGTAGAAAGGAAATTAGAAGAATATTTTTAGAAGCATGAGGCAAAAGTTAGCCAAAATAAAAAGGAACTAGATACAATTTTTGCAAAAATAGACAAGCTCGGGAAGGAAAGTGAAATGTGGAAGGAGAAAATGCAAGACTTCAACAAAGGAATTGAAAATATCACTCTTCGAATATTTCAGGTAGAAGATGCAAAAGAAAGAAAAAAACTGTTGAAAAACAAATTTCAGGAAGACCTTTCTCAAAATCAAGGAGAACTTGACGCAACTCTTATTGAAATCAACAAGCTTAAGGAATGGTAAAAGGAACACTTACAGGATATTGAAAGGAAAGATAAATAATTGGCTCAATTGAAGGTGAAGGTAGAAGAAGTAGTTGAAGCTACATGTGACAAAAACAAAAACTCCAAGTACTCGCAAGGCAAGATTGATGAGAAAGCTAACAATAGGATCCCTTAAAGACCAAGTCAATATGAAGGATAGAAAAACGTTAAAAATGATGTTGCTTCGAAAATTAATCAATAAAAGGTTGTGTCTCCTCCAAGAAAGAATGTCTACAAAATATCATCAAGACAAGATATTTCATCCTAGTACCCTAGTTTATTTAATGATCATTGTTTCTCATGTTCTAACTTTGGGCATATGGCTAGGTATTATGAAATGTTTGATAGGGATGATTATCAAAACCCTAGAAACCAGTTTGCAGGATCACGAGACAGGTTCCAAGATGACTTTTCTAGCAAAATGTATATGATGTTTTCTCCATCATTCAAGCCCAACATGGAATGTTACAAATTCCATAACTATGGTCATATAGCTTGCAATTTTAGGTACAAGATGGAATATTTCATGAAGGAAGAAGATAAAGTAAATGAAAAAAATCTCTCAGTCATGCTTTCAAGTTTTGTAAAAGTGAAAGGTCATGATGAATCAATAGGTACATTGGAATATGTCAAGGTTCACTGTGATTCGAACAAAAATTTGGTTCATACATTATTATAGATAATCTAGCATGTTGACTCCCTATAAGTATTGAAGAGGGAGAGTCTATGTAGCAGTAGTTGTATGTTTAAATATCTATCCTTTGACAGGCTGATAGTTGACATATATGAAGAAATCTTCAGAACAACATTTAACATTATGATCATTTTTGGCAAGAAACTTTAAGAACATAATCGCAAAATAACCTATGAAATTGATACATATGAACGAGTAGAATAATCATTTTAAATCCTTGTGAAGCATATCATATCAAGGGGACATAGATTGTTTATCGCAACAAGCATGAATGAAGAGAAGAAATTAAAGGAAGACAAGAATCTTGCAGGAAGACATAGGAAGATATTTTTTCATGGGGAAAAATGGTTTGTTACAGGAAAATAAAAGTATACAACTTGTTAGGGGGAGTCACCCTTTGTTGTTAAGATAAATCCCCTCTACAAACAAAGGCGATCTCTCTAGCCCTAGAGTGGGTCTAGCAACACAAGATTATTTATAGCATAATATTTTCTAACTAATCTTTACAATGCAACGATGAAAGAGACATAAATAACTTTTCACAATCACTATCCTTGGATATGTTGAGGGTGACCTCGATCCACGATCCTTATGGGCCCACTTCCTACTACTTATGGCATGCGAATACCTGCGAATTATCAAGAGACAACAACAAACGTGATACAATAAATAATAAATGTAAACACTAGCTATCTAGTAGATCAAGGAGTACTAGATTATTTGCATAATAATGTAGACAAATATTGAAATAAAACATCATATTTTATTATTGATAAATTAAAAAAGGAGAGATTACAACTAGGCCTTGATGTTGGAGGCGTCCTTAAGTGAAAATCTGAGTCCTTCACCCATCTCAAAATCATTCCGTCTCCCGTTCACTTAGGCTTAATCATGATACTAGCATGCAAAGGAATGAGAGTTTTGAATGATTCTAACAATGATAAACCAAGCTATAAACTTGGGGGAATGAGGGATGTGAATTTATAGCAAGGAGAAGGAGGTTGGCATCCATTAAAGGAGGAGGAAGGCCCACTTTATAAGGGATGATCCCCCATGGATGAGATAAATGCTCCAAAATGAGAGAGCTTGACCTTGTCATTTTTGTTCAACAACCAACTTGCTGCCCTTGAGCTCCTAGAGGTCGAAGCTTCTCCTCCATTTGAGGAAGAAATTCCAAAAAGTGGATCAACCCGGTTTTCCAAGAAATTAGGGTGCTGACAGTGCCGGGCTAGAACTGGGAAAAATAAATTAGTGTGGTCATGGCATCAGGAAGAGTGTTGAGCTAGGAAACTACGAATTTTACCAAGTTTCTTCAGTAATATTTCAAGAAAGTCTTATTTGGATCTTCAAGGGGATATGTTATCATATTTATTGATGATGAAAACATTTCACAGGATTTTTCACTGGGCATTTCAAGATCAGGGACAGGAAAATGAGCACGGTGACAAATTACTGTGTAACATATGCCCCCTAAAGCATGAAGGCAGAACAGGGAGTGATGGTTAAAATGATTTATGAACCAAAGAAAATAACACAGACCACCTTTGGAGAACCTGGAAAATCAAACATTTACAATATATGACATCTCTAGTATAAATATTCCTAACGTCATAATATTTCACTAGGCCTCAAATGACACATGAGCCCACGATATGGTCACAACCACCCGTCTAAAAGAGATCATAGAAATGGATCTACGACATGGACACAACCATTTGTGTAGACAGGATCATGCATACAATCTTGAATAATCAATAACCCCTCGCAAACTGGACCAAAAATTAGATGTGACCCAGGGTCTTCGCCATGATCTCAAACAACCCAGTGTATGAATCTAGCCATGTGAAAAAATGTGTTGGTGTCGAACATGGTAGAAACCACCTAATTATCGGTCAATGATGAGAACTGTTAACAGGCACGAGAGAGACCACCAATAATAAGGATGGACCTCCAGGTAAAACAACACAATCTACAAGCATGAATAAATGTGTTGAAGTTGAATAATTGTAGAATAATTTGATCGAAGGCCAATGATGTGAACCTGTCATCGAACACGAATAACTTTCCATTGAGGCATGCAAGCTCCAAGGTACTGAAACATAAGTTTCTAAATCACCTTCCTAGATAATGAGCTGAAGTCAATAGGAAGTGATTCATCAAAGGAGGACCATAATGATTCCCACATCATCGACATGAAACAACATATATCTTAAGATGATAGGATTGACTTTGTATTGTAATAGAGGAGGTAAGATATGTAGAAGATGTTTGACAAAAAATAATTCTCTTAAACATATTAGCAACACGACTCCGGAGTGTGGAAAATTTTTACTAAAATAGGTTCGGAGGTCATGTTGACAAAATTGGTAATCATATAAGATGAAAACAGAGTTCCAAAACCCATGGAGGAAAAGTGATGAATATAGGATGTCCCCAAATTGCAGATGAGTTTCATGTTCAAGAGAAACAAGCTGCCCATAATACACATAGGATGTTCACTTTCAATTTCCCCCTGTTAGTTCTAACAAGTACCTCTTTATTTTTAATATCCAAAATGAAGAGGATATCATATACTGAGCAAGTAATTTCATGCTTTGAATGAATCCATCCTCGTAATTTTAATGAGCCCTGGGAAGGAGGAACTCAGTCTCGTCATGTGACTAGTATTTTGTCGTTTAATATTTAACGAGTCCGAAAAAAGGTAAACTCGGTAACTTTTCATGTTTAGGGATTTTTAAAAGAAACAAAAATAAAACTCCATCATGTCCCTTTTCGTAAGTCGTCTCTCGAATCCAAAAAGGTATAAAACTATGTCCGAGAGAACATCTTAACCATGTTCGACCAAGGTATTCCTTTTTCGTAAATTTTAAACCTCAGCCCGAAAAAGGGGTAAACATATACTAATATCATGTCAGTTCATTCACTTTAACGAATTGGAAATGAAAAGTACTCATAAATATTTTCATTTTTAGAGAGTCAGAAAGGGCTGAAAGTTGAATCCGGGGGGGGGAGTCCTTTTTCGTAAAAGTGTAGCGATCCTGAAAGAGAGATAAAATTCAACTCGTTTGCATCGGAAACAATCATCAGTAGTTTGAAAGTCCTGTACTAAACATAAAAAAAAACATCACATATATCGATGAAAAATAATAAAATATTGGTGAATTTTTTACAAAAATATATAAATAGACCAAAAAACAAAATCATTTTCACCTTTCCATTTTGAGAAGAGAATTTTGTGCATTTTCCCTTAGAATTTCAAATCAGCAGTGCGACTGATCTGGGACACCATTCGTCGATCCATCAGTGCCAGGTAAGAGCTCTGAACCTCCTTTTCAATTTAATTCTATTCATTTGGCATTTAGTTTTTAGAATTATGGAGTTTAAGGGAGAGATTTAAAAATTTAAATCGACTGTGACCAACAAGATTTCAAGTTATCGGGGTCGCATTGGCTGCACTTAGCCCGTTAGGGTAGCACACCACCAACGTTGAATCATTTTGAATAGATGCACTGGTCACGGGGAAGATTTTAAAAAGCGAAAATCTCCCAGCTCCACCATTAGTTTCTAAAAATTCTTCCATGAATGCTCCTAAAAGACCAATTGGACATGTTTTGCAGGTGCTTTCATTGAAGATGTCGATTGAATGGAAATAATGATACCATGAGGTGGGATACCACCAAGCCTTGTAGAACCAATATTGCGTCACTGCTTTGCACAATTATGGATTATTGAAATTCTTCCAAACATCCAGTCTAAGAACTCAACTGGAGCTTCTCCAGTATCTGATCAGTATCTAGGACGTGGATTGACAGTTGTTCATCATTGAGGACCAAGAATTAGAGCTAGATGTGATGGACATCTATTTTATCACCGGACTATCTAGGTGAGGGTAGAGCATTCAACTCTCAGGAGCTCACACAGGGGGTGAGAGCAAGAGCATGCTCATCTATAGATATCATCCTAGGGCACGGAAGACAAAGAGTGGGAATGTATACATATCTTCCATCAGAGTGCTTCCCCTGCATATGATACTACATTATATCACTAGAGTGGCAGGAGCCCAGGCATTGCATGAGGCAACGAAATCCCAGTTCCAGTATGCGGTGGACTGCTTGGCCCCAACGATGTTCAACTGGTGTGAGGGGTTTATGGTTAACATGAAGAGCTAGCTAACCAAGTGCAAGACAGGGAGACTAAAAAATTTTTGGTACGGGTCAATTATGGTGACCTTCTTTCTAGAGAGAGTACCTCTATTCCAGCATCAGTGTTAGATATACATGATCCAACCCTGAGGGATCCAAGGTTGATGAGATGGTGCAATATAATGCCTCGGCAGGGTGGGGGGAAACAAATCCATTTCCCCACGGCCTTCTTCAGTTGGTTGCGGATTCAATTGATTGTATTTGAGGACTATGCATATGCCGAAATCGACTTTAGAGGAGATCTAGATCTTCCGATCCCACCAGGCACATAGTGGACCAATGCAAGTAAAAAAAAAATTTAAACATTTTTTTACTTTTTACACTTTTTTTTATGTGTTCTGAAATGTAAAATTATGATTTGTTTACAGATATGGGTCCTCAGAGACCTCATGGCATGTCATTGATCACACAGAGGGTAGCCCATCCAAAAAAGGATTCTCCTTATGAGGAGGGAACAAACACATTAGCTGAGTTGGAGCGGAACCTGGTTAGCCTCACGCAAGGCATTCTAGAGTATCCCAAATTCAATGATATTCCACTGCGCTTTTAGAGACACACTGTCGGAGTTCCAAGCAAACTATGTCGATTACTCTGGCGAGTAATTCGTGCAGTCACCTGCTACCATGAGCACCATGTGGGCAGATAGCAACCCTATCTATACATTTTTGTACTAATGTAGGCTCAAAGAGCCATTTTTGTAATAGAACACATATTTTTTGAGCTTTTGGATGTAACACACTACTTGTGTATCATAATGATGTCTTGATTTACATATTTCACAAATGTGTATATAATACATGGTAGATAATGAATTTGTTAATGTATTTAAATGCCTTGGAATGTGTTGATATGTGATAAAATCAAAATGCCTCTCTAATAATCTAACATGTAAATACATACGCAAAATTTGAGGATTACACACATAAAAATTCACATTCAATTATAACACAAGAAGTTGTGAGTCCAACTTAACAAGCAAATCTCTAATCCAATATCAATGGCATCCAATAATAGTTCGATCACCGCACTATACTCGGAAATATTTTTAGTTGTTCGACCTAAACAAATGCCTTGTAAATTAATCAACTCGCCATCAAGAGCAAAGAGTGCCCACGCTGCAGAAGACAGGTTCTGGGTGCTATGACAAGAATCATCAACAAAACCAACGGAGTGATCCGAAGACCTTTGAAAACCAAGTGGAACACAAGGTAAGAAGAGGAAATATGTTTGCAAGTCAAATAATCACATCAAAAATCAACTCAAATAACACTAACGAATAACACACTAATGTACAAATTATGACACTTAATATTAAGCATAATATTTTTTCAGGTAGAGCCCGTTTCGGGGCTCAATCAAATGATTTCCTTCATAATCAGCTAACTCATCAGATCCATGCTCTAAAACACGTTGAATTATATAGGGCCCATGCCACATTGGCTCAAGCTTTCCTACTCCCAACTTGTCATGGGCTTGGTCATAAAGAAGGACTAAGTCACCTTCAGAGAAAACGCGAGGTGTCACAAATTTGTAATATTGAACCTTAACTAGTCATTTTTGCACTTCAAGAACTAAAGTAGCAAGAATTCTAGTCTCATCAAGAAGCTTGAGGTATAATAGATGTTCCTCTTCCGACAAAGTACTAGGAAGGATTTCGATAGCCAGCTTTAGTGAAGGAATCTCACACTCGATCGGGAGTGTGGCCTCTAGACCATACACTAATTGGAATGGTTTGAATCCAGTGGTAGTCTTAGCGGAGGTTCAATATGCCCACAGAGCGGAGAAAAGCATGAGGTGCTAGGCTCGCTTATGCTTCCCAGTGGTGCATTGAAGCACGATCACCACGAATTTGTTGACAGCTTCAACCTAGCCATTGGCCTATGGATATTAACGGGTGGATTTATTGTGACATTACCACAACTGAGCAAAGAGCTCTCTCATTGTATGATTACAAAAATGAGTGCCATGATCAGTGACAATCGCTTTCAAGACACCAAACCAAGCTATGATATGATTGAATAAGAATTGCGCCATAGTGAGACCTTCATTATTGTATGTAGGCATTGCCTCAACCCATTTAGTGAAATATTCAATGACAAGGATGATATAGCTATGCCCCCCGACCGACAAGGATTATAGGTCATAAACCAATGCCCCATTTCGCAAAAGGTCCGATGGTCACAACTGGGTGCAAGGGTGAGGGTGGGGTGCGCTCTTTTCAAGAGTAAATCTAGAAATCATGGCATTTTCGTACTCCAATAATCTAGTCTAAAAAAATAAGCGGCCAAAAATAACATGCACAAAGGTTATTTTGAGTGGTAGCATAACCAAATGTGTGACCACCACAAGCCCTAGAGAGGCAGTCATTGAGATCTTTCTCAGCTTCCTCGGGAACAATAGCGGAGGACAGAGTCAATACCAGTGCGATAGAGGGTGTATCCAATGATGCAATAAAGTTGGGACTTGTAGTGAATTCATCTTTTCTCAGAGTGAGATAGCTCTGGCCAATAATTCTAGGTCTAGAGGTATACAATGATGTCTCCATACCATGGATCACGAGTACTAATGAAAAATAGAGTCTCATCGAGGATGGACTCATCGAGAGGAGTGAGATCATTCGTGGTGGGAAGATCACAAATCAACTCAGCAAAGACCAAGGTTTTCTTCAACTTAGCAGCAGTGAATTCCAAGTCAAACTCTTGAATGATAATGATCCAGTTTGAGTACTTTCCCCCAAGTGACTGACATGTGAGAATGTAAGTCATGGGTTTGCAATCATAAATCACTAAGGTTTTACGCAGGATATTGTAGTGATGGAAACGTTGAATGGCATGAACAACAACCATTGCAAGTTTCTCTACATGAGCATAACAGGTCTTAGTATCGAAGAGATTACAGCTCAAGTAGTACACTACATGTTCCTGACCATCATCGTCGCCTTGAACCAACACCATGCCAATAGTGTTGTTGGCGGCGGCCAAATACAGGCAGTATTCATAGTGATAATTAGGAGGATGTAGCAACGAAGCCATGATGAGGGCTCATTTCGCTGCATCGAAAGAAATCTAAGAAATTTCATCCCATAAGAATGGGATTCCCTTTTTCAATAAGTTTGTAAAGCCTTTGGAAATCTCAGTGTAATTCAGTACGAAATGGTGGAGGAAATTAGATTTCCCCTGCAAACTCTACAGTTGATGGATAGAAGAAGTAGAAGGAAAATTGATGATTGCCTCTACTTTCAGAGGATCTATGCGGATGCCTTCTTTGGAAACCATGAAACCTAAGATTCAATCACATTTGACGCAAAAGACGCACTTATGAGGATTCAACCGGATATTATAGTCTCGACAGCCTAGGAAGATATCTCTAAGGTGTTCTAGGTGATCTCGATGTTTTTCGGAATGAGCAGGAAGGTCATCAAGATATGACTGAACTATGTGCTTGATGTCATGGAATGCATAAGACATAGCTCATTGGAAGGTTTATCCAACATTCTTCAAGCCAAAAGGGAGCTTATTATAGGTGAAAGTCCCCCATGGACATATAAAATCACTTTTGTGTTGATCAACTGGAGTGATCTTAATCTAGTTATAGCGAGACATACTATCCATAAAGGAAAATATCTCACTCCCGGCACATTCATCAATGATCTGATCGATAAAAGGAGCGGGGTAATTGTCCTTAGGAAAATCTTGATTGATATCATGGTAATAACGAAAACCCTAATGGTCCCTTGCTTTTTATTGACAGGAAAAACATTGGAGACCAATCTGTCAATGGTATGGGGTATAAAGAACCAACTTTAAGAATTTTTTCAACTTCACCCTTTATAGTGGTAGACTTTCTTGGGTGCATAGGACGAAGTCGTTGGCGAAGGGCTTCGAATATGGATAGGTGGGAATTTCGTGCACCACGATACTTGGATCAATGTCATACATTTATTCATATGACCACACGAAGACATCACAGAACTCCTGAAAAAGTTCCTTATAGATATTGATCTCATTGGGAGAAAAAGATGCACCGATATGCACATTCTCGACAATCCCTAGTTTAACAGAGATGTCAATCGGAATGGTCAGAGTGATATTTCCCATGTTCCCTTCGGATGACACTTCATGAATCAAAGCCAGATTTTGAAGTGGTTCAGTGGGTACTAGTGAAGCATGGGATCCTAGACAGGCAGAGATGTCACCTGGGATTGGGAGAAACGAGGAACATTGATTTCCATCATCCCATGGAGTTTCTTTGAGAGACATGACCTCCAAGATAATCTCTTCAGTGGGGAAGTCTCATTCAAGGGAGGATCAGAGTCCCAAGAACCAAACCAGGGAGACTGCACATAAGTGTATAAGGAGGAAACCAATTGAGTATTAGTCTCAGATGCAACCTCGAAATCCGTGAAAATATCTTGATACATTTGCTCTGCTGGGCTAAGAGGCATAGCGTCACCAAAACTCTCAATTTGGTCGGGATTGGGAACAATCCATGGATCGTGAATGGACGAAATCATATTGACGGAGGTGACATTAGGAGATGGAAGTGGAAAAACTCCCATAAGAGACGAGTCTTTGAACAGACCCAACCCAATGTTCTCATAAGGAGTAGCGATCTTCCCAACATAGAGAATGTTACCTACTGAAGACTCAGAGGGAAAGAAATCCCATTGATCCGTAGTCACTATCTTCCCTTGATGAGGGAAACATAGGAGGCGAAAGAGGGTGGAGACCAAACAAACCATAGCGTTTTTCGAACTATGTCCAATAAGGAGATTATAGTTCAAGTTGGCATCTACCATATCAACTTCCATGGTTACCGTTTTCCCCTCCAACAAGATGGGAAATGCCTTAAGAATATCGTACAGCTGAGAACCTCGACCATTGAAAGCTTCTAAGGTATTCAGGTACTGACTCAATGGGGGAGAGTCGATGGCTTTCTAGCATGCGACAGACATGATGCAGGTCGAAGCGCCTTCATCAACGACAATCCAATGAATAGTCTTTCCCATAATGGTAACTGGAATTGGAAAAGATACCTGATATGGGAGGTGAGGAATAAAATTCTCGAGATCGAAAATAATCAGATTATAATCTGAAGGATCAATCCCTCCAATGGAAGAGAGTAGTACCTTCCGTTGTGATGGGCGCGACTGAAGGACCTCCAAATCCGACATCGTTGAAGGCACTTGAGACATATTTTCTACAATATTGTAGTGTTGTGTTGCTATCATATTCAGATTGTAAGATGATTTCTGAAGAACACCTTTTGGGGATGGTCAGATGATGGAGTCACTACTCTATATCTTGATCTACAGAGGACCAGAGGTATGAGGCGTGCAATAGGAAGGGTGATTTGTAACTTCCAGTTCCACATGAGCCTTGTATGGATTGGGATAATCTTTTGTTCTCGTGGTGATGGCAACAGATTGTGTTCCAGCCATAAAAACCTGAGAGCTACCAGATGATTGAGTCTGATCTACCATTTGTGTCTTTTGTGAAGGAAACGGTTCTTTCAAAAAAACCAGAGTCCCAAGTGCGCTCTTCAGAAGACGGGAAAATTCAGCACGCCAAGGACAATCCTTGGTGTAATGATTTTCATCACATATTAGAAAAGGATATTTGGGCTTATGTTTTGAAGAATCACCAACAGATGACTTCTTTGAATCCTGTTTAGGATTTTTGGATTTGGTCTTTCCTTTACCCTTTTTCATACCCTTCAAGGATTTATCTATTGTGGTAGACTGAACAACATTTACCTATGAGGTTTTACCAAGATTCTTCTAGTTATGGGAATTAGTAGAGGGCACAGTGGTAGTAATGGATTTGGACTTTGAAGAAGTCTTAGGTGCACTACTATCAGTATGGGCCACTGTCCCAATAACACCAGCCACTGAAGGCATAACATGAGACTGAGATGACGCGAGATTAGTCAAGGATGTGACGCATCAGGTAATAACTCATATAGAGTCCCAAATTTGGAATAAAACAAGTCGAGGTATTGAGCTCTAGCAATGACCTCCTCTTCTGTGACACACCCTCCCATTGCAAGATCTTTCACAATTTTGGGAACAAATGATTTTATGAATCATTCAGTCAACAGCTGATCATGGCTCTCAATTTTGATGAGGCGATGATGATGCCGCTATTCATGGATGTGATATAAGATATGAATAACAGTTGACTAATTCAACGAGGTGAGAAGATGAGTGTTGGTTTCATACTGAATATGCAACTAGAAGTCAGTGAGGAAGGCCATAGCCAAGGAATTGAAATTGAAGAAATTTTCACGAGGGAGCTTAATGTACCATTTGGCCACAGCACCGGTCAAAGTGTGCTGGAAAGCAGGAAGATGAATAGAATCTTCAACCCAATAATTAGAGGAAAACCATAAGTGGTATGTCATAACATAGGTTTGGGGGTATTCTCCAAATTTTCCTTCGAACTTTGGACAATCTCCTGGAATCTTGGTTGGAATCGATGACCAATGCAGCTGATGTTGGATGGGGTCATTTGTGAGCTTTGACACATCCATAAATTCCAATGTAGCCAAGAACGGCAAAGACAGATGATGAGGTGAGAAAGGTTGGGGGTTCCAACCTGATTGATAAAGATTATGCCCACAATAGGGCAGATTCTAACCCTGATACACATATTTTCCCCATGGCTGGTAAGGACCTTGCTACAAATATTGTTGATAGGGACTTGGTTGGGGTTTTTAATACGATCCTTGTGGGAACTGAGCTTGTGGAACTTGTTGGACATGGGTTCCAGGATAAGGTCCATGTTGAAAATGATGTCCAGTTTGTGCTCCCTGCTGAACGTAGGGTCCAGCCTGCGGTCCCTTTTAAAATAAGGTCCAGCATGAGGTCCCTATTGAAAATTAGGTCCATCCTATGGTCCTTGTTGAACATAGGGTCCAGCCCGAGGTCTTGGTTGAGCCTGCTGGTATTGAGGAATTTGCTGATATGAAGCACCAGGTTGAGGCCCAAACTGGGGTTGTTGGAACTGACCTTGAGGAAATGGTTGGTACTGACTACCAGACGGATGAGGGAAATGACCAGATTGACCTAGAAGGAAATTCAAACCATCTTGGGTGTAAGAACCAAACTTAGGATTAGTCAAAAAAACACTCATCGAAGGCTGGGGCTGTTGGGCATATTGCTGATATTGTATGTTCGGCCTTTGAACATAAGGAATGTTAGGTTGTTGAACATACGAATATGTTGTGTTCGACTACTGAAAAATCTATTGAACCTGAGAATATTGAACATGAGGCTGACTCGCCCCTGGGAAAGAACCAGAACTTGGCTCAGGGTTGCCCCCAACCCAAAATGGGAGGTACATAGAGAGGGTCAGACTTCCCCCTAGGCACAGACGAAACCATGGATTTCCCACTCAGTGGTGGGACTACAGTAATCGTAGATAGCGAATAGGTGACAGAGGATCCGAACGACATGGCCATTTGACCAATGGTGACCATCGGTCAAGCAATAGGTTGATACACCGCAACCACATTTGAAAAGAATGGGTCGGAAGACGGAGGAATACCCGTTGACCAAATAGGATCCGGAAATAAGGGTATACCATCGGAAGCTCCAAAAATAATTTTTCCCAAAGAGGTATAACCATACGAGAGCGTAGACGTAACATAACTAGATGGTATTTCGGTTCCACTACCTGAATTATGAGGCGTGGATCTAAAAAAATCTCCCTCGAAGGGAAAAAATGACAAAGAGGCTTCCAGGATATACGAGCCAGAGGTTTCCTAATGAGTGCTTCAAGGAGCGCTCATGAATGGAACATAATAAACATTAGATGTCGTTTCGTCAGGAAAAAACCAACGGATGGCAAAGCGATATGCTACCGAAGAAGAACAAAAAGGGATTCTGGGCTAATCAAAAGTGTTGTAATTTTGCTAAGGCAAGACTACAATTGAATCAAAAAGAAAATTTGAAGGAAAGACGGAGAACTATGAAGCTGGTTCGGGGCTCTCCGACTCATATTATTCCAATGTTGTCCAAGGAGAATCGTTAGGAGGTGCTTGACAATTCCAAGCTCTTTACCTTGTGCTGCGAGGGGTCCAACCAGAAAACGAGGGACCTTAGGAGGAGGTTCTTGAGATCCGTCAGAGGAGGGAGTGGGAGAATTCGACGATTTAGCCACGATGACCTTCGAGAAGAAGATCAAAAAGGAGAGAAGTGAACAAAATCACAACTTACCAAGCAATAAAAGCTGGATAACTACACGAGTGAGATGTTTTCATGGAAGTTACTTTTAGAATTAACAAAAAATAAATAAAAATGGTGTGCTAGTCATAAAGGTTTGCCAAGTATCCATGAACTACAATATACACCTTGGTGATCAAATGAAAGATAAATGACCAAGGACTTAACGTACAACAACCAATCTCCCTGAATGTTGTGTTTGATGTATCATGTCTACAAGGCGACCGACTCTGTTACCTATGGTAGGATTGCAACCTAGTGGTGTCTCCCCAAATATGTGTGACGGTACGTGGGAGTCCAGTCCATGGTAGTGTTTTCCAATGTGTAACCGTTCGATGAGGGTGCCCTAAATATAATTATCATACATCAATATACTTCCATATGTGGGATGGGATATCACCCCCGGGTTGTAATGTAGACTGTTAGTGACAAGTCCTACGTTTAACGACACTGAAACATGTCTCTAGACTCGACCACTAAATATTCTCATTAATTCCAATGCTCCTTAAGGTAAATTGGGTTCATTTATTAAGTTGATATTGATTAAAGTTTCGATTTCAAGGCTCAAAACGAATGTCACCTAAATCCTTATGGTGTAGACTAAATGAAAGGACAAAGCTTTCAATTTCGATGAATCCTAAAATATTTAGGGAAGAGAGACAACTGAGAATGCACTCAATGCAGCAACAATAATGCCCCCCCAAACTAGTTCAGAGTTACGAAAATGCAATGCTTTTCCCAATTGAATTCACTTTCCCAACAAATTCAACTTATTGAAAATAAAAATTTGCCTTTCCTTTCACTATGATGCAATAAAATATTTTTTTGTTTTTTGTTTTCCACTTTGAAATTTAATCAAAAGAAAAAAAAAATGAACAAAAGAAGAAATGAAAAATCCCTTTACTTTTCTTTCAGTCAAAACAAACAAAAATCGCTTTAAACAATGCACGAATGAAATGCTTTTAATTCTTCTTAAAATGACAAAGATAATCTAAATCAAAAGCAAAAAAGAAAATAACTTCCAATTTCTTTTGAATTTAGAGAAATCACACTCTTCTTAGACTTGTGTGCCAAACAAACTTTAATCATGTGATTAACACCGAACCAAAGGGAAACAGTCATAAATGCAGATATGACCAAAGCATACACCAACTCTCTTCGAAACAAGACAAGAAAAATGCGACAAAGGGTGTTTGAAATGGTAAAAAGTTCCCAAACTTACAACAACCCAAAGAGATGAAACAAAGTCACTTAGAGAAGATAGGTAAGTCAAAAAAACATCAAGGATATCATTGAGATCTCACAGGCTCGTTCAAGGGCCAGGACACACTGGAAAATCATAAGGGAAACTCAAATTTTCCCAAGGCTAAGATCGTGTTTCTATGCTAAGCAGGAGAGTGCTAAAAGGCTAATCGACACAATTATACTATATAGAACAGCATTGCCAGAGCTACTGTGAGGAAAGAAAGGGTTCTGGTCGCTAAAAACAAGGAAAAAATAAAGAGAGTCTAACACAAACACCAGACCTAACATAGTGAAGTGAATAACAATCCTTACACAAGCTGACAGAGGCCTAAGCAGATTTAAATTTTAAAAATGTGTGAAAATATCCAAGATCAGTTCGGGGAAGGAAGACTTAAAAAGCTAAATCTCCCCAGCAGAGTCGCTAGTTCTATTGTCAATATAAATCCCCTCTATGGACAGAGGTGATCTCTCTAGCCCTAGAGTGGGTCTAGCAACACGAGATTCTTTCTAACATAAGATTTCTTAACTAATTCTTACAATGCAATGAGGAAAGATACATAAATACATTTTTCCAATCTCTATTCTTGGATCTGTTGATGCTGACCTCGATCCATGATCCTTATAGGCCCGCCTCCTGCTACTTATGGAATGTGAATACCTGCAGATGATCAAGAGACAACAAAAAACATGATACAATATATAATAAACATAAACACTACCTATCTAGCATATCAAGGAGTACTAAAATATTTTCATAATCATGTAGACAAATATAGAAAGCAAACATCAGATGTTATTATTGATAAATTACAAAAGGAGAGCTTACAACCAGGCCTTGATGTTGGAAGCGTCCTTAGGTGAAAATATGAGTCTTTCACCCAGCTCAAAATCATTCCTTCTCCCATGCACTTAGGCTTAATCATGATGCTATCATGCAAAGGGATGAGAGTTCAGACGATTCTAACAATGATCAACCAAGCTCTAAACTTGAGGGAATGAGGGATGTGAATTTATAGTAAGGAGAAGGAGGTTGGGAGCCCATGAAAGGAGGATGAAGACCCACTTTCTAAGGGATGATCCCCCATGGATGAGATCAAGGCTCCAAAATGAGATAGCTCGACCTTATCATCTATGTTCAACAACCAACTCGCCACCCTTGAGCTTCAAGAGTTTGAAGCTTCTCCTCCATTTGAGGAAGCACTACCAGAAAGGGGATCAGTGCGGTTTTCCAAGAAATTAGGGTGCTGACAACGTTGGGCTAGAACTGGGAAAAATGCATTAGCATGGTCATGGCATCACGAAGAGTGCCAACCTAGGAAACTAGGAATTGGACCAAGTTTCTTCGGTAATATTTAAATGAAGTATTCTTTGGATCTTCAAGGGGATATGTTATAATATTTATTGATGATGGAAACATTGCACGGGATTTGTCACGGGGCATTTCAAGATCAGGGAAGTGAAAATGGGCATGTTGAAAAATTATTGTGTAACACCCTTTTCTATTGATTTCAAAGGGGGAGATAAATAAGGAGAAGTAGATCGAGGCATTGAATCAAGGGGAGCAATGATTGAAAAGGGAGTATGTGTTTCCATCAATGATAAAAGGGGAGATTATTGAATGGTTTTGTCATTGATTCCAACGCCAATGATTGAACACTCTTAATATTTGTCATCAATTTCATCTTTTGGAAGCTACAAAGGAAAAAGCCCCTGGCAAACCCCTGAAGCCCCACACTTGTTCAAGAATTTGGGGATGAAGACAAAGAATATTGAACTCAAGATAACCATCATTGGATATTCTTCGTCAAGCCAATTCCAGTGGTATATGGCACGCTACAAGAACCCTCTCGGTTTGAGATGTATGTCCATCAGAAGATATGAAACCTAACTTTATGGTTCAAAACCCCAAGGGTTGCTGATGTGGCACTTCAAATTGAATAAGGAAACTAAGAAAAATGGACTAAAAAAACCAATAAAAATTACATGGGAAGCCAAGCCATAAAAAAATTTAATAAGAAAAATAAAAATATTGGAAACCTAATTCAGCCAGGGTTTTATGGCTTCAATTTGTAAACTTAGAATTTACCTCCATTTCTGCGTAATTAAAATTTGGCTCCTCCAAATTCTAAATTCGAATTTTGGCACCCTTCCTAGATACTTCTAAGGCCACTATAAAAGGAGATAAATTTCTCCTAAATATGAAAGCAATTAAAACGTTTAATATTATGATTTTGTCTCTGCGGCTAGGGAAATATTGAATAATTAAAGAGGTTGAAGTTTTGGTTTTGAACTATTCACTCGTATTCATTGGTGTTATTTTTTTCGGCATGGGATTCATTAGGGTTTGGTGTTTTTCAAGTATCCCTCAAGATATGCGTATGCCATTAAGGATTAATGCTACAAGTTCTTGCCACCCTTGAAACTTATATTCTATTAAAAATTCTATTGATCTGGAGTGTTATCAAATATAACACTTAGAATTAATCTTTGAGTCAATTGGTTAAATTAGTTATGGTTTTGAATTTTCTCAATAAAGTTCATATACAAAAAATTCATTTTGGTCATATAGTCAGTTTGTAGCGTCATGTTGAGTTTAAGTGGGGTTAATCATAAAGGTGAAAATCTAATCTTCCATGGGTTTTGGGCTTATTTGGTAATGATTGGAATTTAGACAGTTTTACTTAAATCCGTAGTGACTCCGATTAGGAAAATGGAGGGTTTGCTATGGAATTTTGTGACACTTATATAGGGAATCTATCACTTTGAACACTTGTCCCGCTACGAAAGAATGTTGTTGTGGTAATGGTACAATTTTTTTAAAAGGGTTATGGTCAAATTCACCGTGGGTCGTGAATATGTGATTTTTTCTTTATCCATTATCCCAAAAACTCTCTCACTGTATAGCTTCATTCTCACCTCATTCTCTTTTCACTTTGGCTCGGTGTTGTTGTCATTTGAATTGATTTTTTTGTCATAGGGAAGGTCTGTTGGTGTCAATCGTAGGTCTAACTATCTTTAGGATAATTTGCAAGTGACAAGAAGTTGCTCTCAACGTGTTTCTACCATGGCATAGAAACAAAATTATAAAGGAGGATCATTTGTGCCTTATGAACCAATGGATATGAAGATATTGGATGAGGACCCTGCTTTCACTAAAGCATTTTGCAGCGTAGGCTACCTTCGTTTTTGTCAGAAGCTACAGGGTTACCATGGGCAGATTGCCAAAGAATTTGTTATAAATTTCATAGGGACAGAATCTAAGGTTGGCATTTTGAACTTTTCAGTGTCCCTTGACACCATTTCCCGTGCTACATAGATCCCAAGGACTGGATAAATGTGGTCTAAAATGTAATGTTCCAAAACTGGAATTTCTACAACAATGATAATACCCTAAGGTATTCTAGAGTTGTAAATGCAGAAATATGCCTCATAATAGATTTCCAATGACAGATCCTTCAATTAAATGGTTATGCAACAACTTACAACTCACTTTGGACTCAAAAGGGTGGGGAAAAGAGGTGATTTTGGCCCTAAAATGAGTGTATTAAGATATCCGCATAAAAATAAGGTGGGATGATGATTGGATCTGATATATTAGGTCATGAGGGACCTATGCTCTGAATTTCAGTTCAAAAAAATAATTCTAGCTATGTTAAATAGTTCCTCCTTCCCCGACTAGGCTTTAAAACCCTGATTTCCCATGGCTTAGATTATGCAGAAATTTTTTGAAGCATGGATAGCGTAATTTCTAAGGCTTTTAACTGAAATAATTCTGTAACATCAGTATGGAAACTTACAATATGACTCAAATTATTTACTTTAGGAAAAACACAGATTTACATAAAGAAAGGCCTCAAATGAGGTGTTGCAACCATGGAATGAGACAGAAGAGTTGAACAATGTGATTTTTAGGAGGCTGAAGCTTCATTTTATTTAGTTACATATATGCAATAAATGTGTACATGAAAACATAGATCTATAACAAAACAGAAAGCCAAATAGGCTCTTTATTACACTCCCCTTGGGGAATCTTATCAATTGATCAACAACAGTGAGTAGATCTAATATCTAAGTCACAGTTCTACAACAGTATTTAGAAATTCTGCAGTAAATACATCAGAAAATGAATCAGATCTGAAGGTTACATGGATTGGTTGGCCAATCCATGGATCACCACAGTGGAAGGAAGGATCCTTTCCACTAGAGATCTCTCCTAAGATCTCTCCTCTAGGAGAACTCCAAAACCCCTGCAACTCTGCTCCTAAAGAATTACGTAGTTAAGGGAGAGAAACTGTGTTGTTTATGATAACATACACTTGGCTTGATGCCAAGATCTGATATTGAAGCACAAGCTATGGATGCACTCTTCCAGGAGGTTAAAATACACACTCACTGAGAAAAGGTTCCAATATAAGCTAGATCTTTGAAGATCTAGAGTTCCACTTGATGAAACTCACTTAGACAATGAAACCCTTACTGGATTTATGTTAATGAAACCCTTACTGGATTTATGTTGCCAAAGAGATATGGAGCTTGGCCATATGCCAAATAGTGGAGAAGAAACACAAACCCCTCCAAGAGCTACTCAATGGAAGGATGGAGAACCCCCACCAGAGATCCTCTCTAGTCTCTTGCTAAAAATCCCAGAGAACTAGAATTTGTCTAAGCAGAACAATTCTCCAAAATCATAATACATTCAACAACCCTTCTATTGAGCCTTCTCCTTCATTTTATAAGATGAGGATGTGCAAAACCCTAAACCACCTTGAATCACTTAACCCCTTTCACATGAGGTCCTCCTTCTAGAACTGCACTATCCTTTTAACAGATACACTGAATCTAGACAACACTATAGATTTGGTCAAGGTTGACCTAATCTCGCGGCTTAACCCCTTTCACAACTACAAGTGGATTTTATGTAAATGGCTCAGATATAGCTTTGTTTACATTGAGCATTGATTTATTCATTGATATAAGGAGTTTTACATGTCCTCCATTAGTCATTTATTCATAAATGGAAAATAAAACAAAATTTAAATATTCCTATTAGCTTGGGCTAATTAGGAACATTACAGTCCTCCCCCCCAAAAGTGTTGCTTGCCCTCAAGAAACTGACAAGGTGAGTGCTGCAAAATATCCAATGGAATTGTCTCCTCCCCGGAATGAACCAAATAGCTATCATCATGAAGTAGTGGGAGATACATAGAAAGAATCATATGCGTTCCATTGGCATTCTTAAGGCATGAGAGATGGTGAATAGTGGGTGCTTCAACCCCCATGAGAAACTTCAATCTCCATGCTATCATCCAAACAAAGTGAGCCATATTTGGTAGCTCAAAGAAATAGTCATCAATCCCCACCATATGCAATGTGTAGGGGCTCCATGGCTGGAAATGAGAGATAATAATACTCAAATCACGTTGTCACTCCCTCCATTTATGATAAATATGGAGCTGGTGATCCTGGGCTGCAATAATATAGTCCTCATGAAGCCAAAGGAGACTTGGAACTTCATGATTCCCTTCATGGATTCAAGTGAGCTGCCTTGCCCAATCTTCCATGCATATAGTGAATAGAGGATCTTCACCATGTGTGCTCCAAAAGAAACATGGACTAAGTGTCATATGACATATTGGATAGTGACAATAGTCCCTCCCTTGAGACCAGTGTTGTCCCTCATCTTGCTGCCTCAAATCATAGTACAATAAGTGGCCATCCCACCACCTTCTTGCTGCAAAAAGCTTCTTCAAAGCTTGGAAATAGTAGAGAATAATAGGTGTTGGTTGAATATGATTCAAGCAACACATGTCTTGCTGCAAATTCCCCCAAGTGAGAGACTTCTTCCAATGACATAAGCCCAACATATGGCTCCTTGCATAAGAAAACAAAGGATATGATGTAGCAGCCATACAATGTGCTATCCTCCTCTTGAATCATGAATGAATATGGGAGATTTCATTCCCAAAGGACACACTCAACCAATGTGTCATCCCTCCTCTCATGTTCCCAACAAAGATCAGAGCATGATCATAATCATAAGATAAACAAGCTCCCTTATGCCATCCCATGAGAGAGTTACAATTTCTCCCAAACCCAAGTACATACATGATCATGAGATACATTCCAAAAAGAAATACATGCAGATACATGAGACTCATCCCAATCACAAGAAAATATATGGACATGAAATTTGAAATGGGATGTCCAAACTCTCTTCTTGTCAACCAAAGCAACCATGCCTTATTCTTCTTATTCATCCTCTCATTGAGATACAAGGCATGAGATAAGAAAATATCAAACCTTAGGTAGTACCCATACTCACCCAATAGCAACCAACGTAGGACATCTCCTACTTGCATAAAATTCAGATGTGGTAAGTGGTTTCCCCACCACTTACTTGCTGCCCATAACATATCTCCATGGATAAAAGTGGAAGATATATCTGGTGCCTTAGGAAAGCACCCATCATGCTGCAAAATTTCCGTTAGTCCATCAAGGGAGTGGCCATGTTCAAAAATAGTTTTGGCCCAAAGTTGGCCATGAAGTTTATAAGATATGACACTCCTCCTTGGAGTCATGGCATTGATATATAATGTAAAAATAATGCATACAATCAGAAAATATAACATGATTTGCATAAGTATGCTCTTCACCAATATTCCTCCTCCAACAAGTGGATAGGTGCACAGATCTATCTCCTTCCTCATGAGGAGAAAGAGAGGGCTGAACTAACTCTTCCATAGAGTTATATTGCTGCTCCATCTTCATGTGATACATGGATCTTTGATAATGTTGATATAAGTCTTCTTCAAAGCCTTCCCACATGAATCCATTTGAGATAATATGGTGTGTTCTAATTAAAACAGTGGGGGTAGAAAGCAAGATATCATAGGTAGCACCTAGTAGTTGGTCTTTGAGTCTTGGCTCTCTAGTCAAATAGATCCAATCATGAAATAAAATGACTCCATCAACCACCTTATACCTCCTATATTTCCTTTGTCCATCAAAAACCTTACATGTGAAGAGGTTCTTGGAATATTCTACCAAGAGTTGGGATTCCCAAAAGGAATCAAGGCTTCTCAACAAAGACAGCGTTGTAGAGTTATGAAATGAAGTAGCCATCACCTCATCTTATTTATTTTTATGGAGAGATATCATTTTCTGCCCCAAATCTATGGAGTGGCCTTTTGACACCGTGCTAATGTCATCATGGGTATTTGACTTCTTCTTTATCAACACAAATAGATGAGTGAGAAATAGCAAAATAAATTTCAGGAAATTGTTCAGCTCTCCTTGAAATCTATCAATAGATCTTAGTGTTGTGGTAGCTCCCTTCAAGGCTCCCTCCTTAGCCAATTTTTTCATTGATGCACAAAGTTGAGAGAAAACTTTATTCTTCTTCTCATCAATGGGTCTCCCTGGTGAAATGCCTCCATGTAAAGAGGCATCAAGATCTGAAGTAGACTGCATAGATGGTTGGACTAATGTGTCCCTTTCCTTGCTACATAGTTCAGTCTCCTTCTCATGAATAGAAACCCCTTGAAATAAACAAGGGTGCATGCCCCTCATCATTGGATGTTGATCCATCCTTCCTCCTCTTGCTTGGAGTAAGGTATCACTACTCATAAGGTTGTCACATAATGTTCCTTGGGAATCACTTGCAAAGATACACAAGCTCTTTCCCTTGAAACAATAACTTCATCTCCATCCCCATGTGGTAATGGGTCTTCTTTTGAAGCGACACCATTGCTATTGCCTTCTAGCTCTTCCTTCTCATTAATATTTGAGAACACCTCACTATCAACAAGAGACCTTGGATCTTGGTCTTCTTTTGAAGGAGGAATCTCCATTACTTATTTTTGAGAAGAAATCTCTTCATGCAATGGGGGTCTTGCCCTTGGCAAGGTATAACACAAGTTTTCATCCCCTCCAACAGAAATCTGAAGTGGATTTTTCATAGTAGGTCTTTCCAACTCATGCAATGGTTTTTCATGCTCATGCTTTGCTAGCTCTTTCACAGATGTTTTAGCTTTTGTCTCATCAAATCTCTTCACCATTCTCCTAATGAACTTAGCATAAGTGGAAATATTTGCATTCTTCAAAGAAAAAGTTTCAAATAACCACTAAGCATAAGCTTTACCTTTAAGATGCAGCACTGCTACCTTAAGGGCTTCTTCTTCTGAAACTTGATGTAGATCCAGATATGAGTCTAGCTGATCTATCCATTCTTCAGTCGTGCATGTGGAAGATCCATCAAAGTTAGGCAGAAAAAATCTACCTCTTATTCTTCTATTGTTGGCTCTTCTCTCGTCCTTGAGCTGGTAGAAATATTGGAAGCTCAAGTGCTCATTGATTTCCCAAGATTCAGATTCATACTCATGAAGATAATCAGTCAAAGTCTCCTCCTTTGGTGCATCTTCCTCCTTCATCTTCCTTGCAGTATTCTTGACCTCCTTGGAGAGGTTCTATCTGGATATAAATTCTGATGAGAGTAATATCATATACTTAATCATTCTGATCTCTTGGGCTTAGACTCACAGGCTGAGCCAAGACTATGCTTTGATACCATTGTAATGTTCCAAACCTAGAATTTCTACAACAATGAGAATACCCTAAGGTATTCCAGAGTTGAAGATGTATCAATATGCCTCATAACAGATGTCCAATGAAATATCCTTCAATTAAATGGTTATTTAGCAGCTTATAACTCACTTTTTACTCAAAAGGGTGGGGAAAAGAGGTGATTTTGGCCCTAAAATGAGTTTATTCAAGTATCTGCGTAAAATTAAGGTGGGATGACGGTTGGATATGATATATTAGGTCATGACGGACCTATGATCCGAATTTCAGCTCAAAAAAATAATTTTATCTATGTTAAACAGTTCCTCCTTCCCCAACTAGGCTTAAAAACCTTGATTTCCCATGGCTTAGATTATGCAGAAATTTTCTGAAGCATGGATAGCATAATTTCTGAGGCTTTTAACTGAAATAATGCTGGAAAATCAGTATGGAAACTTATAATATGACTCAAATGATTTTCTTTAGGAAAAACAGAGATTTACATAAAGAAAGGCCTCAAATGAGGTGCTGCAACCATGGAATGAGACAGAAGAGTTGAACAGCGTGATTTTTAGGAGGCTGAAGCTTCTTATTATTTAGTTACAAATATGAAACAAATGTGTACATGAAAACATAGATCTATAATATATCAGAAAGCCAAATATGCTCTTTATTACACTCCCCTTGGGGAATCTCATCAATTGATCAACAACAGTGAGTAGATCTAAGAACTAAGTCACAGTTCTGTAGCAGTATTCAGAAAATCTGCAGTAAATACATCAGCAAATGAATCAGATCTGAAGGGTACATGGATTTTTTGGCCAATCCATGGATCACCACAGTGGAAGGAAGGATCCTTTCCACTAGAGATCTCTCCTCCAAGAGAACTCCAAAAAACTTGCAACTCTGCTCCTAAAAAATTACGCAGTTCAGGGAGACAAAATGAATTTTTTATGATAACATAAAATTTGGCCTGATGCCAAGATCTGATACTGAAGCACAAGCTGTGGATGCACTCTTCCAGGAGGTTAAAAGACACACTCACTGAGAAGAGATTCCAATATAAGCTAGATCTTTGCAGATCTAGAGTTCCACTTGTTGTAGCTCACTTAGACAATGAAACCCTCACTATATTTACAATTCCAAAGAGATATGGAGCTTGGCCATATGCCAGATAGTGGAGAAGCACAAAACCCTCCAAGAGCTACTCAATGGAAGGATGGAGAACCCCCACCGGAGATCCTCTCTAGTCTCTTGCTAAAAAGCCCAGAGAACTAGAATTTGTCTAAGCAGAAAAATTCTCCAAAATCATAATACATTCAACAACCCTTCTCTTGAGCCTTCTCCTTCCTTTTATAAGATGAGGATGTGCAAAACCCCAAACCACCTTGAATCACTTAACCCCTTTCACATGAGGTCCTCCTTCTAGAACTACGATGTCCCTTTATGAGATACACTAAATCTAGACAACGCTGTAGATTTGGTCAAGGTTGACCCAGTCTCACAGCTTAACCCCTTTCACACCTGCAAGTGGATTTTATGTAAATGGATTAGATATAGCTTTGTTTACATTGAGCATTGATTTATTCACTGATCTAAGGAGTTTTACATGCCCTCCATTAGTCATTTATTCATAAATGGAAAATAAAACAAAATTTAAATATTCCTATTAGCTTGGGATAATTAGGAACATTACATAAAGTGCAGAAGTTTCAACTGCTGAATTGTGACGAGTCTCTTAAGAAAGAGCACAAAGGGATTTATATGACTACAGGCATCTCCAAAACTTGCCTCAAAGAAAAATTTTCTAAACCCCTGGTGGTCATCTAGAAGCACTTCACATGTGAAGGTTCAACATGGTATACCAGTACCATTTAAAATTTGTACTACATTTCACAGCTAAACAACCTTTAGAAATTCCTTTTTATCTGTATAGAATTTTGGGAAAGATGGCTGACAAGTTCCAAGCCAAGCCTGATGCCAGTAATACCATTAGGGAACTTTTGAGGTCTAAAATGGGCCTCCTAGGGAAAATCTACAATCAAAATTCACCTTATGAGAACCAATCACATTTTAGGGGATGACATCATCCCTAATGGTTGAGGTGGCATTGCTTGAGTTAAAGATACTTACTTGTCACATTCTCAATGGTGGATAAAAACTCATGGTTAACCATGGTAGTGCTCTAATTACTTTTAAAGTCAAAGTAAAGTACTCATAATAAATGTCATTTCACACTTTTTGAATACAAATATATTTTTTCCATTTCATATTTCTTGAAAGAAAGAATGCATATCCCTATACATTTATTATATTATATTATATTTATATAGTATATTAATTACATGTTATTATACAATTTAAATAATATAAATTTATATTTATATTTTATTTTAATTTATTTAAGTACAAAGGAAAAATGAATTAGTTATTCAATGATAATGACTTTTTCTTCAAAAACTCATTATTATTTATAGTCACATCAATACAATTTTTTTTATTAATTCTATTTTGGTACAACATTTGAATTGAATTTAACTATGGTTACATGGATTGTGGTGAAAAAAGTGAATTGAAAATTCATAAATATTATTTTATTGGTTTAGCTATTATTTTATTATTTCCTTAGGAGGCCCATTTTAGACCTCAAAATTCCCCTAATGCTCTATTTTCCATCATGGTCTTATTTTATTGTTGGTTGTAGAAGAATTAAACAGGTTGAATAGGGATTCACTCACCTTTATATTTTTAAGTGGCTTATGAGTTAGATAATGCCACCCCTAGGAAAACTCCAAAGTCCCAATGAATATCCCCTAGGGAAGACAAAAAATCAGAGGGAGAACCTGTAGCTAAATATGTAGTAGAACCTATGGCAGTAGTAAAGACTTGTACAAGCACCAAGAGGAGGATGACGAAAATTCAAAGGAAAAGGAAATTAAAAGAGCCTGTACAAGAAAAAATTGAAATAGAGGTTTTCTAGAACATTGACTTAGAAGCTAGGCAGGAGGTGATAGAATCTAAACTAATGTTTAAGGAGTTAGAAGAATATATATCAAAGCAACTTGATTTCTATGAAAAGGTTGGAGAAGAATCTAGAAAAATAGTGAACAGGACATTACCTTTGGATAAAATGATGAAACACTTGTGCAGAAGGAACAAATGTTACAAACAGACAGGAAAAATTTGCAGGAACAAGTCAAAGCCTTAGAGACTCAAATTGAAATGATCAAAGTTGAGATTTTAAAGAAAGGTATCAAGATTTTTGCTAAAATAGATGGCACTCCTTGAATATGATAACATACTTAATTTTTTCCTATGATTAACTAATAACTTAGTAATATACAGCCTTGTACAACTATTAGGAGTGATAAGGAGACACAGGAAACCAAGAAAAAACAAAAAATTATAAAATTCATAGTTTCGTAGCAACTCCCCATAGTTAAGCCGAATATTTGCTACAAAATTTTTGTAGGTTTTCATGGAGGAAAAGACAAGTTTAAACCTCATATAAGGTAGTGCTAAAGGAATATTCTTAACTAAAAAAAATCAATGAAGATCCCAGAACTGTGAGAAAGGTTAGATGAGTAGAAAAAATGTGTTTTTTTCATTTGCTACCAAATTTTTCTATAAAACTGCCTAATTGTTTTTTCTACGTGATAAAGTTTTGATTGGTTTTTGGGAAATCAGACAACAAGGCATTAGATGGGCTAAAGGTCATAGGAGTGTCCACATCATCAGAAAATGGACTCCTATTTTTTAGGAATACAGTTCAGTAGGTCAACCAAATCAGCATACGCATGGCAAAAGCTCAACATTCCAAACCCAACACTCCATCACATTTCAGTGATTGGTTGCATTCGATGAGGGTCACCAACAGAATTTTTTGAGCTCATAAATGATAAGAGACTCCTATTTGTATTCAAATTCTGTTAAAATAGAAAATATCCCTATAAAGGCTCAATGTTTTGTAAGTCAATTATAATTAGGTCTCTTAGTTATGCATCGATCTAGCCCAGGTGGCAGATTTTTGTTATGAATACCTTTCTCTATATATGTGTAACTTTTTCACTTTGATGGGGGTTGATGGATGATGTGAGAGGACCACCATTGTAAAAAAATTCTTCAGTTAATATACATTTGTAGCAAACTGTCATTTTGACCTAAGATTTTGTTTTGGCTTATATATTTTATCTCCATGTTTTGTATGTTTTTATCAGTTTCATAGCAATCTGATTACTTGGAATTCATGTCACAATGCTCCAAATTCCTTCATTTTTCTATGTTTAAGATGTAAAAGTTTATTTCACGTCATTTTAAATCCAAAATTTCCTCAAATTCCATGAAAAAAATGTTATTTGTAATTGATTTTCCTTAATGGACTCCATGCCCAATTGTGGCAGTCATCCCACTCTCTTTCACCTGTAGAATCACATGAAGTAGAAATAGAGTTAGCCATGTGACAATTGAATTTTATTTAGAAAATTTTACTATTTTCCTTGAGAGAGCCCTCTCAGACTGGAAGGGCTAAATTCCAATTAAAATTTGATTTGAAATAGTTATGCTTGGTTGGAGGTTGACACAGCCCAGCCTATTCTAGCCTAGTGATAACATTTTGGTGCATCTGTCGAGAGTTGAAAGTTCTATCTTCCCCGGAGAAGAAATAAAAATATCAACTCTAATTATTGATGGTGAACAACAGTTGGACATCAATAGGATGTATATTGTAGATTTTAGACTTTTGCGATCAGTACTTTGTGTTGTAGTGTTTTCCGGGTATGTCGCATCCATGTTTTTTATTTCGACGTTTCAAACCAAACCACTGTGGTTCATCTTCAAGAAAAAGATCCATAAGTAAGTAAGATCTCACATGGGGAATAAATAGGGTAAAGAGAGGTGAATGGAGGGAAGCCGACTTATGAAAATTAATATGTTAATATTTATTTTTAATTAATTTCATTTAAAGATTTATTTATTTAATTTGATGATAGTTAATATATTAATTTAATTAATTAGTTAATTAATTGTTTGTGTTGTTAGATTTTTAATTAATTTCATAATTATTGATATATTTGTTAATAATGCATTTATCTAATTTTTAATTCATTTATTAAATAATTTTATTAATTCTTTCATAATTCCAAGTGATGAATTTATTTATTTATTTGTTAATTATTTGTTTATCTAAGAATTTGCTAATTCGTTCATAATTATTAAGTGATGTTTTTTAAGAACTTTTAGTAATTATTTAAATGATGTTGTAATAACTACCTTAATAATTTTCATAAATTATTAATAATTTTTAATAATATTTTTAATATGAGATCTAAAAAGTTAATTTAATAAAGTAATAATCTTTTTTATATTTTTATTTTTAATAGATGAGGGTGAGTGACTCCAATGGATAAAAGCATTAACAAGAGGTTGAAGGTTAATGGAAGCTTGAAGGTTAAGAGCTTTAAAAAGGAAGAGGACAAAGATAATCAAGGGGAAGGATGTTGGATTATAGGTTCATGGTGAGTCCTAAAACTTGTAATGGGCGGGGGAGAGTGCTGAATAGGGAGGAATGAAGGAACAACAGAGGAGCTAGAGCATGATGAGGGTTAGAAGGGGAAAGGAAAACCAAGGAGAAAGATAGGGAGGTACAAAATACCAAGGAAGAAAAAAAGGGGAAGAAAGAAGGGGACGAGATGGGTAAGGTGAGGGTAAGTTTATTGTTTTAGCACTAGAATCCAATTGTCGCTTATTTTCCAGCCCTCATCCTGGTTAAGGTTGTTGGGGTGTTTCCCAATTTCTATAGCTTCCCTAAATTTTCTGTTATGGTAATGATCTATTTTGGCCACCACCCTAGAGTTCTCAATGCAAATGAATTGATTAGTTTTGTTGGAGTGTTCAGCCAAAGCTGAGGTTTTGAGGCGGTTGTGTTTTATGTCAGCTACATGTTCTTGAATTCTTGTTAAGATAGATCGACCTGTTTCTCCAATGTATGGTTTGCCACATGAGCAAGGGATTAAGTAGACTCCTTTGTGGCATTTGGGGTCAACAGGGTCTTTAACATATTTGAGGCACTTACTAATTGTGTTCATGGGTTTAAAAGTAGTTTTAATGTTGTTCTTTCTTAAAATGTGTGAGATTTTATCAGTGATGCTAAATATTTATGGTAGGTTGAATTTTCCCACTATATCGTCCATATTTATTTTATTTTTATTATAGTTTAAGGCATTTTTAAAGGCTTTGATAACTTGGTCGCTTTTGTAGCCATTCTTTTGGAATACTTTCATGAGGTGGTTTTTCTCCTGTTCAAAATGTTCATGATCCGATATGCGTACAGATATAGTTGCTAATGTGTTGAGAACCCCAAGTTTCTGAGCAGGATGATGATGGGAATTAGCATGCAGATATTGTTCAGTGTGGGTTTTCTTTCTATAGACCTGATGAGAAAATGAGCCATCATGGTTTCTGCTGATAAGGATGTCAAGAAATGGAAGGCTATTATTCTCTTCAAGCTCCGTGGTAAATTTGATTGAATCAGAGAGGCTATTCAAGTGTTTCAGGAATATGTCCAAATTCTCTTTACCATGGGGCCAGATGATGCCGGTGTCATCTACGTATATTTTCCACCTGGTGACTCCAATGTCTAAGAATCCAAAATTTCAGAGTTTTCATGGCAGCTTCACTCTTCATAGACTAGTAACTTGAATAAGATAAGTTAAATTGCAAGAAGGAATGCCAGGTATGCCCCTATGAATCGGTCTCACATTCCTGGATTTCCCAATCCTATGCCTAGATTTGATTGGTTAACTTATCTTCCCATATTTAAAGATGAAAAGAAAGATAATGTTGCTCTTCATCTAGTTAGATTCCATATGCATGTACATAAGTTTCGAGTTGAGTTTCCGAAGGACTATCTCATGAAAATGTTTATGGCCACCCTAGAGGACAAAGCTAGAACATGGTATGAAGGGTTGCAGCGAGGGAGCTTGTTCTCTCATAAATATTTTCATAGGATGTTCTTCGAAAATTATGAGAAATCCCATTCTTCTTTATCATTGTTACAAGGCTATTGTGGTTTTTGTGAGGTTTTTATTATATATCTTAAAAGTCTTGGTTATAATGGAGAGTGCTTAGATGAGGATGTGTTAGAGGCACTTTATGAATTCTCTTCTCAGGTTAGTTGTCATGATAATAAAGAAGTTTTCCAATAAGCAGATGTGTCTTCTTTTCGTGAATATGAAATAGATCAGCACTTTTACAGCCAAGTTATATCCCATGAAATTTGTGAAAATTTGCAGCAGCCTTGCCAACCTTTAGGTGATAAAGAGGAACATAAATATGGTCAGTTACAGGGATCTTTACTTTTTTAATTTTATAAACCTTTGTTTCAAGAATATTATACCCAATAAATTAATTATTATCCCCGAACATATGAAAAATTTTCTGAGCATATTCAGAACAAAGATTTGAATGTTGAGAAACATGAAAATGGGCAGGAACAAGGAGAAGCTTATGTGAATCATGTTTCTTTTCATCATAAGGAGGAGGTTGATTTGTTGAGTATGCTTGAAGGCTATCATGAGGAAGCACTTACAAATAATAACAAGAAAATTTTTTATCAACAAGTTTCTATCCCAAAATGACTTGCTACGGTTTAAAGTGATTAAAAATTTATGTTTGTGCATGATGATATACATGAATTTCTCATTGTAATGCATGAGAAGTCATTTTTAAACATCCATGTAGCACATGATATGGTTGCTCTCATTGAATATTTTCATGAAAAATTAGATTCATGGGTTAAGAATGATGTTGAAGGCATTAAATAGGGACAACCTGTAGTTATGAATGAAGATTATCCTTTGGATCATCAGGACAAGATACTTTTTAGTGTTTTCAAGAATCCTTTTGTGGATTTGCTGCTTTCATCAAAAGAGGATATTTTTCATGGTTTCTAAGATCCAATGGTAAGTCTGTTGCAATCATCATTCAAGACCATTTTTGTGTTTTTTATGGAGCATGGATTCAATTTTCATTCCGAGTTTCCAATAGATAATCCGCTTATGATTTTGTTCAAGCACAATCAAGAAGCCCGGGTATTGGATTAGCTCTTTGACTGGCTATACTGGAAGTTTCATATTTCTTGAATTGAATGTTTGGTTTTCATCTATTAGAGTAGGATTGTTATGTACATAAATAAGCTTGTTGGGAAAGAATCTCTTTCAGAATTTAGTTTGAAGATTGTAGTTGCAAGTTTTGGTTTGTACAATGTTTTTGCTTCAATAGTATGTCAAGGTTCAAATGCAAGCTGAACAATATGACAAGAGGTTGGGAACTTCCAAATGAATAGGCAGTTGGTATGATGGTTCTTTTCTGCAAAAAAAGGGTGCAACATCCCCATTGGAGCCAATGTTATCCAATATAACACTTATAATTAGTATTTGACTCAATTGGTTAAATTAGTTAGGGTTTTGAATTTTCTCAAAATCAATTTCATGTACAAAAAAGTCATTTTGGTCATATAGTCAATTTGTAGGGTCATGTTGAGTTTAAGAAGGGTTAACCATAAAGGTGAAAATACAATCTTCCATGGGCATTGGGCTTATTTGGTACTGATTGGCATTTAGACAGTTTTACCAAAATCCATAGCGACCCCAAATATGAATACCAAGGGTTTGCTAAGGAAGCTCTTGACACTTCCGTAGTGAATTTGCCTCTTTGAATGCTTGTCCCACTACGAAAGTATTCTGTTGTGGTGACAGTACAATTTTTTTTAAAAGGGTTGTGGTTATTGTCATCGTAGGTCATAAGTACGTGCTTTTTGTCTTTATCCATTATCCCCAAAACGCTCTCACCGTATAGCTTCATTACTCACCTTGTTCTCCTTTCACTTTAGCTCATTCTTGTTGTCATTTGAATTGATTTTTTTTGTCATAGGGAAGGTCTGTTGGTGTCAATAATAGGTCTAGTTATCTTTAGGATAATTTGCAGGTGGCAAGAAGCTTCTCTCAATTTTTTGCTACCATGGCACATAAAAACATTATAAAGGAGGCTCAAATTTGCGTTATGAACCAATGGATATGAAGCTATTGGAGGAGGACCCTTCTTTCACTCAAGCATTTTCCAGCATAGGGTGACTTCATTTCTGTTAGAAGCTGCAGGGTTACTATGGGAATATTTCCAAATACTTTGATATCAACTTCACAGGGATAGAATCTAAGGTGGGCATGCTGAAATTTTCACTGTCCCTTAACACCATTGCCTGTGCTACAAAGATCTAAAGGATAGGAGAAATGTGGTTTAAAGTGAAAAAGTTTCAACTGCTGAATTGTGATGAGTTTCTTAAGGAAGAGCACAAAGGGATTGATATGACTACAAGAATCTCCAGAACATTCCTCAAAGAACATTTTTCTAGACTCTTGATGGTCATCCAGAAGTACTTCACATGTGAAGGCAGGTTCAACATGGTCTACCGGTACCATTTCAAATTTATACTACATTTCACAGGTAAACAACCTTTAGGCATTCATTTTTGTCTGTATAGAAGTTTGGGAAAGATGGCTGACAAGGTCCAAGCCAAGCCTAATGCCAGTAATACCTATGTTTTCCATCATGGTATTATTAAATTTCTGGTTGTAGAAGAGTTAAACAGGTTGAACAAATATTGGCTCTCCTTTCTATTTTTAAGTGGCTATGAGTTAGATATTACCACCCCTAGGAAAAATCCAAAGACCCAATCAATAACCCCTATGGAAGAAAAAGAATCAGAGGAAAAACCTGTAGTTGAACATGTAGCAGAACCTATGGTAGTAGTAAATACTTCTACAAGCACTGAGAGGAGGATGACTAGAAGTCAAAGGAAAAGGAAAGGCAAAGAGCTTGTACAAGAAAAAATTGAAATATAGGTTTTTCAAGAACAATTAATAGAAGCTAGGCAAGAGGTGATAGAATCTAAATTATTGTTTCAGGATTTAGAATAAGATATATCAAATCAGTTAGATTTCTATGAAAAGGTTGGAGAAGAATCTAGAAAAATAGTGAAGAGGACATTGTCTTTGCATAGAATGATGAAAAAAATTTGCAGAAGGGGAACAACTGGTTACAATAAAATAAGAAAAATTTGCAGAGACAAGTCAAAGCCTTAGAGACTCAAATTGAAATGATCAAATCTAAGCTTTTAAAGAAAGGTCTCAATATTTTTACTGAAATAGATGGCACTCCTTGAATATGTTAACATCCTTAATTTTTTCATATGCTATGTTTAAACAATAATTTTAGTAATATAAATTCTTGAAAAACTATTAGGAGTGATAAGGAGGCACAGGAAACCAAGAAAAAACAAAAACTAAGAAAATTGACAGTTTCGTAGCAACTCCTCATAGTTAAGTTGGATATTTTCTACAGAATTGCTATAGGTTTTCATGAAGGAGAAGACAAGTTTAAACCACAACTAAGGGAGTGCTAAAGGCATATGTTTAATTTAAAAGCATCAATGAAGACCCAAAAACTGTCAAAAAGGTTAGATGGTCAACAAAAATGTGTTTTTTGCATTTGCTACCAAATTTTTCTACAAAACTGCCTAACTCTATTTTTTCTGCGTGATAAAATTTTGATTAGTTTTTGGGAAATCAGAAAGCAAGGAATTATATGGGCTATAGGTCATAGGAGTGTCCACATCATCAGAAAATGGAATCCTATTTTTCAATAAGACAAGTTAGCAGGTCAACCACCTCAACATCCATGTGGAAAAATCTCAACATTCCAAACACAACACTCCAACACATTTCAATAGTTGGTTTCATTCGATGAGGGTCACCAACAGAATTTTTTGAGCTCATAAATGATAAGAGACTCCTATTTTTATTCAAATTATGTTAAAACATAAAATATCCCTATAAAGGCTCAATTTTTTGTAACTAAATTAGAATTAGGTCTCTTAGCTATGCATCGATCTAGCCTAGGTGGCATATTTTTGTTATGAAGACCTTTCACTATATATGTGTAAATTTTTCACTTTGATGGGGGTTGATGGATGATGTGAGAGGACTACCTTTGTAAAAAAAAATAAGTAATATACATTTGCAATAGACTGTCTGTTTGACCTGAGATTCTGTTTTGGCTTATATGTTTTATATCCATGTTTTGTATGTTTTTATCAGTTTCATAGTAATTTGATTACTTGGAATTCATGTTACAATTATCCAAATTCCTTCAGTTTTCTATGTTTAAGTTGTAAAAGTTTATTTCACATCATTTTAAAGCCAAATTTTCCTCAGCTTCCATGAAAACAGTGTTATTTTTAATTGATTTTCCTTAATTGACTCCATGCCCAATGGTGGCAGTCATCACACTCTCTTTCACCTGCAAAATCACATTAAGTAGAAATAGAGTTAGCCATATGAAAATTGAATTTTATTTACAACATTTTACTGTTTTCCTTGAGAGAGCCCTCTCAAACTAGAAGGGCCAACTTCCAGTTAAAATTTGTTTTGAAATAGTTATGCTTGGTTGGAGGTTGACACAACCCAGCCTGTTCTAGCCTAGTGATAACATGGAGTAAGGATATCATCATGGAAATATTTGGTTTATCTTGTTTTTGTAATGTCCATTGTTTTGAATGGATTTACTAGGATGGGTTTTCACCTGGGAGTCTTGGAAAGAAATTAGAGTTGAATTCCATCCTAGAGTGTGAAATCAAGAGTTGGAGGAGGTGATGGCGCAGATAGTATGGAGACTGAATGAGACTGGTTAATGGTTTTTCTGCCCCTGTGTGAGTTTTTTTTTTACATCATTTTACAAAGTGTAATGTGAGTCCTTTGTGGCGACCGGGGTGCCTGAATTCTTGGGAAAATATTCCTTTATATTTCTATTTCATAGGTTCTGATAGTAGCTGGTATGCCAATGAGTGGGTGTCTACATAGTTATTTCAAGTTTTTATTATCTGTCGACGAGGAGAGGGGTGAAGGAAACAATCAAAATTTTAAAACTTTATGGCATAAATGGACACACTCATTCATTATATCTTGACCCTGTAGGAGTTTTTGTTTCCAAATTTGTCATAGATGGTGGCACATTTGTCGGTGTGTCTGTTGCTGATGTTGTCAATAATGAATTATGGATTTTTGATTCCATGTATTTGAAATGGGGTACACAAAAGCCCCAGATGGAACCAAAGATAATGACTGCAAAAAATACATACTGATGCTCACTTGTTGGATTTAACTGGTCAGTGCCCTTATATTTTTGGCAATTCTCCCTTTATTTTTCTGATGCAAGCCCATGGACGCAAGGAGTGGACGAAAATTGGAGCCAATGGGGTAATGGTCAGACATAAATGATTTCTAGAAAATACAACAGTAATACTATAAGCGCATTAAATATACCTGCCACCATAGAAATTTTAATCTCATACACATTTAATGTGGATTGTATGCTCAATTATGGCTTAGGGGATGGGTTGGATCGTGATCTTCAAGGAGGTACCAAATTTAATGTCTCGAGTTAATGCATGACAAATATATTCCAGGTAATTCTTCTTGGTCCAATGATCTTGCATTTAATATTATTTATTCCCCCTCCTTTGTGGTTCCTCCACCCACTGACCCAGGACCATCCTTGCACTGGTCTGCCACCTCTGTCTCATCATCTTGATCTCCACACTCTCGGTTGTCTCCTCCACTACCCCGTCACCCTCCTTTGTCTCCGCCACTTCTCCCTCGCTCTCAAATGTCTCCGCCACCTCCCCCTCATTAGAAACCCCCTCCCACTACACCCCTCACATACTACACTCCAAATCATTAGACGCATAAGGCTACCACTCCTTCTCGCGAAGCACCATCATTTACTGCTTATCGATCCCCTCCTCATATCCCCTCGCCCGGACCCTTCCGCCTAAACTTAACTCCCCTCAACAAAATCCTGGGTGCTCGCACCATATGACTCCCACCTCGCCCACTTGTCCAATATTAGACATGTCACCTCATAACTCCATTGGGAGCGAAATTGAGACTCCCTTGCATAACTCTCTGATGGATCTTATTGATCTCACCATCCATGCTAGTAAATCGAAATCCCCTCCATTATCATCAGCCCAAATTCCGCTCAAAATATCACCACTCGAAAGAAGAGGGGGATACATAAAACTAAATTCTCTAAGAATTGGACCTCCTATTTCGCTTCGACATCCCTCCTGGATGTCCCCATTACTGCTTCTTCCTCTCGGGTCCTTAGAACATAGTTGTCCACTACCTGCCCTGTCCCATGAATTGTATATCTCCTAACCTTCATGGATTGGGAGACCACTCGAAACTACTCTCCCTGAAAAATATATTCTATTATATGTTTCTTTTTTTTATTTTGATATAAGAAACTATGACTTCTGCTGAGTGTGTTTTTCCATACTTTGGAAAAATATACCCGGATTGGCATATGGATGATGTAAATTCTATTGGTCTATATGGTGGTTTGGATACCTTCTTGGATCCCAAATGGGCTACATTCAAATAATATAGCTTATTTTCTAGCATATTGTTGTCCGGGTACATCAGGGGTTGTCCGTCGCAGAGACATATTCTAAATTTATATGCCCCATATGTCGATCTTCAGGTATTCTAGGATAGAGTGGAATTCCACGACATTCTAAATATTAGCACTCTAATTGTGGCAAGGGATTACAATGCTATGCTAGGTGAACATGAGTGATGGGGGACTAAGTGTCGAAGGGATCCTCTCATAGATAGACTCCCCCTGCTATTCTCTACATATCACTTTCGGGATATCTTACCGTGCCCACTCTCCCCGACTTGTTTCAACGACCGTGCAGGGAAAAAACTTATTGGGAAGCACCTGGACAGGTTCCTTGTAAAAGAAAATTTGGTTTATCTCCTTGGGACCATGTGGTCAAAGGTGGTTAAAATGCATATCTTAGATCACCTACCTATAAGTTTACTTTCACGACATTATGTGTCGTGCAGGGGCATACCATTCAAATTCTATCATGCCTAGCTAGATGATGAGGGGTTCATCACACTTGTCTCATATTTCTTAAAATCACATCATCGCGAGAGGTATCTCTCTCCTGGTATACACCTTTCATATATTTTTTCAGAATTAAAGCAACGGGTCTGTAATTGGGAGTGGGGAAAAAAGGTTGAGCACAAGCGGAAAATTCTGGCTATTGCACATGAAATAGAAAGTCCAATGGAAAATTTTTTTTCTCCTAGATACAGCCTTGAGTTGCAAAATACCAGTGCCTAGGACATCTTGAAATCACATATTAGATGTAGACAATTTCAAGGGTGCCTCTGACAGAATATGGATTAAGAGGATAATGATTGTGGTGGTTAAGGAATGATGACGACTTTGGATTTTGATTCATGTGAATTACCCTATACTACAAGAGGGATCAAGAGGCTGTAAGCCTTGATGGCTTTTCAAATGGGCCAAGTATGAAAAAATGAGCAAAGGATTTCAAAATATGTAAAGGTGCTGAGAAGGAACGGAGGAGGAACCCGCGAGAGATAGGCTTAAAATTCTTAAGAATTTGTCTCCCGTGAACTCAGAGGAAGCAGATGTAAGTGGAATGTGACCAACAATACAGATTCATGGAGCACAAATTAAGGGGGCACATCAAGTTTAACACATGAGCTTTATTCATACACGAATTCATGAATAAAAATGCATAGCACCAGCAGCTACATTACACGAATCATCAAAGCAGCAGAAAATTGAAAGATGATTATACATAAACAAGAGATTACTGATAAACGAGAGAATACAGATACATACTACTCATTGCTCCATATGGAATCCAAATAAACAATGTTGTATATCATATTATGTTCAAAACAACTCTCCCAAATATGTGTCTAAGAGCATAAAGAGCACAGTCATACAGAACTACAACAAAAATTCTCCAAAATTCAAAACCGTTCTTTCATCTCTGAACTCTCTACATATAGAGTTCTTCCTTAGCGTTTACGATTGAATAAACTTTCATGATCAACCCACACATGTTAAAATCAAAATATCATAACCAAATCGCAGATCATGCTTCGATAAATCACTCTCGGAATCAGAAAATCAATACAGAATTAGGTGAAATCAAGATTTCAACAGCGAAACATCATAATCAGATAGTAAAAGAAACAACATATTTGGCCACGGAGGCCAAATCCTAGAATCTTCAAATGGGGCGACAAGGAGTAGCCATGAACAGGTGGGCAGTCTATCTTCCATCACTTGATTCGACCTACCATCGAAAGCATCTACTCCCTTATTCTCATGTTTTCCATTAACTGTTACGAAATGGAAAGTCGTGTTGTGTGTGCCTAGCTCTTTAGCGGGGAGTTCTTGGACAAACTAAATATACCATAGTTTCATTTTTCCAGCCAAAAAATCATGTTGTGTTTGACTTGCAAAATTGGAGACCAAGTTTCGAAGGGGGGCTTGTCTAGTTTGTGGTATTGGATGGAAATGGCGGAAGTAATGGTGGAGTTAGCGGGATTAATGGCGGTAACAACCAATTTTCATTTATAATGGTAGAACTAAAAGTGGGGCCTGCGACATTAACACAAAACCGGATGGTTAACACTAAAAAGAGTGGGACAAAGGTCGTGGGAGGGCTTTGATGACATGGCATGGAGGTGGGGCCACCCGCAAATTGAAAACAAGGAATTAAGAGTTTGTTAATATGAGAAATGGGGGGTAAAGGTTGCAATTTGCAATTTTCGATATCGCAAATCGCAAATTCAAAGATTAACGCAGGTCAAACTCATATCGCAAATTGCAATCAGGAGTCGGGGATTGGGACGGATAATAAGAATGAAATAATGCGAAGTGCGATGTGCGATGAGTATAATGTGACGTGGCATGACGGAGGTGAGGCTGCCCACAAATCGCAATCGGGAGTCGGGAGTTTGTTATTATGAGAAACAGGGGGTAAAGGTTGCGATTTACGATTTTCGATATCACAAATCGCAAAGTCAAAGATTAATGCAGGTCAAAATCATATCGCAAATCGCAATCGGGAGTCGGGGGATAAGGATGGGTAACAAGAATGAAACAATGCGAAGTGCGATGTAGGATGAGTGGAAGGTGATGTGGCATGATAGAGGTGGGGCCACCCACAAATCACAATCGGGAGTCGGGAGTTTGTTATTATGAGAAACGGGGGGTAAAGGTTGTGATTTGCGATTTGCGATATCACAAATCACAAAGTCAAAGATTAACACAGGTCAAAACCATATCGCAAATTGCAATCGAGAGTCAGGGATCAGGACGGGTAACAAGAATGAAACAATGCAAAGTGTGATGTGTGGTGAGAGGAGAGGTGATGTGGCAGATAGGGTCGGTCCCATTTACATCGCAATCGGGGGTTTTGCTAAGGAGTGCAATGGTAACATGTATGGAGTTTTGCGATATGTGATCGGCGATTGAAGAAGGGGCCCACACCAACGTTAAAAGCGGAGGTGATATTACATATACCATATGTGAAATATGACATATGTAACGGTTTGCAGGATACGACCAGTGGGTTCTGGATCATAACACTTGGACCACAGCTCTTTCCTCTTTTGGCTGCAGGGTGTCCACCTGATCTGTGCTTGAATTGCTTGGCCTTCACTTTAACCATTCACACCTCATCCCTGTGATTTTCTTATAGGGGTCACTTCTCCTACCTTGTGTGTAGTCACATGCCAACATTGGCTCCATTTGGGGACAACATGTTGTTCTAAGTGCATTGAGAACCTGTAGACCTGAATTCTTGTGCTTTATTGGGTGCATGGAGTCACAAATGCATACTGTAAATCTGAACTGAAACAACAACTGACCTGTGCACTACAAACTATCAAAACGGAAATCATTGCCGCACCCTAAAAATATTGAATGCTAAAATCTGAACCATGCTGAAACTAAAATCTGAAACATACTTGAACTGAAAACTGCAAAGCAATCTAAAAATAAAACTGGAAATATGCTCATAGAACTAAGCTTATTTGCACACCTACCTACCCTAATCTGTTGGAATTACTGCTATTCCAAATGTTACAATAATTCTAGTGTAACCAGGCAAGAAACTGCTCTAATAACTTTGTTCTTTCACTGTTTTTCATCAAAATCAAGAACAAACCTGTTAATGATATTTGATAGAAATTCTTAGCCTGATCTTCATTGCAACAAGCTTGGTAAACCTGAACAACAACATAAATTCTGAAAAGGTATGGTGGCTTTGTGATGAATAATTTCTCAATATAGATAGTCACTGGATCAAGATACACTTGACCTATTTTGGAATATGCTAACCCAATCAATCCAACCTCGTAACTTGGTATTGCACATGTGTTCTCCATGTCTTCAAACAACTCAGAACATATTTTCATTTTATCTAATGAATTTTGTGTCGATACTTCTACTGAACCAGACAATAGGGCAGACTGTCCGATCATATCCATATCATAGCAGTTTCTGAAATTATTATGTGTGCATGAAAACTGACTTTGAAAATTCCAACCATTCAACATATCAGATATTGGGTCATGAAGTGCTTTAGATGACTATAGCGTTGGTTCCACTAACATCTCATGATTTCTCCTATGATTATCAACCAAAATGTGACCAAGATTCCCTTTCAAAATCTTAGATGAATTAAAGCATAAAGGTAGATAATCAAACTAGATCAATTCATCCTCTATTTTAAACTATGCCTCTCTACTCAGCAGGTTCACTTCCACATCAACTGCGATATATTTAATTTCTTCAAGGGTTGCAATGTCGCTTTCTCTTTCTTGGAATTCCATCTCTGGATTAAAGGCATATGGGTATTGCAAGAGAGCTACTCCTGGGGGTGGCCTTATATCAGCAAGCATTGAATTATACACCTTATTGAACCTAGATGAAAAATATTGTACTACCTCCCCTGGCTATCTTTTTAAATTTTCATACTCTTCTATGATAAGAAAGACATTTCCCATGATTTCCCATCAACCTAGGAAAACTTGCATGAATTGATGAAAATTTCTCATGCAAGCAGCTGGAAGATTCTCAAACCAATTTTTAACTTTACCTTGCCATGGTAGGACAAACATCCTGATACATACATCATCTTATTCCTTTACTGATGACTGCAATACACTAACTAAAGGATCATGGTAAACATGCAACATAAGATCTTCTAGAAGATTTGTAACAGGAAAACAAACCTCATTCCAAATTGTTGCTTTGCTTGTGTGTTGAAACTGATTATCTTCAAACAGCAAGGGAACCAATTGTTTTTCCTCATTATCCATGGTAGTCAAGTGATCTGAGTGTCCTTTACCATTCTCTTTATCACACAGAAGCTTGCAAGGGAGTTGCAAACTCTCGTTAATTCGAGTGAAGGAACATGATTTGCAACAAGCTATTGTACTACTTCATTAACATCAAAGAAATAAATTAATGATTGAGAGCTCTTATGATTTTCTTCAAGGACTGTAATTTGAGATAAGGTGCAACCCAAAAGAGAATTTGAGAGATGGTCATCATAATGCAAATCTGATTGGTATTTAATCTCTAAAGGAAACACTTCTTGTTTAAGATGTCCTTGTGGATCTAGACAATTAAGCTCTATTGCCTATGTTTCCAGATCACTAGACTGTTATTGATTTTTAGTGTTGTCCTCTGGGAAACACTCCAGCTCTTCCCCTTATTCATGAAGGGTAAGCTCACCTCCCTCTTCTTTAGAATAGGTTAGGAATTGATTTTTTACATGCAGTCCAAAAACCACTATGGGTCGTTCTTCTTGGAGATTGAGGCTATCAGGCAGAGGGCTTACACCATGGGGCTGCATAAATCAAGACACCTGAGCTTTGTATGAAGGTTGTTTCAGAAGATCAATCAAGGGAATCAAGATCTTGACTTTCTCTAATTATTTCTGGAGTTTAAAGGCTGTGGGCGCTTTTTCTGTAATAGCTTCATTGGAATGTTCTTTAGGATGGTCGAGAAGGTTCAAATTTATAGATGGGGACTTCTCATTTCTTGAAGAATCAACTTCTTGCTTTGTGGAAGTGGATGCAGTGGCCTTATGAGGGGCTAACTCATCTGATGGCTTCTTCCCTTTACTAGCAGGACTATGAGGGGCTTATTCTCTTGATATTGACTCTTCATTTTGTTCTTGCACTCGGGTTCTCATCCTGGAGGAACTTAGGTCATACTTCTTGTGGAGTTGAGCCTGCATGAAATCCACGAACTATCTGTAGTAATTGTCAATATATTGATCTTTTGGAGGGACTTCCTTCTCTTCTTGCTCACCTTGCAGGGTGAGTTCACCCTCCTCATCATCAGAGTAAGCGAGGAATTGATTCTCCTGACTATTTGTGACTTCCTCAGTCTGTCCCTCCACTTCTCCCTCAAAGTATAGAGGAGGTTGAATGTGGTCTTGATGTTCCTTTCTATCCTACTGCAACAACTGCTGAGGGGGCTTCCAATACTGAGGATTAAACCCTCGATTAGGAACAATTTGGGTGGGACGAGGAGGGGAATTTTTGGCATCCAATTCAAGCTTAATCAACTTATTGGAAAGGTTCTTGATTAACTTATTCATTTATTCAATTCTATACTCTTGTGATTCCCTCTCCTAATTTGAAGTAGAAGCCTCTTCCCTGTTCTTTCTTCTCGCTTCATGTTCGATCTTTCCCTTAAATTTACTAGTAGAAGAAAATTTTTCTTCTACCTCCAATGCATCAGTCTAGATCTGATCCAGAGATGTGGATTTTCTTTCTCTTAGGTTGAACCAGAACTCTGGTTCGAAAGCTCCTATGAAGACCACCTTAGCAGCTGCTTGGGTAGGCTTTATTTCAGCGGGAATATTATTATAGAGCTTATTGAACCTATTTATGATTTATGTTACATCCTTATTGTGTATCTTCTTTAGAGCATTGAACTCGGTGAGAACGTATCAATGGTCCCTCTTTTCTTCCCATTTCAATGTGAATAAATTCTCCATTTCTTCCCAAGTGTGGACTGTGTTATCAGCTAGAGACTTGAACCACTTTCAAGCTTCTCCATCCAAGGATTGGATGAAAAGCCTTAACACCACATCTAAGTGTTCTACATTCACATTCTCAGCAAAAGTGCAGAAGTTTTCAATATGTCTTTGCATCGGAGTATTATCTTCCCCAGTGAACCGACGGAGGAGCTTTATATAATCTTGTGGCATATCATTTAGTGGCTGAGGGAGGGCCAAGGGGGCATACTTGTTCAAAAGGAAACCCAACACAACCATCTGATTTAGAGGTGGGGGTAGATGGTGGATCTGAATCTAGTGTGAGGCCTGGTGAAAGCCAAGATTACTTCTAATTAGGACTATTTTAAAATGGAGTCGCTAAGGTGAGGAATACACAACTCACCTATCTGAAGGGTGGAATTTATGTTGTATCCAAGGAAACAAATTTATTCATTAGTATCCCTAGCAACAGCACCAAAAAAATGTTGTTGTTCCTAGAGATAGCCTTGATTTGCAAAATACCAGTGCCTGGGACATCTTGAAATTAGAGGTTAGATGTAGACAATTTTAAGGGTGCCTCTGACAGAATATGGATTAAGAGGATAATGATTGTGGTGGTTCAGGAATAATGAAGACTTTGGAGTTTGATTCATGTGAATTACTGTTGGGAGTTTTAATTTTTAGATTAAACCTCTCAATATTAATTATCAATCCAGGAGTCGTAAACGCGAGTTGTACTGCGTCTTGGCTCAGGTTAATGGTCAGAGTATAAATATATTCCTTTTTAATGATCAAATAGGTACTGAAAGGAAACAAAACTTTATTGGCAAATAAACAATCTTAAAAAGGAAACCTACTAAACTAATTCTTATCAAGCAAACTCCATACAAAAATTAAACTATAAGGAAATACAAAGCAATTCTCAATCATATAACATTCTCACATTGTAGCTAGATAACTTCGGAATTCTACTTTTAAAATATCCTATGATAACTTGAAAATCCTAATCTATTTGATCTTTTCACTAGCTTGAAACTAACACTTAGAACTAAACTGGAGATAACCAAAAGAACACACACATTACTCTAATAATAACTTCAAACATTAAACTAACTAGAACTACTCTTGATAACAACTTCAAGATTCAAATTAACAAAGGAAAGTTCTAATTATTGCTGGAATAAAACTACTTCACTTTATGTAAAATAACATCTAAAAGATCCTATTAAAAATAGCATTACAATTAATCTATGAGAAACCTTTGATTCAAAGAATCTAGATTAAATGAATCATCCAAAAAAAAGCTTACTCCTAAAAAACAAATCATGTAACTAAATCACACTGCATTTGAATTGATATCTCTACCTGCACAATCAAATCCAAACTCAAACTTGCTCTTATAAGGAAATGATTACACCATGAAAACAATAATGATTCTAATTAAAAAGAAATCTAATTATTAAGTTAAGTCCCGAGATGCATAAACAAATTAAATGAGCATTAAATCCTGCAAACATTCAAAGATATTATGTAATGAAAACCTTGAATTAATATTCTAAGTGGGTAGTGTTAACATATTCGAATTCAAAGCATCTAAATATATTCTAATTCTGATCAACTCATAAATCATTATGTTCTTATGCTCCCATTACATTCTATTTTAATAAGAGGAATAGAGTATAAATCTATATTGCAACTCAAGCACGGATTATGTAATGGATCAGAGGTTACAATAAATTATTTACTCCATTGATTTGCGCAATACGAAGATCACTGAAATGATTTTAAATTGAACCACACATTCACACAGAAACATGAAACGTTAAAATCTCGCACATCTAATTATCCTATGTTATTGAGATCAAGCTTAGCTCCAAAGGTGGTGAGCACTTCCACGCCAGGAGTAAGATGAATTACTGTAGTGGAGGAAAGATTTTAAAACATCATATATTGGAATTCGAATGAATCATGGCACAACACTACTGCTCACGAATTGAAGGCGATTGTATATATTTAAAACAACATTTGGCAATAGATTTACAAAAGTCACGCACAACTATTCTAGTTATACACACATCAATTTCCTATCTCCATTACACTCCTGCAAATTCGATGCCAATTCTACAGCTGAGAAATTCGAATTTACATTTGAGAAATTCTGCTTTACATCTGAGAAATTCTGCCTTTTATTCCTATCGATCTTAGCTCATCTAATTGACGGACTCGGTCTCTCCCTTTTCTTAGTGCGCAAATTCTACTTTATAGCAGCAACGCTGCTCTAATTCAATGGTCAATAGTTACACATAATACAAACTTAGGATATTTTTTTAATACAATCAATTAAATTAGGAATAGGAAGATTCACTTAAATCTTGGCTCCTGGAAACAATTTGATCCTCATGCATTGCTGGCAGAGGCAACACACATCTGGAAAGCTTCAATCCGTGATTAATATTCTTGTTGCAACAAGCAGGTAAACTACGCATTATTTGTCACCATGCGTCTAGCGGATGATGCCCAATAGGGCGCCTACAAACCGACATTCACGTGCGTTGTTGGCTCCAGATATAGATAAGAATAAGTTGTCTGCCTTCAAAAACGAAATGGCACTGGAAAATGACTTATTAATACCTTTCAAATGGATCTCTAAAACATCATGCCCACGTAAATCATGATTCCCAACGTAAGAAAGTGTCAATGCATCCTTGTTGCGTGCAGTCTTGTATAACTAACTCATTGCTTCAGTAAAGAGATTGAACAGGTTGTGGAAAGATGAGATCCGTTAGATGATCAGACCTAGGTTCCCATTTCGTTTGTCAGTATTTTCCAACCATTCTAATTACAACATGTACCGGAAGATCAAATTCAATGTCCATGCTTCCACACGATAAGTTTTTCAGTGGACATATACAAGAAATGCACAACTCCCAAGTCAAATGAATAGTAAATATTTTTAGTTGATGGGGCAGCATTTCCATGGTTGTAATGGCCAGTCATACTCGTGATTCCCTATACATACATGATAAGGAACCTTGGATGTGAAAGGCTCAATTTGTGTAAAGAAAGCATTCCATTACCATGCATAGCCTCTGGCATAACTGATATCACCAATAATAAATGCAACATTTCCATATGAATCTTTATCTGAAGATACAAAACTCTGAATAAAATTCCATCCACCCTCATCACCTCCAACATTGCAGAAATTTGTACAGTCAACCATGCTTCTTTACTGCACCTGAATCCTTATATCCTTAGCGTGAAAAATATTCTTGCAGTCCCATGAACCTCAGATTGTCATAAAAACCCATCGTGTTCCTCCAGAATGATGGTTTAATCCTTTAAAACCCATCTTGGATTGACTTCCAAACCAATGCATTAGCACTCCTAGATGCATGATGGAAGGAATTATTAAAAAGTAGAGGGGTAGAGCTATTGTTCCCAGTAGCAAAAGATATCATTTTCCATCAACAAGATGAAGGTTGGAAGCATGACTTAACAATACAAATGCGAACTCCCCTGCCATCATGAAAACCTATTATTAATGATATTATTACACAAAACACTTATTCAATTTAATTAATAACAAGAATTTATAATTAATAACCATTGTAGCTAAATGCCTCTAATTAAAAACATAATGGATAAATAATGATTAAAACACTACGTATAAGCAAGTATTTATTTGATAAAAAACCTAAAAAATTGGACAAAGATGCAGCTCAACAATTACCCTATACTGAGACAATGATTTGTATTTGTCTCTGCAACAAACAATGGCTTTCTAGGGTTCTGAAATATTCTACAATGGCGCTGCCCTAAGTGCAGACTGTCAAGCCGTAGACACCTCATGCACTCGGCTCAGTGATCCTTCTGTACACTATTCACAGGCTATGACTATGCCTTTGGGGGGGGGACAATATGCGTCCCCCTACAAACGGTAGTGAGAACCAAACTCTAGCGCCAGACAAGAATGATGTAGCTCAGACTCCCTCCATCACGATAGAGCATAAGTAGGAGGTTGAAGCAAAGCAGAAAAACCACACGCAAGCATCCACGGAAACCACGGAGACGCCAAAAGCGACTTCGGCTACTTGCAAACCCATAGCGACTAAAAGACCCAAGATCGACCTGCCCAACCATTGTATTAATGCCCATATAAATTTTATGGGAGATCATGCACTTATCAGCAAGTTTATTGGCTTCTAGACAACGAAGAAAGCCTTGCATGGCTGGATCACTTTGAAGTGGAAACCCAAGGGTCATGTTACCTTGCAGTTAGGGCCCAAAGGTTTCTTCAATGCCATCTTTAACTGCATAGAAGACATAAACAGGGTTTTAGATGGAGGGCCTTACTTCTTCAACTCCGCTGCCTTATATCTAAGAGATTGGATCGAAAGATTCAACCCAGATAAAGAAAATTTCAACTGGGCTCCGGTTTGGATCCATATGTACTCTCTACCTCTAGAGTACTGGGATGAAGAATCACTTATAGCTATTGGCAAAGGTCTAGGCGAGTTCATCAAGTGATCCGGATTTATGCAAGAACACAAAAAAATAAACACATAACCATAAATACAGAGATTCAGCGGAAATAACACTTCATTTCATTAATATCAAAGAACTGAAATTTGCTTACAGACAGAATGGAAATGAAGCTAGCTAGGGCGCTGGTAGCTATCTCTGAGAAGAGATGTGGTGGCTACAGGCCTCTGAACTGAGTTACAATGAGGCTCAAGGGAATATTTATTATTTAGAAACAATGGGAAATCCTAAACAGCCAAAACCCTAACCCTAGGAGATGAAGCACCAAAACTATGGGCCTCGTTTGGGTAAATTGGTGTTTCAACTTCCCTGGGGCGTAACTTTGGCATACGATCTCCGTTTGACGCATACCATACCTCATTAGAAATATCTATCTAAGGAATACAAATTTTGAATGAGCAACATCAGTCCACCCATGTTGCTCTCTATTTTCCCAAAAGACGTCGTTTAGGGCCTCAAAACGGCTCCGGAAGTTCAGGACACGAAAAACTGCTAAAAATAGTAAGTTGTGCCGAAACTGAAAAACTGAAAGAGAAAATGGTGGGGCCCCAAGTGGAATAGGCGGGTGACCACCAATAACCATCTGGATCATTCCTCCTCCCTTAGGAAGCAATGGTCCCCATTGCGTTAAGTTCCTCCATGAGATGAGGAAATTTCTGCTGAACTTGGTCCCTGGTGAACCACTTTCCTTGGTGCAAGAGTTGGCCAGCTTTGACAACCCGATACAATTGGATCTTCTGTTGGCGAGTGTTCTTGATTTGCATGTCCATGATACAATCTGTGGTGGCCTGTTCCATGCAGTCTGGGTTTAACTCTGTTGGTGTGAGTTGTTCTGCAATGTCCGAGGTGTCTAGTAGAGGTGGGAAGTAAGGACGAAGGCGATCCACATTGAAGATTGGGTGCAGACCAAGGAATGGTGGAATACTGAGCTCGAATGCATTGTTCCCTACAGCCTTGGTGATGGTGTACGGCCCGTATCGGAGCGGGCGAAGCTTGCGGTGGGGTCCAGTGAGGCGCTCCTTCTGCAAATGTAGCCATACTTTGTCACCCACCCGGAAGTTGTGTGGCACCCGGTGTTGATCATGGCGTTGCTTGTACTTGGCATTGGCTCTGTCCAATATATCATGAACCTGTTGGCGGATGTGCTGAATGCGCTCGATGAAGCTACTGGCTTTGTCAACTTCAGACTGGACATGAGCTGAATTGGCCTGAGCAGCTGCAAATGGCATGGCTACGTCAATGGGACATAGTGGCTGGAATCCCAAGCCCACCTGAAAGGGGCTATGGCCGATTGAACTGTGGAGAGCCCAATTATAACTATGTTGTACATAGGGGAGGCTCTCATCCCATGTGCGTGGATGCTTTGAATTGTACATGCGCAGAATGTGTACAATCATTATGTTGACGACCTCTGTTTGGCCATCTATTTGGGGATGGAAAGCTGTGGATTTGGTGAGCTTGGTATCCAACATCGACCAGAGGCTGGACCAAAATGTGTTGAGGAACCTGCTATCCCGATTTGATATGATAGACTGTGGGATCCCAAAGTGCACCCACACTCGTTCAAAGAAGAGTTTAGCAGTGGCTTCTGCTGTGATATTCTTCTTGCAGGCCGCCATAATGGCCATCTTCGAGAATCTGTCGACGACCACAAAAACACAGTCATTTCCCTGCTTAGTAGAAGGCAGGCCCGACATGTAATCCATGGAGATGGATTTCCAAGGTCGACTAGGGGTAGGTAGAGGAGTATATAGGCCTTGCTTCTTGATGGTCGGTTTGGCAATGGCACAAGCAGTGCAGGATCTGATGTGCTTCTCGACATCCTTTCGAAGGTTCGGCCAATAGAAATACTTCTGCAGGATTGCTACTATTTTCTCAACCCCGAAATGCCCAGCGACTCGACTGTAGTGTGCTTCCCATATCATCTTGGCACGCTCGCTTGAAGGAACACAAAGGTGTCCCAGGTGACATAAAAGTGCATCTTGGAGGTGAAAATTTGGAACTTGCGTACCCCCCAAGAGTGCCTTGTAAGTGTGGCAAAATTCTAGGTCACTCTCATAGAGAAGTGGCCAATCAAAAGTCTCGTGCCCACAAGAGTTGAGCACAGTGGTGAGCACCACGATCGGTGGTCGGCTGAGGCAATCTGCAAAATTATTGGTGCTACCCTTCTTATACTTGATGTTCAAATGAAACTATTGCAGATATGTGGACCACTTCTGATGGCGATCATACTGCAACTTCCCTTGTGTCTATATGAACTGTAGGGGCCGGTGGTCTGTGTGGATGATTGTTTCCTTCCCCAAAATGTAATGCTTCCATTGTCGACAAGCTTGCACAATGGAATACATTTCTTTGTCATAAGTGGGATACTTACGAACTGTGTCAGAAAATGTCTCACATTGATATGCCACTGGATGTCCCTGTTGAGTAATAATTGCCCCAATAGCATAGTCATAGGCATCTGTCTCGATCTCAAATGGTTGTTGCAAGTCTGGTAAAGTGAGCACTGGGGCAGAACAGAGGCGATTTTTCAATTCTGTGAATGCCTTTTGTTGAGGTTCTGACCAAAAGAATTTTTCTCTCTCTCCTCCCTTGGTGACTTGACTCAAGGGCCAAGTGACATGAGAGAATCCCAACATGAACCTCCGATAGAAATTAGCAAGACCCAAAAAGCTGTGAAGCTTTGTTATAGTCGTTGGGGCTGGCCAATCCCAAATGACTTGGATCTTGGTTGGATCCACATGCACCCCCCTTTCATCAATAATGTATCCCAAATATTGAACTTGGATCATGCCAAAAGATCACTTCTCCAAATTTGCACACAACTTGTGTTGCCGCAGTGTTTGGAGGACTTGTCGGATGTGGTAAAGGTGCTCTTCCCAAGTCTAGCTGAATATCAGAATGTCATCCAAGTACACCACTACAAATGAGTTGGTGAATGGCCGCATGATGTCATCCATCATCCTCATGAAGGTTGCAGGAGCATTTGTCAACCCGAAAGGCATGACCAGCCATTCGAAAAGGCCTTCCTTGGCTTTGAAGGTAGTCTTCCACACATCGGAGGGTTTAATCGGTACCTGTTGATACCCCGACTTCAAGTCAATCTTGCTAAAATATTTTGCACCTTTGAGTTGGTCCAGAAGGTCATCAATCCGTGGGATCGGGTACCTATTCCGGACAATGATCTTGTTCAGCACCTGATATTCAATACGGAGTCTCCACGTCCCATCCTTCTTCTGTACCAACACGATTGGGCTCCCACAAGGTGATGAACTTGGTCAGATGTGACCTTTCTGCAGCAGCTCCTGAATCTGCCTCTTGATTTCATCATTCTCCAGAACAGAGCACCGATAGATCGGTACATTGGGTAGCGAAGCACCTGGGGTCAGATCAATTAGGTGCTTGACCTGACAGTGCAGAGGAACCCCTGTGGGTGAGGTGAAGATGTCCCCATACTCCTCCACAACCTTATCCATTTGTTGTTGTCATGTAGAGGAGCCCTGTCTGGAGGTCGTGGCCACAGTCTTCTTCTTGCCCTGGGGGTGGATCATCAGGAAAACAAATTTCTTGTTTTGGGAAATGAGCTTACTGCATTTTTTTGCAGTAACGAAAGAGATAGTGGCAGGAGGTGGTACCTCTGGTATCCTATACAACTTATTTCCCAAAGTAACAATAACAGTGCAAGGCCAAGACTCATACACAGCATGACGCTTCCACAAGTATGGTTGTCCTAATAATACATTAGAAACATCAATAGGAGCAACGTCACATAATACCTCATCCGTGAAGGGCTTGACGCTATAGGGAAGGCGGCACTATTGGCTGACGCGAAGATCTCGTCCTTGGTGAAGCCACCCGATGGTGTATGGATGTGGGTGAGATGTGGTCGGAAAGCCCAACCACTTCACGGCATCTGCTAGAATGAGGTTCTTTTGGCTCCCATTGTCGACAATGAACTATACCGGGGATCCCTTTACCCACATCTAGGAGTGGAAGAGACGTTCCTCCTCCTCTGGATCTTCCGGTTCCTCCTTCTGGATCTTCGTAGTGGCAATATTGGCATTGGGCTCCGCATCAATAATCTATTTCCCTTTGTCATTCCACTTGTCAGGTTCTGATTCAAATTCAGAGCATGCATCTGACTCAGAATCCCGCATCTCGGCCACCAACGACTGCTTGGCCCGACACTCACTTGTGTTGTGAGTGGAGCTCTTATGGAACTCACACCACTTTCCCGTGTCCTTCTTTGTCTTTGCGATTTTGTTCTTTGCTTGTGGCTTCGACAGGTTTTCTTGAGTCGCCATGCCTTGGCTCTGTCCTTTGTTCTGCGGTTTGGGAGCACCTTTCCCTTGCTTTTGATTCATAGATCCAAAGTCTCGCTTCTTCTGTTTGAATTTCTGCTCAATCTTGGCAGCATACCGGTATGCTGTACCAAGCGAGGAGATGTCGAGGAACTCCATTTCCTCTTGAATTTATCTGTGTAGACAACTGTGATACTTTAGCACCAGATGCTTCTATGAATATTTGATACCCAAATTGGTGCGCAAGTTATGGAATAGATTTGTCAGCTCATGCACATCTTGATCCCTTTGTTGTCGCAGTGTGGTCCATTGTATGTACTTGTCCTCATAGCTCCCCATGGGATAGTATTGTTCCTTGATGGCATCTCGGAAATAATTCCAAGTGGGTATGGCCGAGAACAGAGAGGGTTTTGTCTCGTCCTTTTTATCACAGTGGGTTTCCCACTAGTCCTTGACATGGGGGGCAGCTTTGAGGAGTGAAAAAATAATCTTCTCCCTATCGAAAAAGTCATGAACCGAGAAATATCCTTCTAACATATTCAAACATCTATCTACAACATCTGCATCTATTTGACCCTCAAATATGTGAATGTCAAAATTTACTTGTACCTTAAAAGGAGTCACACCTCCAGAGTGGTTGTTGGATGCAGATGCGCCGCCAATCGGCAGCCGTTGAAGGATCTAGGAAAATTTATCCATCATCGCATTCCTTTTTCTTTCAAGGGCCTCCTCGAGCAATATTTTGATAGGATCTCCGGCTCCCTCATCTTTCTTTTCGTCCCCCATGGGCGTCCGTCGGGGTTTGCGAGGCTGATCTTGCAAAGGTTCCACCAGATCGAGCCCTAAATCCTTATACCCCGACCTCGTTGGGGACATGCAAAGAAGGATCAAGAAAAAGTAGACCCCTCTGATACCACTGATCCGGATTTATGTAGGAACACAACAAAATAAACACATAACCATAAATATAGAGATTCAGTGGAAATAACACTTCATTTCATTAATATCAAAGAACTGAAATTTGCTTACAGACAGAATGGAAATGAAACTAGCTAGGGCGCTGGTAGCTATCTCTGAGAAGAGATGTGGCGGCTACAGACCTCTGAACTTAAAATGAGGCTCGAGGGCCTATTTATTATTTATAAATAATGGGAAATCCTAAACAGCCAAAACCCTAACCCTAGGAGATGAAGCACCAAAACTATGGGCTTCGTTTGGGTAAATTGGTGTTTCAACTTCCTAGGGAGCGTAACTTTGGCATACGATCTTTGTTTGATGCATACCATACCTTGTTAGAAAGATCTATCCAAGGACTACAAATTTTGAACAAGCAACATTGGTCCATGGACAAATCAAAAACTAGAACCACTCTACATTTGGAAATATTTTTCAAGAGAAAACAATTTTAGAATACAACATGGCTGAGCTCCAACAGAAAATTATCACTGAAGGAAGAACTGATTCCCTAGCTGCTTAGGAACAGAGTCTTCATGATCAGTTGGACGAGAGAAGAAAACAAGAAGAAATACTTTGGAAGCAGAAATCTAGAATCAGATGGCTAAAAGAAGGAGAAATAAATACCAAGTTCTTTCATCGTTCAACTATACAACGAAGAATGCATAACCGAATCACCTAGTTAAAGAATCAACAGGGAGAATAACTGGAAGACCATGACGACATACAAAAAGAGCTTCTTGATCACTTTAAAAATGTTCATCAAGAGCCTCCAATCTGCAGACAACCAGCCATCAATAAAATCCTACAGCATATTCCCAAAATTATAATGGAGGATCACAATCAAATGCTTCTAAGAACATTCACTCTTTAGGAGGTGGAAAAAACAATGGCTCAATTAAAAGATGGTAAAGCCCCTGGACCGGATGGCTTTAATGCGAACTTCTTTCATCATTTCTGGGACCTCATCAAACTGGATGTCTGGCAACTGGTAGAAGAATCAAGATCAATGAACTAGCTGCTCCCATCTCTAAATGCTACTTTCATTGCTGTTATCCCTAAAGAAGATCATTCTAACACACCGGATAAATTCTGTCCCATTACTTTATGCAATGTCATTTATAAGGTGATCTCAAAGGTTATTTCCAACAGACTCAAGCCTCTGCTTCCTCTGTTGATCTCTCCTGAACAAACTAGATATGTGGAAGGACATCAAATCATTTATGGCATCATCCTAACGCATGAAATCATCCATTCCCTAAAACATAATAAAAATGGAGGTATGCTCTTAAAAATTGACCTTTCAAAAGCTTTTGATAAGTTAAGATGGAATTACATTCAACAGATGCTGGTAGCTTTTGGTTTTAATCAAACTTGGGTGAGATGGGCTATGAATCTTATTTCCTCCACCTTCTTCTCCATTCTGGTTAATGGTATTCCCTCTCATCCTTTTTCACCTTCTAGAAGCATATGTCAAGGAGATCCCCTATTTCCATTCATTTTTGTTCTCATGGCTGAAGGAATTGGTCACCTCATTAAAAATTCTCTACTTACCCAGAAACTGAGAGGCATTGGCATCCATGGTTCCCCTACCACCACCCATCAACAATTTTTGGATGACAATATGTTGTTTGGGCACCCTTCTGTTCAAGATGCCCATTCATTCAAATCCCTTCTAGATATTTTCTCGAAAGCCTCAGGCACTTCCATAAACACTGCTAAATCTAAAATTTTCTTTTCTAACACCCCAGCCCCCACTCAAGTCAATATTGCTAACATTCTGGGTTTTTCTATAGCGTCTCTCCCTACCAAATATCTAGGTGCCCCTCTAATTGATTTCGCCATCAAACATGCTTCATGGAAAATGCTTCTAGAAAAATTGGATGCCTGCCTATCTTCTTGGACCTATAGAGCCCTCAACATGGCAAGCAGACTAATAATTATCAAATCCATCCTTCAATCAATGTCGTTGTACCTATTCTCGGTTCTGGCAGCGCCGAAATGGGTGCTCAATCAGATCAAAACTTTTCAGTGCAATTTTCTTTGGGTATCCTCAGGGAAAAATCACAAATGGGCACTAGTTAAATGGAAAATTGTGTGTACCCCCAAGGAGGCAGGAGGTCTTGGCCTACGAGATCCAACTCACAACAATGCAGTAATGGGAGCAGGGATATGGTGGAAATGGATTTCTACTCCACATACACCATGGGCCAAACTATAGACAGCTAAATATGCTAACAATTGACCGATAGAAGACCTTATAAGAATTTCACCAAAAGAAATGGGTTCACTAATCTGGAATGCAGCCAAACAACATAGTGATTTGATACAGTAGCATAGTTTTTGGGAAATACGAAATGGGGGCACAGCTAGATTCTGGGTCGACTCATGGCAACAAAGACCCAAACTAGTCGATATTCTCATAACTAAAATTATGGAAGATCTGCTTATTAATTTGGAAGAAAAGGTTAAATAGAAATGGACCCCTTCAATCAATCGTGGATATAGGCAATGGAAGCAAACTGCACAAATCACTCACCAGGAGCAGGAGGACACACGCAGAGCCCTTAACACAAAACTCAATCACAGGAAGATCAAATACTCAGAGGAACAGGATACTCTCAGATGGGGATACTCTACAAAAGGAATGTTCACCACCAAAGAGGCTTATACATTGATGAATCCATCTCCAACCCCACCAAACTCAATTTGGAATCACTTATGGTATCTAGGAATATGGCCTAAATTCTCTAAATTTTTATGGCTCCTCTGCCACAAAAGAATCCTCACATGGGACAATCTAATCAAAAGGGGCTTCATTGGGCCATCTCGTTGTCCCAATTGTAATCAAAATGATGAAACCATTCAACATCTCATGGATTCATGCACATTAGCAAACAAACTATGGGAAAAACTCAGCTTTTGATGCAAAAGACAAGGTAGAATCTCAGGGGAAATAATCAACACCATTCGCAACTGGCCACTAACCCCGTACAGCAGGACTTTGCTCAATATGCTTTGGCACTTTCTTCCGGGACTTCTCTTATGGACATTTTGGAAGGAACAAAACAAGAGAAATTTTAAGAACCAAAGCACACCTTTGGAATTATATGGAACAATTTTTGTAAAAATCTCCAAGAATCTCTAGCTCTCCATATATGGCAAGAAGAAGATCTCCCCACTCAGCCCTTGGAACAGTCCATCTAGGAGAAATGGAAACTCCGGATCACTCATACTCCATCTAGTAAAAAAACTACAAAAAAAACCCTGGACATCCCAAAACAATGGTCTGCCCCCTCCATGGGACTGATCAAAATGAAATTTGATGGAGCTTCAAAGGGTAATCTGGGAGAAGCAGGATATGGAGGTATCTTCAGGGATTCCAATGGCACTCCATTACTAATCTTTTATGGCTCAATTGACTGGGATACCAACAACTCCACTGAATTGGAAGGTTTGTGGCAAGGGCTCTATTTAGCTCAACAATACAACTACTTTCCCATTGTCATTGAAGGAGATTCACAAATACTCATCAATATGTCCAATCAAATTCTTTGGGGAACTTCAGCTTCTAAAGTAGCAACCAGCTGGAGACTTGCAACCCGTTTAGAATTGATTGACAGCTGGTTAAATATCCACAGAGCCATCTCCTTCATTCATATCAAAAGAGATGGAAACAAAGTCGCAGATTTCTTGGAAAATATAGGGGTGGATAGTGAGCACACTCTCAACCATGGATCCCTCAATATTCTCCATGATAATGCTCTCAAACAAGAATGGATCAATCTGGTGCACAAAGACACAGTATTTTCGGATGCGGGTGCACATTAATGAGGTTTGGAAGGACGATTCTTGGTGGCGACTGAAGCATGGCATGTGGACTGGCCATATGGCCACCCACGAGCTCATATGTATGAACATAAATTCTGCCAGCTACGAACGCATTCGTTCATTAACTCTGCACTCCCGCTGATGCTCGCTCCATTGTTACAAGATGAACCCACCGAGCAGGTCTTCTTCTCCATTTCAATCTGGTTTTTTGCAACCCAATTTCTCCTCTCCTATTTTGCAGGGCTACAAATTCCCCCCTGGTAGCTCGGAGCCAAGCTCCCGAACGCATACCGGGAGGCATTGCACCCTTCTTGGTTGTATTGAGATTACTCCTGGAGCACACTTTTCTCAGAGTCTGCACTGTCGCATGCATTTTACCTCGGCTTCTTGGGCTCCTGAGTCTATCTCCCCACCTAAGCCTGAGCATCACTATTCTCATTCTCGTTCCAGTGCTACTATGCCTCACTTAAGGCATCGAATGCGCTGCCGCCACGGCAGCAGCCGTGGTAGTGCCATTTGCATGCCACCTTTTTCAAACTCTGATACTTCCTCCTCTTCTCAGGGGTATGCCCATGGTTGCTACCCTACAACTCGAAGCGGGCAAGGCAGAGACCGGTCTGCTAGTCAGACGCATCTGCAATTCAGCTCTCTGTTTCCTCATACCGCTTCTCCATCGCAACCAGCCTCCACTCCTACTGCCACAGTCACTTCCACTCCTCCCTCGCAAGTTGTCCTCTGCCAAACCAATCACTCCGCGGAGTTTCATTATGCCTTCACAATGGATAGACCTCACATCACCGCCTTCATTGTAGTCTCTTTCCAAGAGGAAGTTTTCCGCTCCGATGTCCTCGACGCCCTCAATCTATAGAATCCTGGCGCTTCTATTGGCATTGAGAAAGGGGCTCCCAATCGCAAAGGTGATCACAGGGACGACATCACTGGAAAAAGGCCTGGGGATGATCATGAAGATGCCAATGCTAACGATGCCATATGCACTGACGTTCCCACCTATGCAAAATATGGTGCAGAAGCTAGAAGCAGTGAAGATTACAGGTGCTTAATCATGGAGGAACCACCCTCTCTTGCAAATGACAAGTAAACACTTTGGTTTTTGCTGGTCTATGGTCTTGGGTCCTAATTCATTTGGATCCATTTTTGTTTTCCTAAATAGTAATGTTTTTTTGAAAATGAACAAGGATATATGTCTTTTAACTATATTTTCGGTTTCCCCTATGTGGGCAGAAAAAAACCTCTTTTAGGGACTGGTTTCCTAAATATGGGTAGTCCAGTTTCATGTTTTTTTGTTCACTCATGCCCGGTACTTGGGCCTGCACTGCTGAGGCCTGTGCCTCTATGTATTTTTATGTTACATAAATAGAAATATACTTACTTGGAAAAAAAAAACAATTACCCTATACTGCAAGAGGGATAAGGAGGTTTTATGGCTCAGTGGCTTTTAAAATGGGCCAAGTATGAAACAATGAGGAGAGGCTTTCAAAATATGTAGAGGTGTTGAGAAGGAAAGGAGGAGGAACCCACAAGAGACAGGCTTAAAATTCTTAAGAATATGTCTCTCGTGAACTCAGAGGAAGCAAATGTAAGTCGAATGTGACCAACAATAGAGATTTGTGGAGCGCGAATTAAGGGGGGCACAACAATTTTAACACATGAGTGTTATTCATACACGAATTCATGAATAAAAATGCATACCACCAACAACAACATTACATGAATCATCATAGTTGCAGAACATTGAAAGATGATTATACATAAACATGAGATTACTGATAAACAAGAGAATACATATACATACTACGCATTTATCCATCTGGAATCCAAATAAATAGCGTTGTATATCATATTATGTTCAAAACAGCTCTCCCAAATATGTGTCTCAGAGCATAAAGAGCACAGTGATACAGAACTACAATAAAAATTCTCCAAAATTCTGAACTATTCTTTCATCTCTGAACTCTCTACATACAAAGTTCTCCTTGAGGGTTTACGAACGAAGAAACCTTCATGATAGATCCACACATGTGAAAATAAAAATATCATAACCAAATCGCAGAGCTTGCATCAAGAAATCACTCCTATAATCAGAAAATCAAAATAGAATCAGGTGAAATCGAGATTTCTATTGAGATTCAACAAGATGATGATCCTAGTGAAAATTAAGCACCTACACTAGGTGGGGCCCACAGGCTATTTTTAGGTGTATGTATATTTTTAGAATGTTGAGAAAATTCTATTTATAGCAGGAGTCTATTTTTAGAATGGTGAGAAAATTCTATTTATAGATGAGATTCTATTTTTAGATCCATGTGCAAAGTCTATTTATAGATCGCATGTCTAAAAATAGAATGCATGTCGATTATTATTATCTCTTAATAATAATTGGACAATAAATATTAATATATTCTCTTGAAGCACATGATTTCAGTTAACTGAAGTGGAAAACTAGTTAGCTGAAGGAATTTTGAGTTCTAAAGTTGGTTGGTGGGACATGCAAGTGGACTTAGTTGTAACTGAGTGATTCGAAGTTGTAACAGAGTTGGATGTGTAGTTATGTGAGTTGTAAAGTAGTTTAACTCAGTTAAGTGAGTTAAACTCAGTTGTGCTAGTTATAACTAGTTGTAACTAAAGATACACTACTGAGAGATCAATGAATTAAATATTAAACTAATTCACATGGAGTGATCTCCCATGTAACTGAATATTTACTACTGTTAACTACATGCATGTCAGATCCAGTGGAGATCCAGTTGAGAGATAGGTGAAAGGGACAGTTTGACTATCAGTTGTGGCATTAGTGGGTGCACTCATGCAACCACACACACATTGGAGATGCCAATGAGAATTGTGCAGTCAAGGAAAGGCAGTATCTCACTCATTCAGGGATTGTGATCAACAGGGATTGCGCAGTGGAGGCAGGTTGTCAGGAGGCAGTAAATTGGTGCTTGTATTAGCCAATTTTTCTATGATAGTGTGAAACGATTGTATATTGTACTGAGAGCTCTTGGATTAGATTTTTGTATGAGATTGTTTCATGGTCCATGATATATACATAATATATGATAGTGGGGTTTTTAGCTTTATGCTTTCCTAGTAAAAACATATGTGTTATGTGTCATTGATCTTTCTTCATGTGTTTGCAATTGGAGATTAAATTTCCGCAAATATTTTAGTAGAAGGATTTTGTATTTAACAGTGGCATATAATTGTTAGATCAAGAGAATCTAGGCAATACATAATTGTATTAAAATTTCTACATGGTATCGGAGCAAAGAATATTGCAATATTGAAGCAATAGCTGAGTTTGTTGGTGGAAACAATTCGAATTTGCTGCAAGAATTTCTTGGTGCCACAATTGAGTAAACATCAAAATGGCTTTCAATGGTTTGCGGCTAGAGTATGCACTCGAGGGCAGCTCGAACTACATTGCATGGAAGGATAGTATGGATGCGGTGCTTGAAGATAATGGCTTGAAGGAATTCATCGACAGTGATGTTCCTAAGCCCACTTCGACGAATGCTACATTACTTGACGCATGGTAAAAGAAAGGAGCGAAGACGAGAAGGATTTTGTTGGAAGGTGTACGAGACCACATTGTCTCAAGCCTTCATGGGAAAGCCACTCCATTTGCGATGTGGAAGGCTTTGACAGATCTTTTCCAAAGCAGCAGCGACCATAGGAAACTGGCGCTGAAGGATAAACTCAGAAAGATCAAGATGGAGAAGGGTGAGAATATTCCTAAGTATCTCACAAAGTTTTTCCAATGTCGAGATGAACTGGGGAGTATGGGAATCATGGTTTTTGATAATGATTTGGTGAGCTTGGCTCTCTTGGGACTTCCTAAGAGTTGGCATAGTTATCAAGACCCTGTCAACGGACGGGAAAAAATACTGGATTGGAAATGACTGTGGTCAGATCTAGTGCAGGAGAAGCTCAGGTAGAACACCAGAGATGGCTCTTAATCAAAGCATGATGATGAAGAGGATTGCGCTTTGGATGCCAAGGCAAGGAAAGGGAAGGGGAATAAATTCCACTCAAAATCCGAGACTAAAGGCAAGAAGCTGTATTTTTCCAAGGTGAAGTGTTTTCATTGTCACGAACATGGGCATCTCGCCACTATCTGCCCACAGAAAAATAAGAACAAGAAGGTTGCCGGAGCTGCAGCTGGTGAGGCCCTTTCCTCGCAGTTTAAAATTGAATTATATTTGATCGCATGCTTGGTATCAAGCACAATGGGATCGTTGTGGTATCTTGAAAGTGGTGCTTCCTTCCACATGATGGGAGATAAGGATTTTTTCAGTGACTTGGAGGAGAAATATCTCCATATGCATATAGAGATGGGCGACGATGGACGATACAATGCGACCTGCATTGGTACCATTGCCTTTGAGAGGGAGTCAGGTAAACAATTTCAATTGAAATATGTTATGCATGTTCCAGGTCTGAAGAAAAAATTGGTCTCAGTTGCGATGTTGGAGGATAGAGGCTATGACATTGTTTTTAGCGATGGAAAACCTTTCCTGCGACATAAAACAATGGGTCAAGCCAAGAGGATAAGGATTCGAGTCAAGAATATCTACAAGCTGGAGGTAGAAGGTTGTGTTTCCATGATGGGAAAGGCAAAAAAAGTGGTGAGCCGAGATGAGGGCGAATTATGGCACGGGAAATTGGGCCATCTTCATTATGGAGCTTTGAAAGTCATGCAACAAATATCTACAGGACTTCCAATGGGAACACTTGCTCAGTTATATCAGTGCAAGGGTTACACCATGGGGAAGTATGTAAAGTCCAACTTTCATGAAAAGGAGAACCGTGCTTCGGTGACCCTGGAGAGAGTTCACACAGACGTGTGTGGACCATTCTCAGTTGCTTCAACAGAAAAACATAGGGATTTTGTAATTTTTGTTGATGAATTTTCTCGTAAATGTTGGATCTTCTTCATGCAGAAGAAGGATCAAACATTCTAAAATTTCTATGAGTTTAAGGCATTGGTTGAGAAAGAATCGGGGAAGCAAGAAGGCTCTACGGAGCGATAATAGTGGAGAATACATCTCGAACGAATTCAAAGACTTATGTAGCAAAGAAGAAATTCGAAGAGAAAATATAGTGCCTCATAACCCACAACAAAATGGGGTCGCGGAGAGGAAGAACAGAACGATTGTGGTTGCTTCATGAGTGATGCTACATGATCATGGCCTACCAATGCATTTGTGGGCAGAAGCATGCAACATTGCATTTTATGTGCAAAACCATTGTCCTCATAGAGTACTTGGCATGAGTACACCTGAAGAAGCTTTTACTGGTAAGAAATCGGATGTTTCTCACTTTAATATTTTTGGCTCATCTGTTTATGTGCATGTGAGCAAGAACACCAGGAAGAAGCTAGAGCCAACTCTTGAAGTTGGGATATTTGTGGGGTACACAAAAACACCCCATAATTATCATGTGTATTTTCCAATATTCGACTGTGGTGCGACAAGATATAAAATTCAATGAGGAGAAAGCCATGAAGTTGTCTCTTGAGAGGGAGCTAGACTTACATGCAGAGGATGAAATTTTGGTTCCTATAGATGAGTCTCTAGATGTGGATCAGCCATGAGAGGAGGTTCATGGAGTGTATGAGTCCACTCGCGCAAAGCCAAACATCAGAATTGGCAGAAGGCGTACCACAGAAGCTAAGAGGCTGAAACTTGATGCTACACAGAATGTAGGAGTCCCTACTTAATAGTGCAGACAAAGATAGTCTCCTGATTGATTCATTAGATACAAGGCTCTCATGAGAAAATGTATTGTGACTGAGCCATCTTCCTTTCAGGAAGCAGTGCAGGAGCCCACATGGGTAGATGCAATGGTGGAGGAGTATGACTCCATTATCAGAAATAGTGCTTGGGAAATTGTTCCAAGGCCAGTTGATAAATCAGTGGTAGGTTCAAGATGGATCTACAAGGTAAAGCAAGCTGCTGATGGGAGTGTTGAGAAATACAAGGCCAAATTTGTGGCTCGAGGCTTCTCACAGATCGAGGGGATTGATTATGAAGAAACCTTTGCACCTGTCGCACGGTATTCTTCCATAAGGACCATCCTTGCTCTCTCAGCGCATATGGGTTGGAACATTCATCAAATGGATGTGAAGACTGTGTTCCTTAATAGGATCATTGAGGAAGAAGTGTACATTGAGAAGCCTAAAGGATTTGAGATATTCAGTAGCGAGTCGCATGTGTGCAGACTCAAAAGAGCATTGTATGGGCTGAAGCAACCACCCCGTGCTTGGTACACTCGGATCGACAACTATTTCACCAAACTTGGCTTCACCAAGAGTGAGGCGGATGAAAACCTATACGAAATTGTGGTGGAGGGTAAGCTTTTAATCATTGTTCTTTATGTTGATGATTTAATATTGACTAGTGATGAGCAGCTGATACACTCATGTAAGGAGGACCTTGCAAAGGAGTTTGAGATGAAGGATATGGGCCTCCTTCATTATTTCCTTGCATTGGAAATACGGCAGCGAGAAGGTAAACTTTTTGTGTCTCAAGGCAAGTATGCAAGGGAGATACTAGGTAATTTTCACATGGAGGGCTACAAACCCATGGATACTCCTCTTCCAGGAAACTGGAGGAAAGAGGACGCTACATCTGGAGAGGTAGTGGATTCTACTATCTATTGACAGTTAGTGGGTTCGCTAATGTATTTAGTGAATACAAGACCGGACATATGCGATGCGGTGAACCAGCTTAGTCAAGTGATGGTTAAGCCTACCAAGCTCTTTTGGAAGGCGGGCAAGCATGTCCTGAGATATCTTAGGGGCACATCTGAGTATGGCTTGTGGTACAAACAGATGAATGAGGTGAAGTTGCATGGCTTCACGGATGTAGATTGGACGAGCAACCCAACAGACAGAAAGAGCACATCAGGAGGGGTCTTCAGTATCAGATCTACAGTTTTTTCTTGGTACAATAGGAAATAGAGATCCATGGCACTCAGTTCAGTGGAATCGGAATACATGGCAGCAAGTCAAGCCGCATGTGAAGCTATCTGAATGATAAAGATCTTGGTTAGTTTGTTTGGTTCTCATTTAGATCCTACAATGATTCATTGTGATAATGAGAGTTGCATTAAACTCTCGATTAATCTTGTGTTTCATGATAGATCTAAGCATATAGATATCCGGTATCATCATATCAGAGATTGTGTGCAGCGGAAGATCATGTTGCTTCAGTACATTCCTACGAAGGATCAGGATGCAAATATTCTGATGAAAGCGCTCACTAGGAGCAAATTCGAATACCATAGAGATAGGATCAGGGTGAAGGATAATCCTTTTCTTGTTGAGAGGGAGTGTTGAGATTCAACAAGATGATGATCCTAGTGAAAATCAAGCACCTACACTAGGTGGGGCCCGTAGGCTATTTTTAGGTGTATGTCTATTTTTAGAATGTTGAGAAAATTCTACTTATAGTGGGAGTCTATTTTTATAATGGTAAGAAAATTCTATTTATAGATGAGATTATATTTTTAGATGCATATGCAAAGTCTATTTATAGATCACATGTCTAAAAATAGAATGCATGTTGATTATTATTATATCTTAGTAATAATTGGACAATAAATATTAATCTATTCTCTTGAAGCACATGGTTTCAGTTAACTGAAGTGGCAAACCAGTTAGCTGAAGGAATTTTGAGTTCTAAGGTTGTTTGGTGGGACATGAAAGTGGACTTACTTGTAACTGAGTGATTCGAAGTCGTAACAGAGTTGGATGTATAGTTATGTGAGTTGTAAAGTAGTTTAACTCAGTTAAGTGAGTTAAAATTAGTTGTGCTAGTTGTAACTAGTTGTAACTAAAGATACACTAGTGAGAGATCAATAAATTAAATATTAAATTAATTCACATGGAGTGATCTCACATGCAACTGAAGATTTACTATTGTTAACTACATGCATATCAGATCTAGTGGAGACCCAGTTGAGAGATAGGTGAAAGGGATAGTTTGACTATCAGTTGTGACATTAGTGGGTGCACTCATGTAACCACACACACATTGGAGATGCAAATGAGGATTTCGCAGTCAAGGCAAGATAGTATCTCATTCATTCAGATATTTTGAATCAACAAGGATTACGTAATGGAGGCAGGCTGTCAGGAGGCAGTAAATTGGTGCATGTATTAGCCAATTTTTTCATGACAGTGTGAGATGATTGTATATTTTACTGAGAGCTCTTGGATTAGAATTTTGTATGAGAATGTTTCATGATCCATGATATATACATAATATATGATAGTGGGGGTTTTAGCTTTATGCTTTCCTGGTAAAAACATCTGTGTTATGTGTGATTGATCTTTCTTCATGTGTTTGCAATTGGCGAATAAATTTTCCGCAAATATTTTAGTAGAAGGATTATGTATTTAAAAGTGGCATATAATTGTTAGATCAGGATAATCTAGGCAATACATAATTGTATTAAAATTTCTACAATGAAACAATGAAACATTATAATCAGACAGTAAAAGAAACAACATAATTGGCCACGGAGGCCAAATCCTATAATCTTCAAATGGGGCGGCGAGGAGTAGCCGTGAATAGGTGGGCAGTCTTGGTTCCATCACCTGATTCCACCTGCCGTCAAAAGCCTCCACTCCCTTATTCTCATGATTTGCATTAACTGTTACGAAAAGGCCAGTCGTGTTGTGCGTGCCTATCTCTTTAGCGGGGAGTTCTTGGACAAACTAAATATACCATAGATGTGTTTGTCCCGCCAAAAACCCATGTTGTGTTTGACTTGCAAAACTTGAGACAGGGTTTCAGAGGGGGGCCTTTCCGGTCTGTGGTATTGAATGGAAATGACAGAAGTAATTGTGGAGTTGGCAGGAGTAATGGCGGTAACAACCCCTTTTCCTTTATGATGGTAGAGCCAAAAGTAGGGCCTGTGGCATTAACACACAATGAGATGGTTAACACTGAAAAGAGTGGGACAAAGGCCATGGGAGGGCTTTGATGACGTGGCAAGGAGGTGGGGTCGCCTGCAAATCGTAATCAGGGAATCAAGAGTTTGTTATTATGAGAAACAGGGGGTAAAGGTTGTGATTTGTGAATTGTGCTATCGCAAATCACAAAGTCAAATATTAACACAAGTCATACTCATATCGCAAATCACAATCAAGAGTCGAGGATCATGACGGGTAACAAGAATGAAACAATGCAAAGTGATATGTGCGATGAGTGGAAGGTGACCTGGCATGACGGAGGTGGGGCCGCCCACAAATCGCAATCGAGAGTCGGGAGTTTTTTATTATGAGAAATGGGGGGTAAAGGTTGCGATTTGCATTTTGCAATATCGCAAATCGCAAAGTCAAAGATTAATGCAGGTCAAACTCATATCGCAAATCGCAATCAGGAGTTGGGGGATCAAGACGGGTAACAAGAATGAAACAATGTGAATTGCAATGTGCGATGAGTGGAAGGTGACGTGGCATGACGGAGGTGGGGCCGCCTGCAAATCGCAATCAAGAGTCGCGAGTTTTTTATTATGAGAAACGGGGGGTAAAGAAAGTCAAATATTAACGCAGGTCAAACTCATATCTGAAATTGCAATCGAGAGTCGGGGAAAAGGACAGGTAACAAGAATGAAACAATGCAAAGTGTGATGTGCAATGAGAGGAGAGGTGATGTGGTGCAGAGGGTAGGTCTCATTTACATCGCAATTTGGGGTTTTGCGAAGGAATGCAACAGTAACATGTATGGAGTTTTGCGATATGTGATCGGTGATTGAAGAAGGGGCCTACACCAACGTTAAAAGCAGAGGTGGTATTACATATACCATATGTGAAATATGATATATGTGACAGTTTTCGGGATACAGCCAATGGGTTCTGGATCATAACACTTGGACCACAAATCTTTGCTCTTTTGACTCTAGGGTGTCTGCCCGACCTGTGCTTGAATTGCTTGGCCTTCACTTTAACCATTCACGCCTCATCCCTGTGTTTTTCTTATAGGGGCCACTTCTCCTACCTTGTGTGGGGTCACAACCCAACAGACAGTTTGGATTGCAACGTTCTACAACCTTACAATTGGGGGAGATTGAAGGTCTTGGAACTTCACATTCAAGAAACCACATGGATAATCAAGAGTAGGGCCACTTGGCTGAAGGACGGGGAAAAAAATACCAAATATTTTCACCATATTGCAAACCATCATAGAAATGGAAACACCATTTGTTGTGTTCGAGGCCAAGATGGCGACCTGGTGCATAATAATGTAGATATACAGTGGGAGGAAGTTCACCATTTTAAATTTTTTTTCAAAAAAGATTGGATGATAGCATTGAAGATCAAATCTGGGGCATTGCGGGATACCCACAAATGTTTGATATGGCTTATAACAATAGGATATATTTCCCTGTTGGCTCACAGGAAATTCTCCGAATATTGAAAACATTTGCAGAGGACAAGAATCCTGGAATTGAGGGATGGAAAGTTGAATTCTTTATATTTTTTTATGAGCATATTGTGCAAGATCTCGTCGATATTGTGGAAGGGACCAGGTTACTGGGGCATATATCAGGATCTATCAATTCTACTTTCATAAGATTAATCCCAAAAAATTCAAACACACAATCCTTCATGGATTTTAGGCCCATTTCGTTGTGTAACATCGTGTAAAAATTTATCTCTAAGATTATTGTGGAGAGCATTAAAGACATCCTCTCGAAGCATATATGCTGGGAACAATCTATTTTCCTACACAAAATATTGATACATGATGTTGTGGTGATTTCTTAGGAGGCCATCCACTCAATCCACACCAAAAATTTGGATGCCCTAGTGATGAAACTTGATCTATGTAAGGCATATAACTGTCTGGATTGGGCCTTCCTCCCATTAAATATCAAACTTACAAACCCCATCATTGAATGGATTATGGGTTGTGTTATGGGGCCACATTTTTCTATAATAATCAATGGATTTCCCTTGGAATTTTTTGGAGCGGGGCAAGGCCTCCGACAGGGATGCTCCCTTTCTCCGTTACTATTCATCCCGGTGATGGATTGTTTGAGCCATAAAATTGGGGAGGCATCTGTGAATGGCCAATTCAAGGGGGTTCGTATCTTCCTGGGAATTTTTGTGACACACAATCTATTTGTCGATGATGTTATGGTATTTTGTATGTTGTCTGGGATTCTCTCATGAAATCTACATCACATCCTGGGTCGATTTGGAAATGTGACTAGTTTGTGGGAAAATGATGGAAAGCCTTGTATATATTTCTCTACTGGCGACATGGAGCAAATTTTGTAAAATTCCAATATATTCAATTTTAAACACCAACCATTGTTGGTGGGCTTAACGTACCTGGATTTCACGCTGAAGCCTATCAATTACAGGAATAACGAATGGCAGTGGATGCTAGAAAAACTGAAAGAGAGGATTAGTACATGGACCCATCGATGTTTGTCGCTCGGGGGTAGATTTATCCCGGTGTATGCTATATTACAACAAATTGGGACATATTGGCCTCTACTATACCATATGCATGTTGGCATCATAAACAAATATAATGATATTCTGGAAAATTTTCTTTGGGTAGGACCAAATATGACTGGGAAATACCACCTTATTAAATTGGAAAACATCGTTGTTCCAAAAGAGGTTGGAGGATGGGATTTAGTGGATATAAGTACCTTGGGGTGAGGCCTCCGACAGGGATGCTCCCTTTCTCCATTAATATTCATCCTGGTGATGGATTGTTTGAGCCATAAAATTGGGGAGGCATCTGCGAATGGCCGATTCAAGGGGGTTTGTATCTACCCGGGTATTTCTGTGACACACAATCTATTTGTCGATGATGTTATGGTATTTTGTATGTTTTATGAGATTCTCTTGCGAAATCTACATCACATCTTAGGTCAATTTGGAAATATCACTGGTTTGTGGGAAAATGATGGAAAGTCTTGTATATATTTCTGTACTGGCGACATGCAGCAAATTTTGTACATTTCCAATATATTCAATTTTAAACACCAACCATTGTTGGTGGGCTTAACTCACCTGGGTTTCAAGCTGAAACCTGTCAATTACAGGAATAACGAATGGCAGTGGATGTTAGACAAATTGAAAAAGAGGATTAATACATGGACCCATCGATGTTTGTCACTCGGGGGTAAATTTATCCTGGTGTAGGCTATATTGCAAAAAATTGGGACATATTGGGCTCTGCTATACCATATGCCTACTGGCATAATAGACAAATATAATTCTATCCTAGAAGATTTCCTTTGGGTAGGACAAAATATGACTGGGAAATACCACCTTACTAAATTGGAAAACATAATTGTTCCAAAAGAGGCTGGAAGATGGGGTTTATTGGATATAAGTACCTTTGGGAAGGCACTTCTCCTAAAATCCTTGTGGTGTTGTCTACATACAGAGGGCTTGTGGCGAGACATCATAAACACGAAACACTTGGACAGTAGGGACATTATATCATGGTACAGGCGGGGTACTCTTGGGATGTCTAGAGGATCGTACATATGGAGGAGTCTACAAACTGTTAAGACACTTTTCCCTCAGAAAATGGTCTGGAGGTTTGGAAACGATAAGAAAATCATCATTGGGTCTGATCATTTAAAGGAAGTGGCTGGGCCACAACAAATGTCAGATCACTTATTGCACAGTCTACATGCTCAGGGCTACTTCTTCCTCTATCAAATCATCAGGACATGGCACGGAACCACGCCGACATGGAGATGTGCCGAGGACATAAATATTCTGGCAAAACTACATGTTGAATGGGATACATACATACAATCACTCAGACATACAAGATTATGTGCTAGGATGGAGACAGGCCATATTACTTGGGCTGGCACCTTGAATACAAAAGGGGTGGTGGTAGCATACATATATCGGGATATTATCATAAACTCCCAGGGACTACAAATTTTCTAGTTCAAACAGGTATGGAAATTACACATTCCTCATAAATTACTCTGGTTAACTGGCTTGTTTGGCGAAATAAAATTATCATGTCGGGAAATATCAACAAGAGGAATATACAAGGACCGGGAAGATGTCCTATGTGCGGTAATGAAAATGAAAATAATTAACATCTCTTTATTGTATGTCCTACTACTTATTTAGTCTGGAAAGGTATCTTTCAATATTCAAATCTGCCTTACATAAACTTCTCCCACATACATGAATGATATACACGGTGGATGGAGAGGTATGCCAAACTTAAAGAAATTCCATTCTATACCATATGGGAAATCTGGAAAGCACGGAATGCACTTATATTTGAGTGTCTTCAGATTAATAGTGATCACATAGTAAAAAATATCACTACTTGGATGGATGGATTAACACTAATCCAGAGACCTCCTCGAGCCCATTCTCATCGATCCACTGAACGCCATCTGCTATTTCTAGTTGACTAATTTGATGGGGCTTCACAGGGACACATATGCGGTTGTGGGGTTTGGTTATGACTGAACCATGACACATAATAAAATTCACTGGAACGACGGTCTGGGCACAAATACCGGGGAAGAGGTTCTCGTGCTATGGAGTCTTCTTTGGTTTTCTCAACATTTATCCCTGGATACATTACATGTTTATGGTGACCCGCGGATCATTATCCAACACATTAAGAGAGGATTGAATTTCTCACCACCAATTCTATGGGCTTGGATGGATTGTATCTATGCACTCAAAGATACTTTAAGCTCCATACACTTCACTCACATATATCAAGAACACAATGGGGCTGCAGAGTCACTATCAAAAAAAGGCATCACCGACACATTTAGACACATCAAATATGTTCTGTTGTCTGATGGGAAGAGGGAAATATCACTATGACATGAGTTCCATATTGTGCTTGTAGACATGCACATATGTTTTTTTGTTTTTTGGTGTTGTTTTTCCTTCCAATGTTTAGGCTAAATTTGGACAATGGCCCACATATTTGATACTCATATATCACTAAACAATGGTGTATATACTATACTTAGTATGATGGTTTCTATTTATATTTTGACTTATTTTGATGGTTGAAAAATTTAGGACACTGGTACATTATATACACCAAGTTTTTTTCTATATGAAAAAAAGAAAAGAAAATGATATATCTTGGTTCCAACCCTGTGTTGGCTATAAATCTATGGCATTTCTGTTGGACAATTTGGACATCTAAAGTAAATTTTTGCAGAAGCTACTCCTATTATGTTAAGGTTTCAACCCTCTATAAATGGAGCACATCTGAGCCATATCAAGCATGCACCTAACTTGTCATATCTCTGCGGTCTTTTAGGCCTGGTCTAGTCTCGTACACCTAGAGTGTAAAATTATTAGAGCACAAATATGGATCTATTTGAAGAATAATTGCACAAACTTGCCAAGTTGAAAACGAAAAACAATTAGAATTGAGAATGAAATTGATTCATCAATATTAGGTTGAGAATCAATATATAAAGCAATTAAGTTAAGCTTAGTTGTACATGCAATAACTATGGATAGTTAAAGCTAACCGAAGCTAAGTGTGCTTTATGTTCTGTTAATGTGCACATGCACCACATGCAAGCAGTAAGTTAACTTAACTAAGCAAGTGCACATCACATGCAAGCAGTAAGTTAACTAAAGCTAATCTAGGTGCATGTACACCAACACAGAAAGTCTAGGTGCATGTACACCAACACCCCCCCTTAAGCATAACTTAGGTGAGTGTGATGCAAAATGAATGAGTCCTGACAACACGGCCATTTTACGTACCCATATACAATGCATAAAAAAAGAGGAAAGAGGGAAAACCGAGTGGGAAGAAAACCCCACCTCAAAATATATTGCAAAAGTAGAGAAAATACAACTGCTAGGCAGTCGTGTCCTTCATCCCGAGATGATCTTGTTGAAATCGAAACTTCTGCTCAGTGAAAGTCTTAGTGAAGATATCGATAGCTTGTGTTGGCAATATGATGCAATGTGTTGTCCTTGATGGCAACCTACTTGATGAAGTTGTCCTTGATGGAAACTGACTTGATGAGTTTATTAATGATGTAAATCTGATGTATTTACAGAGCAGCTCAAAAGTAACAGAGAAATAAATTCCAGTAAGTGCCAGTATAATGATAAAAATGGTATGTCACAATGCATACGCGGGTTTGTAAAGGCGTAGTAGCGTATGTACGCGGAAAAGTACGTACCAAGTAGCATATGCCTATTTGCACTCTAAATTTATAAAACCAGGGGACATTACCATGGTATTGGCCTATAGTATTGAGCGTTGGATTATCTATTTGATCCCGTCCAGGAATATCATCAGCGGTTGAATGGTTTTGACTCATGGTATTGATAAAGGCTAAAAATATATAAGGAGAATAGGATCATAGTGCAAGGGGGCAGGTGCAAGGGTTGTTGATGAATAAATTCCTCTAAGGAAAATTTGTATGAATGAACTCTGGTCTTAATTATTAGATCTGAATCTATGATGCACCTATAGATATGATGAAGGTTCAAGATCTCTAGATCTAGAAATGATGAACCTCTAGGATGATCTGGAAAAGAAATGATGAAGACCTGGCACAAGTCTGATGAAGAAATTGAAGAAATCTAGGTAAGTTTATAGATCTGGTCTGTTCTGCATAGTTTATCTTTTATAGATCTATACGCTAGTTTGTCTCGGTAAAAGAGCATATATACATGGGTCCGCTTAAAGAAAAGCGTGTATGGAAATCAGGGTTTCTGAAGAATAAAATGCACTGAAGTATATGCAGGTTTGTCTCTGTGAAAGCACGTATATAAGGAGGTTCAGTGAAGTAAAAGCACGTATGGAATCTAGGGTTTTTCTGAAATATGTGGAATGAAATTTCTGATCTGTTATGCTGTTTTACTGCTATCTGTCAAGGATGTATTCATACAGATCTGGGTTGTTTGAATGTTGATTGTGCTGCTAATTATGTTGATTAAAGATCAAGTTGTTGGTTGATGATTCAATGAAGGAAGAATGACTGTCTAAATAGTTCTGCATGGTTGATAGATTGTCTGAACAGAAATCTGATTTCAATCTGAGTTTGATCACATTCTAAAAATCAGTGTTCTCAGAAGGATACGCAGGTTGATACAAAGAGAAGCGCGTATACACGCGTCTTCAGTGAAGAGAAGTGGCGTATGCATTTCATGTTATGCACAGAGGCATATGCAGGTTGGTAAGCAGGGAAGCGCGTATACACGCGGTTTCAGTAAAGAGAAGTAGCGTATGATATTTGATTCAATGAATGTTCAGGGTTGAGTTTACATCTGCATATCTATTCTGAAGTCTGGGTTATTTCTGATATTCTGGTTACAGTGGTCTCACTGTTCTGTTTGAGTATTGAGCAAATTATGTTTGTTGATGTTAAGTGAAGGGTTGTGTTGAAGCTATTTGATCCAGTATGAAAATTGATGAAACGTGGTCTGCAGTAGTGCTGAGGGTCGAAGCCTTCAGTGAGGGGGTAGTAGCTCCCTTCCAGTGGTAGCTGGTAAATGAGAGCAGGGGGTAGTAGCTCCCTTTCAGGAGAGGCTGGTAAACGAGAGAAGGGGGTTGTAGCTCCCTTCCAGGAGAGGCTGGTAAATGAGAGAAGGTTGTAGCCTTCTACAGGTGGGTGCCTACGTGCTGGTATGAGTCTGCGCTAGTACAATGTTGTAAGAATTTTTCTTTATAATAAATATTGAATACTGATACGATGGCAACGGTGGTTTTCTCCCAAATTGGGTTTCCAACTTAAATCCTGGTGTTCATGTGTGATGATTTATTCTATTCTTATTGCACATGTTTACTGCTTACTAAACATCTAATGAATGAATGATGCAATGATCTAAGTAAAGAATTATCTGCATAATGAGATTTTTGGTAATACGCAAGTTTTTTTAAGAATATCCGCGTGTATATGCGAGTTGGGTTCAGTAAAGTAGCGTATGGGTTTTTAGAAAAATAAAAAATAAAAAAATTTCAGTCAGATCTAAATACTGATTCACCCCCCCCCCCCCTCTCAGTATTTTTCCCAACAATTGGAATCAGAGCAGGTCCTTCTGAAAAAGCTTAACCGCTAGAAGGAAGATCAAGCAAGATGAGCAATCAAGATGGAATAGCATCTATCAAGCCTCCGCCCTTTAACGGAAACAATTAAATCTTCTGGAAAACAAGGATGAGATCCTTTCTTCAGTCTCTGGGAGAAGATGTATGGGCTATTGTTAAAGGAGGATATCAATATCTAGCCGCAGTACCAAGAGATCCGACGGAAAAGAAGGATTATGAAACAAATGCAAAAGCGGTCAATGCTCTATTGGGAAGTCTAACTGAATCAGAATTTTTCAAAGTCATGCAGCTGAATACAACAAAGGCAATATGGGACAAAATCATTCTAAGTTATGAAGGTGATGCAAAGGTAAAAAGTGCTAAACTCCAAACTCTCCGAATTCAATGTGAGAATCTAAAAATGGATAATGAGGAGAGCATTGCCAAATTCTTTTTACATCTTGATGATATTGTAAATTGTATGAGAAATCTGGGAGAAACAATAACCGAATCTACTTTGGTTGTGAAAATTTTAAGATCACTAACAGCAAAATTTGAGTCAAAAGTTTCTTCTCTTGAAGAAAAGCAGGATCTTCAGAATCTTACTGTGGTGCAGCTTCATGGCATACTAACTGCATATGAAATGAGAAGAGGAGGACCATCTGAAGTCAAAGAAGTCGTCTTTAGAGCTTCTACAAAAGGGAAAGAAGTACAAGAAGCAGAAGGATCAGGATATATCTCAGAAGAAGATGAGGTAAATTTTGTAAAGAAACTTCAACTTGGCACAGGTTGTTTCAGAGGTAAGCTTCCTTTCAAATGTTTTGATTATGGAAGAGTTGGTCATTATGCTGCTAAGTGTCCTCATAAGGAAACACATGCAAAAGGAAAGGAAGTAGCAAGAAGGAATAAGAACCGGTTTAGCACTAGAAAAAGTTACTATACTCATGAAGACAATGATGGGTTATCTGATAGTGAGGAAGAATGTGAACAAGATCTTAGACTTCTCATGGCATTTGAAAAAGAATCTAGAGAAGAAAATGATACTTTTATGGATGCTCTAGAGGACAATGATTTTCTTGATGAAAACAATCAACTCAAAATATGCTTAGAAGAAAGTAAAATAATCATAGAGACTCTGAAAAATCAGATTGAAGAAGAGAAGAAACACAATGAGAAATTAGAATGTGAAGTGGTAATTCTAAGAAAAGAACTTGAGAAAGTAAAGACTCTGAATCTTGGATTTGCTAAAGGATCTGAAACCTTAGATGAGATTATCAAGGTACAACGTTCTCCTCTTATAAAGACAAGTCTTGGATATATCGGAGAATCTTCTCAGGCTTCAGCACCAAATTATCTAAAAGCAGCGACAACTGGTTTACAACATTCTGCCACTCAACAAGGGAATAAAGTATCTTTACAGGTAAAGCATGATCATCTCAATTCAAAGAACACTAACAGGAATATCTTTCAAAGAAACGCCAATCAACAGGTAAATTCAAGTAGAAGATTTCATGATTGCAGAAATTTCTTCTTCAATGGACAATGTTTCTCATGTCACAATTTTGGTCATAAAGTTGTTCAATGTGTTGCATATAAAACCATCATGACAAGAGAAGCAAGAAAGAAAAGGATTGATATTGAAACAAAGAAGAATACCTATAACAACTTTTCTCCTCTTCTAAATGAAGTTTAATGTGCTTATTGCAATAACTTTGGCCATGAAGAATCTGAATGCAGGAGCAAAGTTCAGCCAAAAGAGCATTTTCCTTCAAGCTCCAAAGTATGGAAAAAGAAGGAATTACAGGTTGAAAATTGTGGCATAGCGTTATTTGCAGAAGGTGAAGAAAATCAATAGTACATTGATAGCGGTTGCTTAAGACACATGACAGGTGACAAAAACAAACTTCTTGCATATAGTGCTCTAGAAAAGGAAAAGAATGTTACATTTGGAAATGATACTCCTGCGGTCATTAAGGGAAAAGGGTCTGTTTTTCTAAAAGAAAAAGTGAAAGCTAATGATGTCATGTATGTGGATGGATTAAAGCATAACCTGTTAAGTGTAATTCAAATGTGTGATCAAGGAACTGAAGTTGTCTTTAGTTCAAAAGAATGTGTGGTACGTGATCTTAATACAGATAAAAAAATTATAAAAGGAAAAAGAACTCCAAGAAACCTGTATGTATTGAAGAACTGCAAAGATAAATGTTACTTGAGTAAATCTTCAGAAAAATGGCTATGGCATAGAAGGTTGGGGCATCTTCTCTCAGATCAAAAAATCAAGCAGACTTAAAGCTGTTCGTGATCTTCCCAATATTACTCTGCCCGAAAATATCATATGCAAATCTTTCCAATTTGGTAAGCAAACCAGAGTACAGTTTAATGCCAAGGAAGGATCATCAAGTAAGCCTCTTGAACTTAATCATACTGACATATGTGTACCTGTGAGGAAAAAGTCACCACGTGGTGAACAATACTATATCTTATTTATTGATGATTTCTCTAGAATGTGTTGGATTGGGTTGATTAAACACAAAGACGAAGCATTTGAGAAATTTCATATTTTCAAAGCACTGGTTGAAAATGAATTAGATCTAAAAATCAAGTGTCTTAGTTCTGATCGAGGAGGAGAATATACATCAGATGAATTCCTTGAATTTTGTGAACAACATGGCATAAAAAGACAGTTTACTGTAGCAGGCACTCCACAACAAAATGGTGTAGCAGAAAGAATGAATAGAGCAATTCAACAAATGGCTAGAGCTATGCTTGATGATTCCGGAACACCTGACACATTTTGGGGAGAAGCAGCACATACAGCGGTAAATATTCTTAACAAGGCACATGTTCGTGTAAATAGTGATAAAACTCCATATGAACTATGGTATGGTAATCCTCCCACCGTGAAGCACTTTAGAGTCTTTGGGAGCAAATGCTTTATCAAAAATAATGATGAAAAACTTGGCAAGTTTGAACCTAGAGCAGATGAAGGAATATTTCTTGGTTACTCCTCTAGGAGTAAAGCATATAAATGTTACAATAAAAGACTTCGAAAGATTGTTGAATGTATTGATGTTGTTATTGATGAGTCTCCTGCAGCTCCAAAAGAAGAAAAAAAAACAACAGATGAAGACGATGGTGACATATATCCTTCTACATCAAATAGAAATGATATAGATAGTGAACCCAATGAAGAACCCGAAGATGATTTATCTGAAAAAGCTCCATCCATATATGTTCAAAAGAATCATCCAGAATCTCAAATTTTGGGAGAAAAGGGATCAGGTGTACAAACAAGAAGGACTCTTGTGGGATCTTCTAGCTATCTGGCATTTCTATCCACTATTGAACCACTCAATGTCAATCAAGCTAGCAAAGATGAATGTTGGATTTAAGCCATGAATGAAGAGCTTGATCAAATTGAAAAGAATCACACTTGGGAATTAGTACCAAGACCTCATGACAAAAATGTCATTGGAACTAAATGGATATTCAAAAACAAGTTAAATGAGAATGGGAATGTTATAAGAAATAAAGCTAGACTTGTTTGCAAGGGGTATGCTCAACAAGAAGGTATAGACTTTGAAGAAACTTTTGCTCCTGTAGCTAGACTTGAAGCCATAAGAATGTTTCTTGCTTTTTCAAGCTTCCAATAAATCAAAGTTTATCAAATGGATGTTAAATCTGCTTTTCTCAATGGTGATCTAGAAGAAGAAGTTTATATAGAACAACCAGAAGGATTCATTTTGGGAAATGATGAAAAACTTGTTTGTAGACTTAAAAAAGGCTCTATATGGTCTCAAACAAGCTCCAAGGGCATGGTATTATCGTCTTGACAAATATCTTCATCAACAAGGATTTTCAAAAGGGTCTGCTGATAGAAACTTATACACAAAAACTGAAAATGATAAACTATTGATTGTGGTTGTATATGTTGATGATATCATTTTTGGAAGCAATGAAGAGTCTATGAGTCATAAATTTTCTTCTGTTATGCAGCAAGAATTTGAAATGTCTTTACTTGGGGAACTAACATTCTTTCTTGGCTTGCAAGTGCATCAAACAACAGATGGCATATTCTTATCACAAGCAAAATACCTTAAGCAAATTCTGAAGAAGTATGGCATGGAAGAGTGCAAACCTGTAAGTACACCAACGATAACCAGATGTAATCTCAGTTCTCATGATGATTCTCCCACGGTGAATCAACCAGAATACAGATCTATGATAGGAAGTCTACTTTATCTCACTGGGACTAGACTAGAAATTATGCATGTAGTTGGGATTGTTGGACGATTCCAAGCTAATCCAAAAGAGTCTCACCTTCAGGCTGTCAAAAGAATATTCAAATATCTACAAGGAACTCAAGACTTTGGACTGTGGTATCCAAATAATGTTGATCTCACTCTTCATGCTTACACTGATGCAAATTGGGCTAGAAATGTTGATGATCGGAAAAGCACTAGAGGTGGTGCATTCTTTATGGGGCTCCAGTCAGTATCTTGGTTCAGCAAGAAGCAAAACTCTATTGCCTTATCTACAGCAAAAGCAGAATACGTGGCTGCCGCATCATGTTGCACTCAACTTCTTTGGATGATGCAAACCTTACAAGACTTTCAAATCAAATGTTAACCTCCTATCTCCATTATGTGTGATAATACAAGTGCCACCAGTATCTCAAAGAATCCTGTTATGCATTCCAAGACCAAGCACATTCCCATCAAGTATCATTTTTTACGTGAACAAGTGTTTGAACAAAAGGTGAAGTTGGAGTATGTTCCCTCCAAAGAACAAGTTGCTGATATATTTACCAAACCTCTTCCCAGGGAAGCATTCGAATATCTCAAACAGAAGCTAGGAGTAGTCTCTGCTATGCAGAAGATCAGATCTGCTTAAATTTAGAAGATTAAATTGGATACGCGGATTTCTTGAAACACATTCGCGTATATACGCGAGTTTATACACAGAAAACCGCATATGGGTGGTTGCTGACAAATTTTTCTAGGTCAGCATTTTTCAGCACAGCTATGGTGCTGTTGGGTATCTCTGGTGATGTTTCAGCTCTCATATTTATGTTTCATTCTCTGATATTTGATGAAGATGCCTTGATGATTTGTTGTTGAAAGTGTTCAGGATGCACAAGCTACGGGGAGATGAAGGAGTGAAATTTTTCTGTATCTCACTTTATATACGCGGGTTTCATGAACTAAAGCCGCGTATACACGTGAGCTCCAATGGAGACAGAAGCGTATGTTGAAATGGCTCAAGAGCAGGTGTACAGGTTCAGGGGGAGCATTAGCCTTGCTGAGAATAATGCATTGTTGGCATTATGATGGTTCTGAAATATGATCTCTCTCTTGAGTTATTTTTGGTATTTAAGGTCATTTTTGTAATTTGATGAAAAGGTCATGGTGAGACCTATGATATAAAATTGTAATATTAAGTCATGTAAGGACATTGATCAAATTTGTAAACCCACTTGGTTGGGTAGTTGAGTCAAAATGTGTAAACCCACTTGGTTGGGTACTTGAGTCATATAAGTAAATCCACTTGGTTGGATCCTTGATGTAAGTATGAGTCCTTGGTGATAGGAAAGGTCATAGAGTCATATGTTTGAAGATTCAGCATGAACTTAGGGGGAGCATGGTAACTTCAGTGCACATTAGATCTACAGAGCTCTTCTTTCTACATGAGAAGACAAACCTTGTTTTGGTTTTGATCCGCCCTTTGACCTTGATGTCAAAGGGGGAGAGTATCATGGTGTTTGCATAATGGTTATATTCAATGTATCTATTTGTTGTGGTGATCAAACACCATCATGGTTGTCATCAAGTCCAAAGGGGGAGATTTTTGGCAATATGATGCAATGTGTTGTCCTTGATGGCAACCTACTTGATGAATTTGATGGCAACCTACTTGATGAAGTTGTCATTGATGGAAACTGACTTGATGAGTTTATTAATGATGTAAATCTAATGTATTTACAGAGCATCTCAGAAGTAACAGAGAAAGAAATTCCAGTAAGTGCCAGAATAATGATAAAAATGGTATGTCACAATGCATACGCGGGTTTGTAAAGGCGTAGTAGCGTATGTACGCAGAAAATTACGTACCAAGTAGCGTATGCCTATTTGCGCTCTAAATTTATAAAACTAGGGGACATTACCATGGTATTGGCCTATAGTATTGAGCGTTGGATTATCTATTTGATCCCGTCCAGGAATACCTTCAGCGGTTGAATGCTTTTGACTCATGGTATTGATAAAGGCTAAAACTATATAAGGAGAAGAGGATCATAGTGCAAGGGGGCAGGTGCAAGGGTTTTTGATGAATAAATTCCTCTAAGGAATATCTGTATGAATGAACTCTGGTCTTAATTGTTAGATCTAAATCTATGATGCACCTATAGATATGATGAAGGTTCAAGATCTCTAGATCTAGAAATGATGAATCTCTAGGATGATCTGGAAAAGAAATGATGAAGACCTAGTGCAAGTCTAATGAAGAAATTGAAGAAATCTAGGTAATTTTATAGATCTGGTCTGTTCTGCACAGTTTATATTTTATAGATCTATGCTATAGGGTAAACTCCTTGGGTTGTTGGTTTTCGAATATCCCTCTCAGGGATTTCCGGTGCCCGAGGCAGACAGTAAGATTAGCTATGTTGTTCACAAAGATGACATGAGCATGTTCATATTAGCTTGAAATAACTTGAAGGAATACAATAGAGAATTACCTCTTTGACAGTCATGGAATCCCTTGGAGAGCGCTGCGCAGCGAAGCAAGAGTCCCTCTTCACCGGCTCCAAATCTGAGTCCTGCAATCAGTCAAAGCACCCGCGTAATTTCTAATATAACAAGTATCCTATCAATTAAATAAATATACAATAAACATCTAAATTATACACATCTGAGCCATTCATATCATACTATGTAAATGTTCAAACAATAATGACAATATTAAGCATTGAATGCACAAAACGAACACATTTCTATTGATTTTGAAAGAAGAAGGATTACAACCATCGGTTGTACCAAGCCCTCCTCAGTCTCCCAATCTCTCTTCTTTTTCAAGTGAAGAATTCCAAGTCAACAAGCTCTCTAGGAGCCTCTTTGACTCTTGGCCTTCACAATGTCACACTATTCTCTATTCCACAAGTATACAAGAACCTTGAGCAATCCTTCGACCTTCAATTAAGAGCCTTCAACTCCTTCTTATAGGAGAGGGAGAAGGCCATTGTTGCCCTTCTCTTTCCACTAGTTTGGAATGGAAAAATCTTAGATGTTTCTTTGATCTCCATGCTTTTGCCTCTTTTGGAGTTCAGTCTCCCATGGCAATGACCAATAATGAACTGGTGCTTCTGCAGTTTCCTTTGTGAACTGACTCCTTTGTGAGGGAAAGTCGGAGATTCAAATCATTCTCTGCGCTCTTTTCCCAATTCAAACTTAAAACATGGGTAACGCTTCCCTCCAGTGTAAACAGAGTGTTGCCCTAGCCACTAACGCGGCCAATGTACTGATTGCCTGCGTTATAACGCTCTTTTCCTGTTCTATATATGCGTTACCCTGGCAGAAATAGGTTTAATTTAGGTCTTTGTACTTCTTCCATATTTGTCTTCCCCTCTGAGCTGATGAGGAGGTATTTTGACCTGTAACAGATGCCCCCTAAAGTGTGAGGTCAGAGACGAAGACGATGACCGAAATACTTTATAATTTGTAGAGATAGAGAGATTGAAAGACTGAGGAAAACCTGAAACAACAACATATGTCAGAAAATATAGTATTTGCCTAGAGTCGGGCATGTCCCATGCTCAGTAGCTTTAAACAACATGATTTCTCTAGAATAGAGATATGAAGAATCTATCCACCAATAGGCACAATGTGGAAGTGTCTGTCATAACAGGATCAGACTGAAAAAGCTGTCTCCATAAACAATATCGCAGCTTGGGGAAGGGAACACAACTTTAATGGTGTAGCCTTTTGCCCCAAGGTCTTGACCGCCGATTCACTTAAACTGCATATTCCTCAACATGTGAATGAAGGAGTTGTCGTCGAACATGTGAGAAATCGTCTGATTACCAGTCAATAATGAAAACTGTTAACAGACGCGAAGGTGGCCACCGATAATGATGATGGTCCCTAAGATGCCCAGTACAATCTAGCGAGTGTGAATAAAAGGAGTTGACGTCGAACACTCGTAGAATCATTCGACCAAGAGCCAATGATGAAGACCCTCGATCAAACACAAGACTACCTGCCACTAATGTCTGCAAGTATCCGGGTACTGATGGGTTTCTGGATCAACTTCCGAGATAAGATGTTGAAGTCGATAGGAAGTGATCTGTCGAAAGGTAGGCACTGAGGCGTCCTACATCAGTCAACACGAAACGGAAACCAACTGATTTTGTTTATGATTTGAGATAAGGAAGAGTAAATGGGAACATTAGACGACAAATAATTTCCGGCATAATGAACGGTTTGGTTGATAACAGGAGCAGTAGATAGCGAGATCTGCTTGAACAATAGAAGGCACTCTAGCAGGGTACTAGGCAGCTGAAGCGTGTTTGAACACCAAAGAGTGTGTTAGGATTTTACCGGTGCAGGGACACTGGGAATTGAAGGCTAATACTCATAGATGGTAGGGTTCGGCTAACTGCGAAAGAGTTTTCTGGGAAGTGCCATGTTCAAGAATTTTGCTGCCAAATCGACCTTTTTTGGAAATGTAACAGAGGTAGTATCCATTTTGTCCAAAAATTTTCCCGTCTGATTAAGTTTAACGAGTCCAGATGAGTAAACTTGGTGAATTTTTCATGTTTAGAGAGTCTGAAAAATGTCAGGAAAGACAACTCTGTGCCCCATCTGATTAGATTTAACGAGTCCAGATGAGCAAACTCGGTGAATTTTTCATGTTTAGAGGGTCTGAAAAATGTCATAAAAGACAACTCCATGTCCTGTCTGATTAGGTTTAACGAGTCCAGACGAGTAAACTCGGTGAATTTTTCATGTTTAGAGAGTCTGAAAAATGTCGTAAAAGACAACTCCATTGGGGTACCTTTGTCATGTCTTGATAACCGGGCACGGCAAAGGGATAATAGTAAGCCCGAAACAGTTCATTTTCCGTAAGTTAGTCCATCAAATCCGGAAAAGTGAGAAATCTATGTTCAATGGACGTCTACCTCATTTTGTTATGAGTACGAGGAGACGAAGTAAACTCAATATTCTTTGTGAAATTTTAACGAGTCCAACAAAGAAAAACTCGGTACCTCCGTGAAATTTTAACGAGTCACGCGAAGAAAACTCGATACCTTTTCTGTTTAAAGAGCTTTGAAAAAAGAGGAAAAGAATGGCTCCTTCTTCTCTGTCTTGATAGTTTAACGAGCCTAACAAAGGCGACTCGGGATTTTTTCGGTTTTATGAGCGAGAAAAAGATTCCTAAAAAGAATGCTCAATACTTCTTCATAGTTTTAACGAGTCTGAAGAAGAAAACTCTAGGTTTTTCGGATTAACGAGCAAGAAAAGACCAAAAAAAAAGAACGCTCGATGCCAACTTCGTATAAGTTTAACGAGTCCGAAGAAGAGAACTCGAGGTTTTTCGGATTAACGAGCAAGAAAAATACCGTAAAAAGAATGCTCGATAAAACATGAGTATGTCTGCTCATAAATCTTGATCCCTAATTAGAACATCAGTACCAAATCTCGAGAGTTGTGATATGCGTACAGCAAGAAATCACAACTTTGCCGACTGAATTAAGAGAGTCCTGCCCCAGAATGTGCTATAAGAAGGTCAGAAGACTTTCATTTTCACTATTTTGAGCGTTGTGAAGAAGATCTAGAGTGGAAAAGGGGTGAAAAATTCAGCTGACGATTACGGTCAATTCAGGCAACAGTTTTCGATTCCGCGAGATCCAGGTAAGAGCTAGAACCTCCTGCTATCTTTTAATTGTCGTTTTGTTAGTTTTTGCTGGTTCAAAATTAGGAAATTTTGAGGCCCTAGAAAAATATTTGCGCCTAACGCGGGTCAGGAGTGCAATAGCCGTGTTAAATGCACAACCCGTGAAGGGGTTCTACGTTAGAACGCTCTGTTTTGTACTAGAGCCCACGTTAGGCGCACTGTGCTTTCTAACAATTCAATTTTTCCATTTTGAAGTGGTCCAGGCAAGTTTTAATCGGTTGAAAATGTTGCATTTGCAGGTGTTCAGCTGTTAATCATGAGTATCTGGCGAGAGAGAGAACATGAGCGAGAAGAACGAGAGATGGTGACGGATGCGGCAAGTTTAATGGCTCTCCGGAGGTGCGGATTGCTCAAGTATGCCCGTTTAGAACTGATGAGGGGTCAAGAGGACCTCCTGAGGTGGTTGATCCAGCAGTGGGACGAACGGCATCATGTCTTTCGGATTGGTGGCAATGAGCTCGCCATCGAAAAGGATGATGTGTACTTTTTGACCGGTTTGTCATGTCGTGGGGCGAGGCCCAATTTCACGGGGTCCAGAGCTGACCCTCGTTCCACTACTGATTTGATCCATGCGCACTGCATACGTGGCACCCAGGCTGTGAGTAACCGGATACCTATTGCACAGGTGACTTTGAGACCACTGCGGTCTATACTATGGATGATTGTTCGCTTGGCAGGTGCCAAGAGTCAGCATGTGGCCACCAAGGCTCAAATGCTCCTAGCCTTGGATTGCATGCAACCTCAGGTTTTCGACTGGTGTGATGGTGTGGTCCGTCGGGTCCGAGCGGAGCTTACTGCATGCAAGACCCGTACTCAAAGGGAGTTTGGGTACGGTACACTGATTGTTTCTTTCATACTGGAGCAGATACCACTGATGAGGCCCAGGATCCCTACAGCGCCATTGGGTCCACGCGAGCTGAGGCAGGCTCGGTGGGCCACTTTGCTTCCACAGACTGGAGAGGGTCTCGTCCGTCACTGTTTTTATGAGGGGTTTTTTGATTGGCTGGACTCCCAGATCATCATGATTGAGGATTATCCCTATGCAGGGATGAATTTCACAGGCGATCCAGAGTTAGTCTTGCCCCCTGGCACCCAGTGGGGGCCCGATGGTAAGAAAAATGATCAGTGGTTTTTCAAAGAAGTCTTTGTTTTTTTTAGCTTTTGAATGTTTACGTAAAAAAATTTTGTTTAAAAAGGGGTGAAAATTTAGTTTTGACATGAAGCTTTTACTTGCTTGACACAGATGTGGCACCTGTCCGTCCAGTTGGGGCCCCTCGCTATGCACGGCGAGGATTGCAGCTACCCGGGGCTGGCGCACCAATATAGGATGCGGAAGTCGGCGACGACGATGATACCCAAATTTTACATGAACTCTCCAGGAACTTGGAGGGTCTGAGTATGGGTATACCACCGCTTCCTATGCGGGAGGTTCCAGTTCGTCTGCAGCGGCATATTGTGGGTGTGCCGGAGAGATACTTAGTTACTCTGAGGAGGATAGCTAGAGAAATTGTATGCTATCATGAGCATCGGGCTTAGCTGGTGGAGTAGATGTATTAGTGTCAGAGCATGGCTTAGTGTAGCCAAATTTTGTAAAACACCCCAAGTTTTGGGAGATTTTTCTTTTCGATGTTTACTATGTACTAGACATGACATATATATATGTATATATATTTTTTGGTGATTTGTGTTTTTAAATTTTTATGTATTTTTTGATGTGATAAAAATATATGTACTCATGAGTAAATATTTTACAATAAATGCGATAAATGCCAATCTAACACATAATTTGCCAAAGAATCGGCTAATGCATTAAATTCTCTAGGAACATGTTTGAATGTGATTGTTTGAGATTGACGTTCTAAAAGTCGCACTCGTAAAAAATAACGTAGCAATACAGGGTGGCGGACACAGTAATAGTTGTTTAACTGCATAATGATGAGTTGGGAATCTAACCTGACCACTAAATCGGAGATGTCACGAGATGTCGCTTCCGTGAGGAGTTGGATCACTGACATGTACTCGACAACATTATTGGTGGCATTACCCAGGAAAATTCCCCTGGAACCAAAAAGGTCCGACTCCGAAGTATAGATAACCCAAGCAGCTGAAGCAATGTGTCTAGTGTGACAACTAGCACCGTCTGCATATCCGACGTATGATAACGAATGCGATGACAACTGTGCGAAAGAAAAATATTACATGAGAAAAAACACCTTAAACCAAAAACAATAATCCAGAAGCATCAAAATAAAATAGGCAAAACTTATATACATAAAATTACAAAGCATATGCCTAATGCGAAACTAGGCAAAATACTTCTTCAGATAGAGCCCGTTGCGGGGCTCCTCGAGTGGAATTCCATTACAGTCCTGTAGTTCGTAAGCTCCTTTTGAGAGGGCTTTAGTAACGATGTAAGGACCGAGCCACAATGGTTGGAGTGTTCCTGCCCCCAAGAGGTCGTGCTTTTGATCATATAGTAGAACGAGATCGCCCTCTTGGAAAGAACGAGGCTTGACAGATTTGTCGTATTGAGCTTTAACTCGGTACTGGTGAGCTTCGAGTGCTAGTGTAGCATCTTGACGAGTTTCGTCCAAATGATCGAGCGAGAGCAAGCGCTCTTCTGTGGCGGTGGTGCCAAGTAGGAGTTCAACGGCAAGTTTGAGTGATGGGATTTCTCACTCGATCGGAAGTACTGCTTCCAGGCCGAAAGCAAGTTGGAAAGGTGTGATATTTGAAAAGCAATACGGAATATTTTCCATGATACCTGTCTTGACCGAGATATCAATGAGCAGTGTCTTGGAAAGATTACCTATGTTCCCTTCTGAATCGATAGTGTGAACGGTCATATAAGAGAAGGGAACTATCTCAGATTGGTCAAAAGACGGGATTTCAGTTTTTATCGCCTCTGAATCAATCATCGAAGTGCAATGGTGAAACTCTCCCCAAGGTCGTTCTTCTAATGACATGATCTCTCGAATAGCTTCGTCTGTAGGCCAGACTTCATTGAGGAGATCCTTAGAGAGAACTGTTATGGGAGAGAGGTTTGTACTTGTGGTTGAAACCATATCAGTGGAGGGTTCAGATGTGCTTTGGATGGCTTGGTAAGCCAACTCGACCAGCGAAAGCGGCATCTGATCTCCATAAGAATCAATATCTGAAGGTGTCGGGATGATCCATGGGTCGATAGAGCCATCTGAAAAGGTGGATATCATTGCAACCGTGTTTGGGATCTGTGGCGGCAGTAGAGGAAAACAACCCAGTAGGGAAGATGCCTTCAGAAGACCGGTACCGATACTGACGTAAGAGTCAGGGACACCTCCTATTAGGGGTACAGTGCTACTTGGTAAAGTGGCATAATCAGGGGTGCATAAGGATAGTTGATCGATCGTGACTAGTTTCCCATCCAATGGAAATAGGATGAGTCGGAAGACCGAAGACACGATGGCGGTCATAGTATAAGACCAACTGCGACCGAGCAATAGATTATAGTCGAGATGACGCTCTACGACTTCAACGTCCACGTTTACCGTTTTCCCACTCAGAGTGATGGGAAAGCTAGCAAGGTATCCTTTTGGTAGGAAAGTGTGGCCATCGAAAGCTTTGAGGGAATTCGATGGCGGGGTTAGAGTAGGAGAACCTAAATGGAGCCAACAAGCTTGTGACATAACGCAGGTCAAAGCACCTTCGTCTATGACAGTGCGATGGATTGGTCTCCCTTTCGACACAACCTGCACCTGGAATGCGAGTTGATGTGAGAGGCGAGGTTTAGCCTTTTCCATATCAAAGATTGCTAGCATGGAATCTTGGGGATCTATTCCACCAATGGCCGAAAGCAAGGCTTTCCTTTGTGTTGGACAGGTTTGTAATACTTCAAGAGCAGACATAGCTGACGGTGCCTGCGCCAAATCTTCTACAATATTGTAGTTTTGGGCTGCACGTGCAGAGTTATTATGAGTCGTGCGTCGAAGTGTCCCTTTGGGGGGATGAATTACAGGTTCAACAATAGGCCTTTTGATATGTAAATCGTTGGGCGGCGGCGGATTGGAACTAGTTCCAGGTTCCTAAGCATCTATGGTAAGATTTCCATAAAGCTTGGCGCGAGTTTGAAGGTCAACACTCTCGATGCCATAAATGGCAGATGGTCCTTCGCCGGAAGGACACGAACCACCGTTGCCCCATTGATGGGGTTGTGGCGGATTGTCAACCATGTGTTGATGTTGCTGCGGTTGATTGGGGAAAGGATTTTGAAGAACGGCAGGTGTTCGCCCAGAATCCTTGTTAGCAATAAAATCGGTGCATTCCTGCAGCCGAGGACATTTGTATGTCAAGTGATCCTCCACATAGATTTTGCAAGGAAATTTCATGGGTTTATCCTTTCCTCTATCATTTCTGGCAGCATTTTTCTGATTAGGGTTATTCTGATTATCCGACTGCTCTTCCGAAGAAGACGTTTTCTTCTTGTTTTCTTCTTGTTCTTCTTATTTTTCCTGCTAGGTTTTTGTGAGATTTGCACCGAATTTATCTCAGCGGGAGGAAGAGGAGTCGTTTGATGGGGGGCGGTGGCAGCCGAGGATGGCTGGGAGGTTTTCCCTCGAGACTGATTAGTGGCTACACCAGAGATTGCACCAACGAGACCACCGGCATGAGCTCCGATTTTCTGAGTAGTCGGAGGGTTTGGGTTACCAGGGGCATGGGGGAGCAGATCGTAAAGCGTGTTGGATTGTGAATAGATTAAATCCAGGTGTTGGGCACGACGAATACATTGATCTTCTGTCACCGCACCAGAAAGGCCAATGTCTTTAGAGATGTGGGGTAAAAGAGACTTGCAAAACCAATTGGCCAAGAGATGGTCCGGTATTGGCGCTTTGACGAGCCTCCTCCTACATCTCCATTCATGAATATGGTCGGAGATGTGGGTGGCGGTGTCTTGTCGCAGCGATGTTAACAATTATGTTCCGATTTACACTCTAATTGGCAGTTGGAAGTTCTTTAAGAACTCCGTCGCTAAAGCGCCAAACATATTGATGGCGACGGGTGGCAATTCAATGTACCACTTGGCGGCATTGCCTGTAAGGGTGCGGGGAAACAGTCGAAGTCGGACACTATCATCTACCATGGAATTGGATATGGAACATAAATGGAAGGTAGTGATGTGTGCGGCCGGGTCATCCCCATGTTTCCCGTCAAACTTCAGGATATCAGAAGGAATCTTATGCGGTATTGGAGGCCAAAGCGGGTTGTGGTTGATGGGGTCGTTCGTCAGCTTATGGATGTTGGGTATGTCCAAAGCTGCCAAGAAAGGCAATTGTGGATTTTCCCCCGAGTCTAACCAAGGCAGTATGGGCTGATTACTTGGACCATAGGGTCCTCCCATCCACGTGTTACCAGAAGGGTAAGTGGGACTTTGATAAAAACCTCCCATAGGTGGAGGAGTAGGAACATACAGTTGTTGTCCATAGGGCATAGTGTATTGAGGGGCAAACGGTTGGTTTCCCCCAGCATAAAAGTGCCCTCCCACTCCAGATGGAGGTTGGGGTTGGTCAGTCCAAATGGATGCAATAGAGTTTCCCGAAGGCATACTAGTACTTGCATAATTTGGCAACAGTATAGATCCTACACCTATGTTTGAACCACTTAAGGGGATAGTACTTACAATGGGTTGTCCCATTTGTCCTAAGGATTGCATAGGAAGAGAAATATTCCCTGCTACCTCCGTACTGATAACATTACCCCCTGGTATAGTGGCCAGGGGGTTTGAACTCAACAGAGGGTTCCAACCGAAAGGGTTGCTAAAGGGCACCGAAGTAGTCATGCTCATGGGAGGAGCTACCGTGGTCCCCAACGTGGTTACGGTAGGAGTAGATGCCGAAGGGTTCGGTAAACTACTGACAGTTGTGTTTACCATAGGATTGGGGGTAGGTGTATGTTGACTACTGGGGTTACCCAGTAATGGCATAGAACTGACCATCGGCGGGGAGGATGGTGGCGAACCAGGAATGGTTGCCATTGGTATCGACCCTGTGGATGCCGGTGGAGAAATAGATGTTGGTGTTGCCACAGACATATCTCAGTGTGGTGTAATTTGGATTATCACAGGCCCTAACGGATCAGTGAGCGGAGGATTGTAATTAGGTACAACGCCTTCAGTGAAAGGGTCTTCCGGGAGTTCCGGCTGATAAGGGTCTATGTGATAATCAAGATTAGTCAGAGGAGACTGCTCTTCCGTAGAAGGCTCGGGTTCACCAAGGTTCAGTTCTTCCTCTAGGTTGAGAGGAGGTAGACCTTGCTGTCGTTGAGACAGACGGCGTGGGTCAGGGGACGCCACGGTGACCGGTTTGATTTTAACAAATTTGATTAAATTGTGATCTATTATGAAGTCTCAAATGACAGTAACCACACACTTAACAAAAAGAAAAATGACTTTCTAAAATCAATCAGCAAGCAGCCAGAATAGGGTGCCCTGTCTGAGTACTACCGTTCACTGGTGATGAAATCCAGTATCGCAATAGTATACAGAGAGGGTTGGTCGAAAGTACAGTTACGGTCACTCTAGAGCTTCGCCCGGACCTCAGACGATAGGTGTAAGCACTCTTGTGAAGACGAGTACCCTCCTAAAGACCGAAGACAGAGTGGGTCCGTCTGTTTCAGGTACCAGGACAGCCCGTCCCAGTCACCTTGTGTAAGTCCCTAAAATTATGGCCACTAAGGATACCTCAAATCACAGACATCATCAGGGGGGTCCACGGTCAAGGACAGTGTGTTATATGGGCAGAATACCTAGATCCCCGATCTAGTTTCGACATCCCCGAAGGGAACCCCAATATATAACACACCCATAGGATGCAGTCGAAGGCAGGCTACCTTCTAGTGCACCCAAGTGTTGTCTCGCGCTGAGCTCCGGTAAAGGAACGGTCTCGATAATGTGAGTGCAGCAGGATTTCACTCGTTAATGACTCTAGTTTTCAAGTTTTGAGATCTTGGGTAGTTTTCTCACTTTCCTAACCCAAGATCCTAGCCTGAACTACTGTTGGTGTGAGCACAAAAAGAGTAATTAGATTGATTTTAGTGTCGCTTTATTTTTAGTGTACTTTGTTATTAGTCTTGCGGAGGGGGAATGGATGTATGAAGTATAGTGAGACTCTGACTCAAGAAACCATGCAAAACATGCTCTAAATATTAAATTCAATGAAGAGTGTTTCTACAGGGAGAGGTTTCTTTTTCAATAATCCATGCACCAACATGTAAATAACACAGCTCAACTTTTGAAGATTCAGACTTCTATCTACCTCTTTTAACATTCTGTGAACTAAAACTTTCATAATAAACTCAGCTAGATGCAGAAAAATAATAATAAAAATATTTTCTCTTTTAAAAAGTAAATGTTTTGCACACTAACTAAATAAGAGAAACAAATAAAAATGCCATTTTAGCAGACAAGGACAGGGATTCAGTCGGTGAAAGGTATTGATGGCCAAAAAACTCTACAGCTAAAACACAGTCACAGCAGTGAACAGCAAGGTTTTTGGCTGAGTAACGCTCTGTCTGTGATAAAATACAGCGTTATAACGCACTGTATTTAAGCATAGACCGCGTTATAACGCACTGGATAGCCTGCATAGGTCGCGTTAACCAGGTAAAAGCTCTTCAGTTGGCCAGACAGGAACAGGATTGAACTCTACAAGCGTTTGGTATGTCTACTGGGCATCAAAAAATGGTCGGAAGGATCTTTGAACAGAGAAGAAGAGAAGAAAGGAAGGAATAAATAGTCCGGAAACTATGGGGGAAAATTCCCCAGCAGAGTCGCCAATTCTTATATAGGGTAAACTGCTTGGGTTGTTGGTTTTCGAATATCCCTCTTAGGGCTTTCCAGTGCCCGAGGCAGACAGTAAGATTAGCTATGCTGTTCACAAAGATGGCATGAGCATGTTCATATTAGCTTGAAATAAATTGAAGGAATACAATAGAGAATTACCTCTTTGACAGTCTTGGAATCCCTTGGAGAGCGTTGCGCAGCGAAGCAAGAGTCCTTCTTCACCGGCTCGAAATCTGAGTCCTGCAATCAGTCAAAGCACCTGCGTAATTTCTAATATAACAAGTATCCTATCAATTAAATCAATATACAATAAACATCTAGATTATACACATCTGAGCCATTCATATCATACTATGTAAATGTTCAAACAATAATGACAATATTAAGCATTGAATGGATAAAACGAACACAGTTCTATTGATTTTGAAAGAAGGAGGATTACAACCAACGGTTGTACCAAGCCCTCCTCAGTCTCCCAATCTCTCTTCTCTTTCAAGTGAAGAAGTCCAAGTCAACAAGCTCTCTAGGAGCCTCTTTGACTCTTGGCCTTCACAATGTCACACTATTCTCGATTCCACAAGTATACAAGAACCTTGAGCAATCCTTTGACCTTCAATTAAGAGCCTTCAGCTCCTTCTTATAGGAGAGGGAGAAGGCCATTGTTGCCCTTCTCTTTCCACTAGTTTGGAATGGAAAAAGCTTAGATGTTTCTTTGATCTCCATGCTTTTTCCTCTTTTGGAGTTCAGTCTCCCATGGCAATGACCAATAATGAACTGGTGCTTCTGCAGTTTCCTTTGTGAACTGACTCCTTTGTGAGGGAAAGTCAGAGATTCAAATCATTCTCCGCGCTCTTTTCCCAATTCAAACTTAAAACACGGGTAACGCTTCCCTCCAGTGTAAACAGAGCATTTCCCTAGCCACTAACGCGGCCAATGTAATAATTGCCTGCGTTATAACGCTCTTGTTCTATTCTATATATGCGTTACCCTGGCAGAAATAGGTTTAATTTAGGTCTTTGTACTTCTTCCATATTTGTCTTCCCCTCTGAGCTGATGAGGAGGTATTTTGACCTGTAACATCTATACGCTAGTTTGTCTCGGTAAAAGCGCGTATATACGTGGGTCCGCTTAAAGAAAAGTGCGTATGGCAATCAAGTTTTTTGAAGAATAAAATGCACTGAAGTATACGCAGGTTTGTCTCTGTGAAAGCGCGTATATACACAGGTTCAGTGAAGTAAAAGCGCATATGGAATCTAGGGTTTTGCTGAAATATGTGGAATGAAATGTCTGATCTGTTATGTTGTTTTACTGCTATCTTTCAAGGATGTATTCATACAGATCTGGATTGTTTGAATGTTGATTGTGCTGCTAATTATGTTGATTAAATATCAAGTTGTTGGTTGATGATTCAATGAAGGAAGAATGATTGTCTAAATGGTTCTGCATGGTTGATATATTGTCTGAACAGAAATCTAATTTCAATCTGAGTTTGATCACATTCTAAAAATCAGTGTTCTCAGAAGTATACGCAGGTTGATATGAAGAGAAGCGCGTATACACGCGTCTTCAGTGAAGAGAAGTGGCGTATGCATTTCATGTTATGCACAGAGGCATACGCAGGTTGGTAAGCAGGGAAGCGCGTATACACGCGGTTTCAGTAAAGAGAAGTAGCGTATGATATTTGATTCAATGAATGTTCAGGGTTGAGTTTACATCTGCATATCTATTCTGAATTCTGGGTTATTTCTGATATTCTGGTTACAGTGGTCTCACTGTTCTGTTTGAAGTATTGGGCAAAGTATGTTTTTTGATGTTAAGTGAAGGGTTTTGTTGAAGCTATTTGATCCAGTATGAAAATTGATGAAACGTGGCCTGCAGTATTGCTGAGGGTCGAAGCCTTCAGTGAGGGGGTAGTAGCTCCCTTCCAATGGTAGCTGGTAAACGAGAGCAGGGGGTAGTAGCTCCCTTCCAGGAGAGGCTGGTAAACGAGAGCAGGGGGTTGTAGCTCCCTTCCAGGAGAGGCTGGTAAACGAGAGAATGTTGTAGCCTTCTGCAGGTGGGTGCCTGCGTGCTGGTATGAGTCTGCGCTAGTACAATGTTGTAAGAAGTTTTCTTTATAATAAATATTGAAGACTGAGACGACGTAGCGTGGTTTTCTCCTGCAATTGGGTTTCCATAAAAATCCTGTTCATGTGTGATGCTTATGTGTGATGATTTATTATGTTCTTACTGCACATGTTTACTGCTTACTAAACATCTAATGAATGAATGATGCAATGATCTAAGTAAAGAATTATCTGCATAATGAGATCTCTGGTAATACACAAGTTTTGTTAATAATATCTGCGTGTATACGCGAGTTGGGTTCAGTAAAGTAGTGTATGGGTTTTTAGAAAAAGAAAAACTAAAAAATTTTCAGTCAGATCTAAATACTGATTCACCCCCCCCCCCCTCTCAGTATTTTTCCCAACAGCCTGCTCGGAACTCAGACAGTACTAAAGATCGATGATCCCCTCATGGATTTGGAGGAATAAGCTTCATTTTTGGAAGTAGATGTATCAAGTCCCATCTTTGGATCAATGACTGAATTTCCTTATACATGGTTGCATGCCAATATAGATTCCCTACAACTTCGTCATGCATTTGACGATCAAATTCATGTACCCTATATGAATTCACGAGAATGGTTGTCTCTAGGGATGCATGCATGTGCATGTGTGGCCTTTGAGATGCCTTTGTGGTTGCATGCATGTGCATACATGGTGCTATAAATGCCTCCTTAGATGCATGCATGGGCATGCATGTCTCTACGACTGAGAGTGAATGTGGGGCATCATTAAATTGAGACCGTGTCAAATCTGTGTCAATAGTAGAGGAATCAAAGTCCTCTTCTATGATTTTGAAAGTAGTGTCTTCATCATTAGCAGAGGAATATATTTCCTCACGTGCAATGTCTTCGTTATTGGATAAGATGAAATTCTCATCCGCAACAGGTCCATTCACAATAGAAGAAGAAAAATATTCTGGTTCAACATTGTCTTGAGAATATTTCTCCATATTTTTGGAGTCTTCACTACTTTCATGACTGCTATAATAAGTCGATCTCTTTGCCTCCAAATGGTGTTCTTCTAGATCATTTTCATCACCATATAATCCTTTCAATGTAGTCCAGATTTCATGTGGTGATTCAATATTTATGATCTCATAAAGAATATCACGAGACACACATAGACACAATCTTCCATAAGCCATGTCAGATCTGTTAAGCCAATCTGACTTCTCATCCTCTGAGATTGGTTCTGTCTCAATTCCCATGACTATTTGGTACAAGCATTTTCTCCTAAGATGAAGCAAAATCATTGGCTTCCATTCATGGTAATTGTATGGAGTCAGAATCGTTGGAGATGAGAACTCCATTGCGGAAAATTCTCTAATATTTGGATCTGCAAATCAAATCTTCGAACAATTTCGAATTCTATGCTCTTCAAACCTGAAAAAATTTGTTCATGCAACTTCTCCAAACCCTTGTATCTTTGATACCATGTAAAATTATTAGAGCACAAATATGGATCTAGTTGAAGAATAATTGCACAAACTTGCCAAGTTGAAAAAGAAAAACAATTAGAATTGAGAATGAAATTGATTCATCAATATTAGGTTGAGAATCAATATATAAAGCAATTAATTTAAGCTTAGTTGTACATGCAATAACTATGGATAGTTAAAGCTAACCGAAGCTAAGTGTGCTTTATGTTCTATTAATGTGCACATGCACCACATGCAAGCAGTAAGTTAACTTAACTAAGAAAGTGCACATCACATGCAAGCAGTATGTTAACTAAAGCTAATCTAGGTGCATATACACCAACACAGCAAGTCTAGGTGCATGTACACAAACATGGAGCATAGAATGATTTTTCCTGAAGCTTAAGCTTGATCTATATGGTATTCATTTTCGTTGCATAAAAGGTTGACCTACAAACATACTCACGCCCACCCTTTTAAGGCTATTTTTCGAAGTAGAACTGATCCATTACCGAGGATTTGTTTCTGGTCATGTGGCAGGGCTTTTATTGGAAAAGTCCCTTGTCTATGAGGTATTTTAATTTGTGCTCCTGAAGATGATCTTTGGGTGACCAAATATACCTAAAGCAAACCTGCTAAAGTTGATAGTGCACAGAGCTGTGACTAATACAACTTTGAAAGTGCACAAAAAGGCTCATTTGATCGAAGCATTGTGTGGGTATTCACTCGCTTGGTCCGAGGTCATTTTGTTTAGCATATGCACAGGTTATATGTGCAGACTCTTTTCATGTTGCAGGCATATTAAAACTGGTTGAAAATGATGTGTGGAGTTGCTGCGTAGAGACTCTAAATGGATTGAATGAATGTTGCTTTATAAAGGAGTCTAGATAGAGGTTGTTGCCCAAGAAATGTCCTGCAATTGCAGAATCCCCGGAGAGCAGAAGATAGGCATAAATTTTATGTAGATCTGCCATCACTGTATGGTAGGAAACACGTGTTCCTTGTGAAAATTATAAATCACCAAAACGAGGGCCTATAAATCCATTCAGCACCCAATTAAATGGAGATTGTGTTGTATTGCCTTCATGCCTACAATTTCATATGTTCCATATGTTGATGTAGCTAAAGGAAATAAAACTATATTTAAATCATTTTTTTTCTTTGGAATAATTATATTAGTTTGATCAAAAGTTGAGATTGTGTTGTATTTCCTTCATGGCTAGAAGTCCATAAGTTGATGTAGTTAGAGGAAATAAAACTATATTTAAATCATTTTCGGTCATTGGAATAATTAAATTAGTTCGATCAAAAGTTGAAAGTTGAGAAGAAGTTATTTTCATCTCTAGAGGCTAAAGATAGTCAATGGGACAAATTGCTTTTCTATCTAGTTCTTGTATTCGGCTTTTTTCCTGTGAAATTTCACAATAAAGGTTTCTAGCTTCTCAACAAACCTCTCTTTCCTCCCACACTTCTTTTGACCTTTTCCAACGCCTTGTTTCACAACAGAGTTGATGAGAATTACTCTTTAATTGAGCAATAAGAATTTTAGCTCTCCAAGAAATATTGACCCATATGTATGTTTTTTTTATGATTATGAGTGGGGATTAAACTCTTCAATATAATACTTTTTTCTTTCTCCCTAGCTCCTTCTCCCAAGTACGTTTGTAGAACTTATCCATAACAAAAGCTTCTATCTCTTCATTTTTTGTGGGACACATGCTCAAACAAATACCCCATTTATTGAACCATTTTTTATTTTGCCGCATCCAAGTCTTTTTTCTTTTGCACAATATGTCATTAAACACAACCTTAGGCCATCTTCCCTCTTCCATTTTCTCATTTCTTTTTAAATACCTTATGACCCGCACCATAGCAATTGCTTCAATAGGAGCAATCCATGTTTCACTTAACAAGATAGCATAAGGAACTGCACTTTTAATTTCTGAATTTGTTTGTAATCAAATGCTTCTGAATTATCTCAATTTGTTTCCACTGCATGTCGGATGTACTGCTGGCCCACAGTTCACAATAGTAGAGAATCACCTAAATCACTAAAAGGTTTTTCAGTTCCATAACTCTGTTTCTCTACACGTATTTTGAAAAGCATAAAATGCTTTCCAACCCCCCAAAGTTCTTTTCTTTCTACATGCATCCCAACTTAGATTTTTGTTGAAATCATTTATGAGGTATTTGTAATCCACAACTTCTCCAGAACGTTTCCTTCAAAGTAGAGCTTATGCTAGTTATGTTTTCTTTTGTTAGAAAAAACCACTACTTTCATTTTGCTAATATTGACTTGCATCCCCACTCTTCTACAAAAATGCTCAAGGGAAAGTAAGTGCTCTTGCAAACCAAGAGTAAATTTAACAATTAGAATAAGGTCATTTGTGTACAAAAGAAACCTTATAACAAAATTTCCCAAATGGAACCGTCACCCCGTTGCGAATTTCTCCACTCTCCAAGCTTGTCGATATATAAGCCAAAAATGGTAGGAGACAATGGAAAACCTTGTTTGACCTCGATATCGCTTTTAAAACTTTCAGAAATGTTTGTTGAGGTTCTAATTTTGACTTTCACCTCTTCATACAACCTACACACAATTGCTCTCAAATGCATAAGAACCCCAAGTTACTCCATTTTTTGCCAAAGCTTATCCCTGGGAACCGTTTCAAAGGCTTTTCTAAAATCAACAAAGAAACAAAATACTTCTTCATTTTTCTCCCAAAATTTTTCAATGATGTGCCTTAAAGTTATACCATGATCAACTGTGGAATGTTTAGGTCTAAAACTTGTTTCCCTTTAGCACGTTTATCTCTTTCTTCTGCCCACTTGCTGATTTTATTTTCTAACATGCTTCTAAATAAATTTGCAAACTAGGGGTTTATCATTATGGTCCTATAATTGGAGGGATTATTGACATCACCACTCTTCAAAAAAGGTATTGCCAGATGTTGGTTGCTAAAAGGTTTCTTTTAAAACTCCTAATTGCCTCACATTAATTATCAACCTGGGTAAGTCTTTTTGTTTCAAGAGTGTACACAATATGTGCAAGCTATAAACCTAGAGAGTAATGATTTAAGATAATCTATTAAATTCAATACAAGAGTAAGCGGAAGCAATCATAAATCTCAAGCTTTAAAGAAAGTGATTCGTCTATGCATTATAATCCAAAAATTGTGATTCATTTTCTAATTCAAATAATTAAATCTACCGAGAGCACTGAAGCATTAACTAAGCTCTTTCAGTTGGATCTAAATAATCAGACAGAAGGAAATTAATATAAATAACATTCTATACTTTAAATAATCAAAACCGATTCTTGTTAAAAAACAACTAATAAATCGGAAATGTGCACGCAGAGGAATAAATGCAGAAATCTAAATCATCAAAAGCAATTCACTGTAAAGCAGAAAAGCATAGTATAATTGTAGTAAATGGAAAGGTATAGCACAAAGAATAGCAGAAAAATTCACCAGAGACTGGGCCCTTAGTCGCCAGTGAATACTACTTAGTTACTCCAGAACAATCGAATGAACAGCAACGCAAACTATGTATTAATCATCGCAGCAATTACAATACAAATTTGTCTTTCAGAAATACGTTCTGTTCATTACAAATGATGTGTAAATGAAAGATACATGACACAATACATGATACGGTCTGATTTACATTCCCCGCTTTCTACTATGTCCTCCTCTCATCTCCTTCTCTATTTTTCATTTAAATACACAGAGAGCAGAGAGAAGTTACAACAAAGATGATTGAAAATTGATTCACATAACAAAATTGGATTTTTCACAACAAATTGATCAACAAGATCATATTTGAAATATATTTCCATCAACATTCAACAGGAACAGGTCAAATTTGGTATTGCAACTGAGATAATTTGGAAAATAGCTGCAACAACGAATCTGAGAAAATTGTCTTCAGAGAACCTTCTGTTTCTCTTAATACGAACCGAATTTGGGAAAACTACTTGTTATATCAATAATTCGGTCCGTTTTGGACAAAACCCATGTTTCAGATTTTCCAGATTCTTCTCCATTTGCCCAAAATGTCCAATGCAAAACTGTTACTTCTTATTCCAGCGAATTTCTGAGTTGGAATATTTAATGATGAGCTGGAGATCAAATTTGCAATCTGGAAAATATCTTGGAGGCTAAAATGGTGAGTGATGTTAGAACAAATTTCTTAATAAACCATCATTGGTAAAATCATGCATAATAATCATCAAGTTATTAAAAATAAAGGAGAAGAAATAATATTTATCCATAAGAGCATAAATAATTATAAAATGGAATTATATGATAATCCATGATAAATGACGTGATAAAGAATGGTATAAATGGATGAAATAGGTGTTAAAAAGTGATAATAATAATGACAAACTACCGGCCCAACATACATCCAAATTGAATATATTACATGTCCTCATGCAACCCAAAGCCTCTTTATTAACCAAGCAATAATACAAAAATTGTTCATCCCAACTCATGAAATGGATGGAACAAATGAATTCTTCCTCAAATAATGAATATTCAATTTTAGCAATCTTGATGAAGGCGTAACAATTTTTACATTTGAAATTCAACTATATGTATATCAATTTGCAGCAAAATATGATATAATGATGAAGGGCATAAACCCGCCAAACCCAGAATCTAATTAGCTATGCATATAAAATTCACTTCACAAACAAATGCCCAATTTAAAACTCAAGTCTGCATATATAAACTTTCCTCTGCCTCATACGTGGCGGATTAATCTTCCAACGCATTCATTCTTCTGCTTCCATAATGCTAATAGTGTTATTTCCAAAACGTTGTATGTTTCCATGCTCACATATTAAAACATTACCACAATGTTAAATTATATTTGTGCCCTTCGCTGTAATACCAAGCTCATGGCAACGGCAATCTCCATGAACACCCCTTCAAATTCATGCCAAACGCCTTTCAATAACAGGTACTTATACATCTGAAACACTGCAACATCACTCTGTTATATTATGCGTCTTCAATGGATTGCACAGCTTTGATGGTTTTCGAATTGTCATTTCAGCTCTACTCCAAATCTTCAGTACTCAGTCAGCTTCATTATAATGCTATTTTGAACTCAATCTTCAGCGATGTACCAATATTTTAACGCCTTCGATCCACGGGTTGTTTTTCCTCCTGCCCAATCGACTCTCCTTCGATTGGATACTACTCGCACCATCTACAGGTCTTCATATATTCTGTTTGGTTTACTCACGCTTGCGTTCGCTCTTCTGAAAACGAATTGGGCTTTTGACACTGCAGTTCTAATATTTTTCGTTCATCCAGCCGATGTGATGCCAATCGGCGATCACAATTCTCAAAGATTTTGATTGTTACAATTATCGACCAGTTTCCATAACGCCAATGCGATTCAATTCGCCACAGTTCCGATCCGATTTAACCTCAATCGGAAATCATAGTCGTTGTATTACAATAGTTGAACAACGGCCTTCCTATAATATCGCGATATCTTTCAGATTCGATATCATATCAACCCAATCCATAAATTTCCGCATCTGGGTCTATGGTTATATGGCGCGATTCGGATCACTTCTCCTCGCTCTGATGCGATAAATCAGGCGGACCGACGAATTACAAAACCATTTTATATATGAATCAATCTGCTCTAGGATTCCACGAAATCTTTCCTGCTCTTTCTTTGCATTAAACTTCTTTCAGTTCACTACTATCGACAGCGCCAGGAATACATTGACACAAGAATTCTTCAGTTAAATAAAATTACACACATATCACACACCATAAATCAATTATGCAGACATCATATTCAAATTTCCACCATTTGTCATTCGAATTGCATAAAATATAATTATGTTCATAATACTCAGAAACAAAACAAATAGAACCTTGTTTTCTTTTTCTTTTCAAAATTATTCCAGAAATCAATAACTCTGATACACACTGTCACAATCTCCCTAAAATCTGAGCTTTTCGCTCCACATAGAAACCCATTCTAATCTCGCTAATTCTACCTCTCTAAAAGAATCCTCTCCTCGCTCATTATAATTTTTCTCTATTTATTATCCTCTCGAATAATTCTCCCAAATTATCTAACAGAGTTTCATATTTTTTCCAAGAAAGAACAGAATTCTTCTATTTCGTTTCTTTTCAAGCACACCTAGAATAATAGCTCTATCTCAAAATAAAAAATAAGCTAATCTCCCATTTATTACAATAACAAACTATTTGAGGAATCCAACCTCCTCAGTAAATCGATTTTTGACCGACAATCAATGAATTTCACTCTGTTTTAGCCACAACATGTGACCAGTTCATCACATTGCTGGCTAGGTCTAGATGCTCCTACATCAGACTCCCAAAGTTTAAATTTAACCATGATCTCCTGATCATGCACTTCATGTCTGTGTCCTCCTGGATCCCATACTTGGTTTGATAGTTTGTCCTTGGTTACTGTTGTTGTTGTTTGTCCCTCAAGTCTCCCACCTTTGTGCTGTAATGCCTCACTATCTGCTGCTGTCCTTTTCACATATTTCGCTGCTGTTTTGCTCACTCTAATTTGTAGTTTTCCATTCCCTTCACCTGTACCATTTCTTCCAGCCAATCTTCCTTTCTTCTTTTGTCCTGTATTTGTTTTACTAGAATGTTGTAGTATGAGTTTCCATAACTCATCCAATTCTTTGTCCATTTCACTTCTTATGCGCTGAATACTATTCTCTTGCAACTGATTGTGTTCTTGAATTAGAACATCATAATATCTGTGCCAATAATCTTCCATATACATTTCTGAAATGTACAAATTCCTTTTCCCAGGTTCTTCTTCTAGTTTCTCATTCATGACTTCATCATTCTTTACTTCAAATTCCAGCATACCTTCCATTAATCCGATCTGTTCTTCTTGGTTCAGATTGACTTCACATTTCCCTTTTCTTGCATGTAAATCTTCATCAAAATTAATCAACTCAATAGACACAAATGCTTTACCTGGCTTCCTCATCAAAATATTCGACTTATACCACAAATCTGTCATCTCATCTGGAAATTCTCTCAAAAGTTCTGCACAATCTACAATATCTGTTTTGTCATCCTCCTTATTCTGCATATGACTATGAGTAGTCATCTCTTCATCTGTTAATACAACAATCTTTAATAATTGTTTGTCTTTCCTCAAGTCGATATGACCTGCAAACACACAAAAAACTTCAGTTTTCAAAATACAATACCTTCCATTTTCTTTTGATGCTTCAAGCACCAATCCTCCATCATAGATCTTTTGGATTTCAGCGGATCTTTCTTGCTGTGACTTCAAATCAATATGAATTTGTTCAAGTTCCCTGAACTCGTTCATCAGCTTGCCATTCCACCTCTGTTGCAATAGCTTCCACTTCACCCTTTTCTTCAGTCTCCATCTGTATCTTCGGTCTTCACTTGTCTTTCTTTTTACTGCCAGACCAATTTCTGGTTCTTCATTCTGCTGCTAGTTTTTATACTTCTGCAATTTAATGCCTTCCTCAAATTCACTCTCATATAGCTGATCATTCCTTCCAAATTTCTGGTTACTTCCATATTCATCTTGCTGAGTTAATATTTCTGTCTCCTTCATGCCTCTGAGGACATAACTTCCTTGTTGCTCCTGATCTTTCATCTCACCTTCAAATAATCGCTGCTCAATTTCTCTAATTTCAGCATCATATTTATTAATGATGTCTTCCACACCTTTTCCTCCATCAGGTTCTGTAAGCTTCGTTACTCCTTTAGGTTCCTTGAGTAATCTCTCCAAGAATTCTATTTCCTTATGAAATCTCTCCAGCAGTTCATCACAATTTCCATTCTCAGCTTCATTCTTTTCCTGGAAATCCTCTTGAGTTGACATGTTTTCTACATCATCATGTTGCAAGCATCTTTCATCAATTCCATTAAACAAATTCATTGGTTTACCTTCTTGTAGTACCACTATGGAATTGTCATTAGACTGTTGATCTATATCAACCTCATCTGATTGTTTCACACCAAACAGGATTTCATCTATGAACTCCTTCTGTTGCAATAAATCAATGCCTTCTTCCTATAAAATGGATTCATCATCATACTTCACCTCAAGAGCTTCATTCCTGTTTGTGACAATTTCATCCAACTATCCATCATCTTCTGCATATCATGCAAACATACACAAACTATAAGAATCAAAATCACAAGGCTTCATTACCTCATCTGCTTCCTTTGTCAACATATCTTCGAATTGTTCTGAACTCTGCCAATAGTCCATGAGATCTTCAGCTGACCTCTCATTATCCTCTTCCCCCAACATTTCTCGTTGTTCTGGTCTACAAATGGAAACTTTCATTTCTACTTCTGCTTCTCTGAGTTCCTCTGATTCCTCTTGAGCACTCAATATCTGCTCAATCTTTCTCAATTCTTCTACTATCTCTAACTTCATTTGTTGATTTCTCCTTTCTCGTAGCCTTTGCCACTTTGCTCTTTTCCTCATGGTCCAACCATTCTTCTGGTCTTCAACATTTCTCTGCAGCATCTTCATCAATATTCCAATCTGGAAATCTATCTCAGCTTTCTCTCAGTCAAACTCTTCTTGACTCATCCTCATGCCATTTACCTTGGCATCTTCCCTTCTGCTGTGGCTTCTTTGTGAACTTCTGCTATGACTATCTGTAGTCTTTTTCTTCTCCTCTCTTTCTATGACCTCCTCACTTCTCTGCAACAAGCCTCTGCAACAGTAAGTCCTCCTTACTGAAATCTTACCTCACCAAGATCTCCTCACTCAGTCTTTTGGTAAGCATGATCCTCTATCTGGAATCTTCTCTTGAGCAACACCTTTGCTCCCTCTAGGCTTCTGCAATCTCTCACTCTCTCTTTCGAAGACACTTCAATTGTCCTCTCTGTCCAATCTCTTGTTGGATTCTACAGGTTCACTGCCACTTCTAAGGACTTTCCTTATTCTGCTTTTAAGAACACATCTGGTTTTTCTCTCACAGCTTCTCTTAGTCTATATTGCTGCAGTCTTCATTCTTTCTTATGTTGTCACCTGTGTTTTGAATGGATTTCGTCACTGCTGTAATCTGGTACTAAACTTCATTCAGAAAAACAAACTTATTCAATTTCAACAGAGCCAAGCTCTGATACCAAAAATGATGGAGGGCATAAACCCGCCAAACCCAGAATCTAATTAGTTGTGCATATAAAATTCACTTCACCAACAAATGCCCAATTTAAAACTCAAGTCTGCATATATAAACTTGCCTCTGCCTCATACTTGGTGGATTAATCTTCCAACGCATTCATTCTTCTGCTTCCATAATGCTAATAACGTTATTTCAAAAACGGTGTAAGTTTCCATGCTCGCATATTAAAACATTACCACAGGGTTAAATTATATTCGTGCCCTTCGCTGTAATACCAAGCTCATGGCAACGAAAATCTCCATGAACACCCCTTCAAATTCATGCCAAACGCCTTTCAATAACAGGTACTTATACATCTGAAACACTGCAACATCGCTCTGTTATATTATGCGTCTTCAATGGATTGCACAGCTTTGATGGTTTTCGAATTGTCATTTCAGCTCTACTCCAAATCTTCAATACTCAGTCAGCTTCATTATAATGCTCTTTTGAACTCAATCTTCAGCGTTGTACCAATCTTTTAACACCTTCGATCCACGGGTTGTTTTTCCTCCTGCCCAATCACTACAATTTATGATCACGCCTATTCGCCTGTTTATCTCGCCAAGCAATCGACGTTGGGAAACCCCCCGCTCGAAAGTCTGGATTTTGTTCAAAATGGAAAGGAATTGCAGCCCCCACTAAAAGTGGTTTCGGATCCTCATATCCTTGACCAAACCCAAGAGCAACCCCGAACTAGGGTTTTCGAGACTAGGGTTCCTACGCTTGGATGCACATGCATCTATAATTCGCCCGGCACTTGCTTATTGTTTCCATTCCATAAAACTGATGGTCCTCAACACCATGATGAGATTTCCGGTCAACTCGACCAACCCTATCCGGTTGATGTGCCTGAAAATAGGCGGTGGCTTACCCAGTGCCCATCAGACCTAGGATTGTGCATGAATGATTACGGGTCGTTTATAAAAGTTGAGTTCCAAGAACATATTGCTATGTATCAAGATGAGAGTGGGGTTCAGCTTGCACAATCTATTCTGGCATGTTCTTTGGCAAGTATCTATGATCGTCTGGCTGTTGCACCTTCTCCTCAGGTAAATTTTGTTGCTACTGCACTTTTTTGGATACTGGCTCTGATCCTGATCGTTGTTATTCTTGCAGGTCAGGAAATAATGCAGTGGCTGCACTAGAAAGCTGATTTTACATAACCCCACCACAGCATTAGTTAAACTAGGGTTTAGGTGTAGGCTAGATAGGACATGTTAATAAAATTTGTTAGTTCAAAGTTAATTAGGTTTACTTGCTAAATTTTTTACTTTATGATTCAAAAGTGTGTTTGTTGTTTTTGTTTACGATTAATATCTTAGGCATTATCATGTTACAAGTATTTTTCTTTCATTTCCTTTTCAGTTGCTTGTTGCTGCATAAATAATCATTGCTTGTATTGCGCCTCTTTTCCACCTACAACCGGTTGATCGTTCTCGCACATGGCATTGCATTGCACCTTGAGCCTCGCTTATTACATTGCATCGTACTCTCTCTCCCTCACATCATTTTTGCCATATCGCCTGCCACTTCATGAGCCCTCATTGCAACCCTATCACCTTGCAGTCTTGTTTTGCCCCGATTGCTGAAACAGTAACCCCATTGTTTTGTGTGAGGTTGCGGTGGCTATCTCAAGAGGCAGCTTTCTCTTAGGACCAGTCATCGAAGTCGCATTATCAACAAGATGCCTATGAGTCTAAACTTATTATCTGGGGAGATACGAGCTGGTTGTCTGTGGGAGACCTGATGAGTTGAAATGGCCCATACCCGTGAGCCTAAGCCTTGTGCCCAGCATAGTCTTGGACGTTTTAATGTGTTGTTATACGCGCTGCGCTTATTGTGGTGAATGGGATGTGAAATTTTGGCACGAGGGCAAACCCAAATTAGGATGTCTTTCAGTTTCTGTAAAACAAGAAACAACCTCTCATGCTCATAAAATAAGTCGGGATCCCTCATCCGCCCATGAAAAATAAGTGCCACGAGCACATGAAAATAAGTGCTACAAGCACATGAAACAAATAAGGGTAAAGGATCGAGAAAGGCTTCCTGCACAGAGAGGTAATGCAACGACTCCGTCGGGGTACTGACCAGGCTCGCTGGCAGCGGAGCAACGTTTGTGATTTCTTGAAGTGACTCCGCCGGGGTACTGTCCAAGCCTGCTGGCAGCGGAGCAACACCAGAAACTTACTTTAAAGATCCTGAAAATAATAAGCCCACTACCTTGCTCGTCACATCATCAAAAAGCTACTAGCGTCTGTGAGCTTTCTCTTTGATGTGTTTTTGATTAGCAGGACTTAGTGAGGCACAAGGATTAGGCATACTCGTAAAGGGCCAAAGTAATACAAAGGGTACTCATGCAACTTGTTCAATATTCCCTTGCATTACTATCCGGATTCAGACTTTTGTTGTGATACTGACAGAGATGTTGGATTCTACCAGTGGTTCGCCATTTGTTGTAGCCGCTACAACACCACCCAAAATTTTGGGTATATTTAAAATTTCAGGTTCCCCCTCTGCTCACTTAGGTGTTGAAGTCTTTTACCCGACCTGCAATCAACTACATCCCACCGACCTATCCACGGACCCTCATGAGTTTTCTCTCCATTATGATCAAATGTTGTTGTTGCAATCACGCCATGTGTAATGAGATTGCCATGCATACGTTTGAATGGAAACCATGTGTGTAGTGACAATTAAAGACCCTCTCGCCGTGGGTCATCAAGCATGATGACTGAATGCGCATTTTATACTCGTTAATCTCATATGTGTTATGTAGGGTCACCTTTCGCAAAGAATAACTGTGAACTAATTAATGTTATGTTGTTTATGCAGGTTAATCCATGACTGATAAACTCATCAACGAGTGTCATGGCACCGAGGGCATAAGATTAAGTTCAATGACAAGGTCACCGCTGTGAAACACGACACATTCATCTACATGTCCCACTTAGGTGGGTATGTGACATAAGGCCACCTTCGAAGACCAGGATTAAGGTGGATGACAAGGATGCACCCACAAGTGAGGTGGAAGAGCAAGTTAACATTATCTTCCGGTGGAGGATGATGTGGTGTGTGTTCATTCACTCAAAGAAACTAGGAAGCATTGGGCGCCAGGAAACTTTTATGATAACACCGTTGATATCAAAAGACAAGGGTTCCTCACGTTAAGAGCGCACATGTTGATCTTGGCAAGACAATGGCACAGCAAAAGGAGTTTCTTCTATTTTCCACAATTGAATGAAATGGTTCACGGATTCAAATGCATCTTGATAAGCATCGTAATGGTCATTACTGTCAATTTAGTGATTAAGTATGGACTTACATCGACAAAGTAGGAGTGATCTATGAGTATGATCCAGTTTCTCCAAGATTACAGGGCTCAATTGTTTTCGGGAATAACGATGAACTATAGAGTTCGTCGCTTTAAATCCGACACTTTTGTCCGTCTCATCATCACCCATTACAAGTACAGTTGTTAGGTTTGATGGTTCAGGTAATGGGTGCATCGGCAAGTTTTGGCACAATTTCAAAATCTAAACGCACCTTTGGGAAGCATCTTTGTCAAACCTAAGCTACACGGTGGGTGCAAATCGATGGACCTAGGCTATATTTTTAAAATATCATATAATTGAACCAAGGCGCAAGATCATGTGGTTTCCAAACCATATAAAATGGTGAGTCGAGACTACATGGAAAAAAATTACAAATGAGTTTAATATTTCCATGGCGGATATAGTCTTCAAAGTTATGTTTAAATCATGGTCGGAGTGTATGACCAACCCATAGAAGCGCGTTATAATAACTTTGTTTTGTTACCATTGGGTGCAAACAGTTTGATGCTGCAGTTATATCCACGGCATTGTGACATTTATGATCAAAAGAGGGCAGGGTTGACAGTCAAACAACTTACGTTAAAACCACATGTTTTCAAACCATATAAGGTTAAAGGAACGACATCATATAAACATTACAAAGGGCGCCGAGCAGTATTGTTTAAAACATGGAACAAAACATTTTAATAAACCCACCATGGAAATGTTGTAACGTGGCGCATTGTTATTGAAAGCTGCATGGACACGTGACACACAGCCAACGTCGATGGCGGTGAAACCTCACGATTAAAAGTTGAAGCAGAGTTACATATGGGTGCAAATGATCCTATGCATGGTGGTCGTGTTTTAAAGTCTGGAGAAATATACATGCATAGCATGGAACACGTTGGAAACACGGCGCACAATGCATGGAGTCCAACGTCGCATGGTGTAGTCATGCATGGATACGTTGCATGGAATCCAACGTTGATGGCGAGGTTTTCGTTTGACAGCAACTATATACATACAACAGTCAATTAAAGCATGGTCAAAGCTATATCAAACATATTACAATTGAGATCAAACATTGCTATGTTGAGTATTGACCTATGTTAAAATTCGTTGGGTGAATATATAATGGTTAGGGTTTTAAAAACATGAAGCGGTGTGTAAAGGTTCGATGGCTACTTTCGGCTTATGACAAATGTTTGAGAACACATATATACAAGCTGCAGTCCAACATTATTATTAAGACATGAATCAAAACCAGACCAGTAAGCGCAAAGGTTTTGATGGCGAATTTTATATTTGCTAATCCAAGGTCGTGGTGCGAATTACAAGATTCTACAACCATGTGCAAGGGGTGCAAAACAACATGGTTTCAAACTATGCAAGTTTGGAGGTGTGTTATCATATAAATTAAACAAAGAAAAAATGTTACAAAAGGGTGCCGAGCAGTGGTCAAAAGGGTATGTTTGAAACACGGGCAGAGCATTGTAACAAAGCCACGAGGGCATTGTACAACAACTGTAACGAAATAATAAGCGGTGAGCTGGAAAGAGGTTAATGGTATGCATGGTTGTAGAATCATTTTAATCGGAAAACGAAGATTCATGCATGCGTCTTTTTCCCCAATCAATGCTTTTAGCAAGTTGGCGCAGTGAGCTGGAGAGTGTGAATCCTTGCTCTTCATGCAGAACTTTCGTGGATATAGACTGCCATGCATGCTATCGGGCATGAGTGATAATTAGGTTGCTACACTCAAACGAAAGAGCTGAAGCAAATAAAGTATCAGTATCACCGGTAGAAGCGGCCCTGTGCAAGCGTTTTTTGAGCGCAATTACAACCGCAACGGCGTGAGAAAGCCCTGGGGTATTGACTGCCAACGGTTTTATCTTATGTTTACATTCTCCTCACCCGATGCTTTGTTATCCTGCATTCAAAATCACGAGGTTTGTATCAACTTATGTTAAACACTCGGAGAAGATATATATATAGTTGAAAGTCGTGTTTAAACATGGATCGAAATATTATGATGAACCTACAGCGCAAGTGCTATATAACTCTGGTGCCATTACAGTCAAAGCAGAGTGGATTTGTAAGAGTTCAGCGACCCATAACCATACGTTGTCAACGATGCAGAGTTTCAGCTGCGCTGGAGGGGGTTACAAAATGCACCGTTGTAAAATCTTTTCTAATCAGAAGACGCGGATTTTGTGGTGATTATTTGCTGTAATCGGCGCCATTCGAGCAACGTTTCCTATTCTGCATTCAGAAATCGTGGGTCCTATTACCAGCCGCTGGAGTTTAGTTGTGTAGTCGTTTGTTCATTTCTGACATTGCAGAAGATGTTCATTGAAACGCATGGTAGCGACGCGGTCTGCATGGAGTGCACACAGGTATCCAAATCGTAGCAGAGGTGTTGTCAATGCTGGTGGCTCAAGGATCATTATAACCAATGTTTAAAACGAAGCATGAGCTGATCTTCGAAGATTTCCTCATTTTGGAAATGGCTCCTCAAACAAGTCGCAGTCCAAGTCTTCTTTCTTCGTCCAAAATGAAAGAATGCGACCCCATCAAGGTCGCGCGACCCTTGGAGTCGCTGGGTCGCAGATCCATAGAACCAATCAAGGATGCGACTTGGAGATGGCAGTGACCTGTGACTTATGAAGAGTGAGGTCACACGACCCTTTGAGTCGTTGGGTCGCAGATCCTTGGAGCCAAACAAAATTGCGACTTAGTGGGGATAGTGACCATGCGACCTATGAATTTCCTGCGTTGCGCGAATTTTTCCAATGATGTTGTGGAGCAGCAGCATGGTGAGCAGCATCCTTTTAGATCCCGGACATGAAGCAAGAGGAGGGGTGCGTTGTGGCGGAAATTGTTCTTGCATGGGCAAGATGGGCTCTCGTACATTGCCGCTATGCCAATTTCAGTGCCTGCTCTATGAGCAACAAGTGCGCAAGAATAGTTGGGAGCTCCTTGGCACGTTGATGGCTATTTTGGTCATGAAGGGGGCTATCTAAGATGTAGTAAATGAATTTATCATGCCCAAGAATGAGAATCTCACCATTGATCGATTCAAATCTCCATGGCACTTTCCAAATATACTTTTGGGATGGTTTGCAGATAATACAAAATTGGTGAATTTACATTTGGATCTGCATTCCAGACCCGGTCCACAATGATACCGATCTACATTGCAGTTATTTAAAAGAAAATGGCATAGGCCATTCTCCCGATGACTTAGTAGCACATACTTGACCATACAGGGGTCTATGCTATTATTTCAACTCTTGCAAATTAATTAAAATAACCTTAGCTTTATTTTTATTATTCCATCATGAAGATATGCGACCTGGTTATGTTATTGCAGGAGGAACCACTCTGTTTGCACATAAGAGCCAAGGTTTTCCCCAACAAACAAGAGGACCGGTTTTCAAAGCATGTGAGATGAGGAATACTGCTACAAAATCTGTAGATCTGCTTGAAGTCGCAGGCTGCATATTTCTTCAAGTCACAGGTCGCTGATGGCCGAGGTCGCGAGGTCGCAAATCCTAGCAGGTCACAAGGCCGCGTATCTTTGGTTTTTTCGCCTTTGCGACCCAGCGACCTAGTCGCAAGGTCGCAAGGTCGCATATCTTCGGTTTTTCCACCTTTTGCGACCCCGCGACCCAGCGACCTAGTCGCAAGGTCGCATACCTTCGTTTTTTTCACCTTTTGCGACCCCTCGACCCAGCGACCTAGTCGCAGGGTCGCAAGGTCGCATACCTTCGGTCTTTCCACCTTTGCGACCTAGCGACCCAGCGACCTAGTCGTGAGGTCGCAAGGTCGCATTCTCTCATTTTCTTACAACTTGCGACCCCGCGACCCAGTCAGGTCGCAGATCGCAACACCAGTCAGGTCGCAGGTTGTTGGCAATATGATGCCGAGTGTTGTCCTTGATGGCAACCCACTGAATGAAGATGAAGACATGCGACTGATGACATGTGTTTTCCTTGATGGCAATCCACCTGATGAAGTTATTCTTGACTTGATGGACTTGGTAAATGATGTTTGTTAGCAATATGATGCTGAGTGTTGCTCTTGAAAGGCAACCCACTTGATGAAGATGATGGCAACTTACTTGATGAAGTTGTGCTTGATAGAATATGTTTTGATGAACTAAATCTGATGTATCTACAGTGAGCACAGAAGGAAATGAAGAAAGGAATTCAGCATGTGCTAAATCTTTGGTGAAAAGAGTATGTCTCAAGGCATACGCGGATTTGTCTAGGGGAAGTCGCGTATGCACGCGGAAAAGGACGTTACAAGTCGCGTATGGGCAAAAGCGCTCAAAAAGTGCAAAACCAGGGGTAACCACCATGGTATTGACCCATTGTATTGGGTAATAATTCGCCTAAATGACCCCGTCCAGGAATACCATCGGAAGTAATGTAGTTTTGGGCTCATGGTATTGTTTTGGCTCGTGTACGTAAAAGGGGCTCATGGCATTGAAAAGGGTAAAACCATATAAAGAGAAGAAATTCAATGTAAATGTATGGGGAGCTTTGATGTCTGAGCTTGAATGAATACTTATCTGTGAAGTATATCTGTATGAAAAGGGTAAAGGTTTGATGATAGATCTAAATCTATGATGCACCTATGAAGAAATGATGAAGCGGAATATCTAGATCTGGAATGTATTTGTATCTGCTAGATCTGTTTATGGAAGGCTTAGATCTAAGATGAGGCGAACATCTGTCTGAAGTAAAATGGTAAATTTGAACTGAATATCTGATCTGAAGAAGTATGCTGCTCTATAATAATTGAAGATCTATACGCTAGTTCGACGCAGAGGAAGTGCGTATATACATGGGTTGTATGAAGTGAAAGAGGATATGGGTAGTAAAATATGTTCTGAAGTTTATACAGAGGTATACGCTGGTTGATGTGAATGGAAGCACGTATATACGCGACATCAGAGAAAGGAAAGCGCGTATGCAAACTAGGGTTTGCTGAAGACTGTGGTAAGAAATGTTCGATTCGTTTCGGGACTATCGATATCCGCTGAGTTATATGTATCTGTTTCATGGTTGACCGTGCTTAAAAGTATGGAGTGGGTCCAGTCTCAAAATATGATGAAATGTGGCCTGCAAGTGGTGTCCTAAAGGAAGCTTTGGATCCAGTGTGAAAATTGATGAAATGTGGTCCATAGAGGTGCTGAGGGTTGTAGCCTTCAGTTAGGGGGTTGTAGCTCCCTTCCAGGAGAGGCTGGTAAACGAGATCAAGGGGTCGTAGCTCCCTTCCGTGAGGCTGTAACGAGACGGGGGGTCGGTGCCCTTCAGAGAGGTCGGCAAACGAGTCGTGGCTTGAAGTTTTCGTGAGAGGTCGCAAACGAGCGCGCAGTGGTACCGTGTCGTAGAGTTCACACCAGTATTTATGTTAAGATGTTTTCTCTATATCAAAATTATTGAAGGCCGAGCAACCGCAGCGGTGGTTTTCCGACTTCTGCCTCCACCTAAAAAATCTCGGTGTTCATGTGTGATGCTTTGTGTGATGGTTTATTCTGTTCTTACTGCACATGTTTACTGTTTATAAAACATCTAATGAATGAATGATGGAATGATATAGGTGAAGAACTAATGGCATAATTAGATCTCTGTGTATACACGAGTTTTATGAAGGATATCCGTGTGTATACGCTAGTTGGCTTCAGAAAAGTAGCGTATGGGTTTTAAAGGAATGAAAAAGTAAAAAGTTTTTAATATGCAGTAAATACTGATTCACCCCCCCCTCTCAGTATTTTTCCCAACACAAAGTCGCAACAAATGCTCAAAGTCGCAGTCGCAAAAAAAAGACTGTCGCAAGGCAACAACTACGTGAAGATGAAAGGTCAAGAAAGCCCAAAGGGTAGTTTTGCATTATAAATACTCGGGAGCTTGTAGTGGGGGCTTTTCTTTTTGGAAACTCAAGAGCTACTTGACATTGTATTGAAAGATTATTCTCTTGTGCATATGAATATAGATTCTTGCTAAAACACCCTATGGTTATGATGTGTTTTGTTGTGCGAACATTGTGTGTATTCCTTGTACAGTTTCAGAACATCCTATGATTAATGAAGCTGCACTCTTTATGTCATCATTTATGCATCATGGCTATCTGTGTTGTATCAATGATGTTAAATTTATCATCTGTTCTATTAATGAATGTTAATGAACTATTTTGTTAGCATTTTTTTTATCTTTCAGAAAGTAAAGGGACATCTCGCCATAAAGAACTATTTCTTTTGTGGTCAGATTACCTTACAAGCAGTACCCCAAAGATGTGTTGCTAACGACACCTCCTTAGGCGTATATGCTTTATTCATTTCCTCGCTACGCATAGTGTTCTATTCGTGTTTAATGCATCAATCATGTATTCTGTATCATGTGTCCGCAGGTTCAATCAGGTTCTTTTGAGACCGAAGGGAAGGCATCTTAAGCGGTAGCCGGACCCACACCCCGGACGGGATCCCTACTCCAAACGGTGCAAGGTCTAATTGGGACTTTCTACCGAGGAGATCCCCTACTGTTGGCCGGACATATTTTCCCGTCAACAAAATTGGCGCTAGAAGGAGGGCCTGACCTCCGACCATATGGTTAACAAGAAGGGGGGCCAGATGACAAGCTGAGCCTTTAGAGCCTGAAATTAATCTCATATCTGTAATGGCTCGTTCCCAAATCATTCTCCCGAGATTTTTGTCAGAGTTTTATGAGCCTCGATACTTCATCCCCGATGAACTTATGTATCACTTGTCCCAGTTAAAATTCGATGGTGAAAATGGGGTACCTATAACCCAGCACCTTTTAGATTTCTATGACTTTGGCTACAAAATTGAAAATGAAGGTTTCATTTGTTTGCTTTTCTTCATCACTCTCGAAGGTCGCGCTAAGAAATGGTGCTGCACATTGTCGGAAGCTTCCATCCACTCGTTTGAACAACTCGCCAGGGAATTACAACAAGCTTTTCACAGGTATGATCTTCATAACGTTGTAATAAATTTAAATGACATCAGAATGGAACCTCAGGAATATTTAGACGAGTTCGCTATCAGATTTGTTCATTTTTTTTTTGAGTTCCCTGAGAGGGATGTCGATTGGAAATGTTTAAGTAAACAGTTCAGGTATGTGATTCTCGTTTCCCTTGAACAATTTCAATTAGATCCTAGTGTTCCCTATGATGACCCACAAGTTACCGGCTGTTCGAATTTTTTCCCTAATGCTTCGGTGTCCATCTTCCCGAGTCCAGACCACATTCAGGCCTCCAAGGAGAATATTTCTATTTGTGATATTCTCACCCCTCCTCCTGAGTTGTCGGGCAGTGGAGTTGTGACCTCGAAAGTTCTGAGCAAGGATAGACACTGGCAAGAGGATAAGACCTATTGCACTACCTTTGAATCCCACACGCACCATGACGAATCAGAGTTTGAAAACCACAGTGGCTCATTATCTCTTTTGGCTCATGAAACCTACCCCGAGCCCACTCGATGTCTCCCTGGACTTAGTCCTAAATCTAGTTCACATTCGAATTATGAATCAGATTCACATTCGGATGATGAATCTGGTTCACATTCGGATTATGAATCTGGTTCACATTCGGATTATGAATCTGGTTCATATTTGGATTATGAATCTGGTTCAAATTCGGATGATGAATCTGGTTCACATTCGGACTATGAATCTAGTTCACATACGGATTATGAATCGACTCCTACCCCGCATAAAGTTTGTTCCCTTACAAGGTCTGCCAGATCATCGTTTTCTCTAAATAACACGGATGCACGTGTCGAAAAGCCTCGTAAGGTTAATGCCCCTGCGACTCAATCTCTTCGTTCATTATTCTCCGGTTGGTTTCCCGATTCCGCCACACCAGTAATTTCTTCCAGACATTCAAATTTTCCTTATACTGGTATTGGCGACAATCATAAGCACGCAGATGGTGTTTCACAATCATAGTTCAAAACCGATGAATCTTTTAGATTTGATCTGTCTCACTCGGAATCTTTAGACAACCATAGGAGCGATTCCATATCTGGGCAACTTCAGGATGTCCCCTCTATTGACCCATCCCAGTCGATAACTCCCAGGGAACCCAACATGCTGGGTACCCAACTTGATCAAATCAATGGTTGTAGCAATCCCTGCTTACCTGAAAACACTTTCAATCATACTGCCGAGGATTTTCACTCGCATCTCTTGGCTGACCATATGAAGACACCTGAATTTGATAATCCACTTGATGAAGACTCGAGTACCCATCAGGGAATCGAAGCACCCCCGCTCTTGCCGGCTGTCATTCCTAGTTCTTTAGACCTTGATGGGGCCCCTCAAACAACTCCAACCAGGGTTTCTCAAGTTAGGGTTTCTGAAATAATGACTCCCAAGTACCATGCTTCTCCCAGCATAACCACGTCGGATATCATTTCATCTGGGTGTATTTTTCATTCTCATGAGGTTTCCCTGAGCTCTGGTGTGCAACAACCGATATACCCTAATTTATTCACTGGCAAGAAAATGCCAGCCATTGTCTCTAATCTTTCCAGTTGTTGCCCAGCCAATACCACTTGCAATCAGACACTAACATGTGATTTTTCCCAAATCCCTCAACTACCCGAAAACCTCACGGTAAATCCTCCCCATCCTGGCGAATCTAAAGAATCTGATACATTGGATCATCAATCTGTCAGCGCGCAAACATTTCGCCGAACTAATATAGAGCTCACTGATATCTTTCCAATCACTACAATTGATGATCACGCCCATTCACCTGTTTATCTCGCCAAGCAATCGATGTTGGGAAACCCCCCGCTCGAAAGTCTGGATTTTGTTCAAAACGGCAACGAATTGCAGCCCCCACTAAAAGTGGTTTCGGATCCTCATATCCTTGACCAAACCCAAGAGCAACCCCGGACTAGGGTTTTCGAGACTAGGGTTCCTACGCTTGGATGCACATGCATCTATAATTCACCCGGCACTTGCTTATTGTTTCCATTCCATAAAACTGATGGTCCTCAACACCATGATGATATTTTCGATCAACTCGACCAACCCTATCCGGTTGATGTGCCTGAAAATAGGCGGTGGCTTACCCAGCGCCCATCAGACCTAGGATTGTGCATGAATGATTACGGGTCGTTTATAAATGTTGAGTTCCAAGAACATATTGCTATGTATCAAGATGAGAGTGGGGTTCAGCTTGCACAATCTATTCTGGCATGTTCTTTGGCAAGTATCTATGATCGTCTGGCTGTTGCACCTGCTCCTTAGGTAAATTTTGTTGCTACTGCACTTTTTTGGATACTGGCTCTGATCCTGATCGTTGTTATTCTTGCAAGTCAGGAACTAATGAAGTGGCTGCACTGGAAAGCTGATTTTACATAACCCCACCACAGCATTAGTTAAACTAGGGTTTAGGTGTAGGCTAGATAGGACATGTTAATAAAATTTGTTAGTTCAAAGTTAATTAGGTTTACTTGCTAAATTTTTTACTTTATGATTCAAAAGTGTGTTTGTTGTTTTTGTTTACGATTAATATCTTAGGCATTATCATGTTACAAGTATTTTTCTTTCATTTCCTTTTCAGTTGCTTGTTGCTGCATAAATAATCATTGCTTGTATTGCGCCTCTTTTCCACCTACAACTGGTTGATCGTTCTCGCACATGGCGTTGCATTTCACCTTGAGCCTCGCTTATTACATTGCGTCGTACTCTCTCTCCCTCACATCATTTTTGCCATATCGCCTGCCACTTCATCAGCCCTCATTGCAACCCTATCACCTTGCAGTCTTGTTTTGCCCCGATTGCTGAAACGGTAACCCCATTGTTTTGTGTGAGGTTGCGGTGGCTATCTCAAGAGGCAGCTTTCACTTAGGACCAGTCATCGAAGTCACATTATCAACAAGATGCCCCCAGTCATCGAAGTCACATTATCAACAAGATGCCTATGAGTCTAAACTTATTATCTGGGGAGATACGAGCCGGTTGTCTGTGGGAGACCTGATGAGTTGAAATGGCCCATACCCGTGAGCCTAAGCCTTGTGCCCAGCATAGTCTCAGACGTTTTAATGTGTTGTTCTGTGCGCTGCGCCTATTGTGGTGAATGGGATGTGAAAGTTTGGCACGAGGGAAAACCCAAATCAGGATGTCTTTCAGTTTCTGTAAAACAAGAAACAACCTCTAATGCTAAAAAAATAAGTCAGGATCCCTCATCTGCCCATGAAAAATAAGTGCCACGAGCACATGAAAATAAGTGCTACAAGCACATGAAACAAATAAGGGTAAAGGATCGAGAAAGGCTTCCTGCGCAGAGACGTAATGCAACGACTTCGTCGGGGTACTGACCAGGCTCGCTGGCAGTGGAGCAACGTTTGTGATTTCTTGAAGTGACTCCGCCGGGGTACTGTCCAGGCCTGTTGGCAGCGGAGCAACACCAGAAACTTACTTTAAAAATCCTAAAAATAATAAGCCCACTGCCTTTCTCGTCACATCATCAACAAGCTACCAGCGTCTGTGAGCTTTCTCTTTGATGTGTTTCTGATTAGCGGGACTTAGTGAGGCACAAGGATTAGGCATACTCGTAAAGGGCCAAAGTAATACAAAGGGTACCCGTGCAGCTTGTTCAATATTCCCTTGCATTACTATCTGGATTCATACTTTTGTTGTGATACTGACAGAGATGCTGGATTCTACCAGTGGTTCGCCATTTGTTGTAGCCGCTACAACACCACCCAAAATTTTGGGTATATTTAAAATTTCGGGTTCCCCCTCTGCTCACTTAGGCGTTGAAGTCTTTTACCCGACCTGCAATCAACTACATCCCACCGACCTATCCACAGACCCTCATGAGTTTTCTCACCATTATGATCAAATGTTGTTGCTGCAATCATGCCATGTGTAATGAGATTGCCATGCATACGTTTGAATGGAAACCATGTGTGTAGTGACGATTAAAGACCCTCTCGCCGTGGGTCATCAAGCATGATGACTGAATGCGCATTTTATACTCGTTAATCTCACATGTGTTATCTAGGGGCACCTTTCGCAAAGAATAACTGTGAACTAATTAATGTTATGTTGTTTATGCAGGTCAGTCCACGAATGATAAACTCATCAACGAGTGTCATGGCACCAAGGGAATAAGATTAAGTTCAATGAAAAGGTCACCGCTGTGAAACACGACACATTCATCTACATGTCCCATTTAGGTGGGTATGTGACATAAGGCCACCTTCGAAGACCAGGATTAAGGTGGATGACAAGGATGCACCCACAAGTGAGGTGGAAGAGAAAGTTAACATTATCTTCCGGTGGAGGATGATGTGGTGTGTGTTCATTCACTCAAAGAAACTAGGAAGCATTGGGCGCCAGGAAAATTTTATGATAACACCGTTGATATCAAAAGACAAGGGTTCCTCACGTTAAGAGCGCACATGTTGATGTTGGCAAGAAAATGGCACAGCAAAAGGAGTTTCTTCTATTTTCCACAGTTGAATGAAATGGTTCACGGATTCAAATGCATCTTGATAAGCATCGTAAAGGTCATTACTGTCAATTTAGTGATTAAGTATGGACTTACATCGACAAAGTAGGAGTGATCTATGAGTATGATCCAGTTTCTCCAAGATTACAGGGCTCAATTGTTTTCGGGAATAACGATGAACTATAGAGTTCGTCGCTTTAAATCCGACACTTTTGTCAGTCTCATCATCACCCATTAAAGTACAGTTGTTAGGTTTGATGGTTCAGGTAATGGGTGCATCGGCAAGTTTTGGCACAATTTCAAAATCTAAACGCACCTTTCGAAAGCATCTTTGTCAAACCTAAGCTACACAGTGGGTGCAAATCGATGGACCTAGGCTATGGTTTTAAAATAGCATATAATTGAACCAAGGCACAAGATCATGTGGTTTCCAAACCATATAAAATGGTGAGTCGAGACTACATGGAAAAAAATTACAAATGAGTTTAATATTTCCATGGCGGATATAGTCTTCAAAGTTATGTTTAAATCATGGTCGGAGTGTATGACCAACCCATAGAAGCGTGTTATAATAACTTTGTTGTGTTACCAATGGGTGCAAACAGTTTGATGCTGCAGTTATATCCACAGCATTGTGACATTTATGATCAAAAGAGGGTAGGGTTGATAGTCAAACAACTTACGTTAAAACCACATGTTTTCAAACCATATAAGGTTAAAGGAACGACATCATATAAACATTACAAAGGGCGCCGAGCAGTATTGTTTAAAACATGGAACAAAACATTTTAATAAACCCACCGTGGCAATGTTGTAACGTGGCGCGTTGTTAGTGAAAGCTGCATGGACACGTGACACACAGCCAACGTCGATGGCGGTGAAACCTCACGATTAAAAGTTGAAGCAGAGTTACATATGGGCGCAAATGATACTATGCATGGTGGTCACGTTTTAAAGTCTGGAGAAATATACATATATAGCATGGAACACGTTGGAAACACGGCGCACAATGCATGGATTCCAACGTCGCATGGTGCAGTCATGCATGGATTCGTTGCATGGAATCCAACGTCGATGGCGAGGTTTTCGTTTGACAGCAACTATATACATACAACAGTCAATTAAAGCATGGTCAAAGCTATATCAAACATATTACAATTGAGCTCAAACATTGCTATGTTGAGTTTTGACCTATGTTAAAATGCGTTGGGTGAATATATAATGGTTAGGGTTTTAAAAACGTGAAGCGGTGTGTAAAGGTTCGATGGCTGCTTTCGGCTTATGAAAAATGTTTTAGAACACATATATACAAGCTGCAGTCCAACATTATTATTAAGACATGAATCAGAACCAGACCAATAAGCGCAAAGTTTTTGATGGCGAATTTTATATTTGCTAATCCAAGGTCGTGGTGTGAATTACAAGATTCTACAACCATGTGCAAGGGGTGCAAAACAACATGGTTTCAAACTATGCAAGTTTGGAGGTGCGTGATCATATAAATTAAACAAAGAAAAAATGTTACAAAAGGGCATCGAGCAGTGGTCAAAAGGGTATGTTTGAAACACAGGCAGAGCGTTGTAACAAAGCCACGAGGGCATTGTATAACAACTGTAACGAAATAATAAGCGGTGAGCTGGAAAGAGGTTAATGGTATGCATGGTTGTAGAATCATTTTAATCGCAAAACGCAGATTCATGCATGCATCTTTTTCCCCAATCAATGCTTTTAGCAAGTTGGCACAGTGAGCTGGAGAGCGTGAATCCTTGCTCTTCATGCAGAAATTTCGTGGATATAGACTGCCATGCATGCTATCGGGCATGAGTGATAATTAGGTTGCTGCACGCAAACGAAGGAGTTGAAGCAAATAAAGTATCAGTATCACTGGTAGAAGCAGCCTTGTGCAAGCGTTTTTTGAGCACAATTACAGCCGCAACGGTGTGAGAAAGCCCTGGGGTATTTACTGCCAATGGTTTTATCTTATGTTTACGTTCTCCTCACCCGATGCTTTGTTATCCTGCATTCAAAATCACGAGGTTTGTATCAACTTATGTTAAACACTCAGAGAAGATATATATATAGTTGAAAGTTGTGTTTAAACATGGATCGAAATATTATGATGAACCTACAGCGCAAGTGCTATATAACTCTGGTGCCATTTACAGTCAAAGCAGAGTGGATTTGTAAGAGTTCAGCGACCCATAACCATACGTTGTCAACGATGCAGAGTTTCAGCTGCGCTGGAGGGGGTTACAAAATGCACCGTTGTAAAATATTTTCTAATCAGAAGACGCGGATTTTGTGGTGATTATGTGCTGTAATCGGCGCCATTCGAGCAACGTTTCCTATTCTGCATTCGGAAATCGTGGGTCCTGTTACCAGCCGCTAGAGTTTAGCTGTGTAGCTGTTTGTTCATTTCTAACATTGAAGAAGATGTTCATTGAAACGCATGGTAGCGGCGCGGTCTGCATGGAGTGAACACAGGTATCCAAATCGCAGCAGAGGCGTTGTCAATGCTGGTGGCTCAAGGATCTTTGTAACCAACGTTTAAAATGAAGCATGAGCTGATCTTCGAAGATTTCCTCATTTTGGACATGGCTCCTCAAACAAGTCGCAGTCCAAGTCTTCTTTCTTCGTCTAAAATGAAAGAATGCGACCCCATCAAGGTCGCGTGACCCTTGGAGTCACTGGGTCGCAGATCCATAGAACCAATCATGGATGCGACTTGGAGATGGCAACGACCTGCGACTTATGAAGAGTGAGGTCGCGCGACCCTTTGAGTCGCTGGGTCGCAGATCCTTGGAGCCAAACAAAATTGCAACTTAGTGGGGATAGTGACTATGCAACCTATGAATTTCCTGCGTTGCGCGAATTTTTCCAATGATGTTGTGGACCAGCAGCATGGTGAGCAGCAGCCTTTTAGATCCCGGACATGAAGTAAGAGGAGGGGTGTGTTGAGGCGGAAACTGTTCTTGCATGGGCAAGATGGGCTCTCGTACGTTGCTGCTATGCCAGTTTCAGCGCCTGCTCTATGAGCAACAAGTGCGCAAGAATAGCTGGGAGCTCCTTGGCACGTTGATGGCTATTTTGGTCATGAAGGGGCTGTCTAAGATGTAGTAAATGAATTTATCATGCCCAAGAATGAGAATCTCAGCGTTGATCGATTCAAATCTCCATGGCGCTTTCCAAATATACTTTTGGGATGGCTTGTAGATAATAAAAAATTGGTGAATTTACATTTGGATCTGCATTCCAGACCCGGTCCACAATGATACCGATCTACATTGCAGTTATTTAAAAGAAAATGGCATAGGCCATTCTCCCGATGACTTAGTAGCACATACTTGACCACACAGGGGTCTATGCTATTATTTCAACTCTTGCAAATTAATTAAAATACCCTTAGCTTTATTTTTATTATTCCATCATGAAGATATGTGACCTGGTTATTTTATTGCAGGAGGAACCACTCTGTTTGCACATAAGAGCCAAGGTTTTCCCCAGCAAACAATAGGACCGGTTTTCAAAGCATGTGAGATGAGGAATACTACTACAAAATCTGTAGATCTGCTTGAAGTCGCAGGCTGCAGATTTCTTCAAGTCACAGGTCACTGATGGCCGAGGTCGCGAGGTCGCAAATCCCAGCAGGTCGCAAGGCTGCGTATCTTTGGTTTTTCCGCCTTTGCGACCCTGCGACCCAGCGACCTAGTCGCAAGGTCGCATATCTTCGGTTTTTCCACCTTTTGCGACCCCGCGACCCAGCGACCTAGTCGCAAGGTCACAAGGTCGCATACCTTCGGTTTTTTCACCTTTTGCGACCCCGCGACCCAGCAACCTATTCGCAAGGTCGCAAGGTCACATAACTTCGGTCTTTCCACCTTTGCGACCTAGCGACCCAGCGACTTAGTCGCGAGGTCGCAAGGTCGCATTCTCTCATTTTCTTACAACTTGCAACCCCGCGACCTAGTCAGGTCGCAAATCGCAACACCAGTCAGGTCGCAGGTCGCAACAGCGGCTCAGGTCGCAGGTCGCAAAAAAGACTGGGTCGCAAGGCAGCCCAACGGTCAGGAAGATGAAAGGTCAAGAAAGCCCAAAGGGCAGGTTTTGCATTATAAATACTCCTTCGGGAGCTTGTAGTGGGGGCTTTTGCTTTTGGAAACTCAAGAGATACATGGCATTGTATTGAAAGATTATACTCTTGTGCATATGAATACAGATACTTGTTAAAACACCCTATGGTTATGATGTGTTTTGTTGTGCGAACACTGTGTGTATTCCTTGTACAGTTTCAGAACATCCTATGATTAATGAAGCTGCACTCTTTATGTCATCATTTATGCGTCATGGCTATCTGTGTTGTATCAATGATGTTCAATTTATCATCTGTTCTATTAATGAATGTTAATGAACTATTTTGTTAGCATTTCGTTTTATCTTTCAGAAAGTAAAGGGACATCTCGCCCTAAAGAACTATTTCTTTTGTGGTCAGATTACCTTACAAGCAGTACCCCAAAGATGTGTTTCTAACGACACCTCCTTAGGCGTATATGCTTTATTCATTTCCTCGCTATGCATAGTGTTCTATTCGTGTTTAATGCATCAATCATGTATTCTGTATCATGTGTCCGCAGGTTCAATCAGGTTCTTTTGAGACCGAAGGGAAGGCGTCTTAAGCGGTAGCCGGACCCACACCCCGGACGGGATCCCTACTCCAAACGGTGCAAGGTCTAATTGGGACTTTCTACCGGGGAGATCCCCTACTGTTGGTCGGACATATTTTCTCGTCAACACTACTATATTAATGCTTCTATGATCCAAAAATTAGATTGTTTTGATGCACGGATCATGAGATATAAACGAAATGGTTTTAGGTGATAGTGCATGATTTTCGAAATTTTATCAACTAATTTAGCATGAAATTATCTGGGTCTGTGTATTTGAATGATACCTCTTTGTTATTCAGAAATCACAAGAATTTAGTTCATAGTTTTAAAGATATATGCAAATCAATTTCTACACTGTATAAAAATGAAATTGTATGCCTTAAATGAGAAATAAAGTAGAAAACATCCATCATGTGTAGCAATGCCTCCCCAAAACTGAAGAATTAGCATGCCCTCATGCAATGCTAGAAAACGAATAGAGGTGGTTGCTACAATCTGTTTAAATCTATGCTTGGTGTAAAACAACATGGAAGAAGGGAGGTGTTGAGAATGAATAAGATGGTCATAATAAATAAATGAAAGGAACACTCCCCCAAAATAAAATATTTTTTCTTTGAAGAATGGGAAGTGGTAAAGATGTGGAATGAATGATGATAAATAATGCTCATTGAATTTTGCATGAAATTCTCCTAAATTCGTAATAAATCAGAAAAGTATGCTATTTTATCTCAAGTTTTACCTCCGAAAAAAATGTGGAATGACATGTATGGACTAGCATTTGTTGAAGCTGATGTAGGCTGAGCGGATACAGAAAGTGATGCAAAATTTGGAAGCCATGCAAGCACGTCATGTCTGAACATTTGTGTGCATTCGCGAGTTGCGCGAGCCTCTGTTGTTAGGGGCAATAGTGTGGCCTTGCTGCGAATAGAATTCCCCCCATACTTGTTGTTCTCCTATATCAAGTCACTATTTTGCATGCAAATTTATCAAATCCACAGTTTTAGTTTTGAATAGCAACAGATAAGCTGCATGCAAAAATTTTAATCAGAAAAACTATTGTATAAATGCAGTACTAATATTTTGTCAAATCATCAAGTTATGGCAGAGTTTAATAATTATATCGCATGTTATCCCATAATGCATACGTTCCCCCCTCCAATTGGAAAAGGGATTCCATGACCATAAAGTATACGAAAGGTGTTGTGCTGACGACAAGGCAAGGGAATGATCAATACAGTAGTAAATGAAGCACAGTACACATATCAATGATAGGATGGCAACAGGTATGGTTATAATGAGAGAGGAGTGTGTAAAGATAGTTATAAAGATATTTTTCTGACAGTATTCTAGCTGAAAATGATGTGATTGATCGAAAAACAATTTCTCATGCGTAAAGGTTCAAAACAGAGAAAAATTAAAGAAATAACTTCTCCGATAAAAAAAGAATAAGAAAAGGGTATTATAGTAATAATTGACGATAAGATATAATTTCAATACCATAAGCAGAGCCTCTACTGCCAGCAGGCGTCCATAGCCTCGACAGGGTTGCTTTTTAACCCGTAAGAGCCAAGATCCTTAATTTATAAATGGAGAGTTCCAGTGCTATTCTATAGAAGAGATCAGTGTGCTGGTGTGGTAACCATATAACCACACTACCATTCACTGAGATGTAGCAAAAGTGATCAGGTCGGCTCATGACGAGACCTCCTATTCCAAGGATATTTTGGTTATCCAATGGATCATAACCCTGGTGTGGTGGCCATAATGGGAATGTCACTTCGTTACAACCTTATGAACATGATAGGTTGGCTCATAGTGAGACCCCCTATCCTCCATCTGCAAACAAAATTTTGTTGTGATTCTATAGTTTTATGATAAAAAGAGGGAGGCTCAGTACTCCTTAAGAGTAGGGATGATGGAAGAAGTTGAACATGTCAATAGAAAAAAAAATATACCCATAATCTCATTTATTACAGACAGAGAAGATTATAATCAGGGAGGGTGGAACCAACATGGTATTAAGATGATCAATCAGTATCATGTATAGCAGAAAACGATGCAGTAAAGTAGTATATGAATAATTGTGTCCCTTTACTTAAAAAGAATCTCTCATCCAGAAGTTGTCTTGTTAAAGATCATAATGTTAATGATATTCACCTGCTTCAATAGAATCCATAATTCTTGTCCGCATGAAGGTATTGTACTCAGGCCATAAAATAAATCAAAATAAATGAGGATGAAATGAGCTAGGAATAAGTCGATAAGAGGAAAGAGGTACTCGTGAAATATAAAAAAAGGTGTTGTTCAGAACACACAAAAATTGTACAAGAAACAAGAGTGTTGCTCAAAAATTAGAAAAAAAACAAAAAAGAATGTTGTTCCAAAGATGGAACAGCAAAATAAAAAAGTGTTGTTCTGAAGATGGAACAGCAAAACCAAAAAGTGTTGTTCCAAATATGGAACAGCAAAATCAAAAAGTGTTGTTCCAAAGATGGAACAACAAAATCAAAAAGTGATGTTCCGAAGTGTTGTTCCGAAGATGGAACAGCAAAACCAAAAATTGTTGTTCTGAAGATGGAACAGCAAAACCAAAAAGTGTTATTCCGAAGATGGAACAACAAAATCAAAAAGTGTTGTTCTGAAGATGAAACAACAAAACCAAAAAGCATTGTTCCAAAGATGGAACGGAAAAATCAAAAAGCGTTGTTTAGAAGATGGAACGGCAAAACCAAAAAGCATTGTTTCGAAGATGAAATAGCAAAACCAAAAAGTGTTGTTCCGAAGATGGAGCAGAAAAATCAAAAAGTGATGTTTTGAAGATGGAACAACAAAACCAAATGAAAAAATGCAAAAATTGTTGTTCCCAAAAGGGAACAGCAAAAACGCAGAAAAGTGTTGTTCCCTAAAGGGAACAACAAAAATGCAAAAAAGTGCTGCTCCCAAAAGGGAACAACAAAAATGCAAAAAGTGTTGTTCTCAAAAGGGAACAACAAAAATGCAAAAAGTGTTGTTCCCAAAAGGGAACAGCAAAAACGCAGAAAAGTGTTGTTCCCAAAAGGGAACAACAAAAATGCAAAAAGTGTTGTTCCCAAAAGGGAACAGCGAAAGTGCAGAAAAGTGCTGTTCCCAAAAGGGACCAGCAAAAACTCTCAAAAAGTGTTGTTCCCTATATGGAATAGCAAGGAAAAATCACATGAAAAAGTGTTGTTCCCTATATGGAACAGCAAGAGAAAACACAGAGAGAGAAAAAACAATCATCCCTCCTGCTCTAAACAACAGAAGAGCGATGATACATAAAGAAGAAAAATAGAAAAAATAGAGAAAAAATGATTGTATGTACAGATTAAAGAAAAAGTAACTTTTTATATAATTGGTGCTGCCGAAGAATTGCTTTCTACAACTGAAACTTGCATGGTGGGGTCCTCATTGTTCAATCGCCAATGGAGCGGAAACTACAATTTGAAGGAAGCAACACCTAAAACACAAAAACATAAGAGAAATCAGAAAATAAACAACACTTTATTTAAAAACAGGATATAAATAAATTAAGTTACAACAGCTATGATGTTATTTCCTAAGGGAAAATCAATCTGTCAATGGAAAAAGAAATGATCTCTTGGAAAAATGTTTTGCAGCAGTGACATGAATATTCGAATGGAAATCAATTCTTCATTTTTTCTGTTATGAATCCGTTAGATAATTAATTGAATGAAATGCCCTTGTTTCATTAAAATTTCTTTCAAGAATCGCTCGTCCATAAATTGACCTTCTTTATTCTCCTAAGACCTGCAAAAAAAAACGAGTGTCTACTTAAAATTAAACATTAAATCATGGAGAAAGAGAGGTGACCGGGCTCCCCTAATCCAAAAACTATGCAAAAAAACTAACAAGTAGTTACTCTGTAAAACAAAGCCACGGACAAAATTAATTTATTACCTGCGGGAGAGCAGTGGCCAATCATGCTAACCTGCAGTGTTTTAATCTTAACTTCTTTGTTTTTCATCCAATTTGAGTGATTCAAAAGCCAAATGAGAGCTACTTCAAAGATATATTACCAATATAAATATGTTTTTTTAAAATTCAATGATATGATATGTTAATTTTATTTAGAACAACCTGCATAACGGAGTCATTTTCGATTACCAATCTTAGACCAACAATGGATATATGAAGCATATTTTTTTCGTTTGATGACGGATTAAGATGATTAAAATTGGAAATTAAATTAGATTCATTTATTTATCTCCAATAGAAACATGTTTTGAAGATAAGAAGAATTGATGGGTCAAATACTTTAATGAACATTTGGAAAAACAAAGTTTTAAGAGTGCTAATTTAGGATAGACAGTCAGTATTTGGGTCATAACTTTCTCATACGATATCAAAATTGAGTGATTCAAATTTCCTTGTAAACTATATTCATAGGGGAATATACCAAAGAAATATATTTTTAAAATATAGTCATTTAGGCCTCCAAAAACTCACTATCCCAACTCTGTTCCTGAGCTTCCTACTAGATGCCCTGTCAATGTTTTGGTTCTAACTTTTTCGTTTCAAATCCAAATGGAGTGATTCACATTGGTTTGGAAAGTAGACATCAAGGGCTACTTATTATAGAAACATGTTTTTAAAATATTCATTTTTGGTCCCTCAAAACATGATTGTCCTGACTCTGTTCCTAAGCTACCTACTAGATGCCCTGTCAATGTTTTGGTTCTAAATTTTTCGTTTCAAATCCAAATGGAGTGATTCAAATTGGGTTGGAAAGTATAAATCAAGGGATACTTAATATAGAAATATGTTTTTAAAATATTCACTTTTGGTCCCTCAAAATATGACTATCCCGACTCTGTTCCTGAGCTTCCTACTAGACGCCCTGTCAATGTTTTGGTTCTAAATTTTTCGTTTCAAATCCAAATGGAGTGATTCAAATTGGTTGGAAAGTAGACATCAAGGGCTAATTAGGATAGAAACATGTTTTTAAAATATTCACTTTTGGTCCCTCAAAACATGACTGTCCCGACTCTGTTTTCAAAAATTTCATCAAGCTCGCAAGCCAAAAAAATATGATATCCAAGCAATTTTTCCATATTGATGATAAAAATGAATATGAGTGTTTTTAGAACTGTTATTTTCAATATACATATACATACACAAATAAATTAAAATATTTATCACCAATTTTGATTTCCATAGCGTGTTGCAACAAAAACAATTATTTTTACATAATAATAAAAATGTATTTATTTATGTCCTTATTTATTTATTTTCTACACTAACCTACTCTTCTTTGAAAATTGAATATGCTTACATATAAGAGTACTTCCAGTGGAGCCATTTTCGAAATAAGGCCTCCAGTATGTACATACCCAAATTTGAAAAATGCATATTAATAAATAGTAGGGTATGAGAAGCCAACTTCCCTTGAAAAGATGGTGCCAAAAATTGTTGAAGTATGGAGTGATGCTGCAAACAAATAGAGTGAAACCAATCTTCAATGTATCTCTTACTTTCTTGATTTCCCATAGCCATCATATCATGAAGTTCTTGAGTGTTTAAAATGGCTTGTTGATGCAGGCTAGAAGAAACCTCATTTTCTTTCATAACCTCTACAATTTTTGGATTTGATGCATTCTGAATCTCAATATAAGTTTTCTCCAATGGTACATGTGAGATAGAATGGGTGGGAAGGGTGGGTAAATTTTGCAATTCAACACTGTAAGCATGTTGTACTGGTTTATTATGGTGAGGGTGTGGAATGAGTTGAGCAGGAAATTGTGTAGGGAATGGAGCATTTTGATGATGTAGTTGATTGGGTTGAGTGAATGATTTTGATAGGCAAGCAAGATGTTGTGGAAGAGCTGGTGAAGAATATGGAAGATGTGTTTGTGCTACAAGATAAGGGAGAGTAGTCATGCAATCATAAGATGAACCATGCCAAACTTGTAGACAAGATTGGTGGGGGTTATATCGAGATTGGCATTGCTGCCCTAACACATGAGAATTCCATAATGGATTATACAAGTAAAAAAATGGAGGGGAAGTGTTTTAAACCATACATGTAGGCCACGATTTCCATGGTTTTGAAATTGTTGCAGCTTCCCCATCTTTTTGATATGCTACTTCCATCCTAGATAAAAAAGAGTGAGTATCTATGGGATGCTCCTTTTGGAAATGAGGGAAAAACACTTCTTCAATTTCTTGATTTTTCTGAACCTATAAAACATCCAATTGTGAATTTAAAGAGCTAATAAAATCATATTTAAAATTTTCAAGTAAAACATTGATTTCAGCTCTTATGTCTCCTCTTCTTGTAGTAGATTTGGAAAAGAAATAAGAAGCTTCTTTATAATTCTTACCAGCCTTGGAGATTCCTCTTGAATACCTTATGCATAATTCACAAACATCATCATATGATAATTGAAAAAACATCGCCTTTTCCTATCAGATTTAAGAGTTCTAAAAATTCATGTTTGATTCCTTTGAGTAGGAGTGTTTTTAAGATCTCTTTTTCCAAATACTTATGCTTTGATTTTTTAAGGTTGTATCGAAATCGCTCCACATAGTCCTCCAAGCTTTCATCTTCCCCTTGTATCATATTGAAAATATCTTCATCGGCCTTGCAATAGTCTTGGTACTTCTTTAAGAATATGTTCTTCATGTCCTCCCAAGTTTGAATGCAATTCCCACCAAGGTTCATGAACCATCGGAGAGCTGCTCCTTTTAGAGTAAGAGGAAACACTTTCAACCTTCAATCATTAGTACAATAATCATATCCTCTACAAATTATTTCAAACTCAAATAAGAATGTATCTGGATCTTCATTTTTCAAACCATGAAACTTTGGTAGAGACGATGGGGGAATTATGTGCATTTGTTTCACTCCTCCTAGATCTTTGATAGGGAATTCAAAAGTTGCAATGTGAGCCATTTCTTACCATAATAGAAGATGTTCTTCATGTGTTTCTTTGAAGATCCTCCTTCAAATATTCTTGTCAATTGGTTAGTGAAATGGGTGGTGCTTACATCACCTCTCAAGTGGAATTACAAGATTTTTTTTTTAAAATCTACCTCTAAAATTCCTACAAAATTCCTACAAAATTCTTCTAAAAAGCGGGCGGAGGAGCAAGCACTTTACTTGCTCGTTACGCAGGTTCTTACCTTCTATTTTTAATACCCAATTTTTTCACAGCAGACAAACATCAAACACCTACTTCAACTTCTATGCAATTGTGTTGAAAAGAGGGCAGAGGAGCAAGCACTTTACTTGCTCGTTATGTAGGTTCTTACCTTTCGCTTTTAATACCCAATTCTTTCCCAACAACAAATATCAAACATACATCACTCTCTATGAAATGGCAACACTCTCCCTGGCAATGGCGCCAAAATGTTGGTTGCTAAAAGGTGTCTTTTAAAACTCCTAATTGCCTCACATTAATTATCAACCTAGGTAAGTCTTTTTGTTTCAAGAGTGTACACAATATGTGCAAGATATAAACCTAGAGAGTAATGATTTAAGATAATATATTAAATTCAATACAAGAGTAAGCGGATGCAATCATAAATCTCAATCTTTAAAGAAAGTGATTCATCTATGGATTATAATCCAAAAATTGTGATTAATTATCTAATTCAAATAATTAAATCAACTGAGACCACTGAAGCATTAACTGAGCTCTTTCAGGTGGCTCTAAACAATCGGACAGAAGGAAAGTAATATAAATAAAAGTTTATACTTTAAATAATCAAAACCAATTTTTGTTAACAAACAACTAATAAATTGGAAATACGCACGCAGAGGAATAAATGCAGAAATCTAAATTATCATAAGCAAATCACTATAAAGCATAAAAGCATAGTATACTTGCAGTAAATTCAAAGGTATAGCACAAAGAATAGCAGTGAAATTCACTAGAGACTAGGCCCTTAGCCGCCAACGAATACTGCTTAGTTGCTCCAGAACAATCGAATGAACAGCAATCCAAACTATGTATTAATCATCGCAGCAATTACAATACAAATCTGTCTTTCAGAACTACGTTTTGTTCATTACAAATGATGTGTAAATGAAAGATACACGGTCACACAATACATGATATGGTCTGATTTACATTCCCCGCTTTTTGCTATGTCCTGCTCTCATCTCCTTCTCTGTTTTTCATTTAAATACACAGAGATCAGAGAGAAGTTACAACAGAGATGATTACATAATGATTCTCATAAAAAAATTGGATTGTTCACAACAAATTGATCAGCAAGATCATATCTGAAATATCTTTCCATCAACATTCAACAGGAACAGGTCGAATTTGGTATTGCAACTGAGATAATTTGGAAAACGGTTGCAACAGCGAATCTAAGAAAATCGTCTTCAAAGAACCTTTTGTTTCTCTTAATACAAACCGAATTTGGGAAAACTTCTTGTCGTACAAGTAATCCGGTCCGTTCTAGACAAAACCCATGTTTCAGATTTTCCAGATTCTTCTCCATTTGCCCAAAACGTCCAATGTAAAACTGTCACTTCTTATTCCAGCGAATTTCTAAGTTGGAACATTTAATGATGAGCTAGAGATCAAATCTGCAATCTGGAAAATATCTTGGAGGCTAAAATGGTGAGTGATGTTACAACAAATTTATTAATAAACCATAATTGGTAAAATCATGCATAATAATTATCAATTTATTAAAAATAAAGGAGAAGAAATAATATTTATCCATAAGAGCATAAATAATTATAAAATGCAATTATATGATAAACCATGATAAATGATGTGATAAAAAATGGTAGAAATGGATGAAATAGGTGTTAAAAAGTGATAATAATAATAATGACAAACTAGCAGCCTAACACCAGAGTAGTTGCCCAATCTATGGGGAACCCTCCTTGTATGATGTTGTTGAAAATTTTCGTAATGTGAGGTGCAAGAATTTTTAAGCCCCACTTTAGATACTCTACTTGAGTTTAGCTAACTCTTTTGCTTTTCCAACACCCAACTTCTTGATACCCATCTCTACCTCTTGCACCGTGAAGAGTTTTGTATCAATGTTGACCAAGGGAGGGGAGTCAACTTTGGGATCCTGCTCATAAAGTTTTCTTGCATAGTCAAACCATTTAGAAGTTGTAATATTGTTTTTAGTTTGCATCTTTCTCAGTTGGAGCTCCTTCCAAAATAATTTTGGGTTATTTTTCCCAAAGAAGATTAGTTCTTCTCTCCTCGAAACCATGAAATCAACCTTTTTCTTTTTTAATATCTGCTTGTAACCTTTGAGCTTTATGTTATCCTTGTTTGACTCTTTCCACATTCTCCTTGCCTTTTTGCATTCCTCGTCAAACCAAGCATTAATCGAAAACAAATTTGTTTTAGACTTCTTAATTTTTTCTTGTTTTATCTCTGCAATTGCGCTTTGAATTAAATGTGTAAATTCGTGAATATCAAGGTTGTGAGATGGGATTTTATCATTCTTGAAGAGCCTCTATAGCACTATTTTGAAGGTATTACAATTTTCTGGAGTCAAAAGGAATATGTGTTTCAGAAGATTTTGTTGAACACACTAAGTTTTTGACCCTATCAAAACTTCCTCCATTTTATCACACAAACTATGTGAGCAAATTACAATCTAGTACACTTGATTCACTGTAAGTATTGCAAGTGAAATTACCAGACTTTTACTATCTAGTAAAACCATTACAAATGACTAAATCGAAAACCCCATATAGAGTAAGAAATTTTTCACCAAAGAGATTGCAGCCTTTTTCCTCTGAAATTCTTTCCCACTAATGATTACTCTCTTATGTAAGCCATATAGGGTCGCAGTATTCTTTACAACAAAGAATGCTAGCTTGTTCACTTGCAGTCCTAACATTGAAATCACCCACTATAATGACTTCACCTAACTGAGAATATGTTGCAATATCTGCCTTTAAGGTTGCAAAGGGATCTTTGTGGTCACACACTGTACTTTTGTAGATTTTTGAAACTTGTGACACAAAATAGCATGCTACAATTCTGATGTGATTTCCATTTTCTAATATTTTAAAACGAATGAATTGCTTATTTGAGTCTTAATTTTCTATTTGAATAAAACAACCTTATTTTTCATTCACTAATACCATGATACCCCCCTATCCTTTTCCATTCCCTGCTTCCTTTTTCCACATTGCCATCTTCCTGTACCCTTCAAACAAAGGTGTATTGCACCCTTCGTGCTCATGTGTTTCTATGAGGCAAATTATGTCTCTATCTTCCGCAATAGACCCTAACCTAGGTCCTCGTCTCCATGGGTAACCTCTGCAGTTCCAACAAACTAATCTTAGGGAAACCTAGGTATGACTTGATTGTTATTTGTTTTTACATGCAAGGCACATAGCTGAGTCTTTGTCCCTGCTTGCCCATACTGACCTTTCTTCTTGATTTCTTGCTAAAGAGTTTGTTGTCTCTTCTTTATTATCATCTTGCTACCCTATTTTGGAAGGAGGTCCAAATCGCACTATCACAAATTTACCCTTATAAATCCATGCTCTCTTTCCCTCATGTATTTCTGCCCTAACCTTTGACATTTCCTCCCTCCTTTCCTTTTGTTGTCTTATAGTTAAATCTTCTTCTAGAAAAATCGAGAACCCCTCAAGAGATGCTTTTTGGTTAGAATGATATATTTATCATGCAAGCTAGGAATGATGAATCTTATGGGCCTGGCTCTCTCACCGTTAAACTTTCCTACCCTCCATGTTTGGCATATTTCTCCTTGCCATAGAATCTTGTCTTTTAAGAAGTCCCTTGCAAGGTCAAAAGTAGATTCATTTTTCCCATAGTTTTCTGTAATATTCCAAAATTTGCATGCAGCAAATTGGAATATTAAATTTTGTTGATTTCACTTAGGGGATGAATAAAAGGGTAAGGAGGCCCATGCATAATAAAAATCTGAATGAAATCCCTCATGGTGTGAAAAGGGATCAAGGTAGCAGTTGGATCTTACACTCTCATGTGTGAATAAGGATAAATGCATGTGGACAAGGTCAAGTTTGACCAAGTCAACAACGCAGGTGTGAGAGGAGGAGATCATCCATAGAGACAATGCAGTGCAAGTGGGAGGAAGATTCCTTGGTGAAGGAAACCCTAATGAGTGGGGCCCAAGGCAAGAAGGCTCACACATGTTTAAAAGGAGGGCAAGAAATCCATAACAATTTTATGCTTATGATTTGATTTTGGTCTAGAATACTATTTTTCTTTCTGCAACTATTTAGTTGAGATTGCTATGCTGCTTAGCACACGGATTTCCTGTTTAGGAATCCTTCTGCTTTCTTGAGAGGCCTCTTGAAGGAGTGTACTGATTTTCCTAACATCTAGGCTTGAGGCCAAGCTCCTCCTTCAGCTATAGAATTATTTCTACAGTAGTATAACGTTGTGTTGTAGGGTGTTGCAGTGAGGGTTAACAACACCACTACCAGCTCTTGTTTTTCAGAGGAGGAGGCTCTCTTTCCTTTGAGAGATCAGTGAGGAAGCATTCCGGAGCAATAATGCATATCTTGGCACTTGGCCAAATTATTCCCAACATCTACAGCACAGTCCCTTGCAGGAACTGCGTCATTTCTTATAGTGTTGCAATGTGAGGGTCAATCCCCTCAATCTTGAGCTTGTTTCTCAAGGAAAGGGCCAACCCTTCTCCCGGAAACCTTGTAAGAAGGATTCTCCTTCATTTTCTGTATTTTTCAGATGTATGTATTCAGAGCTTCAGTTAGACTACATTTTTTAGATCCATATCTACAGATCTGACATTTTTCACGTGTACCTTCATGAAACCCTTGTCGGGTTATTTCTATAATGTGTAAAAGAGGCTTGTTCTCCATTTTTCTCCATGATATGATGTGATACACTCCATATTTTTTATTTCCATTATATTGCATCATAAACCCTCATAAAACCATGTTGTGTATGCTTCAGTAAATTCTGCATAAGCTAAGTCATGGGGTTTGGGCCTTTTTTAGCCATACCGGGACCGGGAGACCTGTTTAAGCAAGCAGAAGATATTTGTTTCTGAATATTTTCTGGGTGTGAGTCCCTTATAACATAATATAAGGGATCCAACCGTCATTTTCCCCTATTATTTCGCAATTTGTTGGGAATAACATTTTTAGGGCCTAAAATGATGATTTTCCCCAATTTTTGGATCATGAAATGAAGTATAGTTTGTTGTTGTAGCTTTAATTGATGGCTATGTGTTTTTAACACATCATATGAGTCTATTTATCATTGAACATCCATTATTGTGTTCATGCATTGCTTGATTTCCCTTTTGGGATATTACAGTGGTATTAGAGCATGATCTTTGGCTCAGTCTATGAGTTCCAGCTATCAGAAAAGCAGAGGTCAAAATGATGAAGAGGATGAGCCTTATCTCATCACTTTTTAGATCCAAGAATAACCTCTCCAAGGAGGTTAAGCAGATAAAGAAGAAAAGATGCAGTGAGATTCCTAAGGAGTTTCAAGAAGAGGAAGAGCCATGCACTTCCTATTCTCAAAGAGGAGAAGACCAAAGGCATGAAGGACACTTGGAATCTGAAATTATAAGTAAATAAATTGCTGAATACAAAGCTAAATCTAGAGCCTTCAAGGAGACTCTAGATTTACCACAATTCATTCAGCTGGAAGAAGGAAAGAGACCCTACAACTATGGGATGATGAGAGGCAATCGATTTCTATTGTCCACTTTTGATGAATCACTCACATGTGTAGCAGAGGCTTGGGTGATGAAGCTAGAAGCATTCTTCCTACTACATCCAGTAGTAGAGAGAGATACTATAGAAATTGCAGTGCTGCACCTTGAAGGTGAAGCAAGCACTTGATGGTTCAGCCATATGGGACATGCAAGAGTATTTACTTTTGTAGATTTCACTCAAAGGGTGATCAGGAGATTTGGTGAAGAAAAATCAGAGAAAGAGAAGCCCTCGCCACCACTTGAGGAAGCATGTACCAGCGTTGTCACAACCTTGGAGGAGCAACCTTCATGTTCAACAGTGGAGGAAGCCAATATATTTGAGGAAGGAGATCTTGCTTCCACATTTCACCAAGGTATGCTTAAGTTTCCATCTCTTGTCATTTCAGCAAATCTTATGGAGGGATCTACATTATTGTATACTGTTGATTTAGAGAAACAGAGTTTCACTGTGCTGTATAAGAGAACTGATGAAGATAATAGGACCTATTCCTCACGGGAGCATTCAAATGGAAGCTCCGTTCATGAAGCAATGGAGGAAGAAATGATAGATGGTAGACATCTTGAAGTGAGAAACCCTTTCTCCTTTCTAGATGACCCTTTCTAAATGAGCACACCCCAACTCAAAGAGAAACTTCTACCTGCAGCAGATCCAAGACCTCATGGGTTTTGGATGGTCATTGATGAGAAGAAGATCTCATGGAGAGATCCCATTAGAGGTGCACTTCAACATGTCATGGAGTGCAAGGTTCTTCAACACTTTGAGGAGGTTTTTCCCTCATCACACTTGGATCCTTATGGATTCAAGAAGGACAATGATGAGAGGTCTTCTCTAGAATATCTCCAAGGAGTTTCATTTCAATATCCCATGTAATGCAAGAGAAGAAGTCTAATTTGGGAGGATGATAGTCTTCTTTGGGAAAATGCTAAGGAAGAACATGATGGAAGGCACCCACATGTGGATGGCTAGGTGTGGATGATGAGCAAGAAGCTGGAAAGCTACTTGTAAATCTATGATACTGGGCAACAGGAGGCTTGGTTGCATTGGTTACTCTTGAAAGAGTTTGGTCATCATCCTCTTTCTAAGGGTATGTGGCAGGATACTTGCATCATGGAGAAGCAAGGAGTATGGACACATTGTGTTAATATGACATTCTTCACCATGTTTTCCCTACATGATTTTTATGATGGAGGTATGAGGAGGCAGCAAAAACTTGTGTTGCTTGGGTTATTCTTGGGAGACCAAGGGCAGATTCTCTCTCATACTTTGCATGATGTTGCAGGAGTAGGAGATGGCAATATCATGGTGCAAAGGGGCTACTCCTTGGCCTTAGATGTTCAAGAGGCACTTCCACCTTGGAAGGAACTTCTTATGTGTAGCATCATTATGGGAGATGCCTTTGACATTGTGCATGTCAAAGAATGGAGTTATGAGTTGGCAAGAGCCTATTTGCATGGGCCAACAGTGTTGTCACCCTGCAGGTTGGACTTATTGATGGAGTCTCCCCAGGATCACTTCACATTTGATGCTCTTGGTAAACAAGGAGGAGGTGAGAAATTTGTTTTTGCATTTATTGATTGTCTAATACAATATTTGCATACTCTTACCATTTCTATACAGTGCATTGCTCCACAAGAGGGCAAGCTTTTCATTTGGCTTCATGGTCAATTTTGGGCCAATCTATATGATGGAGACAGCCATCTCTTATATGACCTTGGGCAAGTATGTTTTTCTTACATGTATGATCAGCTATTGTACATAACCAGTTACTATTCATTAGCAGACATGATGACATACATAACTATCCATGTATTAAAAAACAACTTGCCATACTATTTTCTCAAGCATCAGTTTGGGAAACTGTGCTGTAACTGCATGGGAAACTGTTGTTACTTTCCTGCACCACATGAAACCTTCAGTATCTCCCTTATCTTGATGCTGAATGATCTCTTTTGCTGATATTTTTCTTATTTCTATTGAGAGCATGATGGGGAGAGAGACACATGGGATGGATGTGTCCTTTTGGGGAGAGGATTCCCACATTTTCTGCATTGCATGTTCTAATGGGAGCATGGGAGGAGAGATGGCCACCACAACCAAACACTTGTTTCTTTATAAGGTGGGCCATGAGTTTGATGGGATGTCATATGGTGATGAATTCCTATCCATCACATATGGAGCGGTTTGGGCCAGCTTGATTCACAACGTTGGAGGAGAGATCTTTGGAGATCTAGTATTCATCTTGCCACTTGAGGGCAACATTATTGCAACCCAAGATCAGCATATACTCTACACTTATCATAAGTGGAGAGGAAGACAGTGTTGGGTAGGCTACCTTGTCTACCATGTTCAGATTTTCAGCCCACCTACTTTGCAAGAGCTCAAGGTGGAGGAACATTTTCAGGAGTTGCCATGTTGGAAGGTGACTCATTTTGTATGGATGATTACTTGGGGATGGAGGATCCACATGGGAACAATGTTTCCCAATACATTTTAGATCCCATACCTCAAGGGGACATCTAGACAACACCTTATTGCCTTCTTGAGTACTCTACTTGTCCATGATAATAGCTATTTAGCTAACTTGCATGCTTGGGAGAGGTAATATGGAGATTCATTGTTGAAACAACATCTCATTCCTTGGAGGAGTTCATCATATGTGGATGCTATAGTAGGAGGGGAGGACACTCTTCAGTTCTATCCTTGCAGTTGCTTAAGGACAAGCAACATTTGGGAGGGGAGGACTGTAATATTCCAAAATTTGCATGTAGCAAATTGGAATATTAAATTTTTTTGATTTCACTTAGGGGATGAATAAAAGGTTAAGGAGGCCCATGCATAATAAAAATCTGAATGAAATCCCTCATGGTGTGAAAAGGGATCAAGATGTGAAAATGGATCAAGATAGCAGCTGGATCTTACACTCTCATGTGTGAACAAGGATAAATGCATGTGGACAAGGTCAAGTTTGACCAAGTCAACAACGCATGTGTGAGAGGAGGAGATCATCCATAGAGACAGTGCAGTGCAAGTGGGAGGAAGATTCCTTGGTGAAGGAAACCCTAATGAGTGGGTCCCAAGGCAATAAGGCTCACACATGTTTAAAATGAGGGCAAGGCAGCCATAACAAGTTTATGCTTATGATTTGATTTTGGTCTAGAAGACTATTTTGCTTTCTGCAACTGTTTAGTTGAGATTGCTGTGCTGCTTAGCACAAGGATTTCCTGTTTAAGAATCCTTCTCCTTTCTTGAGCGGACTCTTGAAGGAGTGTACTGATTTGCCTCACATCCAGGCTTGAGGCCAAGCATTCTCCTTCAGCTACAACGTTATTTTTGCAGCAGTATAGCGTTGTGTTGTAGGGTGTTGCAGTGAGGGTTCACAACACCACTTCCAGCACTTGTTTTTCAAAGGAGGAGACTCTCTTTCCTTTGAGAGATCAGTGAGGAAGCATTCCAGAGCAGTATTGCACATCTTGGAACTTGGCCAAAGTACTCCCAACATCTACAGTACAGTCCCTTGCAGGAACTACGTCATATCTTGCAGTGTTGTAGTGTGAGGGTCAATCTCCTCAATCTTGAGCTTGTTTCTCAAGGAAAGGGCCAACCCTTCTCCCGGAAACCTTGTAAGAAGGATTCTCCTTCATTTTCTGTATTTTTCAGCTGTATGTATTCAGAGCTTTAGTTAGACTGTGTTTTTCAGATCCAGATCTGCAGAATTGACATTTTTCACGTGTACCTTCATGAAACCCTTGCCGGGTCATTTCTATAATGTGTAAAGGAGGCTTGTTCTCCATTTTTCTCCATGATATGATGTAATACACTCGATATTTGTTATTTCCATTATATTTCATCATAAACCCTCATAAAATCACACTGTTTATGCTTCAATAAATTCTGCATAAGCTAAGTCATGGGGTTTGGGCCTTTTTTAGCCATACCAGGACCGGGAGACCTGTTTAAGCAAGCAGAAGAGATTTGTTTCTAAATATTTTCTGGGTGTGAGTCCCTTATAAAATAATATAATGGATCCAACCGTCATTTTCCCCTATTATTACGCAATTTGCTGGGAATATCGTTTTTAGGGCCTAAAATGTTGCTTTTCCCCAATTTTTGGATCATGAAATAAAGTATAGTTTGTTGTTGTAGCTTTAATTGATGGCTATGTGTTTTTAACACATCATATGAGTCTATTTATCATTGAACATCCATTATTGTGTTCATGCATTGCTTCATTTCCCTTTTGGGATATTACATTTTCACCCCTTTAATAATTATGTTTGTTGCTCTATCTTTCCTTTCCTTGCTTTCTCTATATTTCATGTTGTCGACACCGAATGTTTGCTTCTCCTTCCCTATTAGAAAAATTGCTAATAACTTGAGCCCAAGTTTTGGAAACTTTTGTGGAGCCTCATTTCCTTTCTTCTCTTGTTGTCTCTTCATGGTTGTATATTTGGGCAACCACTTTCCCTTCACCCTGGCATGTTTTTTCACTCACCTCCTTTGTACTCTCCACTACAAATTTCTTCATGTTTTACACATCTTCCTTCATGTGTTGCCATTGTATTCTCTATCAGTAGAGCTTCCTGTAGCAATACCACTTGCTCCTTCAAAATTTTATTGATTTCTACTAAAACTTAGTTCTCAACTGTTGTTACATGAATTTTATGATATATTTCCTACTCTTTAGCTTCTAAAACCTCCAGCATCTTTTTTGCACTTAACTATTATTTCACACAGAGATTAGAGGACCAGGTGAGAGGTGTGGATGTGGGACTATACAAGGCAGAATCATCAATGACTTTTCCTCTGGGCTTGTTGTTTCCATGTGCTTGCAACGGGTACTTGTTTGAATATTGCTTATTGCGAAGGGCCCAAGTAATTTCCTTTTGAGACCATTTTTTCCTTATCTTCTCCCATTTTAGATGGGCTAGTCTTCATTTTAAAATGCTCCGATATTGTTTGGCATTGACCCAAACTCACTTCCCAACTTTGGCTGATGAGGAAATTTTCACTTGTCCTGGATCATTTGTTTCCACAAGTTCTGAAATTTCTTGTCCCGTTATCATGTTTGAATACATTTAGCAATTGTATATGTTAAGTTCAAATCCCTTCACTGTTGCAGTGTCGAGCTCCTAATTCCTCCACCCACCTTCGAACTGTGCCTCTCTTAAACCCAAACCCTCATATGGACAAACCCTCATTGCTAAACTATTGTTCTTATTTTCAAACATTTTCAAACATTGTGCCCCAATTAGTTGCTCTGGATTCAAATACTTTTCAAATGTATATTTCCATTCATGTAGCTTATCGAGGCTGTCGATTCTGGTTTTGAAATATGCCGATCAAATCATTCATTTGCAGAAATACAATGGAGATATTTCCTTTATAATATATTTAATATGAAGGTGTATGAAGTACATTAAATCTCGAGTCATACATTGTGTGGAGCAACTCTAAGTTTAGCTTTATACACAATGGATATATATTGATAAGGTGAATTTGTGTCTTGGTGAGGAACATCAAAATTCGAGAGTCATGGACACATGTTTATCATTTGTTTTTGGATGTCAATTTGAGCCCCAGCAAAAACATAGTCAAATTATTTTATTTTGACTAAATTATCAAACATTTAATAGTGTCTAGTGAACGTACCACAATCTAACAATTTATTAAAGTTGGTTCAAAAAAGAGAAAAGTGTAGAATAATTAATCTCATGTATAATCCAGTGTGCTTATTTGAGTTTGTGAAGTCATTGTTTGTCAAAATCGAGATCCAAAAGAAGCTAAGCTATCAACGCTCAAAGACAGATACATTCATAGGGTGGTTGTAGTCTGTAGAACAATATAATGATTTTAGGTTGTATGGAAATTGGTGCAGTGACAATGATCGTGATAGATTTTAGGGTTTGATATTTGAAAAGAAGCAGTGCAAAGATGATAAGGTTATCTCATTCATGACAGGGACATAGTTGATTGTAGTGTACCTAGAGGGGATAATATAGGGTACAAAGGTAGGTACCCAAGGGAATAATATGATGTAATAATATAAGAATGATAAATAAATGGGCCATAGTTAATAAATAAAGTGGTTAACCCACATTATGTAAGGGACTACATGTAGCTAGGGAATAAAGTGATATGCCCATTGTATTGGATGTATTGTATTGAGAGACCCATGGTAACTACCCATGGTATTGCATGTATGAAACCTATATAGAGGCTAGAGACTCTCCATTGAGAGATGTCAAGGATTATTGTATGGGCAAGCATATGGCTTGTGGAGTGATCTCCTTCCTTAAGGAGTGAATGTATGGTGTTGCCCTACCTTAAGGGTTTTGATATTAATGAAGATCTGAAGTTTTATCTTCTATGGTGTTATTTCTTGGGCATATTTTCCATTTTTATACATTTTCTTGTCATATCCTTGTAGTATCACTCCACAAGCCATATGCTTGCCCATACAATAATCCTTGACATCTCTCAATGGAGAGTCTCTAGCCTCTATATAGGTTTCATACATGCAATACCATGGGTAGTTACCATGGGTCTCTCAATACCATACATCCAATACAATGGGCATATCACTTTATTCCCTAGCTACATGTAGTCCCTTACATAATGTGGGTTAACCACTTTATTTATTAACTATGGCCCATTTATTTATCATTCTTATATTATTACATCATATTATTCCCTTGGGTACCTACCTTTGTACCTTATAGTATCCCCTCTAGGTACACTACATTGATTTGGTTGATGATGTTGTTTTGAAAAATACATGTATTTATTAAGACAAGGTTGTGTTGGAAATACTGAGAGGGGGGGAATTAGTATTTCTTTTCAATTGTTATTTTTACCAGTTAGATCACTTATATTTAGAACACAAAATGAACAATAAGAATAAATTTTTTATTAATTTATTCTTTAGAATAAATCCAATACCATAGTGTAGGGCTACAACCCTAGATGGAGACACCAATCTTCAATCTTTCTAGGCGCAACCTGTACTTTTCCAAGCATCGACTTGGACTTCACGAGGCTCTGACCTCTAGGGCTCCAACCCTATCTTCCCAAGGCACCAACCTTGTCGCTTTGAGGCACCAACCTCTAGGGCTCCAATCCTATATCTGGTACATGATCCAACCTGTTCGTCTTGAGGACTCTATCCTCTAGGGCTCCAACCCTATTTTCTAAGGCACCAAACTTTGTCTTTTTGAGGCTCCAACCTCTTGGGCTCCAACCCCTTTACTTCGTCAAGATATATTTGGTTATACTTCACGGCTCCCAATGTCTTCTTCAACGAACCCTGTAAATATTTAGTTATACCTCCTCCAAATCACTTCATCAATGCCAACCTTGTATTCTCAATAGGTGTCACCACTGCTCTTCATGTCACCCAAACAAAGATTTCCAAAGTCACCTCATGATTGCTTCAACGCATCATGATCTCCAATAATATTTCCAAGACCAGCTAAGGATTCTCAACAAGGTGTCTTCTATAGGTTGCTCAAATGAAGGTCAAATTAATACTCCTCATGGTGTGCTCCAAAGAAACCTCCAAAGTTAGCTCCAAGGGAAAAGTCTTCACAAACAAATCTTCAAGGTCACTTCACAAGTGATCTAAGTGTCTTAAAAAACTAATCTTCCAAATTTGAGGTTCAAGATAGAAATGTCACCAATTCTGAGTCAATGTTCATTGTTCCTAAGCTTTCGATTCTTTACTATCAACAGGTCCTCAAGTTCTTAACTTGTCCAAGCCTCCACCACTTCAACTCTCGCTTGTTGATTGTTTATACCTCCATTAGATGTCCACAACAAACTTTGATGATGACAAACCACAAATATATTACACCGAGTCTTCAACAAAAATTTTCTATCCGAACTCCAAAATATTTCAATTATTTTTCTGATCGAGATCAATAGATACACCACCCAAAAGACTTGCTTAACACCAGAACCGAGCTCAAAATCACAAGGTAGTTGTCCACGGGTCAAGCTTACAGGTATGCAGTTATTTAATGTTGGACTTTGGTTTTGTCAGCAATAATAACATTGAGCTACATGTAGTCTAGATCAGATATACCCCAAGCAATTAATCCTTCAATCCCTTCTTGGTGTCCTTAAATTTGTTTACTATGGTATGCTCTGAAATTTTCTTACTACATTATGTTCCAAAATTATCTCCACCGAAAATGATGATGAAAAAGAGTATTGGACATCATATTTATACAGGTTTTGACCTATGACGAATAGACATGTTTTTTGGGTGGAGTATGAGCCTACACAAGTCAGCTCAAGTTCGCTAGGCAAAAAATATATATTTTTCAACTTAAAAATTCAATTTCTCACAAACTATTGCGAGTTTGAGGGAAAGTAAGGGCTCGTTAGAAAGAGGAAAAAAACCTCTTTAAGATGGTGTAGGATTCATTTTGAAAGGCTGGCTCCAATGTGTCCAAAATGATTTTTCTATGTGATTGCTTCTGAAATCTTTAGTGAAGAAGATGATTAGGACAACAAGAGGAAATTAGGGGTTGATGATTAAGACAGCAAGAGGTTATTAGTGTGTCTCCAAGTTCTTCATCATAGTGTCATCATGCCATCATGTAATAGTGCAGTGATATGTCATCAACCATAGTGCAGCATTTATTAATTTGTTATCAAGAGAGCTTCAAGGTAGTCATCCTGTAAATTATCCATGTCATCATGACATCATGTAATAGTGCAGTGATATGTCATCAACCATAGTGCAACATTTATTAATTTGTTATCAAGAGAGCTTCAAGGTAGTCTTCCAACCACCATCCATATCATTAAATGAAACCTTCCAACAATGTCATCATATGGCATCAAGTGATCTCCAAGTCCTTCATGTCATGTCTTTTAACATTGTTCATGTCATCAAATGGTCCTTAAAGTCATTATGCAGTCTTCAACCATGTCATCAAGAACTTCATCAAGTGCCATCACATATGAAATCATCGAGTGTGGTCATTCATGTATAGTCCTTCAATATTGTAGTATCCATCAAGGGTAAGGACGTCATCCGGGTTCTAGGATTCTTCGTCAAGAGCAAGGATACATGAGGTTATGACATCCTTTATGACATCACAAGAATATTTTCCATCCCAATAATGCTATATTGACATCAATGACAATATTGATTAACAGGTTGTTGGAAAAATTATTTACTTAGGTAGATGAGCAGTGAAGCTGCTAGGGTTTGATATTGGTACATACTAAGAAGAAGCAACAACAATTGAATTGCATTTTATTTTGTATTGATATCGAGCAAAAGTGGATCTAATGAAATGTTGTACGTTGGCTGATCAGAGTGGCAGGGTGGTGCAATGCAAGGGAGTGGAGTCTCCTTCTGGGGAGGAGCCTGAGAATACTTTAGGGCGGTAGGGTGGTATTGTTGGTTTTTGTAGCGTCATATGTGTTCTTGCCTCGATATTTGGCAGAGAGGTTAGAATACGTGCATTCCCCAAAACCCAGAAATTGTTTCTGGAAATCCCATCTAGAGACTACTTAATTAAAATAATTAATCAGTTTTTTAATATTTCCTAACTCTAAACTTAGGAAATATGATTAAGTACATGGCATTAATTAAATCAGATGTGAATCTTCTAGAAAAAGACATGGATCGAGTTCTAGTTAATCTTAGCCATCGATTACACTTTAATCATGGACGTTGATGTCTCAACAAGAGATTATAAGAAGTAACTCGATGGGGCTTGGAGAACACACTTGCAGAGATCGAATTCAAAAGAAGATCGATTTCCTAAGTAGTAGCGTTGAATTTTCGGAGAGAGAGCTAGTCAGCTCGTGTTGGAAATACTGAGAGGGGGTGAATCAATATTTCTTTTCAATTGTTAATTTTACCAGTTAGATCACTTATATTTAGAACACAAAATGAACAATAATGGAATCAATACTTTTATTAACTTCTTCTTTACAATAAGTAAAGTACAATAATGATATAGGACTCCAACCCTAGATGAAGACTCCAATATTCCAGGCTCCAACCTGTTTTGTGCCAAGCACCGACTTGGTCTTTCCAAGGCTCCAACCTTGTCAATTTGAGACACCAACCTCTAGGGCTCCAACCCTATATCTGGTACATGCTCCTACCTAGTTTCTTGAGGAATCCAATCCTCTAGGGCTCCAACCCTATCTTCCAAGGCACAGACCTTGTCTCTATGAGGCTCCAACCTCCTGCTTCATTTCGTCAAGATATATTTGGTTATACTTCATGGCTCCCAATGTCTTCTTCAATGAGCCTTGACAATCTTCAGCTTACTCTTTACTGTAGTCTACACATCACGTCATCAATGAAAACCTTGTTCTTCACATGAAGGTGTCACCACAGCTCTTCATGGTACCCAAACAATTTCTCCAAGCTTACTCCATGAGGGATTCAACAAAACGTCATGTTTCCAAGGGTACCTTCAAAATGACAGCTCCAAGGTATGTCTTCACAAAGCTTCAACTGTTTCAAATGATCTTCTAAACTTTCTTCAAGGATGCTTCAAGGTCTTCAATAAGCTGCCCCAATACTTTCCAAGTTGTTGTGAAGGTCCTTTAAAATTGTTGTCCAAACAAGTCTTCGATACTTCAATTCTCTTAAACAGCTCCAACAGACTTTAATGAAATTATCACTAGATTCCTCCAATAGTTGCTCAATCAAAGGCCTTCTAGATAACTCTTCAATCTGTGATATTAATGTAGCTTCAACAAGATAAGTAATGGTATGGAAGATGTATTTGAGGTGTCTTCAAGATGTTGATGTCAATGTTGCTTGAATCAAGACTTCTAAAGTGTGGCAGAAAAAACAACTCTACCCAATTTGTTCAAAAGTCTGTTACTGTTACTTGGTAATGGCCCCAAACCCAAATCAATTGTGTCACCAAAAGACATAACTTTGCAGTTTACACAATAGAATTATCTTATAGATTTAAACCTTATGGGTGTCTGTCCACATACTTGTCGGGCCTCTCCTAATTGTTGTAGCTCCTACCCTTCAATCACAGATTTGAGATACTGCAATTCTACACAAGACTCTAGGTTTGAGCTACCAACAGAGGCCGCAACAGGTAAAGGTCTGAAATCCAAGGCTGCAAAGGTATATCATTGTCCGAGTTCCTCCCAACAACAAGTTTTGTTCAACACAAACCTTGTCCGAGTGGGTCTGATCCTACAGTTTGAGGTATATATAAGTATATATAGGACTGTTCAAAAGTTTTCCCAAACTGTTCAGCAATCCGAGCTTCTTCTCCACAAGAGTGTCATAAATTGTAGTTCCTCCACAGATCTAGAATAGGTGGCTGCCAATGTAAGGTTTTAGGACTTAATTTCAAGTCTAATATTTTTAGAGAGGTAACCCAAACATAAATACTTCCTCCTCGACCTCCTTGTGAACTTACTGCGTTATGCTCTGAGTTCTTATCTTCATCGAAAATTTTCTCTAAAATTTGCACTGAATTGATGATAAAAATGGAGTGTTTAACATCTTATTTATACAGGTTTTGACCTATGATGAATAGACACATCGGTTGGGTGAAAGAGTATGAGCATACACAAGTCGGCTCAAGTCGGGTAGGTAAAAAATAGATATTTTCCAACTTAAAAATTCAATTTCTCACAAACTATTGGGAGTTTGAGGGCAAGTAAGGGCTCGCTAGAAAGGGGAAAAAATCCTCTTTAAGATGGTGTAGGATTCATTTTGAAGGGATGCCTCCAAGCTATCCAAAATTATTTTTCTTTGTGACTGTTTTTGAAATATTTAGTGCAGAAGATGATTAGGACAGTATGGCTTCTTTGTTTGGCTTCTCCATTGTTTGTCTTCTCCATTATTTGGCTTCTTCAACATTATAGGAACATGTAGGACATCCACATCATCATGGTAATGTCCAGCAATGAGTGCATCACCCATGTCATCACATAATGGTGCAGTGATATGTTATAGTGCAGCATTATTAGGAGAACTCCAAAATAGTCTTCCAACCCTCAAATGATCTCCAACCATGATCATCATATGTCATCATCAAGTATCAAAGTGTATGACATCATCACATAACATTACGGGTTAAGTTCTAGATCATCAAGTACATGCAACATTAGATCAGGGACTTCTTAGGGCTTTTTTCATTAGTGGTTTGACTTCTTCGTGATTTGGCATCTTCATTAATGGCATGACATCATCATCTTGAACCAGACATCTCAAGGATATTGACATCTCAGTTAATTCCATATTGACATCAATGGAAACCTTGACCAACAGTCTCCCCCTTTGTCATTGATGGCAATATTCTTGCCTTTCCAACATTCTCTCCCCCTTTGACATCAATGGCAATAGGGTGCCCAAGTACTCCCCCTATTAAGCTGCTTTTCTTCATCAATGATAGATATGTAGCTCCCCCTATCATGGTGCTCTTCCTTCTAGCAATGTGGTTCATGATAGACGTGTTTGCATTTCTTTATGTGATGAACCAAATTCCCCTGCTCAAGAAAGATTGCTTGCTTTGAGATCTAATGGAAGACATATTCAACAATGTTCCATCGGATGAGAAGGGATTATGTTCCTCAATGGAGTTTCTCCTGAGAGATGATTTATCAAAAGATGATTTTCCATATGTGATTCATCAAGGATTTCATAGGGCCCTTTCACGAATAGCTTCTACAAGAATGATCAAGAGCTCCCCCTAACTATAGGCGTGGTCTCCTTTTTGGTAGAGTCTCATCATTAAACACTTGGGATATCACATCTGCCAAGGATATCTTCATCAATTCAACAACATGTGTTGTTGGCTAAAGTGTCTAGTAGACTTTCAGATCCAATTTGCTTCCTTCTCCATACTTGTGTAACCTTCTTCTCTAGCATATTTCTAGCTTGTGTAGGGGCCCATGTCAAGTTACAATCACATGCCATATGTCCAATGTTATGGAAATTGAAGCACTTTATCTTGTTCATGAATAAGAAATCATGACTTCTTCTTGAAAAATTGCTTCTAGGAGATTGACGGGGACCATTATATTTTTCCTTGTGGTATTCCCTACAATCATTTTCCATGTGTCCAAAATTTGTAAAAAAATAGCAATAACCAAAAAATATACTTTGGTACTTGGAGGATGGATATTGCCTTGATGCACTTCCAAAGTCATTCTGTCTTGGGATTCTTTGATCAAATTTATTGCCTCTTGAATTCTTGACACCATCTACATATCTTCTTGGAGTTGGGTTTCTTCCAATGTCACTTTGAATCTTCTCCTTTTCTTTGTTGGAACTGGGGGCATCAACATTTCTTCCAGGCTTCTCCACATCCTTGTTGTTTGAAGAATTAGGGTTTGCATTATTTGAAGGTTCAACTACATAGCCAAGACCTGATTTATCAAGGGGAGACTTTGCTGACTTAGGATGTCATCTAGGGTTTGAGAGCTTTTCAAGTTTTTATTCAGCAATTCAACTTCCTTTTCAAGAAAGACAATTTCTCCTTTCAACTTTTCACAATCTTCATCTTTCATAAGTAGTTGCTTCTTCATTTCTTCCATCATCCTTGTTGTTTCATGTGCTTCAATTTTAAGGGAGATGATATTTGATTTCATTATGAAGACTTCTTTATTCTCCTTTGCTAGACTGCTCTCCATTTCTTCTTTTATTCTTGTAGCTTCACATGTTTCGGCCTTGAGAAGATTGTTGTCTGATTTTAGTTTCAATATTTCTTCATCCTTTTCGTCTAGTTGGCCTATCATGGTGTTTCTCTCCTTTTCTGCTTCAGTAACTTGTCCTTCTATGAATGCCAAAGTTTCCATCATCTTCTCAGCTCCTTGCGCTTGTTTCCTTGCTTCTTCTAGTTGAGATCTAAGAGAGGAGACCTCTTCCTTGTATTGACCAATCTCTGCTTCAAGATTGTTCAAGCTCTTAATTCTTTGTTCAAGGTGGCTTGACAAAGTTTCTTCCCTTTTCTTTGCCTTATCCAATTGATTTGTTATAGATATGACTTCTTCATGATGCTTTCTTTTATTTTGATGAAATTCCTCTTTAAGTTTGGCGAGCTCCTCATCTCTTTCTTGTACTTGAAGCTTGACAAAGTCAACTTCCTTCCTTGTCTTGTCTTCGTTACCATCTTGTGCTTTCTTCTTAAGTTCCTCATTTTCATTTTTCAAACTATTAATCTCTTCCATGGAAGCCATAAGTTTATTCAAGAGATCTTCTTCAAAGTCTTCTTTGTTCTCCTCATCTTCTAGGTCTTCTTTAGCCTTGTTGTCATCTCTCTTATCTTCAGCTTCCTTGACAGATTCAGGACTTCTTTCTTGTTTTCCATCATCTTCTTGACTAGAGATCATTTTCAACGCTCCTTTTGAGTGAAGATCATGAAGTTTGTCCCATATGACTTTTGCTGACGAACATTTTTCAAAATTGGCCTTCACAGAATTTGGTAACCCATTCAAAATTTCCTTCATTGCTCTTGTATTGTATTCCTTGGGTTCTTCGTCCATTGTGTCATTAGTAATCACTGATTTCCAAACTTCAATTCCTTGAGTCTTCAAGAAATTCCTCATTCTTTCCACCCATATCTCATAATTTCCATTAAACAATGGAGCCTTCACATATTGATTTATTTCAATTTCAATGGTTGAGGAAGACACATCTTTAGGAGGATTAGAGACTTTCTTCCTTGGCTTTGCCATTTGTGTTCTAATGATCAACCTTCAAGCTGTTAGGCTTTGAGTGAAGGTACTGGCTCTCAAACCAATTGTTGGAAATACTGAGAGGGGGGTGAATCAGTATTTCTTTTCAATTGTTAATTTTACCAATTAGATCACTTATATTTAGAACACAAAATGAACAATGACGGAATAGATACTTTTATTAATTTTTTCTTTACAATAAGTAAAGTACAATAATGATATAGGGCTCCAACCCTATATGAATACTCCAATCCTCCAGGCTTCGACCTGTTTTGTGCCAAGCACTGACTTGGTCCTTCCAAGGCTCCAACCTTGTCAATTTGAGGCACCAACCTCTAGGGCTCCAACCCTATCTCTGGTACATGATCCTACCTGGTTTCTTGAGGACTCCAATCCTCTAGGGCTCCAACCCTATCTTCCAAGGCACCGACCTTGTATTTATGAGGCTCCAACCTCCTGCTTCATTTCATCAAGATATATTTGGTTATACTTCACGACTCCCAATGCCTTCTTCAATGAGCCCTAACAATCTTCAACTTACTCTTCACTGTAGTCTACACATCACGTCATCAATGAAAACCTTGTACTTCACATGAAGGTGTCACCACAGCTCTTCATGGTACCCAAAAAATTTCTCCAAGCTTACTCCATGAGGGATTCAACAAAACATCATGTTTCCAAGGGTACCTTCAAAATGACAGCTCCAAGGTATGTCTTCACAAAGCTTCAATTGTTTCAAATGCTCTTCCAAACTTTCTTCAAGGATGCTTCAAGGTCTTCAATAAGCTGCCCCAATACTTTCCAAGTTGTTGTGAAGGTCCTTTAAAACTGATGTCCAAACAAGTCTTCGATACTCCAATTCTCTTAAACAACTCCAACAGACTTTAATGAAATTGTCACTAGATTCCTCCAATAGTTGCTCAATCAAAGGCATTCTAGATAACTCTTCAATGTGTGATATTAATGTAGCTTCAACAAGATAAGTAATGGTATCGAAGATGTATTTGAGGTGTCTTCAAGATGTTGACGTCAATGTTGCTTGAATCAAGACTTCTAAAGTGTCACAGAAAAAACAACTCTACCCAATTTGTTCAAAAGTCTGTTACTGTTACTTGGTAATGGCCTCAAACCCAAATCAATTGGTGTCACCACAAGACATAACTTTTCAGTTTAAACAACAAAACTATCTTACAGATTTAAACCTTATGGGTGTCTGTCCACATTCTCCTAATTGTTGTAGCTCCTACCCTTCAATCACAGATTTGAGATACTGCAATTCTCCACAAGACTCTAGGTTTGAGCTCCCAACAGAGGTTGCAACAAGTAAAGGTCTGAAATCCGAGGCTGCAAAGGTATATCATTGTCCGAGTTCCTCCCAACAACAAGTTTTGTACAACACAAACCTTGTCCGAGTGGGTCTGATCCTACAGTTTGAGGTATATATAAGTATATATAGGACTGTTCAGAAGTTTTCCCAAACTGTTCAGCAATCCGAGCTTGTTCTCCACAAGACTGTCATAAATTGTAGTCCCTCCATAGATCCAGAATAGGTGGCTTCCAATGTAAGGTTTCAGGACTTAATTTCAAGTCTGATATTTTTAGAGAGGTATCCCAAACATAAATACTTCCTCCTCGACCTCCTTGTGAACTTACTGCGTTATGCTCTAAGTTCTTATCTTCATCGAAAATGTTCTCTAAAATTTGCACCGAATTGATGATAAAAATGGAGTGTTTGACTTCTTATTTATACAGGTTTTGACCTATGATGAATAGACACGTCGGTTGGGTGAAAGAGTATGAGCATACACAAGTCAGCTCAAGTCAGCTAGGCAAAAAATATATATTTTTCAACTTAAAAATTCAATTTCTCACAAACTATTGGGAGTTTGAGGGCAAGTAACGGCTCATTAGAAAGAGGAAAAATTCCTCTTTAAGATGGTGTAGGATTCATTTGGAAAGGATGCCTCCAAGCTATCCAAAATTATTTTTCTTTGTGACTGCTTCTGAATTCTTTAGTGCAGAAGATGATTAGGACATTATGGCTTCTTTGTTTGGCTTCTCCATTGTCTGTCTTCTCCATTATTTGGCTTCTTCATCATCATAGGAACATGTAGGACATCCACATCATCATGGTAATGTCTAGAAATGAGTGCATCACCCATGTCATCACATAATGGTGCAGTGATATGTTATAGTGCAACATTATTAGGAGAACTCCAAAATAGTCTTCCAACCCTCAAATGATCTCCAACCATGATCATCATATGTCATCATCAAGTATCAAAGTGTATGATATCATCGCATAATAATAAGGGTTAAGTTCTAGATCATCAAGTACATGCAACATTAGATCAAGGACTTGTTAGGGCTTCTTTCATTAGTGGTTTGACTTCTTCGTGATTTGACATCTTCATTGATGGCATGACATCATCATCTTGAACTAGACATCTCAAGAATATTGACATCTCGGTTAATGCCATATTGACATCAATGACAGCCTTGACCAACAACTCGTTGCAGTGAGAAAGGGGCAAGGATAGTAAGGACGGAGGAAGATTTTCCAGATCCGGTGAGTGCATAGCTGTTGTGGAGGTAAATCCCCTCTACGGACAGAGGCGATCCCTACTAGCCCAGACCGGGTCTAGCAACAATCGTTCACGCTATAGTGTAGGTTCCTAATTTCAAATAAACCAACCAGCGATGAAGGCGTACCTGGAATCCAACGCTATTGCTTGTAGAAGAGGTGGCGCTCCCATTCCTTAGCCCTGGCAGATCACGATCCCCATGATCTCCATGATGGACACCTGCACATGTGAGAAACAAAACAAACGCAAGCGTAAAATCCAGTAGATGCAACTATATGTCAGTCATAAAGGACATAACTCATCATCATAAATAACAAGAAGAGTGGAACCATAACCAGTAGTCGTTTATTATTAATCAATCAAAGGAAAATTACAACCAAGTTCTGACGCTGAATTCTCCTTCGGAGGGTCGCCAGCAGAACACGTCTCGAAAAGCCTGTCAAGGATGGGACAAACCTCTCTCTTCGGATCTTGACAATAGTCTCCTTGCTTGAGTTTGGCCTTAGGGGAATAATCAAGGCTCTTGCAGCATAAGGCTCTTGGGAATTTAGGGAACTTGAAGACTAGCTTGCAATGGAGATGAGCAAGCTTTTATAGATGGAGGAAGGGGAGTTGGGATCCCTATAATCATGGGATTGGCCCTATCATCAAGGAAGCTTCCATGAGAAGTGGAAAACCACTTCCTCTCTATGGAGATCCGTAGCCAAACCTCCCAACTCAAGATAGATAGCAGTCCAGGAATTTGTTAGGACGAAACTTCCGCCATTTATTTTTTAAAAACACTACTTAAATTGGCTAGCGCGAGTGCGACTCTGGGACAGAGCGCCAATTGGCGCGCCCGCTTTGAAGGATTTCCCCCATTGGCGCGGGTACTGAACTGGCTGCCTGTGCCAATGCAAAAAGAGGTGTTTTAGGGTTTTTTGCAAAGAGATGTCTTCAGGGCAATGAAAGCTTATGTTCAGAGGGATGTCATGAAAGTATTTTCAAGTCTTGTCTCTGCTCACAGGTCACGGAATGAGCCCTCCAATGTGTGAGACGGGGAATGGTAGGGACGGTGACAAATTACTGTGTAACAGATGCCCCCTAAAGCATGAGGCCCGAACGAGAGAGAGGGGTGAAATGCTTTACGAGAACGTGTCCAACTGAAAACTCCGCCGTCGGAAAACCTGCGTGAAGAAGTACAACTGATGTCTCAAATACATGATATATATGTGGTATGGGCACAGCCATCCATAACAGAGTATACAATAATCCAGATCCAAGGGATGGACACAGCCATCCAGTGAGGATTGATAAATAGACTCAAGTATGGTCGCAGCCATCCAGTAAGTGAGTCATGTAAATAATCATAATAATCCAAAAAATCGCAGCCTGGATTACAACAGACACAATCCAGGGTCTTGTGCTCCATCTCAACCCGAACATAGTACAAGTTCAAGCATGCGAATAGATGAGCTGAAGTCGAACATGCAAGAACATCGTCTGATTACCAGCCAATGTTGAAAGTTGTTAACAGACGCGAGAGGTACCACCAATAATGACAATGGCCCTCAAGGTACTACAGGTACAATCTACGGCATGTGAACAATGAGCTGACGTCGAACACCCGCAGAATCACTTGATCAGAGGCCAATAATGAAAACCTCACGTCCAATGCGAAGAACCTGCGATTGAGGCATGCAGGCCCTAAGGTACCAGAAGGGAGTCTCTAGATCAACTTCCTGGATAACGAGCTGAAGTCGACAGGAAGTGACCTTGATCGAAGGTGGGCCATAGTGTTTCCCACATCATCGACGCGAGACAGAGGAACATAGTGTTTTTGTGAATCACGATCAGATGAGAATTAGAGGAAGGTTGGTATTTGCAGAGGTCAACTTCTCCTGAACATATGAACGGCACGACAGTGGACTTGGCAGTATTTGACATCAAAAGATCAGAGGTCATAGTGACGAGGCAAATAGCAAATGAGAGGTCAAAAGGGATTACCCAAACCCATGGAGGCAAGTGAAAAACGAGATGAGATGTCCCCAACCCTACACGAATGCAGACAAGTGCCATGTTCAAGAGCGACATACTGCCGACACGACAATGATGCTGGTTCCATTTTTTCCCCACCATTTCTGGCGAGTACCCCAATTATTTTTGATAACAAGCTTGAAGGGGATAGCATATGCTTGTAATATAAGTCTGTCCTTCGGACGGATCCATCCTAGTACATTTAACGAGCCCTAGGAAGGAAATACTCGAGTAGCGTCATTATCACTGGATCTGATGTCATCAGGGTTTAACAAGTCTGACAAAGGAAAAACTCGGCGTCTTTTCCTGTTTAGAGAGTTTGAAAAGACGGCAGAAAAGTAAACTCCAATGGTCCCTTTTCGTAAATAGTTCCTCAGATCCGAAAAGGTAGAAAACTATGTCTGAGAAAACCTCCTAGTTGCGATAGGCTAGGGTATTCATTTTTCGTAAATAATCTATCCCAGCCCGAAAAAGGGGTAAACGTATACTGGGTAGATGTCGTTTCATAGCCACTTTAACGAGATCGAAACGAAAAGGGCCTCGACAATCTTTTCATGTTTAGAGAGTCAGAAAAGAGCTGAAAGATGACTCCAAAATGACTTTTTCGTGTTTTTACCGAGTCCGAAAAAGTATAAAATACAACTCGTTTCACCGTTGAAGTCGCGTAAAAACCTATTGATGCACACAGAGGCAAGTGTAAAATCCATTTTCGACAAAATATATCAAAATATTAATAAAAAATGACTTTTAAAACCTAACGAGATTTCAAAAAGCTATAAATAGTCTCAAATGGTAAAAAACAAAATTACTTTTACTATTTACCTCATTTGGAGAGAAATAGTGGTCCATTTTGTGCAAACCTTCTGACGGCGATTGCGACAGATCCTGGCTACCATTCAGATTCTCGTTCATTCCAGGTAAGAGGCACTTCCCTGTACTCCATCTTAATCCATTTTTTTATAGTTTTCCATTGCTCATTAGATTTTTGTGGAAGATTTTTTAAATTTTAGGGCTCCGCCCATTGGCGCAGGTATCAGGCACAGACCCGCGCCAATGGCCTTTTGTATACAAAGAGCCCGCGCCAATGGCGCAGCGAGGTTTTCGTTTTAAAATTCCAAATAGCTAGAGATTCAAAAGGATTTCCAAGCATAACAGAGATCTAATCAAGGGTTTTTTACCATGTTGATGCAGGCAACCGAGTACAATGGTAATCGAATGGAAAGAGAGAGAGCATGGGGAAGAGGATGAATAGGCTATGGAGAACGAAACTTGTATGAATGCTCTCAAGAACTGTGGGCTTAAAGTTTTCTTCCTGACACCTTGCTTACGAGCTCAACCTGAGCTCCTACAATACCTGATCAGTATTTGGGATGAAAATGAACAAGTGTTCAAGCTACGGGATCAAGTATTAGAACTGGAGGTTTCTAACATATATTTCATAACCGGACTATCACGCAGAGGTCCAGTGCCCATACTAACGGGGAGCAAACCATCTGGTGAGAAGATGGAGCAGTTAATGGCGAGGGTGTGCCCAAGGGCACGAACCAGATCAGGAAGCGGAAAGGTAGACATTCACACTATCGAGGATCTAGCACTCAGAGTAGTGCTACACACCATTACACGAGCTGCAGGATCGCAAGCTCCACATGAGGCGACCAAGGCCCAACTCATACTAGCCTCTGAGTGTATGAGTCCTACACTGTTTGATTGGGCCACAGCAGTGACAGTCAACGTGAAGAGGCAGCTGAAAAAATGCAAGCAAGCCACACTGAAACAGTTTGGCTACAGTTCCATCCTGGTATCGTTCATTCTGGAACGACTACCAATCTTCCAGGGCCAAGGGGCCATAGTAGCTGAGCCGGTACCACGAGAGCCGAGAATGGCTCGCTGGGCAGCACTGATGCCCAGAGCAGGAGGGGGCCAACAAATGTCCTGGAGGCCGGAGTTTTTTGGGTGGCTACGACGTCAGTTGATCGTAGCCGAAGACTGGCCATATGCAGGGACCGATTTCACTGGTGATCCAGATCTTCCACTCCCGGAGGGAGATGACTGGGACGAGGAGTTGGGTAAGATGGTCTTTTTTATTTTTTTATTTTATGATTTTTTTTGTTAATACATGTCCGTTCTGACAGCAGTTTTATGCATATGTAGATGTCGGCCCAGAGAGACCTGCCGATATGTCTCCTATTTCACGGAGAACTCATCCCGCAGCTGACCCTCAGGCAGAGGGTGCCGAGGGAGGAGAGTTGGTCCAGAACCTCGAGGGGATCGCCCGGGGGATCCCGGACTACGCCCGGCTGGCAGATGTCCCACTAGCATACCAGAGACATACGGTGGGAGTGCCTAGTCGCCTCCACCGTCTTCTGAGATGCTTAGTGCATGTTGTGGCTTGTTATCATGAGCACCACGCAGATTAGACACCTAAGGCTTTATTTCATGCATATTTTTTGAGAGACATGTCGTCTCCGGATGTATTAAGACGAACATGTATTTTTTTTTATTTTATGTGACACACGCTATGTAAACATTTCGATATATGCATATCTATTTCTGGATGGATCTTTTCTTTTTACATGTGATGATGTTTTTATATGCTGTGCAAATGTATAATACAATGTTATCTAATGTATCAGTTGCATAACAAACAACCCAATGAAAAAGTTCACATAATGTATCTAATCACACCTTTTATTTTTACACAAGCTTAAAAGCACACATGGAAGCGCACATGCAAACTATGCTTGGAAATGAGGAAGACGAGCATGCCCCCCAGCATGGTGTCTCAATTCGAGGAACATGCCCCCCAAGCTTCAGTCCATTGAAAATGGAGTGAAGGTTGACAGAAATTTGATCTGAATCGAACGCACTCGAATTGAACGAGCTCATGTTTCATTATTTTAACGAGGTTGACACACTTAAAAGAACTATCCTCGTAGCAGCTTATTTCATTTTTTAAGGAGCTTGACACATGAAAAAGAACTATGCTCCGGGAACCTGGTTTCATTTTTTAAGGAGCTTGACACAGGAAGAGGAACTATGCTCCGGCCAACCTCCTTATAATGAACAAGAAGTCATGGCTTTCGAGAGTTCCAATCGTGATGGAAGGAAAACATCCTACAAGTCAGGACCCAATGCCCCCAGCACCTGATGCACGACGACATCATCACTGAGCACAGGCACGGGGTAGGTAGCCACATAGTTGACCTGCGGTGGGGCAGATACAACGGGTGGATAAAAACCAAGAAGGGATGATGGCGGGCCAGCTGCCATATCAGGACCAAAGAACGAAAGCTGATCAATGGTCACGATCCGTCCTTCATGCGGAAAATAGACCACACGAAAAAGGGAGGAGACAAGTGCTCCCATGGCATAGGTGTAATCGCGCCCCAAAAGCAGATTGAAATCCAAGGGGCCTGGAACAACCATCACGTCCATATGGACGGTTTAACCTCCCAAAGTAACAGGTAATCTTGGGAGGATCCCTAGCGGTTGACTAGTCCTTTTGTTGAATGTCAACAGATTTTGCGTAACAGGCGCAAGCGGCGGTGAACCGAAAGCTTGCCAGGTAGTTGAGGATAGAAAACTAATAGAGGCGCCTTCGTCTACAATGGTGCTAGGTACGACCAGACCAAAAGCCTGTACTGTGATCTCGAAAGGCACATAAGACGGAAGGCGGTATCCCGCGAATCGATTCCAATCAAAGGAAGCGACCAAACTACTCGGAGGGGCTACCATCGAACTGTGAAGGTCTTCCCCTGATATTACGGAAGAAGGAGAGGTCTCCATGACCTCCATCTCGAAGGTGGGAGGGGTAACCTTCGAGACCTCCATCACGGGAGGTGAAGGAGCTTCTTCTTGAGGGACAGGGACAGGAGAATCTCTCTCCAAGTCTGAAGAATCTGAAGAAACTAGAAGGACATGAGGAGTGTGAGATCCACTCTCAACGGAAAGGACCTGTCGTACCGTGGACGAAGCTAGCTCAGCCAATCCCACGACCAATGGTTGGTCGAGGATGGATTCCTGAATTTGAATTTCCGAGGGAGCGGGATCGACCAAGGATGACTCTTAACCAATCATAGGATCAACTAGTGGAGGACTCAAAGACAGCTTCTTGTAACCAGCCGGAAGGCACGGTGCAGAAGCAAGTGAGTTGTCCAAAACTCGCTTGGCTTCATCCATGTACGGACAAAGGTGAATGGCATGGTGTCCTTCACACAACTTACAGGGGCTGGTAATCTTACCCTGCTGCTTAGGAGCCTTATCAACACCAGTTGAAGACGTGCCCCCAACTTGACTCCCGGAAGCCAAAGGCAATGGCGGATGACCGCTGGACCATTCTTCAAGCACCTTGGGAATGCCAGGGCAGTCTCGAAGAAGATGGTCTCTCGTGCATAACATGCAAGGGAAATTGACTTTCCGTGGAGGGTTGGGAGGTTTATCAAGAGGAGGCATCGTTGTTTGAGAAACAGTAGTGGCAGCTTTAGCCTCTCTTTTAGCGGACTTCTTCTTCTTTGTCTTCTTCTTCTTCTTCTTAGCCACCTGGTTACTCGAATCCAGACTTTCACCAGGCGAAGAAGAGGAGGAGGACGCGGAAACAGGCGAAGAAGGGGAGAGGTCCACCTTGGAATCAGCATGATGCTGTTCACGTGGAGGAACTGATTGAACAGTAGTTGAGACATTCGGAACCACAGAGGTTGAAAACAACCAAACAGGCAACCCAATAGTTAACCCAGGAAGGGACAACGTTGCCATGTAAGGAGCACCAACATTCCCAAAAGGAGGAAAATGACTAGGATTCCCATCGGAGGGGAGTCCTTGGTTGGTGAACTCTGGAAAAGTTGCCATCAACAACTCAAAACCGCACACAAGATGAAAAAGAACCAAGGCACACAATCAAACGGCCAACAAGAAAAATCTAACAGGGCGTGTGATCGCGGGTGATTAATTTTTTACCACATTGAAAAATAGGAAACTTCACCGTTTCATGTTTTAAGAGTCGAGAAACGATAAAAGATGACTCTATCTCTTTCAGATTTGACACAAGCGTGAAAGGACAAGTGCTTGACGGTCTTTTCAAGTTTAGGGAGTCAGAAAAGACCAAATGACTACTCAGGAATACTAGGCAAAAAGGGTGTACCAAATAACCGTGAACTGCAACATACACCTTGGTTTAAATAATGAAAGAGAAATCAACCAAGGACTTTCCGTACGTAAAGGCAATCTCCCCAAATGTTGTGTTCGGTGTATCACGGGTATAGGGCGGCAGACTCGGCTTCCTATGGATAAAGGATTGAAAACCTAGAGGGGTCTCCCTTTATATACGCGACGGTACGGGGAGCACAAGTCCGTACTAGCGCTGTCTAAAGCCAAAAGGCGAACGACAGCTACTAGGTTTAAAGACGCCGAAACACGTCTCTAGCCTAGACCTCTAAATGTGTTTCGTTAGATTTCAATGCTGCCTTAGTGTAAATTGAGTAAATTTTAAAGTTTATCTTCAATTACGTTTCAGTTTTCAGGCCCTAGCGAATGTAATGTCTCAAAATCTCCTAAATGCACTCTATATGCCACAATATATCATTTCATTCGATGAAAGCTATTTATGAGAGAGTTGAGAGCTTTTCACACAATAACGAAATGCACAGAAAACAACCAATGATGTCTCTAATGCAGCTAATAAAAACTAAAAAGATTTTCGTTCAAGGTTACCAATCACTAATAACATCGAAAAGATCTAATTCACATTAACTAATGAAAAGCAAAAGAGATTTTTTTTTTATATTTTCAATATTTCAGAGCAAAGTGCACTAAAAAATGAAAACTAATGCAAAAGCGATTCGAGAAATGATGATAAGAGAACAAAAACAAACAAATTTCACTCCATAGCAATCACAATCAGACCTCAAATCGACCAAAAGTCCCTCAAAACGAAAAGAATCCCAAAGACTCCAAATGAGCCGTGTAATCTAGGCCCAAACGAGACAAGGTGGAATTTGAATGGAAAAGGGAACAATCACTCAAACAACGCGATGAGAAAATAGAAGAGCACCAAACGAATGCAAAGAAGCAATCACAAGGTTGACTGAACCGATAGAAACCAAAACTCCCAAGGAGGGCTCGACACACAATAGCACCTAGATGACCTAGGGCCAGAATGAAAAATCGATGGAAATGGGCAAACAACCAAAGGACAAAAGGTAACAGTCAGTCAATCAAGGCTCCAAAACACTCAAGCAGTGGAAAAAATGAAACCAAAATCAAAGATCAGGCTCAGAAAGCTCAAAATCAAGCAAACCCTAGCAGTCCCCAGCACTGGCGCGACTGTCAGGTTGAAACTAGCACCATATCAGAATTGGCGCGGGTAATACATTGACAACTAGCGCCAATTGGTGCGACTGTGACGCTAAAAAACGCGCCAGTCAAGTTTGCTATGCCAAAATAAAAACAAAAAATCCAAGATCAGACCAGTGATGTTTGGAGTTTTCAAAAACCCAAATTCACAGAAAGAACCAGCCCAAAAGAGCTGATCAAGTAAGAAGAATCAAGAATCAACCGAAAAGACAAGACAGTGCTCCAAGTGTTCAATTTACAAACTAAACCGGAGATTGACTGAAGCAGCTTTGATCTACTTCGCAATTGCAGAGCAAAAGCGTTTCGAAGGCTATCTGGCCAACTTCAGGCTCCGTCTGTAGCTTATAAAATGAACAACAAGCTAACAATCCCCAGCGGAGTTGCCAATTTGTTGTGGAGGTAAATCCCCTCTGCGGACAGAGGCGATCCTTACTAGCCCAGACCGGGTCTAGCAACAATCATTCACGCTATAGTGCAGGCTCCTAATTGCAAATAAACCAACCAGCGATGAAGGCTTACCTGGAATCCAACGTTGTTGCTTGTAGAAGAGGTGGCGCTCCCATTCCTTAGCCCTGGCAGATCACGATCCCCACGATCTTCGTGATGGACACCTGCACATGCGAGAAACAAAACAAACGCAAGCGTAAAATCCAGTAGATGCAACTATACATCAGTCAGAAAGGACATAACTCATCATCATAAATAACAAGAAGAGTGGAACCATAACCAGTAGTCGTTTATTATTAATCAATCAAAGGAAAATTACAACCAAGTTCTGATGCTGAATTCTCCTTCGGAGGGTCGCCAGCAGAACACGTCTCAAAAAGCCTATCAAGGATGGGACAAACCTCTCTCTTCGGATCTTGACAATAGTCTCCTTGCTTGAGTTTGGCCTTAGGGGAATAATCAAGGCTCTTGCAGCATAAGGCTCTTGGGAATTTAGGGAACTTGAGACTAGCTTGCAATGGAGATGAGCAAGCTTTTATAGATGGAGGAAGGGGAGTTGGGATCCCTATAATCATGGGATTGGCCCTATCATCAAGGAAGCTTCCATGAGAGGTGGCAAACCACTTCCTCTCTATGGAGATCCGTAACCAAACCTCCCAACTCAAGATAGATAGCAGTCCAGGAATTTGTTAGGACGAAACTTCCGCCATTTATTTTTAAAAAACACTGCTTCAATTGGCTGGCGCGAGTGCGACTTTGGGACAGAGCGCCAATTGGTGCGCCCGCTTTGAAGGATTTCCCCCATTGGCGCAGGTACTGAACTGGCTACCCGCGCCAATGCAAAAAGAGGTGTTTTTAGGGTTTTTTGCAAAGAGATGTCTTCAGGGCAATGAAAGCTCATGTTCAGAGGGATGTCATGAAAGTATTTTCAAGTCTTTTCTCTACTCACAGGTCACGGAATGAGCCCTCCAATGTGCGAGACGGGGAATGGCAGGGACGGTGACAAACTACTGTGTAACAATAGCGGAGAGGCAGTGAGTGCCATAGAGAGGCAACACAGAGGCCATGAAGAGGCAACACAGTGCTTTAGAGCAGATCCACATTTTTACTAGGCGGTAGAGTTGATTAAGTGAGAAGCCAGAGAGAGAGAGTTTGGAGGCCAGGAGAGTCTAGTTTCTAGACAACAGTTGATCAGTTAGCGAGAGGTAAATTTGTTCCTAGCTATGGGGATGCAGTACTACGTAGGCTGACGCAGTGACTGTGCATAGCAACTCATCTTGAGCAAAGGTCAGTGTCGGATCACTAATGGGAGTGAGATTTTTCTCACTAGACTCTACTGTTAGATTGTTCTATGTATGGTTTACTAGATTTAAGCAACCATAATTTTGTACTCAAATTTACTACTGCATAATATACCAACCCTCAGCGACTGCACTAGTTTCCCTGTATTGGGTTTTCCGAGGACTTATTAAAAAAAAAGGGTGTTAATTATGTGTGTGTGTGTGCGCATCTATCTTGCCAACGTTATTATTTTTCCACAGTATTTATTTGTGAAGGTTGCAGCGTATTAGTTTCAATATTTACCGTAGAACACAGTAAATAATTTGTTCAGTTATTTAACAAATAGAAGAAACTTAATCAGTTGCTGCAGTAGGATTCCGAGTAATGGAATTTTCACAGGTGCTAGGGTAGGTTGGAGCTTGCATAGGGCGTTGTAGCATCCTAGTTGTAGCTAGTAAACATGGTGTTGGAGCATCCTTCAGGTTGGAGCCTGTAAACTAGGGCATTGGAGTGTCCTTTCGATTGCCATTGGTAAATAGGGCGTTGGAGTGCCCTACAAGTTGGAGCCTATGAACCAGGTGGTTGGAGCCTCCCTTAGTTGGAGCTGAAAATATTGATGTATATTTTATTGAAAACAAATATTAATAAGCATTCGATGGTTTTTTTCCTAGAGGGGTTTCCATCTAGAAATTGGTTGTTCATTGTCTTGATGTTTGCACATTGTTGAATGTTGTTAGTTACTGTTGAATTATGTTACATCTAATGATAATGTTAATTAATGCTCTGCAATGTTAAAAATATACTAATTGAAGAGAAATATTGATTCAACCCCCTCTCAATATTTCCAACACTTGACATCACAAAACTTGGGAGTTTAGCTACCCTTAGCGATGAGTTGGTTTCTACAAGGGGAGATCATTCAAATCTTCCATTGGGTTTTAGTGTTTCACTGATGACATGGGGGACTTCACCAGTATGGCAAGATGATCAAGAAGAGGAGATTAGGAGGAGCTCATGCAGGTGAAGATTCATCTCCACAAGGGTTGCATTGTATCTTCAAGAGTCTACTCTTGCACTGCATGAGATTGAATACTCGGTAGGGCAATTTCTCCAGGAATTGATCGTGACTTTACATTACTAAGGTGCTCCACTAGCGATATGCAACGGGATTCTGGTGACTATATCTTGTTGGATAACAAGTTGAGCAAAGGGGGCTTCACATGGATCAAGGAGGTTTGGAACCTTGGTATCATGGGATTTGTTCATGTTGAGGTGGCACAATGGCGTGAGATGGTTCAGTGGCACATTTGGGACCCTTGCATTAGCTTGACCAATTTGAGTAGTAGCATATAGTAAAATCATGTGGAGAAGGAAGTGACCGATATATATATATATATATATATATATATATATATATATATATATATATATATATATATATATATATATATATAGACAGACAGACAAACTAAATCTTCCCATTTTTTCTCCACCCATCCCACCCACGAGTTTCGAACGGGTGACCTTGCAGACTGGAATGCCTTAAGAGTGCACCCCATCATCGACTGCTCTACACCACGTGGGCGAAAGATGACCAATATTATTTTAGTAGAGAATTAGTATTATTTTATTGAAGAATGACGACAATTATTAGTTTATTGGAGAGTGACGACAAATTATTAGTTTATTACAATGGTGGCAAAAAGCCACTTAGTTGAAAGTGGCCCCCACCAATAAAATAATATTAAAAGGGAGTCTAGACAAATGGGGAGAAATTATAAAAGGAAGAGGGACTCTTTTTTTGGTCATTATATTCCTATCATTGTCATTTAAATGAAACTCAAACAAGTTTAAGGCTCGAGGGCTTCAAGCAAAATCTTCACAGTAGCATCAGTGGATCCTTCGCCACCCTAGTTAAACTTTCTCCCTGATCGGTGGACACTATTTTCCACCCTAGTTGAATTGTTTTTCTTGCTTATTCTTGAGGATCTAACAAAGATTGTTGCAAAGAAGCTTCAACATTATGATTCATTGTATTTGTAGGGCTATGCTGATCTTCCAGGGCTGAGTTTATTTTCTTCAATAGAGTTGAATGTCAAGGAAACAAAACTTCGATTTTTGAATATAATTTCCAATAATGAGATGCGCAAGTCAAGGGACAAATTCTCTGCCAAAATCCAAAGGTCGAGTAGACTTGTCTAAAGGCCGAATTATTGTGATCAAAGGTTGAGTTGTTCAGAGTAAAGAAGGATAGCAAGCTGCAAGTTGGGCCAAGAGATCCAATTTCTAATTCATTAAAAGAATCCAAGCTAATGTATTCTCACCCAAAATTGGAAGTCGACCTGTAAGTGACTCTTTCAGTTATTTATCATGCCAAATCTCAATGAGGGTTGAGTTATTCTATCAATTTCTCCAAGGATGAATTAATCATTTCAAAATTTTCAAGTGTTAAAGAGGAGGATAACTTTTGTCATTGAGGAGGGCTAAGTCAATTTGTTTAAAGAGGTCGCGTTTATATTGTACCAACACTTAGCGACCAAGAAGTTTATGTGGTCACTTTGCATTGAGGACATGGCATCAATTTCAGAGGGTTTATGTGGAGGAGATAACCAAATTTCATCTTTTTCAAAAGTGAAGAGAAAGACCACCTACTATACATTTTCACTCATCTCTAGAATTGAAGTTTACCCTTTGGCCAAGTTCATAATCTTGTAGCAGCTTGGCAATTTAGGAGGCCAGATTATTCTTGTGCATCTAGTTTGATTTTCTTATCAGTGTGGAGCTCATTCCATGTGTTGTCCTTCAATGACATTGTAAATTCTGAATATTGCTATCAAATGAAGATCAGATTTTGCCTCAGGAAATTGACTGACGTTGTCTTCCAAGTTTGTTTCCAAACTGTTTGTCAAAAATTTTGTGTAGTTTTTTTAGATGTAGTTTCCATAATTTGCACGCTAAATGTTGAAGGTGTCAAAGAAATACTTAATATTTTTTGAAACATTTGCTTGAAGATATTTGAAACATTTGCTTGAAGATATTTGAAAATAACACAACTAATTGCTTTAACTCTGATTATGAATACTACAAAACCTCAGATTAACAATTTAAATACATCGTTGATCAATTGCTCACTAAGATAATTGGAAGTAAATGAAAATCTTTTCAATAGTTAATTGTGAGAAATTTATGAACCTTATTTGTGGATAGATATTGCACAACTAAAACAAATGACCAATAACCTGTTATGGATAATGCAAATCAAATCGAAATGGTTTCAAAACTACAAAGTACAACCTTCCAAAAAAATATAATTATGTTCAATGATAAGAAACAAAATTTCTCAATCCATACTAACGTAATTCAACTCTATTTCTTTTTTAATTTCATTACAATTTCTCCTCAAAAGTTGACCCATAATTTCTAGTTATGTATATAACATATTTATGTGTTAATACTTCATATCTTGGTTTTTAAGATCTCACACTTGAAAACCAGATTTATTACTATAATAGTGGAGTTTTGTAAAGTAATTTTGCTTCTGTTTTTAAAATAAATTTGAACTCCAACTTTTTATTATATTAATCATTGTCTTATAACATTTCTATATATGTTAAGTATATAAATGTTTTTTGAAATTTTATACAATGAATTTTATTTTTCTTTTCAAATTAAATTTAAATGTCAAATTTGTATTGTAATGATAGTTTTTTTTTCATTACATTTTTAGTTTGAGTATCTATCAGCATAGATCTATCTTAAGTACGGATCTTTCTTCACATTCAAAATATTTAGAGTGTAAAATACAATGTGTTAGTTTTCATTGTTTAACATATTTTTCAAAATAATATATCATTATGTATATATAATCGACATTAAAATATTTTACATAACATGTAAATCCAAACATTTTATAATACAAACTAAAATGTTTTTTTATTATTAGCATATTTGTAAATATATGTCAATATTAATTAGTATTAAAATATTTTATCAATAACCAAATTATAAGATTTAAACATTTTACTCAAACATTTTTTTATCTCTAATTACTTCACAAAATATTTATTTTTTATATTATAGTCGACATTATTTTTCAATTTAGAACATAAATTAAAGGAGAACCCACAAATGGACAAATTTACACATCCCCTCATACTGGATTGTAGAATAAGCATCTAGGCTCAATCAAATTTATAAATATATTGTATTAATTAATATGATATTGAATATAAAATAACAAAATAACTTTATAGATATTAAATTATTTAACTAATACATAGTTATAAGTATAATAAAATTTTAACTCTTTAACTTAAAATTTTATGAATTCTTCAGTTTGTAAACATGAAAAAATACATAAATTTATACCATTTTCAGCAGTCACTCGGCCATGTATAGATTTTTATATTTAATAACGCGGAAGATGGTAAAGACATGAAAGCAAATAAAGTTCTGTTGTAAGATTCTGTATAAACCGTCACTTGCGATTTATGGCACAGTGTAGCTTTCTAGTACCACAAAAGAACCTGCACCAGGAGATTTCATTCCAACTATTTATTAAATTAATATAATAATTACAAAAGAATATTTATCAGTTAAGAATTTATTATATACAATGCTTGGCTAAACAGGCTGCTGCTATGTTGACAAAATTGAAATGATCTCCAGCTTTTCAATATTACTAGTATACAGTAGAGTTTAACCACTTTAACTTCATGGCAGCTAAACTCAAAACTGCTCACTGGAAGAAATTTGGCCTCGCTCAGCTTCCCAAAAGAAGTATCTAGGGAAGTTGAGATCACTTGATCCTGTAAATTTGACATGTCATATCAGTTCCTGTTCGAAAATTCTGTGAAATCCACGGCCAAACATATAATGCCATTAACAAACTTTCTACCACGAACAACCTTAAAGGGCATATGGATTTGATGTCCTCCGAATTTGATATCTGCACTTCGTTGCATGTAACATGGATTGAAGCTTGTAAACATGGTCGACATTTCCTCTTTGATGTTGGAAGTTGAGAAATAATAAATGAAAAATGTTGCACCCGTAGAAATCAACCAGGTCTGATTATGCCTTGAAAACAAAACTTTGCTGGCCTTCTAGATCAAATGCTGCATTTTAGTTTTCCTCAAAGAAACCTGTAATATAGTCTCTCCTAGGAAAACAGAACAACTTCCATATAGTACGAGGTGACATCTTTTGTTGTTCACACCTAAGTTTTTCCATAACCAAAGAATGTTGTTTACAAAAACAAGAGATACAAGGCTGAATTGGTCTTCACAAGGGCACTTGAGAAGACAGGTCGGTTAATTGGATGGCATACGGCACTATATTTTTAGCCATGTGTGTTACGATGTATATCAAGGACAACTTCCTGAAGCTCAGGGAAGGTAGCAATCAGCAGCAATTCCAAAAGGCTGTAAGCAAGCTGCTTCACACAGACACTAGACTGCAAAACCAGTCACAGACCAAAATTCTGCATGTTATTAACTACCATAATACAAGGACAGACAATGAAAATATTCTCGTAAATCTTAAGAAGATAGTTAAGTGTAAGAAAAGGGGCCTACTTGAAGAAAGAAATATATGTCATTTGCACAACGACGGTACTGCTTTCCACCAATTAAACTCACTAATGTCGATGGTGCTCCTCCTGCCAATCAGGCTTTTATGTAAGGTGCGTGAAAAATATCTGACCTATTTTTTTCAGCATAAATATATTCCGTGCTGACAAACATTTGCAAGTTTGTGCATAATGGCATATTGACAACTTGTAAAAAAGAAGTAATCTTACGAAAAAGGAGATCAAGCAACGAGAACAAAAGAAATTGGCAGGGATAAGGAATTTTGGATTGTAGATAGAGAACTAATTCACCCCACTACCCACAGACACTGATTAACCAGCTTTTCTCTTAAAATATTAGCTTTAGAATAACATTGAGCAATGTAAGGTTGGTTTAGTGGTTTCATATGGGTCTTACTATCACACAAACGGTATCTTAAATTCCCTTGGAATCCTAGCATTTAACTGGATACTTATAACCTGAGGGATCACACAATTTTGGTTGGTATTTATAAAAAAAAGAGTCCCTGTTGTTTTGTGGTGAAGCCGATCTTGAGTTGGAGGGTCACTATAGATCCCAGGACATCTGTGCTGCTGTTTAGTACTATTGAAATCATTAAGGCTCTGGAAGTAAGAGACAGCATGCTACTTCTCAATCAAATCGTTGATCTTGTGATGATCTAGCATTGACTTTTGCTCAAACTTAAGGGTTTCTTCATCATTAGAGGATCTTGCTAAGTTTGTCACTGTTATGCTACTGCACTTTTGCTTGGGTTGACGAAACTTGCTTCATCCATCCATACTTGTGAGGGTTCTGTTCCTTTGCATCCCTACCATGTAACACTGTGACAACTGAGGATGGTCTATGTTCTCAAATATGAGGGCTGCACATCTGGAGCATCTTAGGAGAGTTTGGGATATCACTAAACCCCAAGAAGAGCATATTTGGTGTGACAAGAGGAAATTCATTGGGGACCGATGTATCAGAGGAAGGGATCTATGTTTATCCTGAACAAGTGAAGGAAATAAAAGAATTGCAGTCTCCAACAACAAAGGTGTACAACCTCTTTTGGGAGTAGCAATTTATGATAAAATTTCTACCAGATTATGCTGATATTGTGAAACCAATCAATGCCCTTGATAAAAAGGGTCTGGATTTCAAATGGACAAGAGGCTCATCAAGTCTTCCAAAGTATAAAGAAAGCTATTTCATCTGCACCTATTTTTGTCAGCCCACATGTGGACAAATGTTAGGATTTCATGACGAGTCCAAGCCAATCGAGAGAGAGAGGGTTGTGCTCAAAAACACCTTTAAACAAGCACATCCTGGTAAGAAGATCCTAAACGGCACAATACATTTTTTGTATTGTGTGTATCAAATGAAGCTAGAGCCTCACTATTATAAACATGATAATACTAAAAATATATAATAAATAATAACAATATAATTAATTTAATGAAAAGTCAAAGGGCACATACCCCTTCACCTCGTGACCAGTGAATGCTTATAAGTAAACCATCACAAGGCTCATTGTAACATCCTTCATTCATTCTATAAATCATTTATTATTCTATATACATTTGCAGAAATATCCTGCAATTTTAGCGATAAATGGGTTTGTTTATTACATTGGTATCAATGCCACTCTTGGCTACTGTGGGTTAAACCTGCAAACTATAATTCCATACATTGTTGTCATTTCACTGTACAATTCAGCCACCAATTCATCATTGTCAAGTCAATTCATTGTATATTTGGTGTGATAGTGGGTAGGCTTCATTTGTTGCACAAAACTAACACGTTGGTGTTAAATTCTTTTATACCAAATCTGACAATTTATCAAATGTTGAGATTTTGGGGTAGCATCGGATTAGCTCCTCCAAATTTTGTGGAGGAGCTGGAGTACATGAGATGTCCAAGACCCAGAAAGCATTTAGAAGAATTCCATCAGGTTTAAGAGATATTTAATTAATTTATCTTTTTAATTAAGGACACTAAGTCTAACTTGGGAGAATTAAAAGATTAAAGTGAATTAAATTAAACATGTGATGAAAATGACTTAAGTGACGCGAATCAAGCAGATTCTAATCTTAGCCGTTGATTAGATGTTAAATCATGGGCGTTGGTTTGCCAACGAGAAAAGTATGAGAGAAGGGCCTAGGGTCAGTTGGAGAACACACACATTGGCAGAACATTGAAGCTAAGCTGAGATTCTAGGGCATGGTTTGCTAAGAATTTTAGAAGTGTTTCAACTGCAGTGAGAGGCAGTATTGGCAAGGGCATGGTTTGATCCCAGGCCAAGGGTACAAAAAAGGTAGAAAAGCAACATTCCAAAATAGCGCAGAGGCAGCAAGGTGCTACGCAGTTCAGCCAGAGCCCAGCAGGGGTAGTGCAGGGGCAACGTGAGCCACGTAGGGTTGACGCAAGCCCAATCAGAGTAGTGCAGGGGCAGCATAAGCCCTTCAGGGGTGACACAGGCCCTTCTTGAGCAGTGCAGAGGCTGACGCAGAGGGCTTCAGAGCAGTAATGGGGTTTTAGGTGGGCCAGAAAGGGCTCGAGTTCTGTAAATCTCGTTTGAGGGTGTGAATCAACCATATTTTTGTCTCCGATGATAGAGGTATTGTTGCCATTTTATTTCTCTGTCGAGTGAACCAGTTTTGGTGCTTAGGATTGTTGTACTTGGATTCTGCATAATAATGAAAACCCTCCAGAGCTAGCTGCACCAGTTTTCCCGCATTGGGTTTTTCCGAGGACATTTGTCCAGAAAATCTGTGTGTCACTTTGTCTATGAGCATGTTATTCAGTAGTTGATCTGTATGTGTAGGTTGTTATATGTATTTACTTCGTTGTTAATTTCAAATATTCAGATTAATAACTTGTGTATGTAATCAAGTAGGAGAAGTAAATCGAGAAGTAACAGTAGGGTTTCTTAGATTAAGAAATTTTCACATGGTATCAGAGCAATTGCAGATCAAGTTGGATCTCCAACAAATTGGCTAAAGAATTTTGTGCTGCAAAGAGCAGCTAAAGCAGCAGAGAATCCGGAGAAGGCAGCACAACACCAGAATGATGCAGAGGCAGCGAAAGCCACACAGGGGCTAACACAATCCCAACTAGGTGAAGCAGAGACAGCGCAGTGCCTTCCAGATGGATGCAGGAGCAACCTGCGCTACACAGAGGCTGCACTGAGCTAGTCTGCTCACGTAGAGGCCAGCGAAGGTAACACAATCTAGTTTCGAGTACTGTGTAGATTTGTCGTGGACAGGAAGCAAAGCTTCATATCTTCAGCAGTTGTTGGTTAGGTGGAGATTCTGCCGATGCAGAATCATGCCTAAGCTAAGTTGACAAAGAGCGGGAGGAGAATAGTTGCTCAGTAGATTTCATTGCTAAAAGAAATCTGAGGATCGATTGTAGGGTGATCAAAGAGAGTTGATTTGTTGTGTCTGGCAGATTTCCAAGGAGGAAATCAGTTTTCAGAGAGAGCAGAGGGTGCCTTTCTTGCCAAGGACCCTAGATCCGAGTTTTTGTGGAGAGTAGCAGCAAAAGCAGCGAAAGGAAGATCTGTTCCAACAGATTTCTGCGCAGATGGCACCACACGGACTACGGGATCAGGATAGGTTGGACGGCTTGTCCCACTTTGCTATCTGGAAGGCCAAAATCCTGGTAGTCCTGGAGGCATACGAGTTGAGGGAGCATGTAGAAAAAGTCTTGGCTACACCAACCGATGCTCTTCTCCTGGTGAAGCATAATGAAGCAGCGACACATGCCAAGTGCTTCACCCTGGACAAGGTTAAAGATCATGTGGTACCATACATCGCCGAGAAGAATACGACTAATGAGATGTGGAAAGCTTTAACCACACTGTATCAAGGGAAATCAGTCCAGAGAAAGATGCTTCTAGAGAACCAACTGAGGCTATTTATGACGACCAAGGGAGAGGAAATTGATACTTTCCTCTTTAGGTTGCAGTGGATTCGGGATCAGCTGACTACCATGGGGGTCAAGGTGGAGGATGATGTCATGGTGAGGATTGCTCTAAATGCAGTGACAGAGGACTGGGAAACATTTGTCCAAAGCATTTTGGGTAGAGTGGACCTTCCAAACTAGGACGATATGTGGGCTATCCTCTAACAAGAGGAGATCGGCCAAATGATCAAGAGGCAAACCAACACTGGTTCAAGCAAAGTAAAGAAGGAGGAAGAGGAAGATGCAGCCCTGGCATCTAAGAAGCAGTAAGAGAAAAATAAGCATGATCTATCTAAGATCAAATGTTTCCAATGTGGCGAACTTGGACACTTCGCCAACAATTGTCCTCAAAAAGGAAGAAGGAATGTGGGCTTCTGATCAAGAGGTACTTTCTGTTGGTCAATAATTGTCATTGATGGAATATAAGCTCTCTTGATGAGCTCTCTTAATGGAAGATTGATAGACACTGCACTATGACATATGATGACATGGAAGACACACCATGATGAAGAAGCTCTAATGTTCTCTTACTGTCCCAATCACCTTCTGCACTAAAATTTTATGAAACAGTCACAAAGAAAAATAAATTTAGACACCTTGGAGGCATCCTTTCACAATGAATCCTAGACCATATTAAAGAGAATTTTTCCCTCTTTCCAACAAGCTCTTACTTGCCCCGAAACTCCCATTAGTTTGTGAGAAACTGAATTTTTAAGAAAAAAAATATATATATTTACAGTCAAGCCGACCTATAAAAAAATATATATATATTTACAGTCAAGCTGACCTATGCAGTCATATAATGTCGGCCTTTCTTCCAATGGATGTGTCTCTTCATAGGGACAACCTACTATATATATAAATCTGCGTTCATCCATTTCAGAGTCATCAATTTTTCGGTGAAGATAATTCAGTGTAGATCACAGCAAGGGTAGTTCACAACTTGTGAACTGAGACCGAGGAAGTGATATTTTAAAAGGTCAAATCTATTGCATCAGCTCAAGACTTCTTTATGCTCGGATCTGGTTATTTAAGACCTGTTGCAGCACTAATACTGGTAGATGAGATTTGTGTCTTTTATAAGCATGTTCCTGAGGCAAGAATATAGGTGGTCCTGTAGCCAATTACAGCTCAAATCTGCGACTGTAATAACACAGAATTTAGGCCTAAAACCTGAATTCCGACCTTGACATAAGAGTCTCAGTATAGTGGGCTGATTGGAGTTAATCTTGGTGCAGAAATTACAATCACATACAATCTCAGCATTGCAGTCTTGTGGAGGAGATAGCTACAGCGCAAAGAAGGTGTCTCATATCAGTATACCTTCAGACTTGTGACTGTCGTTGACATGTGAAGGACTGTCTCCAATATTGAACTCGGTTATGACAGTCAGTTTAGAGGACTAAAAATTCACCACAGGCAGCAGTGACTTGAACTCGGTATGACAATGTTGAAAAAGTTCAGTAGGGTGAACTCACCATTAATGGAGATCTAAGGCTACAAGGATAGCACTGAGATACAGTCCAGCACCTTGAAGCAACTGTGTTGGAGATCATCAAGGCATAAGCAGAAAATAGTGGAGGTTTGAAAGTTGAAGAACTTTGGACAGTCAAACTCAAGTTGTTGGAGTCTAGTATTCTATTGAAGAAATTCAAGTAAGTACACCATTTATTTATTATCAAAATAAGACTGAAGGAATGGTGTCCTAGGGGTTGGTGCCCCTAAACACAAGGTTGGTGCCTTGAGAAAATAGGGTCGAAGCCCTAGAGGTCGGAGCCTCATCAAAGTCCAAGTTGGTGCTTGGCAATAGGTTGGTGCCTGTTTCATTAAAAGAGTTGGTGCCCTTCACTCATCTATTGTATACTATTATTAAAAAAAAAGGATGAAGTTCTGATTAATCCTTAATATCATTATTATACACCTCTCTGTTTTTAATTGTGAAGAATCTAACTCGCAATAATTAACAATTGAAAAGAAATACTGATTCACCCCCCTCTCAATATTTCCAACACTTTCTTCATTTTGCAATCGGGTGATTATGCTTGTTTGTATTTGGGCATTTTGACATGGATTATGTGGTAACTTGGAAGAAAGAAGGGTCTTGGCTGTGATCTTGTTCCCTCACCTTAAATGGGGGGTTAATTTTTAATCACAGTCCAGTGGGAACTCCACTAATAGCTCATTGTGAAGCCATGATTGAGATAGTGCAACCCCATCTCTCCCTATTTCATACATACCACTTTCCATCTTACATTACAAGCCCCTACTCCACCTTCATTCTTCGGGTTCAACTGACCACTGGTTCATTGGGATTTGGCACGAATACATCCTCATACCTAGGTAGGGCCTAGAAATGTACCCTAGGAGGTTGATGCAGCTAAAAGAAACGAAAAGAGCATATGATGGCCACAAGAAAAACAAAAGAAAAATCAAAATGCAAAAGATGGTCGGGATTTACAATTTAACATGTGGGAAAAAGCCAAGCATGAGCTCTACCTGACTCATATGGCAATCACTAGGTTCCTAGGCCAATGTTGCGTACCCTTTCATGTCCCAACCCCTGATGGGCGATGAATTTCCCAAGCATAAAGGGGGTAATAATTGCTATACATCATAGAAAACAAGCTCTCATTCCTTGAGATACGAGAAATAAAGGCCGAGATAACTCATGCATTTACGATTGCTCCCTCCTCACATCTATACACCCAAGATGATGTACTCCTTCATAGCCAATCCCTTTGACCACGACATTTGGCCATGAAGTCTTTTCCCCTTCATTCCATCATTATGCACATGACACCTATCGATTGAAGGGTGCATCAGGGACATGTCACTTCCCCTTACGGGTTGAGAACACGTAATAGGATCGTCTACTAACCACTCCTACCTAGGGAGGTAACGCCATTGCGTGACTAAGGCCCCAATTTTGGAGGTGAAGTCTTATATGAAGTGTTAATTTGCCCATTTCTTTCAAGCTTGGTTCACTTACATGCAATAATGATTAATGCACCTAATGGTGAAAGTTGCAACATTGGATATTGTGTGTAATTGTCTGGTGGTTCCATCTATAGGTCTAGGCAACTTAACTATGGTCAAGGTTCTCTAGAGGGACATATTGACACCCATAGGTGATGCATTGAGAGCCATGGGACTCCAAATAGTAGTAGAGCATCATTTGTATCCATGGGCACTTTCAACACCCACTTAATTCCTGCACTTTTCCCTATACCATTTATTGTTGAAAAGTGTAACTAGGTCGGTCTTCATGTTGACTATGTAATTATGTAAAGAAGAAGACAATAATAATAAAATGTATTTTTGTTGCACTTGTTTCATGGGTTTCATGAACAAGATTTTATTATATAGGTTATAGACTTCTTCTTGATGTCTTCTAGGGTTTTTGTCTTCTTCTATAATTAAGCGTCATATACATGAAGGATTTAGTTTAGATGTTTATGCTCCAAAGACCTTGTGAAGAAAGCTCTCAACAGCCCTCATATAACGTTGAAGACAAGCTCCAAAATATAGTGAAGACAGCCTTCAACGATGATGAAGAAATACCTCATGAAATGCTGAAGAAATTACACCTCATGTCGGCCTACATGTTGTGTTAAAGTCGGCCTAATTACATTTGGATGGTCGGCCTAAAAGATGTGAACAATCCTCTATATATTACCCTGGACTGTGTATCAGTTGGAGCGAGAATTGCGGAATTGAAACAGAGGTGCAAGAAGAAAATTGCATACTTATCTCTAAACTACAATGCGGATAAAAGACTGAACTCAATGCAGATTTAAGAGGTGAATTCAGTGCGAATTTAAGAAGGGAATAAGTGTGGATCTCTAAGGTAAGAAAAGTGCAGATTATCAGTATAAATAACAGTGCGGATTTCACTGTATGAAATGAGGGTATAAAGTGCAAACTTAAGATCATCTCAGCATCTATCTAGGATCCTTAAGCAAGGAAAAGTATTGCGAACATACCACTGTTGTTCTACATATTAACTTGTGATTCCAAAACTGTGAAAAGGTCGTAAAAGATAAAGTTAAGGGCAATTTGTCTGAAAGAAGGATTTGTTGAAGCTAAGACAATGATTATAAGAAGAAAGTCGGGTCTAAAGAAAGGAGAAATTGAGGAAGGTAAATGTGAAGATTTACCTTCCTAACTACATTCAGTTGCAAGTAGATGCAAAGAGAAAATAATTTTGTCCTTACATATAACTGAGCATCAAGAAATGAAAAGTTGGAGACCGAGTTATCTAGTTCCAGTCCAGAACAGTGCAAATTGGTGGTGACGAGAAGAATCAAGTTCGAAGAAGTTGTGACAAGGTCTTGGAAGCATATCTAGGTCAAGGGTCTGAGTCTTGGTCATGGTACTTGTCATTGAAGATCTATAAGAAGAATTCTTTGTGGGTTTTCCTCTCCAAGAGGGAGATGAGGTTTTTCCCTGGCTCTAGGAGCCTAATTTGTGTGTCTTGTGTATTTTGATAACATTTAACTAAGCTAAAAGAAGAGAAGACATAAGTAACTCAAGTAAGCTCACAAGTAATTATCAAGAAGAGAATTTGTATTAAAAACCAGCCCTCCAAATTCTCAACATTTATGGGATGATGCACTTGGAATAGCATGCCCCTAGACGGCTTAGCAATATTACAAGGTCAGACAATTGATCCGGGGCCTAGATGAGATTTGTCTCATGCCTTGAGACATGGGAGGGCTAGCTCCATCTTTAGTGCCATCAATGTTGGAGTAGAATCAAACATATTCCCCACTTGGAGACCCATGAGACCCAATTTTTTGCCCCATGCCCAAAACTATGGTCCACAAAGGATTTTGTCAGAGATCTAGCGGCCAACCCCTAGAACATGATTTTAGAGGGCCTCTATACTCATCATGGCACTTGAAGCCATCAACGTCAGCCCTAAAGAAGCCTATGCTACCATGACATCAACATTTCGGCTTGCACATGTGGAGATTTAATTTTATTGTCAAAAGCTATAAGGTCAGCTTGTGACCTTACATGTTGCCACACATTACTTTATGATTTTTAGGGGGATTGTAGGCTAATTAGGCATTCATATGACTCATATAAGTAGAGAAACATAACATTGTAATTCATCATCATCACACCTTTGGATTTCCGGCCTCCGTAGAGGAACTCACTTGATCTTTTGTTCAAAAGTTGGATATCTTGGATGCATTTTGATGTTTGGAGTTTATTTTGGATATTCTTTGGAGCTATTCTTTGGTCTAATGGATGAAAACCTTGCACGTTATCTTGTAAGTACTATTAATTTGTTGAAATCGCAATTGTCGTTAGACCAAAACCTACAGGCATTAGTCTCTGCTACAATTTCCAGAGTTTGGATCCATGAGAGGCTTTTAGTGTGAAAATTTTGCTACTGGGAATCCTACTGCAACAACTAATTAAATTTCTTCTATTGCCTAACTGAAGCAAATTATTTAACAAACTATGTGATAAATATCGAAATGAAATACGCTGCAGTCTTTGTTGGAAATACTGAGAGGGGGGTGAATCAATATTTCTTTTCAATTGTTATTTTTACCAGTTAGAAACTTAGATCACTTACATTTAGAACACAGAATGAACAATAAAGATACTTTATTAATTTCTTCTTTGCAATAAATCAAGTACAATATATGTAGGGCTCCAACCGTAAATGAAGACACCGATCTTCAATCTCCCAGGCTCCAACCTGTATTTGCCAAGCACCAACTTGGACTTCCAAGGCTCCAACCTTGTCAATTTTGAGGCACCAACCTCTAGAGTTCCAACCCTATCTCTAGTATAGGCTCCAACCTGGTTTCTTGAGGACTCCTATCCTCTAGGGCTCCAACCCTATCTTCCAAGGCACCAACCTTGTCTCTATGAGGCTCCAACCTCTAGGGCTCCAACCCTTAGCTTCAATTTGTCAAGATAAGTTTGATGTTTGTTCACGGCTCCCAATGTCTTCTTCAACAAGCCTTGCCTATCTTCACCAATACCTTCTCCAAATCACTTCATCAGTGACAACTTTGTCTTCTCAGAAGCTGTCACCACAACTCTTCATTTCTCCCAAACAATTTATCCAAGGTCACCTCATGACGACTTCAGCAATGCATGATGATTTCCAATAATGTCACCAAGATCAGCTAAAGCTTCTCAACAAGATGTCTTCAATATCAGGTCCAAAGTATCATCATTAAGCTCCAAAAAGATCTTCAAAATCACTACTCCTTCAAGAGTACTTCAACCTTGCTTAAAACCAAGGTCAGCTCCAATACAGTTCCTCAACAAGGTTCTTCAAATTTGGTCACAAGATTGTCTTCACACAAGCCTCAATTTATGCTTCTAATTCCCTTCAATAGCGCACCAGTGTAAACAAGGATGTTTCAACAAATTTTGCTCTAGGCCTTATCAAGGCTTCCACAGATCTTTAAAAATGCTTCACTTCAATTCTCTTAAGCAACTGCAAAGACTTTAATAAATCTATCACCAGATTCCTCCAGTAGCTGCTCAATCAAGGCCTTGTAGAATGCCTCTCAAGGTTTGCTCCAAAGAAGACCACAGGTTCTATTCAGTTTAACAAACGTCTTTAAGTGCTTCAAGGGTCCTTTAATAGGCTGCTCCAAGTACTGCTATATAACTGCTCAGAGAGACTAGCTGCAATCCTCAAACAATGTCAATATTGTATGCTTAAGAATGTCCCAAAGGCAGCTCCAAATTCACTTCAATATATACTGCTTTAAGGTTTCTTCAAGATCTGTTCCAACTGCTCTTCTAGTTTAATTATGTTCTGCTCCAAAGGTGTTACAATTTTGTCTTGAGGTGATGTCAAAGACACTTCCTCAAAACCCTCAAATGATGCTCAAAATACTGTCAAGAATTCTGAACTGTAATATTTAGCGAACCGAGCTACTGTACTAGTAGCAGTCTTCTGCAATGATGACTGAGCTCCTTTAAGAGATTGTTCTCAAAGTCCGAGCTCCTAAAAATGAGGTTTGGTACAAAGAACGAGGTGCAGAGATAAGGTGTTCCAGAAAACCCAAGGTTTGTTTCTGTAGTGGTTTATATTGACCCGAAATTGCAGAGATGTTACAGGTCCGAAGTTTCAGAACTGCAGTTTTGTGGTTCTACAATAAAGGAACAGGTCTAGAAGCTCTGTGGTTAGAGGCATATGACCACAGGTCCAAGCAACCATGCTTAGGTAGCTGTCTGAGTTGTTCTTATCCACATATCCGAGTTACTGAGGCTACCCTTACACTTGTCACAAGATGGTAATCATGACCTTGAAAAGACAAGGAAGGAAGTTGACCTATTCAAGCTTCATGTACAAGAAAGAGATAAGGAGCTCACCAAGCTTAAGGAGAATTTCATCAAAATAAGAAAAGACACCATGAAGAAGTCATATCCATGACAAATTAATTGGATAAAGCAAAGAAAAGGGAAGACTTGAACAAACACGCAAGGACTTGAACAAACTTGAAGCGAAAATTGGTCAATACAAGGAAGAGGTCTCCTCCTTTAAATCTCAACTAGAGGAAGCAAAGAAACAAGCACAAAGAGCTGAAAAGGTGATGGAAGTTTTGACCATTCTAGAAGGACAAGTCGATGAAGCAGAAAAGGAAAGAAATTCCATGACATGGAAACTAGAAGAAAAGGATGTGAAAATTTCTGAATCTTGACAAACAGAAATCCTATTGCAATTATTTGATTTGTATTACCTACTTGTTTTCTTCATTTAACAAGTTATTTACAAAATTATTTAGTAAATTGTAATACAAATACACTACAACCTACACCAATATATAAATCAAGAACTAAAAAATAAATGAAGCAATCACATAAAGGACACTTATTTTTGGACTAACGTCCCATGAAAAACCCAATGCGGGAAAATCGATGCAGCAGATATGAGGGTTTTATTATTAAGCAGATTTATGAATACAATCTAAGGTGCCAAATCTAGCTCACCCAACAGAGAAAATCCCCATAGAAGTACCTCTATCCGAAGACAAATATTTTGGTTGATCCAGCCGCAGAATGAAGAAACCCCACACGTGACTGCGTTGTCCCCAATGCTGCACAGTGATGGCCGCTACAAGCTTTGTGCTTAGACCGCGTCACCTCCTCTAGGAGCTGCGTCACCCTCCTCGTGAGCCTTCTCGGCTCAGAAATCGATCTGTTGAATTGCTGCTCGATCTGCCTCACAGAAACCCCAGCGCTACCTCTTCAGTGACTGCATCACCATCTGAAGCTCTGCGTCACCCTCTCAAGTTTGCATTGTCTCTCCTGGTGCTGCTATCCCTCTTTGCAATTGTATTCGCGGCCTTGAACTGAAGTCCCATTGCCGAACTGCCCCTCTCTGCACTACACGCTCACTCCGAAATTCTCTGCAAACCACACCCCAGAATTTCGACTTTGCTCAAGTGCTGCTCTCCGTGTGTGTGTTCTCCAACTGACCCTCAAGCCTTCCTTTATACTTTTCATGTTGAGAAATCAATGGCTGTGATCCAATCCTTAATCAACGACTAAGATTAAATTAGACTTGATCCTCGTCACTTAGAAGCTTCTCACCCACATGTTAAATTAATTCACTTTAATTATTTTAATTCCGTAAGTTTTAAATTAGGTTCCATCAAAAATAATTAATTATTTGAAAAACTTTCACTCTGGGTGGAATTTCTCCAAACAATTTTAGGGTCTTGGAGATCTCATGAGTTCTAGCCCCTCCACAAAATTTCGGAGCTAGAGCACATCCAATGCTACCCAAAAATCAACACTCCCTTTTAGTGAGGAATGCGCTCTAGCAATACTTCTTACAATAAGCATTACCCTAATCTGTGGCATTGGTCCTCTGCGTTGTTGATGCTCGGCTCACTGCCCCTCATCCACTGTGTTGCTGCAATCTGTACCACTGTCAATCACTGCCACTGTCACTGCTGCATATGTACTGCAACTCCCTCTCAAAATGTTGCATCATGTTGCCCATAGCACTGCCACTGCTAACTGCTGCACTACAACTCAGTTGCTTGAGAGTTAAGCAATTGAAAGACATCCAAAATTTTTGACATACTAGTCAGTCTGGATGCACCTCGATGTTGAAGCTTCCTCTGCTGCTAATCTGCGTTGTCCCTTTGATGCCACTATGCTGCCACTGTGCTGCTACTGCTCTACACTGCATAAGCACTCCTCTGCACTGTGCTGCACCTCTGTGTATTGCGTTGCTGCTGCTGCCTCTGCTCTGCATTGCTTTAGACTTTTGTGCTCTAGCTCTACCACTGTCGCTCCAACATCCCTCGCATCAACAAACACCTGTCATTCTACTACTGTCATTAAGGGCTCCCATAGCCGTATGTGATCCAAGAGTTTGGGCACCTCAAGGATCCTGCCCCTTTCCCCTGTAGTTTTAATTTACAACTCCATATCACCCCACTTTTTAGGTGCATGAGCACTCATGGCACATCCATCATCATCATCCTCATCAGCCTGAGCTGGAGCAGCCTTCGAGTCAAATTCTTCCTTGCCCTTCTTCTTCAGAGGGCACTGCATGGCGAAATGTCCTAGTTCCCCACCTCTGAAGCATCTGTCCTTCGAGAGGTCCTTCTTCTTCCTTCTCTTCTGCCCTTGCTGTCCCTTAGACGCGAGAGTTGCATCTTCCTCTTCCTCCTTCTTGAGTTTGATCCCTTTGTTGTTGCTTCCAGCCTTGGTCCACCATTTGATCTCTTCTTGTCAAAGAGCTGCCCACATCTCTTCCCAGCTTGGAAGAGCGGCCCTCCCCAAAATACCTTGGACAAAAGTCTCCCAGTCTTCAATGACTGCATTCAGCGCAGTCCTAACCATAAGTCCACCATCTAGTGTAGCCCCTACGGAAGCTAGCTGATCTCAGATCCCTTGCAATCTAATAAGGAGGGGATCGATCTCTTCTCCCTTCAGCATCTGAAACAATCTCAATTGGTTCTCAAGCAACATCTTCTGCTGAACGAAAGATCCCTGGTACATAGTGGTCAAGGCCTCCCACATTTCCCTTGCTGTGTTCTTCTCAGCAATATGTGGGATCCATGATCCTTGACTTCGTCCATGATCATGCATTTTTCTTTTGCTTGAGCATCCTCATACTTCTTGAGAGGATCAGCAACAACCAGAACAACAATCGTGTTGAAGGCATGATCCTTGATGCGATGTTTATCCAAAATTGCCAAGATCCTGGCCTTCCAAATGACAAAGTTGGATGCTCCATCCAACTTGTCTTGATCCCTCAGTCCATTCACGGCCATCTCTGCTCAACTAAGTGTCGAATAAGTTCCTTTCTCCCTCTTTTGCTGCTAGCCCAACAAAACTCAGACCTGGATTTCTTTGGCACTAGAAACCCGCTAAGAAACAAGCTCCCTCTGAATTTCGATTTCCTTCACGGAAATCTGAAGCAACAAAACTGTATGCTTGTTGACTTTTAATTGTAAAATACACAAGAGGTATTTGTAATAATAATTTATTATATATAACATGTATAAGTGATGAATAAATGTTACAATGAAGCCCTGCTTATATACCCAGGCAGGTGGCCTTTCATGACTGGGCATGTCTTTTAGACATGCCTTTTCACTAACTTAATGAGTACTTAACCTAATCCTTATTTGACTATTTAGTAATTACATTTATTTGTATTTATTCTATTTGTTATGAATTATATTCATAACATTGCCCCCTTCTTCGAAAAGCTTTGTCCTCAAAGCTATATTCATTTTGTGCTTATCACCTCGTCAAATATAACTATAACTTGACGTTATGTATAATTTTGCTGGCGATATTGTCTTGAATTTAGGGTTATCATTTTTTTTTTTTTTTTTCTAAATAACACTATAACTATTTTTTATTTTTATTTTAAATTAAATAATAATATTTTTTTTTATATATATAATTATAATTTATATATATTATAACTTTTTAATTATGATTTTAATTAAATCAAAACTGCCCACCATATAAATACGTTCGTTTCATTAAACGTCACACCTTACACCGTTTTGTAAAACCGATACACCGATACATTGTTTCGTAAACCAGGAATAAATCCGATCCACGGAAGTAATTAATCCGATTTGAATATCTGAATATATCTTTGCATCTTTGCATGATACCATATATATAAAACACCGATTCGAATATATCTTTGCATGATTCCATATATATAAAACTCGAATCAATTTTTTTTAAAACAACGTGACGTTTGGAAACCGTCCAATAGGTTTTAGGCAGCTTAACGACGACAAATGTTATCGTTGTTGAAATGGGTAGCGACAAGGACCAATTGGTTGATCTAGGCGGTGGCAGGAAAACATACCGGAGTGGATATGGATGCCAGGGTTTACGCACCAGACAGGACAGCGGGAGCTGTGGGAATACTGGGGAATTTGATCCATCATGATTGCTGCAAAAAACACTACAGTTTCCCCGCAGCTCATCTGCGCCCACGCCATGATATCCCGTCCCCTAATGTCAACAAGGATATCATTATAAATATCAAATTTTATGGGCGTTGTATTTTCCTTCGAAATCCAAGAAACAGAATCGTGCTCGAGTTCTGGAGCTGGTGCAACATCTGCTGATCTATAAACCTGAAATGCTATTCCAATGCACTCTCCACTATTGTTAAAAGCTGAACCCCCACTGTTTCCAGGATTTATTGCTGCATTAATTTGGATACCCAACAGATCAGCAGCTCCATATGCATATGATGTCACCTCAATATGTGAAACTACACCCTTAGTAACTAAAATTGTATCTCCTCCTAGTCGATAACCTACAACAGTCACTGCGTCCTGAAGACATGGTAGACATCCAAAGCGAAGAGGCTCAGTCCCTTTCCAAAACCCTTCACTCTCAACTGAAAGTAGAGCAATGTCACACTCTACACCTTTGGCTAAAACCATAGCAACATATTTAGTGTCATCTTCTCTCCCCTTCACCTTTACCTATGTATGATGTTCAACACAATGGGCATTTGTCAACAGTTTTCCACCACCTATCATAAAAGCACTGCATGTGCTCGTATACTGCCTTTGCTTTTGCCAAGGAAGGGAATAATCTGGTTCAGTATGAGTGCAATAAACCTTCACAACTGTATTAAGAAGAGGGGCATCTTTTAGATCTTCTACATCAATAACCTGTTCATTTTTCAGGTTATTGGAGATATTCTTCAATGGAGATTTATATGTTGTTATTTCAGACCAACTGTTATCTCCTTTTCCACCATCTTCCTGTCATTCTGAAATCTACCATGGGTTCTCTTCTGACATATAATCTCAACCTTTGAATTTCTAAGTCGCCCTGATTCTCTGGCTATGAGGGGATGTTTATGAGCAGTGGGTATTGTATTCCACAAGGAGGTTTTGGAGGAGAGGTTTATGTTGCAAGGAAAGGGAATGGGACTGCGACTTTTAATTGTAAAATAAACAAGAGGTATTTGTAATAATAATTTATTATATATAAAATGTATAAGTGATGAATTTCGTTGAATAAACTAAAGCGTTCCATTGTTTAGAGACCCAGCTAAACCTCAACAAGTTTTCAAGTGACAGACACGACAATATCTCTTCATGCAAGTAGTCAGGGAATTCATGCCACAACAACGAGCTTTGGGACATATTCAGATATGTAGATCGTAAAACAATATTTGTATGGAAGTAGTGACAGTGACTGGCAGTAATGACTGTCACTGTGACCTCTTCTACCAATAGATGTCGAAACACTCCTCTCTGATATTGCTTTGCTGCTGCTCATCACTAGATCTAGACTTCTTGGCAAGAAATTTTCTGAGGAACTACTTCCCTCTACTTTGCTTCTTCCCCACTAGACACGGCTTTGCACCAACAAAATCAGTGCCCCGCCAGCAACTCCAAAAAGAAATTGTATTGCACCTCTAGCCAGGACAATCCGGAAAATTGAGACAGCATTGCGCTGCCTTCTGCATGTTGATTTTTGTAGCATCAGAAAGTGCTCTAAGTCTCAAACTTTGTGAGGAGACTTGGACATTAGTATTACAAAGAACGCAGAAACCGTTTGTGGAAATTCCACTTGGTTCATGTTTTATTAAAATAATTAATTATTTTAATGGAGACCCCAAGTCTAAACTTAGGGAAATTAAATAATTAAAGGGTATTAATAAGACAGAGTGTGAATCTTCTAGAGAATGAAGATCAAGTCAAGTTTTAATCTTAGCCATTGATTAGACTTCTAATCTAGGTCGTTGATTCATCAACAAGAAGATTATAAAAGAAGGCTTGAGGGTCATTTGAAAAGCAAGTCGGGCATACCCTCAGTACCCGAAGGAGATCGATTCTAAAGGAATAGAATTCGATTCCAGTGGGAGAGTTGTAGGGCGAAGAGTTGCAGAAGCAGAATGAGAAGAGGGAGTCAGCAGTGACTGAGCACAAGGACAGAGGGGCATAGAGGGTCACAGAAGGCAGCGCAGTAAACCCACGCATAGCCTACGCAGAGTGACGCAGTCCAGTGCAGGGCTTGCTCAGAGAAACACGCAGACAGACGCAAAGGAAGTCAGAGGCTCTTCCGGGTGTCAGGAAATTTTCGAGAGGGGCTAAGAATTTTGTCTCATGTGTTTTCTGATTATATCTGCCAATGTATTCCTTGTAAAGATTCATTTGCTGAAGAATAATAATAAAACCCTAATATGTTGCACCGATTTTCCCACATTGGGTTTTCCGGGGACAATCGTCCAAAAATAAGTGTGTACATGTGATTGGTTCTTATGCTTATGTTCATTACTATTTACTTCTCTGCATATATAACTGTGAATGTTGCAGCAGTATTTATTTTGAAGTTTACTAGTAGATTTTTGTAAATAACTTATCGAAGTAATAAGTAGGAGAAATAAATCTATCACTGCAATTGTAGATTTTCAGATTGAAATTTTCACATGGTATCAGAGCCAGAGATGAGTAACAAGAACAGAGAATCGGCAAGTGAACAAAAGTCTGACATTGCTGTGGCAGCTCAGAGGGGTTCACGAAGTTCTCCAGAAAGGAAGAGAAGCATGAAAGAACGGATGGATCACGATGTTTTTGTTCTGGCATCTAGATTGGAAGAAGAATTTGCTTGTGTGTCAAGCACTACTCCTGAGGTCTGGTACATTGACAGTGGAGCTTCTACTCATATGACGGGAGTACGGGAATGCTTTTCTGACTACCGAGAGGAGCAAATGAACTTTAAAATTACCATGGGTAATAAAGCAAAATGTACCCCTATTGGAAGAGGTATCGTAGTATTTCAAATCGAGGCTGGAAATAAGCTTTGGGCCACTAATGTACTGCATGTGCCCGGGCTGGGAATGAACTTTCTCTCAGTGTCTCAACTTCAAAAGAGAGGTTACGAAGTTTACTTCATTGGTAACAGAGTTTACATCAAACACCCTAGTTGGAGGAAGAAAGCACAAATAAGAGTAAGGAGCAACAAACTTTATAAGTTACAGCTCAAATCCCCAATTGCACTAATAGGCAGAGGTGATGAAACGAACCTGAATGAACTATGGCACAGAGGAATGGGGCATTTGCATCATGGGGCGTTAAAGATTCTCAAGAAAATTGTCACAAGAGTGTGAAATTTTCACTCTGAAAATTGTTACTGCAGTAGTTGGTTTATTTCACCTACTTATTATGATAAGTTATTCACAGATGCTTCAATAAATTTTGAAGTAAACACAGCTGCAACATTCACTCTAATCAAAATCAGAAGAACAAATTAAAACACATATAGCACAGTAGAAACAACCACATGAACTGTTGGAAATACTGAGAGGGAGGTGAATCAATATTTCTTTTCAATTGTTAATTTTACCAGTTAGATCACTTAGATTTAGAACACAAAATGAACAATGATGAAATAGATACTTTTATTAATTTCTTCTTTATAATAAGTAAAGTACAATAATGATATAGGGCTCCAACCCTAGATGAAGACTCCAATCTTTTAGGCTCCAACTTGTATTGTGCCAAGCACCAACTTGGTCTTTCCAAGGCTCCAACCTTGTCAATTTGAGGCACCAACCTCCTAGGCTCCAACCCTATCTCTGGTACAGGCTGCGACCTAGTTTCTTGAGGACTCCAATCCTCTAAGGCTCCAACCCTATCTTTCAATGCATCGACCTTGTCTTTATGAGGCTCCAACCCTCAACTTCACTTTGTCAAAATATGTTTGGTTATTTGTTATTCTTCACGGCTCCCAAAGTCTTCTTTAATGAGCCCTGTCACACTTAGTCTCCACATCACATCATCAATGACAACCTTTTCTTCTTAGAAGGTGTCACCACTGCTCTTCATTGTACCCAAAAAAATTCTCCAAGGTCATTCCATGATGACTTCAACAATGCATCATGATCTCCACGAATCTTCAGCTACAAGGCACTCTACAAGGTTCTTCAATAAGGTCTCCAAGGTCAACTCAAAATCGGCTCCAACTTGTCAACAAGATGTCTGCATAAAATGTCCTTCAAAGGTGTCTTCAATATTCTTCATGATACCCAATCAAATCCTCCAAGTCACCTCATGATGACATCAATGATGCATCATGACCTTTAATATTATCTTCAAGATCACTCAAGACTTTTTCACCAAAATGTCTTCACAAGATCTTCAATGATGGTCCACAACTTCAAGGATGCTCATCAAGGAGGTGATAACATGTCTGCAAAGATTATGTTCGCTTCAAGACCTGCTTCTAGAGCTGCTCCAATCAATTTTTTAAGAAGTGTCACAAGTTTTCTCCAACTAGATGTTAATAGGCAGGCTGCAAACTAATGTGACCGCCTTTAAAGTTTAAACAATCTTCAAAAGATGAAACAGGTCCGAACCCACAACAGGACTGTAATCTATGCCTCCTCCACAAGTCCAAGCTTGAGGGAACACACAAAACTTCCAGATGACAGCCTTCAACTAGTGATCCAAGCCTTCAACTGATTAGCCTAAGGTCTGTCCTCCACAGGTCCGCAATACCACAAGATGTTGCCACAAGTGTATATCCGAGCTTCCAATAAGGGCAGCAATCCAAGCTTCTAGTCTGAGGCTTGTCTGAAATATTCCTAGCACTGGACTGAGTTGTAGCTCTGTTTTATGCCTTAAATTCTGAGTTTCACAGCTCACTGGTTAGGGCTTCCTGTGCCACTGTAACAACCCTCAACTCAGCCTTAAAACTCTTTCAATGTTTGCACCATCCTTCTTCCCTTTTAACCTTGTACTTGGCCTCCTTCTAGACTATAATTAAATTAGCTTATTCCGCTCTGGACTCCAAAACTCTTAGCCATTTAATTAAATAATTAAATAATTAAAGTGAATTTAATTAAATTAGCTTATTCCGCTCTGGACTCCAAAACTCTCGAAGAAGTCTTCTCTAGTAAGAAACCTGATGTTTCTCATTTTAAAGTTTTTGGTTGTCCTGTTTACTTTCATGTGCCGAAAGAAAAGAGAAGCAAGTTGGATGCTTCTGGAAAGAAGGGAATGTTTGTGGGCTACAGTGAAACTTCGAAGGCATATAGAATCTGTGCCCGGTCAAAGAGAAGTGGATATATGCAACGATGTCACCTTCAATGAAGATGTTGCCCTCAAGAAAGTAAGAAATCTTCCTAGCTCCAAGGAAGACAAAGAAGATGAAGAAGCGGGGAAGTTGGAAGAGCCGAAGGATGACCTGATGCCTGATGTTGAAGGACCTATGGATCCCATTGATCCACCTCCTTCAAATAAGAGAAGACCCGCATGGCTTAGGGATACTCTCGAAGATGCCAAGAGACATGTTGCCCCAAGGGGGGCATTCCGTGAAAGCAAGAAGCCGAAGAGATACCAAGGGTATCTAGCAGCCATGAGTACGATATTACAATCTAAGCCTGGAACATTTGAAGAAGTCGTAAAGCATCAAGTTTTGAAGGATGCTATGCACGAAGAATATAATTCCATTATGAAGAATGATGTCTGGGAAGTGGTCCCAAGACCGGAGGACAAATCTGTTGTCACCTCGAAATGGCTCTATAAGATCAAGCATGGATCTGATGGAAGTGTTGAAAAGTACAAGGCAAGATTCGGTGCCCAAGGCTTCTCTAAAAAAGAAGGCATAGATTATAATGATATATTTGCACCTGTGGCTGGCTATACCACCATCTGATCTATTATTGCCCTTGCTGCTACGCAAGGATGGAGTCTACATTAGATGGATGCGAAGACCGCTTTTCTGCATGGATCTATAAAGGAAGAGGTGTATGTGGAGCAACCTCTGGGGTCCAAAGTTCGAAATAGAGACACCCATGTATGCAGGTTGAAGAAATCCCTCTATGGGTTGAAGCAAGCCCCCAGGGCTTGGTACGAGAGGATAGATAGCTACTTGATGAAGCTAGGATTCACTGGAAGTAATGTTGATCCGAACCTTTACTTTAAGGTTGATAGAGAAAGGCCTCTCATTCTGGTTCTCTATGTGGACAATCTCTTCCTGACAGGTGTTGACCCTCTCATTCATCAATGTAAGAGGGAGCTAGCTTTTGAGTTTGAGATGAAAGACCTAGGACTGATGCAATGCGGGCATCACTTTAATCAAGCAATGCAGAATGCAGGCATCTGTTTTTTGCATTGATCTATTTAGGGCTTTCTGTTTTCTGCGTTGATCTATTTAGGGCTTTTTCTACTGCAGCATTGACCAGCGTTGACCGTGGTCAACCCTTGGTCGTTTGACCTCAATTTTCTGCAGAAATTCTGATTTTAGGAGGCTATACAGTTGGGCACTAAAATCGAGGAATAGCTCTGATACCATGTATAAATTTCTGTTTCCCACCCCGGTTTTCAATTTCTCCTTATTTCTCCATATAGTTAAATGTCCATTCCCATAGCCATACATTCAACAAGCTGAAAAAATAAATATTTTCTAAAAACACATATTCTGGAAATTTTCAAATGTTGGAAAATTGCTGAAATAAAACTCAACAAAATAAATCAGCCCCACACAGAAAAATAGACATGCTGATTTTTGGTCAATGTGACTCTGGAAAAACCCCCTACAATGCTTGGGGAAACCAGTTCGAAAGCTCTTCTTATTTCTAGAAAATGCTTTTATAGTGAGAGAGAAATACTCAGAAAAATTTCAGCAAATAATAAATACAACTTATCTCGTTTTCTGTGCTTAACCACCGCCTCGAAAAACGTGTACACAGCAAAAACAAAAACAGTAATAAATGTTGTACGGCCTCCTCGAATTCTGTGCCCAAAATTTATAGCATTAAATTTTGTTGTATGGACTGTCTCGAAAACTATGTAAACAACAATAAATGATGTATGGATTTCTTGATTTCCATGCAGAGAAAACAACAAAGTTGCTGTACGATTTTCTGCCTCGATTTCTGTGCACTAAGTACATCAACTTACTTTACAGAGTCCGAACTGCCTTGAAAAATGTGCCAAAAAATCAGCAACCTACTCCTTGAAATCTGTGCCAAACCTTGTTGTACGGCCTCCTTGGAATACGTGCCAAATCTGTTGTATGGTCTGCTTTGAAACTCATGCCCAAATCTGCCTCGAAATCTGTGCCTCTCCTTGCTATACGGACTTGCTGAAGTGTTGCCTCGGTTTGTGTGCCAGGTTATGTCCTCCTCCTCACTGCCCAGAAATCTCCTTTGCTCTCCTTCTCTCCTTCTCTCAATCTGCTCATGAAAGAATTAATGACATTTTCCCTCTTTTTCCTCCTTTAACCTAACCCTAAGTGACTTTTGGGGAATCCCTAAATCCAATGGCTGAGATAGCTTTAGATCTAGGGCTTAGATTAAATGCTCATTTAAATTTCACTTTCTATTTTTAATTCACCCCACTTTAATAAAGACCCACTTAGTCATTTATTTCCAAAGTCACTTTTCCTTTCTAATTTCACATTGACTTTATTAAAGTCACTTTAAAATTAGACTTTAGTAACTTTATCACTTAAAGTTACTTTTAAATTAGATTTGACTTTATAACTTTATAAAGTCACTTTAGGAATAAAATTAAATTGTTTTGGATACTTTTCCCTAGGTCAAAGATCAAAGCCTTAGGGAACCACCTGTCCTCCGGTAACCAAATTTCAACACAAGTCTAGGAAACGCTACGAAACTATGTAAAACTGTGTAATTTCCAGATTTTGACTTTGTTTGAAAAAAGTACCTTCCAGTTGTATAAACTTGGTTTTCAACATGCCATTAACCTCTCAAAACATAAACAAACTCAACTTAAGAGCCTTGAGGTGTTTCTTCTTCATTAATGATGAGTTGCACTATGGGTTCCTCAACTACAGTCATCTTTAAAGTTTAAACCCTTCTTCTCCAGCACCTCATGGATCAATTCTAATTGCTCTTGGAGGTCTTTGACTTGGTCCTTCAGTTTTTTGTTGTTGGATTTCAAGTGCAGGTTCATTCTTCTAACATGCTTCCCCTCTTTCCTCAATGGCATAGTCCATTTGATTAATTGTTGTGTATCATCTAAGGTCGTTGATACACTATCAACTTGTTTTTCCCAAATCTCTTTCATTTTCTCAAACTGCACTTTTTGGACATTATGTTTCCTTGCCTCTTTCCTCATGACTATTATTTCATGATTTGCTAACTTCAACTATTCCTCAAGGACCTCAAACTCTGTTTTTTCAATAATTTTCTCCTTTCCTTTCTTTTGTTTGATGACTTGATCTTCTTTTGCAAGTGTTGATAAGTCAATGATACTTGGTGGTCGTTGGACAATGTCAGTGACCCTCTGAACTTCTTTACTGGTTTCCAAGAGTTTTCTAGCATGTCTTGTCATGGGTTTCCTAGCCTGAAACATAAAGCCTCTGCGTCAGCCTCTGAAGCCCTTGAAAGCCTCTGCGTCAGCCTTGAATGACCTCCAAACCCTCAACGCTGCTCCGGAAGGGACTACATTACCCCAGAATGGCTGACGCAGTCACTATGCTGCCCCTAAGGGTGCATAACCCCTAAAGGGTTTCCTGAAAATTACGATGTCCTTACTGCTGCTGCTGCTTCTGCCTTCCTCTGCATTGTCCTTGAGCTGATCTCTTCTCTGCCTCTTGTGTATTCTAGACCCTGGGATCAGATCATCCCCTTGGTCTAAATTCCCCTCTCCGCAACTAAAACACTTCTGAGTATTCTTAGCAAACCCTGCCCTAGAATCTCAGCTTAGCTTCATTGCTCTACCTCTGTGTGTGTTTACAAATGACCCCAAGCCTTTCCTTTATACTTTTCTCGTTGACAAATCAACGGCCATGATCAGATCTTGAATCAATGGCTGGACAACTTGATCAGGTGTGACTTAAGACAATTTCATCACATGTTTAATTAAATTCACTTTAATTATTTAAGTTCCCTAAGTTTTAACTTAGGAAATACATTAAAATAATTAATTAATTTAATATCTCCTAAACCAGATGAAATTTCCCAAATCCATTTCTCGGTCTTGTAGATCAGGTGAACTCTAGTCCCTCCACAAAATTTGGGAGCTAGAGCACAACTGATGCTACCCCAAATACACAAAATCTCAAGATTTCAAAGTTTCTATGGGGAGAAGCTGCGAACACTATTGTGTATGTTCAAAATAGAGGCCTACATTCCGCTCTGGACTCCAAAACTCCCGAAGAAGTCTTCTCTCGTAAGAAACCTGATTTTTCTCATTTTAGAGTTTTTGGTTGTCCTGTTTACTTTCATGTGCCGAAAGAAAAGAGAAGCAAGTTGGATGCTTCTGGAAAGAAGGGAATGTTTGTGGGCTACAGTGAAACTTCGAAGGCATATAGAATCTATGTGCCTGGTCAAAGAGAAGTGGATATATGCAACGATGTCACCTTCAATGAAGATGTTGCCCTCAAGAAAGTAAGAAATCATCCTAGCTCCAAGGAAGACAAAGAAGATGAAGAAGCGGGGAAGTTGAAAGAGCCGAAGGATGACCTGATGCCCGATGTTGAAGGACCTATGGATCCCATTGATCCACCTCCTTCAGATATGAGAAGACCCTCATGGCTTAGGGATACTCTCGAAGATGCTAAGAGACATGTTGCCCCAAGGGGGGCATTCCGTGAAAGCAAGAAGCCGAAGAGATACCAAGGGTATCTAGCAGCCATGAGTACGATATTACAATCTAAGCCTGGAACATTTGAATAAGTCGTAAAGCATCAAGTTTTGAAGGATGCTATGCACGAAGAATATGAGTCCAGTATGAAGAATGATGTCTGGGAAGTGGTCCCAAGACCGGAGGACAAATCTGTTGTCACCTCGAAATGGCTCTATAAGATCAAGCATGGATTTGATGGAAGTGTTGAAAAGTACAAGGCAAGATTCGTTGCCCAAGGCTTCTCTAAAAAAGAAGGCATAGATTATAATGATATATTTGCACCTGTGGCTCGCTATAGCACCATCTGATCTATTATTGCCCTTGCTACTACGCAAGGATGGAGTCTACATCAAATGGATGTGAAGACCGCTTTTTTGCATGGATCTATAAAGAAAGAGGTGTATGTGGAGCAACCTCTGGGGTCCAAAGTTCGAGATAGAGACACCCATGTATGCAGGTTGAAGAAATCCCTTTATGGGTTGAAGCAAGCCCCCAGGGCTTGGTACGAGAGGATAGATAGCTACTTGATGAAGCTAGGATTCACTCGAAGTAATGTTGATCCGAACCTTTACTTTAAGGTTGATAGAGAAAGGCCTCTCATTCTGGTTCTCTATGTGGACGATCTCTTCCTAACAGGTGTTGACCCTTTCATTCATCAGTGTAAGAGGGAGCTAGCTTCTGAGTTTGAGATGAAAGACCTAGGACTGATGCACTACTTCCTAGGCTTGGAGGTCTGGCAGAGGCTAGGCGAGATTTTCCGTTCTCAAGGAAAATATGTCGTGAAGTTGCTAGAGAGATTTGGTATGGTGGACTATAAGTTTGTGTCGACACCAATGGAACTCAACTTTAAGAATTTGGGTGGAAACGCTGTTGGGCCTGTGCTAGAAAATCCTACTGAGTATCGACAACTCGTCCATCCAGACTTATGTTTTGCAGTGAACACTTTGAGTCAACATATGGTTGAACCTCATCACATTCACTGGATTGGTGCCAAGAATTTGTTGAGATATCTTCGGGGCACAATCAGCCATGGGCTGAGATACACTACCACGAGTTTGAGACTCCATGGATATTCTGATGCCAATTGGACTTCGAGTTAGTATGAGACTCTTTTGAGTCTAAGAAAGGTTTTTACCTCTAAGCTGACTTCAGGTCAGTTGTGTGCGATGTCTCTGTGACTCACCTTTTGTTCTGAAATAAAGAGCCAGCAAAGCAAGTTACGGTGGGATGATGCACAATATTTGGTTTGGTACATGATGGATGGCACTTGTGGACAGATGGAGTTCTCCCTAGTTGAGAGGGGGTGTTAATTTTGGGCAACTAGGTCCAAACTCCATGTTGCACTGCTCATATGACGATGGTCATATTTTTGTTGGATTCCTCTTTCAGAGAGGTGCAAGATTGATTGAAAGATCATCTTGATCGGATGAGCAGAACATTGATTTTGAATTTATTTTTCACATGTGCAAGGTCGGCCAGATTTATCCCACATGCCTAAGAGATGTGACACACACCCTCATTGATGAATATAAATTGGAGAGACTTGGGGGTCATTTTCTCATCATCTCATCACACATTCTCTCATTCTGATCTGATTGGTTCGATAGCCTTTCTAGGCCTTTTCCCCTCACACATGTGGAGCGAAGCTGTTGTTTTCTACGCTGATCTATTTAGGGCTTTCTGTTTTCTGCGCTGATCTGTTTAGGGTTTTTTCTGCTGCAGTGTTGACCAACATTGACCGTGGTCAACCCTTGGTCGTTTGACCTCAATCTTCTGCAGAAATTCCGATTTCAGGAGGCTAGACAGCTGGGCACTAAAATCGAGGAATTTCAAGTTGTTTGACCGAAGCCCTAGTTTGTTGCATTGACTTTTCTTAAGCTGCCTGCGTTGACTTTTCTGCGTTGTCCCTAGTTTGACTTGCATTGACTTGTGATGAGTTGTCTTTGAGGGTTGTGGGTGTGACACATGAAAGCGCTGGCTGACCGAGAAAGAGTTTGCTGGTTGAAGCATCCTGTTGACTGTCCTAATGCCACAATATTTCATATCTTTGCTGGACAAAAAGAATTGTAAATCTGATATATATTTGGCTTGTCTTCTATTGATCTATTATTGTGTTCTATCAGCATTTTACTTTCAAGTTTATGTGATTGCTATTTTGTATTGGGCCTAAGAAAGATTGAAGTAAATGTGCATCAAGCATAGAACACCATGGTTATCTAAATTTAACATTATCTAATGTTGTTGTTGCTTTATATGTTTAAAATTAAAAAACAAATGAATACATTTTGTCTTTTTATGTTTGCCACGGTTTTCCAATTTTTTCCTATGTTTTCGAGAAAATGTTTTTTGGATCCTTGCCAATTTTTTGACAATGCCAATGTTATAAACACTAACTGAGATGGCCCCCATGGCATTTGTAGGAGTTGGCCTAAAGTGAGAGGAGATTGTACTGAGGTGATATGGGGTGCATCTCTTATGCCCTTACCATTTAGCACCTTGACCGGACCTTGTCAAGGCTGCTAATCCAAGCGGTAACAAACCCCATAGTCTAGGGGACAAGTACTAATATTGCCAGCTTTCATCCTTCCATTGTTGATATTTTATTTTCTGGTTTTCTCCATTTCTTGATCTAATCTACTTTTGAACTTGATTTGCAGCTTAGACACAAAGATAGGGATACCCCCTAGTGTTGGCACAAACCAACTCGATGCAAGAGACATGAATGTCAAGGTTATCACGGGTGTTGTGCCTAGAGTTGCACCAAGGCCCCACTGACTACTACGATGTAGGTTTGGTTGTAAATAGGGAGTGGTGAGATAGAGAACAGATGCATTAAAATAATAACTCTACCAGTGCAATACACTTTTAACCCTACGTTAATAAAGAATTTTTTATTTTATGCCTCCTCTTGTCCATCTTCTAGCAAAAACTAGCATGACATCATGCCCTCTTCATCTAGGACACAACAAAACAATTCAAAACAAAATTGCTCCATTTACTGGAGATGAACAAATATTGGCAAACACAAAGGCATATGTAACATAATCTCATAACAACTACTGCAAGTGAAATCTGTCCTAGTGCATAAACACAAACCCTTGCTGACTTGCATTCATGAAATTTAAATAATATAGATGATAGGCTAATTCTAAATGCTTTATTGGTAAAAAATGGTCATTGAGAAGCATTTAAAGAAGTAGATCCCTCATACTGTATCATACAGTAAATTTCATTGACAGAGTAGGCAATCTAGAGTAACTATAATGAAGTGCATATGCACTAGAACCATTAGCTCACCAAGAAGGATGTCATGGACAACACTAGCCCTGCGAGCAGCTTCAAGCTGTTGCTCAAAAGATAGTGGTGCCGATATCTTAATATGGCCACTTTCTTTAGCAGCAGTTTCTCCACCTGGGCTGCAGCCTGTTGCAATATCTGTCTGTTGTGGAGTATTGAAATTAGAGATGAAAACACCGTTAGGCCAAAGAACCTGCCACAATACCATAATTAATATCGATTTCTCAGGCATTTAAACTGTAACAAGTTACAACACAGATGAGTCTATGTCCGTTATTAGTTGGAGAATAATGTACTCAAAAAATTAACCCATTCCCTATGAACATGCAAAAATTTAAAATTTAAGTACGTCACACAATTCACTATAATGCTGGTAGATAGAATTCAAAATTTCAGAGTTGGATACAGCCATTAGGGTTATCTAAAGATAGAATGGAAAAAAAAAAATTGAAATTTGAAACATGCATATATGATCAAGAAAAACTGTCTGGGATAATTTCCATTTTATTCTTTATTTTACAGTTACTTTGGAATCACCATAGGAGAGGCCTGACTTGCACCATAAATCAAGAAGTTCTATGGCTGGCACATGGCCAAATATAAATATAGGAAGTTCAAAGGTGATAACTGTTCTATATAAGTAAGACGTACAATGAATTGTCCTCCACACCTTGTAATGGGTGAAAAGTGGCACACTCTTCCATGAATCCATCCATGATTGTGATTATTCATTTATTTCTACTCCCAGCATATAATCTTTATCAATTAGATACACAAAAGAAAGCACTAGTAGAAAGGTCAATAGAGCAGATTATATGGCCTTTAGAATAACTTTTCAGCAGAGCAAAAATTGAAAAAAAATCTCCAAAAACATTTTAAACTATATGGAGCATAACCACAAAACGCTTTTCATTTACAACTTCAAACCAAGCAACCTGCACAAATGCCTTCTGTTACTCCTCAAAATGCAGATACATTTTGGGGCCACTTTCCAGCAGGACAGTGAAAGAATGGCAAATCAACCAAGGGTCCAATCTGCTGCTCAGATGACTTTGCAGCAGAACTGAGAATGTGATTCAGATACAAGGAAAAACTATGGCTTTAGATCTGCAGGAAATCTTCTGAGTGAAAGCAATTTTACATCTTACATTGAAAGTAGCTGACCAATATTTGATCTTCTCTACCACAACTTGACAGATCATGAGGAACACACCATACATGCTGCTCTGTCATAACAAATACAACATACTATTGATGCTGCTTTCTTGGTGCATATAGTCCACCGTGATCTTAGAGAAAATAAGTGAAAACCCCTAAAGGAAGCAGCCCAGAATTTAATGCCTAGGGACTCATATTTAGGGAAACAGTTGGAAGCAAGGAATCATCTTTTGATTCTGGTAACAGAGGAGTAAAAGTATTTTCAGTCCAACTCTTAGAGGCATACAGATCCACATACTGGGAATCTTGTTTACATTTCAACAGGCCAGATTAGATTTCTCAATTTTGGTTTGTTTTGTCTAATAGATAAGAAACATAAATCAGCAATGATTGTGTTGCCCCATCAGGGGTAACTACTTCCAGAGCCGCCTTCTCAGTTGTGTGGTGTTCCAGGTTACATGAACTCTGTTGCTCATCTCATCTAGAATCAGACTTGTTCTTCCAGTTCTTCATCAGACGTATGATGATCTCACCTCACAGCAATTCTCCTTTGGACCAAGGTTGCATGGAGCAGGAGTGTTTTTGAGAAAGGGAGCATCAAGAGTGTCATTTCCAAAAATCCTTGAGAGCACAGTGTCCTGAGAGCATATATATATATATATATATTCAAAAAAAAAAAATCTAGAATGCTAAATTAGTTGCCAAATATATGAAAACATGCATATTTGTACATCAATGAAGATAGAAATGGCATCCATAGTACATGTTACTGCCAAATCTAGCACCTAAGTGCAAAGCCTCATTAAGCACTCTAGATTAAGGGAAGCAATGGGATGATCCAACACTGTAACCTTAGTAACTGTTCCCCTGTTGTTCAGTGAATGGATATATATATATATATATAACACTGTAACCTTAGTAACTGTTCCCCTGTTGTTCAGTGAATGTATATATATATATATATATGTTGCGAACATCGGCACCAGGATAAAATCGACAAGGGTCTGGAAAACCAAAAAATCGTAAAAATCAGGAAAATATCAGTAAAAATCGGCAAACATCGGCAAAATTAAGATACCATAAAAATATTTTTAAAAATCGGCAAACATCGGCTAGGCCAAAAAATCGGGATTTTGAGATAAAATCGGGATGTTATCGAGATGTTCACCATATATATATATATATATATATATATATATATATATATATATATATATCCAAAAAAACTTCTAAAATGCTAAATTAGTTGTCGAATATATGAAAACATGCATATTTGAATTTTGTAGATCAATGAATATAGAAATGGCATCCATAGTACCTGTTACAGCCAAATCTAGCACCAAAGTGCAAAGCCTCATTAAGCACTCTAGATTAAGGGAAGCAATGGGATGATCCAACACTGTAACCTTAGTAACTGTTCCCCTGTTGTTCAGTGAATAGATATTATTCCCACACTGAGTCCTCGTGGGAATAATATCCAAGGATTAGATAACACAAGAATTCCTAGGAGAAATACCCTCCAAGGGTTCTGCTAAATAAAACACCGAAGGATAATGTTCAATAACGTAGGGCTCCCAGTGAGATGACAGAATTCAAAGTAACAAGTTCAAAAAAGTTATGGCTAAATCTAGAAGGCTTGAATAGTCTTAAATGGGCTCAAAAAGATCCCAAACACATACTAGCATTAAACAATCGATTACTGTTACTAATTACGGTTTTTAAACAATACAATTTTTAGCATGAAAAATTTATGACAGCAATATTTATTTATATATTTATTTTATTTATTTTTTATTTTTTTCCCGGAGAAAATAGCCTAAAAAGGAAGAAATAAGCAAAGGCTATTAATGACTAAACTAGGAAAAAAATTGCAGCAATTTTTAATAACTGAAAATGCATACAACAGCTATGAAACCTTAGATATCAACCCTAAGGAGGCGGCTGAAAATGTACTAAAAATGATATTTTGCATTTTCAAAATAGTAGATACAAAGCCTAACCCTAGGACTATTAGGTCCTGTTACCACAAAATCTAGCAGGCCTTGGAGAGGGAAACTCTGCAAGACAAGAATCTAGACTAAGTGCTAACAATTAGGCAATGGCCCATTGTCACCACAGCCAAGGTCCCCTGCTCTTTACAGATTTTCACAGATGGTAAAGGAGGAATCACTTATAATCGATATGCTAATGATAAGGTACAAAGTGACCCTACTAAAGCTCATTCAAAAAGAGTCACAATGAAGGAACAAAGCTTCAAAGAAACAAATCGCTCTCTAAGAAAAGCCCTATAAAAGAAGGCACAAGTCCTAGGGTTTTGAGGTTTCTCTATGGTAATAGGTATTTACAAGGTCATACAGTGATGTGTGGTTTGACAGAAAGTTTCCTTGGGTGAAACCCAAGAGACCGCAGTTCAAATCTCATTGAGTATGTGGCTTGCTATGATCTTGGCTCAAGGAATAGGCTCCCCCTTTCCCGAGGGGTCTCGGCTCTTGCTGAATCATAAGAACTGGTATATCTGACTTGAAGGCTGTTGGATATATCCTAGTGTTATATTGGCGACCATGAGGATTGATCCTAGGTCTCTCCTAGATTACTCTAAAGAATTAACGATTCACCATGTGTAAAAAAAAATAGGTATTTACAAGGTCAAGGCCCAACAAAAATGGTTTCTTACAATGATATTCAACTAATCCAAGGCTCATGAAACCCTCAAGAAAATCCTCAAGTTGAAAGAGAAGAAACAAGGGTTTCCCTCTTAAAGCAACACCTAGGGCAAGAGATTTTACGGATGAAATTTGTGTTGATACTCACCAAATTGATAGGATAGGTAGCCTAGACCTATCTCTTGATGTTTAAGCTCTTAAATTGCCAAAAAGCCTCCTCCCTAAAATTTCACCCTAGCCTTAAAAAGACCGAATTTGAAGAGAGAATTATTTTAGAAGTTTAAGGTTGATCACAAAAAACTTGGACTAGTTCCTTGTCCTTTGGGCATACGGAGTCAAGGATGCTCTAGATAAGCCTAATTTTTGCCAAGGAGGTCGAAATTTGAAATTGATGCCCTAGGTATCAAAATTCTAGCATTTATCCACTCAATGATAAATGGAGTTTTTTGGAGAGTTATAAGAATTCCTCCACTCGGAGCATTCATTATATGTTATACAACGAGTAACATATGCAATTCTCAACTGGATAGCCTTTAAAATTAATTTTCAACAAATTAGGGCACAAATTAGCATAATCTAGAAGCAACAAATCCATACATTAGACAAGTTCAAAACAAAATCCTTCAACAATAGGAACTTACAAGATAACATGTTGTATATCCATCCATTAGTCAAAGAAATAGCTCCAACAACCATGTTGGTTAAAGTTATCATTGATGTCAATATGGCATTGTTGACAAGCACGATGATGTCCTATGAATGACAAGCATGTATGCTAATGAAAATCCTAAAGCCTTATAAGAAGATGAAACCCTAGATATGTTGATTTTTGTAGCATCGGAAAGTGTTCCAAGTCTCAAAATTTGTAAGGAGGCTTGGACATCAGTATTCCAAAGAACCCAAAAACCGTTCGTCAAAATTCCACTCGGTTTATGTTTTATTAAAATAATTAATAGTTTTAATGGAGACCCTAAGTCTAAACTTAAGGAAATTAAATAATTAATGAGTATTGTGAGGATATTCCGACACACAAGAAATAGTTAAGTATAACTTGGTCTAGCATAGAGTTAGGTAAAGTGTGTTTCTTTACTATGTACATTTGTAACTTATAATCTGACGGTCACGATATGTAGTGATCCGATGATTCACTCTCTCCTCGGTATTATTGACACTTGATCCGTGGCTTAACACCCGATTGGTCCATGATCTCTATTTAAAGAGCATGGAGGGGCATTTGTCTTGTAACCATTTATGAGAGAAGCCTATATAAAGTTTCTTTTATATATTAATAAATTGCCTGAAGTGGCTGCATTGGCTCAGGTCGTGGACTGTTTCCCTCTTCGAGGGTTTTAACCACATCAAATAATGGTGTACTAATTTGTGATATGTTTGTAAGAGGTGACCTTTGGTGCTTGATATAAGGAACTTACCCTGTAAATTCCTACATGGTATCAGAGCCATTTTGAGGGTCGCATCCATTGTTGATCCAAATCGGAAGCCGATTTTACTACATGCAACTGCCGTTTTCCAGATCTACTATTTCTGACCATTTTCGGGCAAGGAGAACTGCTATGTTGTGTTTGGAGCGTCTGTTACAGTGAGGAACCCCTTTAGTTTCATGCGAAAAGGTTTCCGGTTGCCCAAGTTATGTCATTTAATCAGTGTTGCGAACATCTCGATAACATCCCGATTTTATCTCAAAATCACGATTTTTTGGCCTAGCCGATGCTTGCTGATTTTTAAAGATATTTTTATGGTATCTTAATTTTGTTGATGTTTGCCTATTTTCACCGATATTTTCCCCATTTTTTTACGATTTTTTGGTTCTCTGGATTTTTTGGTTGCCGATTTTATCCCGATGTCAATGTTTGCAACATTGGTCATTTAAGATCTGGAGGTATAAAGTATCTCTTTTGCAGTTACATTTATTAATCCTTCAGTTTATTTTGGTTCCCTCTGTTTATTTCGATTTATAGTTTTTCTTAAGTTCCAGATCTATACCCTCTTCTTTGTGTATGCTCTTTGCTCTGTGCTGTGTGCGATCTCGGCAAATCAGAAACAAGAAGACGGGAAGTTTTTTTTGGTACGTATGCTCTTTCCCCGCGTCTTAGTGCGATCTCGGGAAATTAGAAATAGCAAAAAAAGGATAGTTGCCGATAAGAGTAACAGGAAATCTAACATTCTAGCGTAAGGGTTGTATTTTTTTTTTTTTTTTTTTGCACGAATTTTGTGTTTTTTTTGCAGGAAAAAACACACATCGAAAAGCCAAAAAAAAAAAAAAAAAAAAAACCCTTCCTCCTTTCAAACAATTACAGAATCATTTTACTAGCTCACTTGGTGTAAAGTTACTTTATGAGAATAGAGGTCTTGGGTTCAAGTCTCTTTCTCAAACTTCTTTTTCTAAAAAGCTTTTTGTTAAGTTACTTTTTCTTAAAAACCATTTTGGCAAGTTGCCGGTTTTAAAAAATGGTTTTTTATTTAAAAAGCACATGTAAAAGTAACTCTCACTTATTTATAAAATTGAGTCACATAAAGTAGTTTTTTTTTTTTTAAAGTGAGGAGCTTATTGTAATAAGTTTGGAAAAGCGAGGGGGTATTTTTTTTTTTAAAGTACATCTTCATTATCATCTTTCAGCCTCACGTAACTATTTGACATCTACTACAACGTTTTTTTCAAAAAGGCATAACTTCTTCATCTGGAAGCCGTTTTTTTTTACCGGCCTAATTTTTCGAGATCTTTCCATTGGAGCAGTTGGTTTCAGCCCTTTCAGCTTCAATTTTTTTTTTTTTAATGGAAAGTGCATGCCTAGTTATTCTTAACAACACCAATTATTTCAATGATTATCCTACATGGTAGACTTACTTAGAAGTAAAGGACTTTATAGAATAGCCACAAGACAAGAAATTAAACCTACCACTGGAGAAAAAGCCGTTAAATGGGAAAATAAACAAGATCAAGCACAAGGGTTGATATGAATGTCCATTGCTCAAGATCTTAGATTTCATATCCAAGACATTGACCCCCCTGATGAAGCTATGAAAAAGCTAGATATTGTTTTTGGCATTAAAAATGAAATCAGAGCCCACCAAATTGAAAATGAGTCGCTTTCTTTGGACCCCAATAATTTCTCCTCTATTGAAAATTTTTTGTCCAAATTCAAGACCCTTACAGACTTCATTCAGAAGGTTGTAAGGTCAAAAAGGAAGATGGTAGCCTTATCTATTCCATTCTTGCTAAGCTTGACCCTGCATACTCTGTATTTGTTTCCACCTTCCATTCCACTAGAGAAGCCCTCATTTCTCAAGGAACAGCCTACAAGCCCCCCTCTTTTGATGCCTTTTGTGATTCTTTGATAAGAGAACAAGAAAAACTCTTACACCTTGGTCTTATTAATACTGGAAACTCTTCTAAGAAAGCCTTAGTAGCCCAGCAACAACCATACCAAAGGAACCCTAAGAAGCAGCATCCTAAAAAGAATGGTCCTAAACCAAACAAGGGTCTTAAGCAATTTCAGCCGCAAACTGACAAAGCAACTCAACAAACTAATAAGGCATATAAAAACAAAGGGAAGAAGATAGATAGACATTGCAACTTTTGTAATCGTGATGGCCACGTAGAGTCAAAATGTTTTAAGAATATGGAAGCCTTGGAAGCAGCAATCAAGAAGCACAACATCAATTTGGAGCACTCTTCAACTTCATCTTCGAGAATGACAATTTCTTCTTGTGGTTGTCAAGCATCAAGATCTGGTTATGCCTTGAATGTATCTTCTTCTTCTCATTCTCATGAGTGGCTCATTGATTCTGGAGCCTCTTACCACATGGCCAAAAATAAAGCCATGTTTTCTTCTTTAAATGATTGTAACACCTAAAATATTTATGTTGGTGATGATAGATCTCTTAGTGTTGTAGGGTCTAGAACCATTCAACTAGATAATGGTTAGTTTAATGATGTATTATATGTTATTACCTTGTCCTACAACCTTCTATCTGTTTATCAGATAACTCACTCAGGTGAAGGGAAAACAGTAGAATTCTCAGCTCATGATGTTGTAATTAAGGACCTCAAAGATCCTAGACATATTTTAGCTATTGGCATTATTGATGATTCCACGAGGTTGTATAAGTTTGACAACTTTGGGTCATCATGTCTTCCCTCCATTTTTGTTGCTCATAATGATGAAGTGAGCAAACTTTGGCATGAGCGATTTGGTCACTTAAACTATCTCTCTCTTCAAACTCTATGTAAAGAAAATATGGTGACAGGTCTTCCTATTGTATCTTGCCAAGATGGTGTTTGTTCCGGATGTATACTCGGAAAACATCATTGGGATAGTTTTGACAAACGTGCCTCTTGGCATGCTTCAGCCCCTTTGCAGCTTGTGCACAGTGATTTATGTGGTCCACTTCCTATTGTTTATTTCTTTGGTTGCAAGTACTTCTTAACTTTCATTGATGATTTTTCCAAACGCACTTGGGTATACTTCTTAAAACTCGAGTGAAGTTTTTAACATGTTCTTGGCCTTTAAGGCCTTTGTTGAGAAACAATTTGGATATCACATTCTTAAGTTAAGATTTGACAATGGAGGAGAATATGTTAACAACAAATTTATCCACTTGTGCACTGAGCATGGCATTCAATTGCAACATACTATTCCATATACTCTACAACAAAATGGTGTAGCTGAAAGAAAGAATCGCACTCTAAAAGAAATGGCTAATTATATGTTTCAATCTAAAGGACTTAGTCTTAATTTTTGGGCAGAAGCAATAAACTATGCAAATTACATAGTAAATCGCACTCCTACTAAGGTTTTACGGAATATAACTCCAGAAGAAGCCTGGAGCTCAATCAATCCAGATGTAAGTCACTTTCGTGTTTTTGGAAATGCAGCTTGGGCCCATATTCCAAATGCGAAACATAAAGCCTAAGAACCTAAGAGTGGAAAATGCATTTTTGTTGGATATTCTAAAGATGTCAAAGGTTATAGACTTCTTCAACCAAAATCCAAAAATGTAATCATTAGAAGAGATGTAAAATTTGATGAAAATATATCGGCCTACGAGCCTAGTTCGGCGGGTGTGCCACCTTTGGCCTGCGACCGTGATTCGGCGTATGTGCCACCTCTCTCTATCTCTTCCATTTTTGACAGCATTCCTTCTAGTTCGGATGATGACAGCGAGGATGACAATCCTCCTCCACCTCCTCAAGATATTCCTTCAGCTCCATAGCTTCCAAGATGGGTCTGCTCTACTCGAGATGCAGCAGGTTCTCTTGCAAGTGACCCTGCATATCAACGTCGTACACGTTCTCAGTTAGAAAGAGCCTCTTCCTTATTGGCTCAAGTTTCAGAAAATCCTGATCCAGACACCTTTGAAGAAGCTTCAGGTCATTCAAATTGGGATGAAGCTATGAATGAAGAATATCGTTCCTTATTGGCAAACGATACTTGGGATCTTGTTCCTCTTCCAAAGGGAAGAAAACTTGTCAGATGCAAACGGGTTTACAAAACAAGTTTGGACCAGATGGAAAAGTGGATAAACATAAAGCTCGTCTTGTTGCTAAAGGTTTTTCACAAGTTGAAGGCATTGACTATACTGAAACCTTCTCCCATGTTGCCAAAATGAATTCTATCCACCTTGTTTTTTCCCTTGTTGCCTCCTTTAAATCGGAAGTCCATCAGATGGATGTTAAATTCGCCTTCTTACATGGAGATTTGCATGAAGAAATCTACATCGAACAACCCCCTAGCTTTATCCAAAACGACTCTAGCCTTGTTTTTCACCTTAGGAAGTCTCTCTATGGTCTCAAACAAGCTCCTCGGACTTGGTATGCCAAAATGGATAGCTTTCTCTTAGATAATGGCTTTTCTAGGTGTCATTCTGACCACACTGTCTACACCAAGAAAGTGAATAAGTCCATCATCCTTGTTCTTTATGTTGATTGTCTTATCCTTACTGGTAGTGATCCCAACCATATAAACCATGTGAAGTCTAGCCTCAAAAAGAAGTTTGAAATGATAGACTTAGGACACTTGCATTACTTCCTTGGTCTTCAAGTCTTGCAATCCAAAGAAGGTATTACCCTTTCTCAGTCCAAGTATGCCTATGATATTCTATGCCACTTTCACATGGAAGACCGTAAGTCGGCCCCTTCTCCCTTTCAGTCTGGAGTCAAGATTTTAGTCACTTGTACTACCCCTGAAGTTGATGCTACCTTATACCGTCAACTTGTTGGTAAACTTTTGTATCTAACCCATACCCATCCTGACCTTTCCTTTGTCGTTGGTATTATTGCTCGATTTTTGCACCAACCTCATGAAAGTCACTGGAAAGAAGCTAAAAGAATACTTCAATATATTCAAGGTACAGTTCAGTTCAGGATTCATTACAGTGCAAGAGCATCTCCATTGTTGATTGGTTTCACTGATCCTGATTGGGCTGGTGACCCTGATGATCGAAAGTCTACTGCAAGTTATGTATTTACTATGCATTCTTGGTTCAGGACCTATTACTTGGTCTTGAGAAACAAAATGCCATCTCTCTGTCTTCAGCAGAAGCAGAGTATCATGGTGCAATTGAAGCTAGCAAGGAAGCCTTGTGGCTTCGTCAGATCAGACCGAATTTGGTCTTCATTAGCAGCATCCAACTACACTTTGGTGTGATAATCAGAGTGCCATTCAGCTATGCAAAGATCTCGTTCAGCATCAGCGTATGAAACACATTGAGCTTCACATACACTTCATCAGAAAGCTCATTCATGATCGTGTTCTTGAAGTGCAGTATTGTTCAACCAATGATCAAGTTGTCGATATCTTTACAAAGGCTCTCACAGAAGCGAAGTTTACCAAACTTCGATCTATGCTTGGAGTTCAGGAAAGTTATCATTAAGGGTGGATAGGCTCTAATGCCTCCTTCCTTCTCCTATTGTGTCACCTTTGTAAATCCTTCAATCCTATCCCAAGTTGTACTTAAGGGGGATTGTTAGGATATTTCGACAGATAGGATATAGTCTCCCTTTGTGTCACCTTTGTAAATCCTTCAATCTTATCCCAAGTTGTTCTTAAGGGGAGATGTTAGGATATTTCAACACATAGGAAATAGTCTCCCTTTGTGTCACCTTTGTAAATCCTTCAATCCTATCCCAAGTTGTTCTTAAGGGGGGATGTTAGGATATTTCGACACATAGGAAATAGTTAAGTATAACTTGGTCTAGCATAGAGTTAGGTAAAGTGCGTTTCTTTACTATGTACATTTGTAACTTATAATCTGACGGTCACGATATGTAGTGATTCGACGATTCACTCTCTCCTCGATATTACCAACACTTGATTCGTGGCTTAACACCCGATTGGTCCATGATCTCTATTTAAAGAGCATCGAGGGTCATTTGCCCTGTAACTGTTTATGAGAGAAGATTATGTAATTTTTCTCTTTTATATTAATAAATTCCCTGAAGTGACCGCGTTGGCTCAGGCCGTGGACTATTTCCCTCTTCGAGGGTTTTAACCATGTCAAATACTGGTGTATTGATTTGTGACATATTTGTGAGTGGTGACCTTTGGTGTTTGATGTAAGGAACTTACCCTGTAAATTCCTACAGGTATTAATAAAACAAAGTGTGAATCTTCTAGAGAACGAAGATCAAGTCAAGATTTAATCTTGGCCATTGATTAGACTTCTAATCTGGGTCGTTGATTCATCAATGAGAAGATTATAAAAGAAGGCTTGAGGGTCATTTGGAAAGAAAACCGGGCATACACTCAATAACCTGAAGGAAGTCGACTCTGAAGGAATAGAATTCAATTTTGAAGGGAGAGTTGCAGGGAGAAGAAGCGGAGGGAGTCAAAAGTGACAAGGGTCGAGGAAAGAAGGACGCAGAAGGCCATAGAAGGCAGCGCATAGAGCCCATGCACAGTGACATAGTCTCACGCAGGCACTGCGCAGAGAGACACAGAAGGAAGTTGTGAGTCTTCCGAGTGTCAGAAATTCTCCAGAGGGTTCGTGAGAATTTATCTCAGGTGTTTTCTAAAGAAGTCTACTAGTCCTTTCCTTCTAAAGAATTTCATTGCTGAAGAATAATATATAAACCCTCATCTGCTACAGCGGTTTTCCCGCATTGGGTTTTTCGAGGGACAACTGTCCAAAAATAAGTGTGCATGTGATTGATCCTTATGCTTGTATTTCTCAATGTTCTATTCTCTGCATATACTTGAGTGAATATTGCAGTAGTATTTATTTCAAAATTTACTGGAGAAATTCTGAAAATAACTTATTGGAAATAATAAGTAGGAGAAATAAATCTATCACTGCAGAAGTATTTTCAAGATTGAAATTTTCACATGGTATCAAAGCAAAGATGAGTAATAGGAGCAAAGAACCGACGATGGAACGTAGATCAGACATTGCTGCAGCAACAACTCAGAAGAGTTCACGCAGTTCTCCAGAGAAGAAGGAAAGCATGAAAGAGCAGATGGATCATGACGTTTCTATTCTGGCGTCCAAATTGGAAGAAGGATTTTCTTGTGTGTCAAGCTTTTCTTCTCTTGAGATATGGTATATTGACAGTGGGGCTTCTGCTCACATGACGAGAGTGCGAGAATGTTTCTCAAGCTACCAAGAAGAGCAGATGAACTTTAAAATCACCATGGGCAATAAGGCGAAATATACCCCTGCTGGAAGAGGTACCATAGTGTTTCAAACAGAAGCTAGTAATAAGCTCCAAGCCACCAATGTGCTGCATGTGCCTGGTTTGGGGATGAACTTACTCTCTGTTTCGCAGCTTCAAAACAAAGGCTATGACGTTTACTTCATTGGCAATAGAGTATACATCAAACACCCGAGTTGGAAGAAGAAGGCACAAATCAAAGTAAGGAGCAATAAAATCTACAAGTTACAGCTCGAATCCCCAATGACACTAATAGGCAACACTGATGAGAAGGATTTGAATGAGCTATGGCACAGGAGAATGGGGCACTTAGTTAAATTCTGAAGATGTTCTATGCTAGATGCAAATATACTTTAAACTTCTAGGGTTTAATGAAAGTAAGATGCAGATAGAACATACCAATAGATCAATGGAAGACAAGCCAAAAAAAGAGATAAAGAATGGTGGCATTACGGCGGTCAGCAAGATGCTTCAACCAGCAAAGTCTCCATAAGGTCAGCCAACCCAATGTGTCACACAACCTCATGATGTTTCATCAAGAATACTCCAAAAAGATGTTGCACCAAGAAGCCCTAAACGCAGAACCAAGAACGTTGTTCCATCACCATCCAAGAGAGAAGAAAATGCCTCCACAAAAATGTGTGTGTAAAATGAACTCCAAGTCTCTTCAATACATAGAAATTTTTGGGGGTGTGTGACACATCTCTTATGCATGTGGGATAAATCAGGCCGACCTTGCACATGTGGAAAAAATTTAAAATACATGTTCTGCTCATCCGATCAAGATGACCTTTAGATCAATCTTGCACCTCTCCGAAAGAGGAATCCAATAAAAATATTGGCATCATCATCTGAGCATCACAACATGGAGTTTGGACCTAATTGCCCAAAATTAACACTCCCTCTCAACTAGGGAGAACTCCATCCACCAGTGCCATCCAAACATCGTGCGTCATCCCGCCGTAACTTGTTTTGCTGGCTTCTTTATTTCAAAACAAAAGGTGAGTCACAAAGACATCACTCACGGCCAACCCGAAGTCAGCTCAAAGGTCTGAAACCTCTATAGGACTCAAACGAGTCACACACCAACCCGAAGTTGGTTTCACTGACCCGAAGTCAATTGGAGGTCTGAAACCTCTCTTGGACTCGAGAGAGTCATATACTAACCCAAAGTTAGTTTCACTGACCCGAAGTCAATTGGAGGTTCGAAATCTCGCTAAACTTGATCCCAAATCAAGTGGTTGGACACATGCCATCGTAGACAGAGGGTATGGCAATCTCCGATGCGTCCATCGGCCTTGCTATGGTCTCTATTCACATTTCCCACTCATTTTCCAAATGAGAGGTACTTCCCATGAGTTCGAAACTCCATGGGTAGGATGCATACGGGGCACAGATCAAAGAGAGGTAAACCAACTCAATATCATCACAGTGGGGCGGAAGCACACCAACAAGGTTTGGCAAGCCTAGCCCTGTGGTTGCCAATTGCTCCAAGAAGCTATCCCCAAAGACCCCCTAGAGCTCCCAGAGCTCATCGTCCAACAGGACCCTCCAAATAGGGTCGTTCCACGATTCCAAGATTCTCACAGAAGGTTAGGAACATGACCTTCCCCAAGGGCTTTGTGAGAATATCCGCCACCTGCTCATCAGTTCCTATATGATCGAGCCTTATGGCACCTCGTTGTACCATATCCCAGATAAAATGGTACCAGACATCAACATGCTTGGATCGATCGTGGAACATGGGATTCTCTGACAAACGAATCCCCCTCTGGTTATCACAAACGATAACGGTGGCATCTAGCACATGCTCGAACAGCTCACTGAAGAGCTTTCGCAACCAAGTGGCTTCACAACAGGCCATACATGTTGCAATGTATTTGGCCTCAGTAGTGCTCAAAGCTACCGACTCCTGCTTCCTGCTCGAAGCAGACCCAAGTGTGAAGTAGCATATAGATGTGCTCTTGTGATCCACCACACTGCCAGCCCAATCGGCATCAGTATATCCACAGAGTCTCAAACTCCCAGCAGTGTATCTCAGCCCATGGTTTATCGTACCCCGAAGATATCTCAACAGATTCTTGGCACCAACCTAGTGAATGTGATGAGGATCAACCATATGTTGACTCAAAGTGTTCACTGCAAAACATATGTCCGGACGGGTGTTCACTAAGAACATCAGGGCCCCTACGAGTTGACGATACTCAGTAGGATTAGCTAACATAGGCCCAGCAGTGCTGCCACTCAACTTCTTAAAGTTGAGCTGCATCGGTGTCGACATGGACTTACAGTGCACCATTCCAAATCTTTCCAGAAGTTTCACAATATATTTTCCTTGAGAAAGGAAAATCTCGCCAAGTCTTTGCCAGACCTCCAGGCCTCGGAAGTAGTGCATCAGTCCTAGGTCCTTCATCTCGAACTCAGCAGTGAGCTCCCTCTTGCGCTGATGAATGAGAGAGTAAGCACTTGTCAGGAAGAGGTCGTCTACATACAGCACCAGAATGAGAGGCCTTTCTCTATCAACCTTAAAGTAAAGGTTTGGATCCGCACTACTACGAGTGAAGCCCAGCTTCATCAAGTAGCTATCTACCCTCTCGTACCAAGCTCTGGGTACTTGCTTCAGCCCATAGAGGGCTTTCTTCAACCTGCAAACATAGGTGTTGTGAACCTAGACTTCGAACCCCAGAGGTTGCTCTACATACAACTCTTCCTTTATTGCACTATGCAGAAAGGCGATCTTCACATCCATCTGATGAAGATTCCGTCCTTGCGTAGCAGCAAGGGTAATAATAGATCACAGGTGCAATCATAATCAATGCCTTCCTAGAGAGAAGTCTCAGGCAACACATCTTGCCTTGTACTTTTCAGCACTCCCATCAGATCCATACTTGATCTTATAGAGCCATATTGAGGTGACAACAGTTTTGTCCTACGGTCTGGGGACCATATCCCAAACATCATCCTTCATAATGGACTCGTACTCTTAGTGTAACGCATCCTTCCAGACTAGATGCTTTACAACTTCTTCACATGATCCAGACATATTGTACTCATGGCAGCTAGGTACCTCTAGTATTTATATGGATTCTTGCTTTTCCCAGAATTTCCACCTTCGGAGCCATATGTCTCTGAGCCATGAGGGTCTTATTTCTTCCAGCAATGATATTAGTTCAGGAGCATATACGGTTGTAGTCTCCTTCTTAATGCCAGCTCTTCTTGAGAGAGAAGACATCTATAAGAAGATCCTCCCAAGGCAACATATCGGATAAGTCAGAATGCATCAGATGTCTTGTGTGACACTTAAGGAATGAGGAAAAGTCCCCTATGCTTTCCTTTGTCACAATCCTGACAAATGTCCTCATGATTGGGCATCCCAGACACCAACTTGAAATGGCTTTGTAATCATGGGCCTAAATCTTACCCACCCACTGTCAAGGCCATTCAAGAATCATAGCCATACACTGCCATATGTCTGTTATACATCTTGACAGGTGTCATATCATGGATTTCAATGATGCCATAGTATTATTTATCACAGCCATACAGAATAGAAGATATCAAACTTCATGGTTATATATGTTTCATATGTTTTTGAAGATATCACAGATCAAGATCATATAGATTCTGCCATGTAAGGACTCATATCCCTGATTTCTGAACTGTACCTATATGAACTTACCTTTATGTAAGGTTCCAAACATAGTCATTTGATTTCAGACAGAATTATTTAAAAGCAGTGATGTATTTCCATGAAATGTAAAGTTCCACACACAGAGAATTAATTGCAGACACATTATATACAGCAGTAATGTATTTTAATGAAATCAGCAGTGAAATTTAATTGAGAAACAATCAAATACATAAGAGAAATACCTGCGTATACACAGGTGATGGTTTGATGATGGCTCTCCTTCCGTGATGCAGATGCTGTGGATAGGTAAACAGTTTACCGAAACAACCAAGTCCTCCCAGCCAATCCGGGAACAATCCCAGACCCAGAGGATGTCTCCTCTGCCCCCGTGCCCAGATAACCAAGAAGAACAGAGACTCCCAGCAGTTCAATCTCACAATATTTCAGCAGAATTCCCTCTCTTTTCCTCTCCCAAAACCTCCATATTACCTCCCTTAAATAAGTTCCATCCACCGCCTCCAACTTCCGAGGTCTTTTCCCCTATTAATTGTGATATTTTCTGTATTTATGGTGCTGTACCTTTCATTTAATTGAGATAGGAATATATTTTAAACAATCCTCCCCACCGCCTCAAACCTCCCGAGGCCTTATCCACCTTAAGTTCATATTAAATGTTTCTTTTCATGTTGGGTGATCCACATTAAGATGAGTACGACTATATAATTATGAAGGTGGGATTATATCACTATTTTATTTATAGAGCTTGGGCTTTATTTTAAGTTTCCTTTAATATTAATTTATTAATTTTTATATTTTTATATTGCACACTTATTTTAACTTAAGGATTAACTTTATTATAACATTTCTTTTATTACCTCCTTTCATAAAATCTATACTTAGATGATCGTAATATATATATAGATCTGAAATCTTAATATTAAGTCCCCAATCTTTGTAATCTTGATATTAGGTGGGCGTACTAGTGCGATGTGGACGGTATAGGCAGGTGTAGCTATCAAATGCCTATATCGTTCACACGCTAATATTGTTTTGGGTATAACAGGGGAATGGGTCGTTACATACTTTCTCCCTTCAGAAAACTTCGTCCCAAAGTTTATGGTTTTATATACTCAGATTAATATTGTGTTTTTAGAGATTAGGGTGATTGTAGAATGCCTGTATTTTAAGATTGAATTTTCATTTTAAATAAGTATGTATTGGTAATTTAATTGTTACTTCCCATCTTCACCGAGTCTCCAAACTATTCTAAAATCATCCGATCCTTCCTAATCTCTTCCACTCCCATCCTATCCGTCCTCTACAGGAATATGCCATGGCATCAGTTTTACTGATCCATTCATAGACCTCAATGATATCAGCGTCGATTACGTCGACCTGACATGTTGGTAGGCATCCGGTAGTCATCATCACACGTTTAGGGGAGCGTGACTCGCACAGTCCTCCCATGACTCCAGGTATTGGGGGATAAATAGTGGGCAACACCTCCACTCCTCCCAGTAGGACCAGGGTCAACACCCTATCGTGGGATCTCGGGAAGTCTCATCTTTCTTGGAAATCTGTCATCACATAGATTGTTTCGGTAATCTGTTTTCTGTTTTCTGCAGCATGGTATTCACCGGTACATAATCTGCAATGTAAACACTCGTACACATATTACAGCATATGCATCTATATTGCTCATAACCAATTGTTACCCATATAACAACCTTTACATATTCAAATACTTTGATATCTATGATATTAATCCTAGAACTTATAAAAACAAAATTTGTTTACATAGGTATCAATATGTCCCATAAAATTTCTCATTTCAGACACTGCTTCTGTTTAGTTCATACATGTTCTATTTATGATGCATTGCTTTACCCCTGTCAATTTATATATCAATATATTTCACTTTTCATATTCTTGCAAATGTTAATTTAAATGACATCTTGCATATCGGTGTCCACGCACCAGTAAATTCTAAACTAACAGCATATATCTGGTATCAGTAAAGTGAAGTAGTATTCTAAACTTATGGGTATCCATGTACCAGCAAGGAAAAATAACGCATCTTTTCATAGTGTTTCAAAATGTCCAGTATCAAAATAGAGCAGTTATATACATAAAAGTTTTCAGTTCTCAAAATTTAGCACAAGCTAGGGTAATTCTGGCAAAAAGTCTCAGCATCCTCCCAAGTCGCTGATCCAGGACTATACTTGTCCCACTGGACTTTCACTTGGTCTATCCGGCGGTTCCTGAGCTGTCGAACTCTACGTTCCAGAATACGTAATGGTTCGACCGTTAGGGTTCCCTCGTCCGATACCTGCAGTTCCTTCCATTGAAGGTCATGAGATTTATCAGCAATATAATGTCGTAAGGCAGATACATGAAATACATTATGAATTTTGTGCAGGTGGGGTGGCAGTGCAAGACGATAAGCGACTGGTCCAACTTTTTCCAAGACTTCAAACGGTCCAATAAACCGGGGGGATAATTTTGTCCTCCTCCCAAACCGAATGGTGCTCTTATTCGGTCTAATTCGGATGAAAACCTGATCTCCAACCACATAACTTCTATCTGTCCTGCGAGTGTTCGCATAACTTTTCTGTCTATCCTGAGCCTCTTTTAACCGTTGTCTAATCATTTTTACCTGATCCTCCATCTCTTGGATCAAGTCGGGTCCGACGATTATTCGATCTTCTAACCTGTCCCAACTCAACGGCGTTCTGCAAGGTCTTCCGTATAATGCTTCAAATGGCGGCATCCCGATTGAACTGTGATAGCTGTTGTTGTAAGCAAATTCTACCAAGGGTAAGTACTTTTTCCATCGTGATTGTTGGTCCATAACATACATCCTTAGCATATCCTCGAGTACTTGATTTACCCTTTCTGTCTGTCCATCAGTGTCAGGATGATAGGCAGTACTCAAATTTAACTGAGTTCCCAAGGCCGACTGCATACAATTCCAGAACCTTGATGTGAATCGAGGATCTCTGTCGGATATAATTTTCTTAGGTACTCCATGAAATCTTATGATTTCATTTATGAATACTTTAGCTACATCAGCTACTTCATATGTATCTCTTACTGGGATGAAATGGGCGTTTTTTTGTTAATCTATCCACTACAACCAGAATGGCATTATGCTTTTGTTGCGTAAGAGGCAGCCCAACGATAAAATCCATAGAAATTATCTCCCATTTGGTCATAGGGATGTCATGAGGTTGTAAGAGACCTGCTGGGTGGCGATGATCAGCTTTTACTTGTTGACATTCCAGGCACCTAGCGACAAATTTGACAATGTCGTTTTTCATGCCTGACCAGAAGAAGAGTCTCTTGGTGTCAGCATACATCTTCTTTACCCCGGGATGTGCACAATATACTGCTCGATGTGCTTCCTTCAAGATGGTGTTTCGGAGATCTCCACTGTCTGGTATATACATCCTTCCGTGAAATCGTAGAATTTCGTCCTCTTCTAAATCATACCCTTCGAACTTAGGTTCCTTCAAACGGTTGCTTTCGAGTCCCGACCTCACTTTTAAGTACCAACTATCTCTTACAAGATGTTCAAGCACATGATTTCTCAAGTTCACCTTGATAGGTACGAGGGAGAATATTCGGGGTCTTCTACTTAAGGCATCAGCTACCACATTCTCCTTCCCTTTGATATATGAAATCGCAAAATCGTATTCGCTTAGGAGTTCACTCCATCGTTTTTGTCTTGCATTCAAGTCTCTCTGGGTGAATAAATACTGCAAACTTTGGTGGTCACTTTTAAGCACAAAGTTTCTCCCCACCGAGTAATGTCTCCACATCTTTAAAGCTAAGACCACCGCGGCTAGCTCCAAATCATGCGTAGCATAAAGTTTTTCATGAGTTTTTAATTTTCTCGAAGCATATGCTATTACGCCTCCTTCCTACATTAAAACTGCACCTAACCCTTGCTTAGATGCGTCAGTACATACAGTAAAATCTTTATCCATATCCGATACCCGCAAAATCGGTGCACTAGTCAATAATCGCTTAAGTTCAGACAAAGCTTTATCACATTCCTCAGTCCATTCATACTTAACACCCTTGCGCTGAAGATTTGTGATTGGTTTCGCAATTTTGGAGAATCCCTCTACAAACCTCCGGTAGTAACCTGCTAAACCCATAAAACTACGTACTTCATGTGCATTCTTAGGTATCGGCCACTCCCTGATTGTATTTACCTTTTCAGGATCTACGGAGATTCCTTCGCCAAATATGATATGACCTAAGTAATGGATTTCCTTCTGAAAGAAAGCGCATTTGGATAATTTTCCATATAACTTGTGCTCTCTAAGACAAGATAACACTATCCGAAGATGCTCTTCATGCTCCTTCTCATTCTTAGAGTAAACGAGAATATTGTTGAAATTTGGTACCGGAGGACAGGTGGTTCCCTAAGGCTTTGATCTTTGGCCTAGGGAAAAGTGTCCAAAAGAATTTAATTTTTCTCCTAAAGTAACTTTATAATTTTTTATAAAGTTAAATCTAATTTAAAAGTGACTTAAGTGATAATGTTACTAAAGTGACTTTATAAAGTTATAAAGTCAAATCTAATTTTAAAGTGACTTTAAGTGATAAAGTTACTAAAGTTAAAGTGACTTTAAATAAAGTCAATATAAAATTAGAAAGGAAAAAGTGACTTTGGAAATAAAAGACTAAGTGGGTCTTTATTGAAGTGGGGTGAATTAAAAAATGAAAAGTGAGATTTAAATGAGCATTTAATCTCAGCCCTAGATCTCAATCTATCTCAGCCATTGGATTTAGGGATTCCCCAAAAGTCACTTAGGGTTAGGTTAAAGGAGGAAAAGGTCATTCATTCTTTCATGAGCAGATTGGGAGAAGGAGAGCAAGAGAGCAAGGAAGATTTCTGGGCAGTGAGGAGAAGGAGGCAGCAGCTTGGCACACATTCCAAGGCAGCATTTCAGCAAGACATTTCAGCAGACAAGTGCAGCAGATTTAGCAAACAACAGGCTAATTTTTTGCACGGTTTCCTAGGCAGGGAGGCCGTACAGCAAGGCCGTACAGCAGGGCCGTACAGCAGGCCGTACAACAGTATTTGGCACAGAAATCGAGGCAGCTAGTGGCTGTTCTGTACAGCTAAGTTTTGCAGCATTTTTGGCACGTTTTTCGAGGTCCGTACAGCAGCATTTATTGCTATTTTGGCACAGATTTCAAGGTGGCCGTACAGCTGCATTTATTGCAGATTTTTGGGCACGCAAATCGAGAAATCCGTACAGCATTTATTGCTGTTCCTGTTTTGCTGTTTGTGCGTTTTCCGAGGCGGTGGTTAAGCACGGAAAAGAGATAAGTTGTAAAAGTCTGTTTGCTGATTATTTATTTTGCTGAATATTTCTATTACTGTAAAAAACATTTTTCCAGAAATAAGAAGGAGCTTTCGAACTGGTTTTCCCCAAGAGTTGTAGGGGGTTTTTCCAGGGTCACCTTGACCAAAAATACTGAGTTATGATGTGTTGAATGACTGTTTGTTACTGCTGTTATTTTTTTTCTGCATTTTCAGCATTCTGAAAAAAAATTTCCATAATTTGTGTTTTCAGCAAAATTTATTTTCCAGTTTATTAAATGTATGGATATGGGAAAGGGCATTTAATTATTTTGGAGTAATAAGGCGAAAACTGAAAACCGGGGTGGGAAACTAGAATTTTCTGCTAAATATCGGCCCGTAGAAAACTTGTACAAATTTGTCAAGATATTTGCGGAGAACGCTATTCATAAGGTTCATGAAGACTGCAGGTGCATTGGTCAACTCAAATGGCACCACAATGAATTCATAATGCCCGAAACGAGTTCGGAATGCAGTCTTAGAAACATCACTCTCGCTTATCCTGAGTTGATGATAACCTGATCGTAGATCGATCTTTGAAAATACTGAAGCTCCTTTCATTTGATCAAAAAAGGTCGTCAATGCGAGGCATCGGATACCTATTCTTTACCGTGGCCCGGTTCAAATCTCGATAGTTCACACACAAACGTAATGAACCATCTTTCTTTTTGACAAAGATTACTAGAGCACCCCATGGTGAAACACTGGGTCGAATGTGCCCTACATCTAACAGTTATTTTAGCTGAATTTGCAACTCTTGAAGTTCCGGGGCAGTCATTCGGTAAGGAGTTTTAGATATAGGTTCCGTACCAGGTTTCAATTCAATGGTGAGGTCTAGCTCTCTCCTAGGAGGTAGTCCAGGTAGTTCTTTTGGAAAAACATCCGGAAATTCTGATAGAATCGGATATTGATCTAAGGAAGGCCCTTTTTCTTTGCTTACCTCTTGAACTGCATATACCTGACAACCTTTCCTTAAACACCGTTTCATTTGCATCGCAGAGATGAAACGCAAGGATACTTTTCTCTTAATACCTTGAATTTGGATTGTCTCACCCATATCATTTACGCAAAGTATTGTTTTCCCGGAACAATCTACCCATGCTCGATGAGATTCTAACCAATCCATTCCTATCACCAGGTCGTAAGTACCTAGGGCTGTGACATAAACTTTTAGTTTGGTCAAATAGACTCCTAGATCAACTTTGCAATTTTCCACACATAATTCTACCGATTGAAGGTCTCCTGAAGCCATTTCTACCTGTCTAAAATCGTCTTGTTTGCAGGCTGCCAACCCACATTTGTTCAATGCATAAGATGAAATAAAACTATCAGTAGCTCCAGTGTCAAATAAGATTTTGAGTTTTATTCCATTGATTGTACCTGAAGATTCCACTACCGTTGATTGATGTGCTGCTTGGTTGTTGTTGACGACAGCATGGATTCTGTGATTGCTTTGAGCATCTGATGACGGTTCTTTTCCTGTCCGCCGCGAGTTCTCTGGTTCTTTTCCTGCTTGCCGCGAGTTCTCCGGACAATCCCGTCGAAGATGGGGTCCTCCACATCCCCAACAGTCCACTCGGGTTGGTCCTCTTTTGTTTGACTGAGAAATCCCCGACCAAGAACTCTGTCCCCTGGTGCTGCTTCCTCTCCCATTTCTTCCTCGATTACTAGTTCCTCGAGACCTCCACGCACTGTTGTTTGAAGACCCAGAAGCTACTGCGTTTATGGTCCTGGGAGCTCCTGCCCCCGCTCCTCTTGGGTAAACCTGTTACCATAAGGAGGTGGTCTCGAGTTATTTCCTCGAAAGAAATTTCGGGGAGTCTTTCCTATAAATGCCTGCGATATCAATTCAGCTGGCCTGAAATCCCTTTTAATTCCCAAATGCTCTTCTGCATAACGAGCACATTCTACTGCCTCCGCCACCGTTGGTGGCTTCCACATTCTTACCATGGCTCTGATCCGAGGATTTAACCCAAATATGAAACGCTCGGCTTGGCGTTCATCCGTGTCTAGATAAGGAACATATTTCACAAGTTCCATGAACCTTGTCTCGTATTCTTCCACGGTTTTACCCCCTTGGGTTAGAGTATGGAAGGCTCCAGCTTGCTGCTCTTGAAAGAAAGGTGGCAAGTATTTCGCACGGAACCGGTCCACAAACAATTCTTAAGGAACGGTGTCTGAAGTGAGATGCAACTGTTTTTCCATATTCCCCCACCAAATCAAAGCATTCCCCCTGAGTTGGAAAACAGCAATCCTTGTTTTAGACGTTGAAGAATATTCTTTTAATGCGAAACACCTGATCATCCCTTCCAACCATGCTTCGGCCTGCTCTCCAGCCCATCCTCCAGAGAATTCAGGGAGTTTAATCTTTTGCAGTTCCCGTGAAATATCTTCTCTGTGAGGTTTGTCATCGAAATCCCTTGGCCTTTCTGAGTGTCTTTCCTCTGACTGACGTCGCTCCTCCTTGTTCCTGGTCGACTGCGACCCTTTCAAGGTTTCCATAATGGCTTCTAATGAGCTCATCACAGTAGTGAGATCAGGCGGAGCAACACGGGCTGACGGCAATCTTGATGGAGGTGAAGGCGATGGTGAAGGTGGAGGTGGCGGCGCTGCATTTCGCTGGCGCTGCCGCCTTTGGTACGTGTTTAACATGGTAATTTTCCTGGAATACATAATAATAAATTCATGAGAAAAGGGTAAATTTTCAGACTGACAAATATAATTTTCGTAAGATTTGAGCTGGCATACGAGTATAGTTCTTTTGCTATTTTACCTGCATGCAGGTCTTACTGGTACCGAGGTCAAGGAGGGTGGCAACGCGACCTCCTTGTCCTATGCAGGGTAATGTATGCTTACTAATTCTAGAGTGAACAATGCAGGGTTTATGATAGATAATGATGTATTTCTTATTATTTTCTAAGTGAATCTGAGCCTAAATATAGTTACCGAGAGATTGTTTTATGCGATTTTTTTTTTTTTTTTTAAGACACTAGAGATATAAGTGCACATTTAACCCTAAATCATAATAATTTAGATTATCAAATCCTAGTAATCTTATGCTAAAATACTATTTTATACCCTTTTATATATATATTTTCCCCACTCAAAATATCAAAATAAATAAAACAATTAAATTAATCATTTTTCGGAAAAGAGGTGAGATATCACATCTACTTCGTAACTCTTTTTACTCATACATATGGCAACATTTAATAATAGCATAAAGATAACACTTTTAATAAGATCATGATATTTTGATTTTACAACTAATACACTCTACGTAATAATGTATATAAAATACTAAAGTATTAAAACTAAAACCAAAAGTTTATATATATCGAATGCATAAGTCGTACTGTTGGGTTATATGTTTTAAGTGTTCGGGTTAAGTGAGGTTTTGTGGGGCAGGTTTCCTGGGTTCAAAACTCGATCCCACCCATTTTATATAATTTGCGTATAATGGATTGCGCTTGTGGCATATTGGTAGAAGTGCTTGGAGAGACCACGAGGTCAAACCCCGATCTTGCCTCCATGCACATTTTTCTGATAACCATGGTTTATATAATATCAAACTTTGGCATACGTTTAATATGCATCGACCCTTTGAATAACACGGATTTGCAATTTTTGTTTCACCCCTTTTTTTCTGTTTTTTTTTTATTATGCATTTAATCCCCCGCTTTCCAGATGACGCACCTCTCTATCCAGATTGCATTAAATCACCCGCTTTCAAAACCGTATAATACGCCATTTAAATATGCATATGGTTTGTTGACCAACAGTTCAGTTTGTAATTTATTTAAATGGCCACCGTTTTATGTAACGAATTTAATAACCATTTGTATTACCGCCATCATATATGAATTTAATAACCATTTGTATTACCGCCATCATATATGAATGGACCTGAAATTTAATATACCCATCGTTGCAAACGTGTAATATGCCACCATTCGAAGTTTGATGTACGCCATACCATATTCAAATCATATAATAATAAAAATTTGCCAACGTATGTAGAAACGTTTTTGAAGTCACGCCGTTAACAGGTTACCACGGACAACGACACATAACCCCAGCTGGATACGACACCCCTGTGCATGCGTTTGCCTCGGTGCCAAGAGCTCCCATTCGCACGATAGCTATACGCTGGGCGGTGTGGGTGTAGTCGGTGATCAGCTATCGGTTTCTTACGGCTGTGGTCTGATATATATCCTGGTGTACAAAAGAGGTTGTTCTTGAAGTGCATGTAAGTATAGCCAAGTTGAATTTTTTTTTGTTAATTTTATCAGAGTGACATTTCTTTCCAAGGGAAGATGCACGACATGGCAAATTTCATATTTCTAACTTCAAGTAAGGTTGTAAGTCAGATGAACAGGACCAGACTGATCAGCTGTCCTACTGTGGCCAATTCTATCAAAATTTGCTTGAAAAAAAAGGAAATATTTCTCTTCTTAACAGGCTGGAAGCTTAGAAATTTACTGAAGCAACATCGTTAGGATATTCACATGGACACATTTTCAAGTTGGAGAATTGGTCTTCCATGCTGAGCCAATGATCACACTTATATAAATGAAGCTCTCCTGTGGTTCATAGTTGAGGGCTCTGCCTTTCTTTCCAACCTTGGTGCCCTCTATTGTTGCTTAGCATTTCTGATCTCTTATTATTAATTACTAACGGACAACTTCTCTTCCTATGTTTGTTTATTACAATTTACTTCTAATTTGTCCAGTCGTGGTACATTCCTATGTCATATAATGTCATGAGATTTGTACTGTTTTTCCTGGTTTTTTTTTTTTTGTGCTCTCACATGGTTGAAAGTTGAAACAATGTATGTCGTGATGGGTTTATCAGGTAAAAATCTAAAGCATTGGCATGTGGAAGAATTGATTTACTAACATCTTCATTCTCACGTTGATGAATGGATCAGGTACTATATACACCCCTTTCAACTGCAGGAAATGATAACGCATGCAAAAATCTTACCCCTTCCTTTCATTAGTCCAGCCAACTGAACAGTTTTATTGAGGTTCTGTCTCTGCAATACTGCAGACACATTGTAAATACTAAGACTATAAGTTTCCCTCTAGAGGTACCTCAGAATCCCGTCTTAGTGATCTAAGATTGATGAGTGTCATTATAGAGCAGAGTGACCGAGACTGTGTGCTATACTAGAGTGATGTATTTGTATAGACTGTATTGCTATAGCTGTAATTTGCCTCCAAAAGAATTGTAATCAGAGTTTGCTTGCCACTACTATTTTGCATGGTTATAGGTCAAAGCGTTGTAAAATAATGGATTGAGTTGTAGGAAGGATCAGGTTTACTGGACAGAGTATTCATACATTGAGCAACCAATTTATTTATTAATATTTTGGTAATGATAACTGCACGGGGTTATTATCTCGTAGTATGACTAAGTTTTAAAAGTATGAATACATTGCTTAATATGTCAGTGAGATATTTTGAGTATTGTATATTGAGCAGAGTAGAAAACAACTAAGGTTTGCGGTGGAAACAAAATTTAATGGGCCTATAAGGTCGGAAAAAGGGTTTGAAACACCCTCTGATACCAATTGTAAGGACTCATATCCCTGATTTCTGAACTGTACCTATATGAACTTACCTTTATGTAAGGTTCCAAACACAGTCATTTGATTTCAGACAGAATTATTTAAAAGCAGTGATGTATTTCCATGAAATGTAAAGTTCCACACACAGAGAATTAATTGCAGACACATTATATACAGCAGTAATGTATTTTAATGAAATCAGCAGTGAAATTTAATTGAGAAACAATCAAATACATAAGAGAAATACCTGGTACACAGTTGATGGTTTTGATGATGGATCTCCTCCTGTGATGCAGATGTTGTAGATAGATAAACAGTTTATCGAAACAACCAAGTCCTCCCAGCCAATCCGGGAACAATCCCAGACCCAGAGGATGTCTCCTCTGCCCCCATGCCCAGATAACCAAGAAGAACAGAGACTCCCAGCAATTCAAGCTCACAATATTTCAGCAGAATTCCGTTTCTTTTCCCCCCCCAAAATCTCCATCTCACCTCCCTTAAATAAGTTCCATCCACCGCCTCCTACTTCCGAGGTCTTTTCCCCTTATTAATTGGGATATTTCCTGTATTTATGATGTTGTACTTTTCATTAAATTGAGATAGGAATATAAATTAAACAATCCTCCCCACTGCCTCAAACCTCCCGAGGCCTTATCCATCCCTAAGTTCATATTAAATGTTTCTTTTCATGGTGGGTGATCCACATTAAGATGAGTACGACTATATAATTATGAAGGTGGGATTATATCACTATTTTATTTATAGAGCTTGGGGCTTTATTTTAAGTTCCTTTAATATTAATTTTTTTATTTTTTTATTTTTATATTGCATACTTATTTTAACTTAAGGATTAACTTTATTATAACATTTCTTTTATTACCTCTTTTCATAAAATCTATACTTAGATGATCGTAATATATATATAGATCTGAAATCTTAATATTAAGTCCCCAATCTTTGTAATCTTGATATTAGGTGGGCGTACTAGTGTGATGTGGACGGTATAGGCAGGTGTAGCTATCAAATGCCTATATCGTTCACACGCTAATATTGTTTTGGGTATAACTTGGGAATGGGTCGTTACATGCCATATGTCACTGTCCATATCTTCCTACACATCAAGAACAAATAAAAATGATTTAATTGCAGAAAATGCTTTCCACTTACATTCTTTTGGCCTCTGTTCTTGATGTACCAAGCAGATCTCACAGAGAATATTGCTGCTTTAAACTCTGCCTGCCCATCAATTCCCTCAATTGCTGCCAATGTTGTTCTTAATGCTTCTGCGTACATACTCACTGCTACCACAACAATTACCTCAATCGCTGCCAATGTTGTTCTAACTTCTTACTACCTGCACATACTCACTGTTGCGACAACAATTACCTGGTCATATGCTGCAACCAACACTGCTCCAAAAGACTTCTGTCAAGTATACATCCTCAGATCACTGTTTGCATCACTGCCACTATATTAGGATTCACTGTCGTGTTACTATGGTTGTACTTAATATATGTGTTAATGGAACTAAAGGGTAACAATGCCCATTCTCAGAATCAACTGCTGGAAGGTACTCGGGCATGTCTTTATTTTGATCTGATGATATTGATTTGCTTCCAACCTACTTTCAATGATCCGCCCTCAAAAACTGTTGCATCTCAAGATCACAATCCAATGTTTCCTTGAAACAATACTTTCAAGCACGAGTCATATAGAAATATTTATTGTTGGGTGCTCACAATTCACACCATGAAACCAACAATAGAGTGACCCTCGGACGATCTTGCATATATCGCACCTTGATGTAGCAATAATAGTCCTTACTGCTTGTCACTCCATCGCCACCACTATCCAATCAACCACTTGAATGCTGGCATGGGATATACATTGGTGCTCTGGACTCTGTCTAATTACTGAGTAATGACATGACTACAGCCATTCTACCTACAACATTCTCTTATTGGTCAATTTGTTGGTTTTAATCCATTTCCCATGTAAGTGTAAGTCACTAGAAATAGTCCAGATTAGCACCATAGTTCCTTTACTGTGTCGTTGGTAAAAAAAAATGTTCTGGCTTGGTGCAAAAATATGCAACAGCATAGATTTCCCAATTGCTCTGCCCGCTGGCATGAAATATTGCTCAGTGTTGCCCAACTCTTCCATGTGATGTGGGGTGAAAACTTACAGTCATTGTTGTAGTCTGTTTGTGTCCCTTTGAAGGATCAGCAATAGCAATAAGCTATAGCCATAACCATTGCTTGAAGTGATGAAGATATTATGTGCTAAGAGGTATGCATCCAAGGCATCTCTAAGTCATTGTGTAAATTAAGTTTGTATAAGAGAACGTGGAGGCTCTCCATTATATTGTACTATCATATATCAAGTTTATGGATGAGCTTCCTGATTGATGGAGAATCCATCACTGAGACTTTACTTGTTGTCTACCAAGATGGACCATTCGTATTGAAGGTATCACACAGATTGCTTGATATATTGTCATACAAATATATTCCTAATACTGTTAGGTTAACGCACTGATTTATCACACATCAACATCACACCTAGATCCAATACACATCACAACATCACTGTTGTCACCAGGCTGCACTATTGTACTGTTGCACCACTGGTTAGGTCACAACACGTTGCATTTAACCTCCTCACAACTCAGCAACAAGCTTCAAATCTAACTGCGGTCCACCGTAGGGATAGAACATGCAGATAGAACATACCAATAGATCGATGGAAGACAAGCCAAAAACAGAGATAAAGAATGGTGGCGTTACAGCGGTCAGCAGGATGCTTCAACCAGCAAAGTCTCCATAAGGTCAGCCAACCCAATGTGTCACACAACCCCATGACGTCTCATCAAGAATACTCCACAAAGATGCTGCACCAAGAAGCCCTAAACGCAGAACCAAGAACGTTGTTCCATCACCATCCAAGAGAGAAGAAAATGCCTCCACAAAAATGTGTGTAAAATGAACTCCAAGTTTCTTCAATACATAGGCATCTTTGGGGGTGTGTGACACATCTCTTATGCATGTGGGATAAATCAGGCCGACCTTGCACATGTGGAATAAATTCAAAATACATGTTCTGTTCATCCGATCAAGATGATCTTTAGATTGATCTTGCACCTCTCTGAAAGAGGAATCCAATAAAAATATTGGCATCGTCATCTGCGCATCACAACATGGAGTTTGGACCTAGTTGCCCAAAATTAACACACTTGCACCATGGGGTGTTAAGAATTCTCAAGAACATTGTCAGAGAGTTCCAGAACTGAGCACCAAGTGAGACGATGTTTGCAGAGGGTGCATATTGGGAAATTATGCCAAGGCAGCGTACCATAGAAGCAGCAATAGGTCTAAGAGTGTGTTGGGCTTAATACACTCTAACATCTGCAGACCAATGTCCACTAGAGCTCTTAGTGATGCCGAATATTTCGTCACCTTTATTGATGACCATTCCAGGAAGACCTAGATCTACTTTCTGAAGACCAAGGACGAATTCTTTGATCGATTCAAGGGGTTTAAAGCTCTAGTGGAGAATCTAACAGGAAAGCAAATCAAGACACTGCGATTAGACAACGGTGGAGAATACATTGATAAAGACTTCACAGAGTTCTGCGCAACGGAAGGCATCAGAAGGGAGTGGACCACTCTGTATAATCTGGAGTAGAATGGAATTGCAAAGAGAGAATAGAACTATTGTCGAGGCTATAAGGGCAATGTTGTATGATCAAGACATGCCCAAATTCTTGTGGGCTGAAGCTTGTAATACAGTTGTCTACATACAGATCAAGATTCCTCACAACGCATTGGGTAAGATCACTCCAGAAAGTGTCTTCACTGGCAGCAAGCCTGAAGTGAGCCACTTTAGGATTTTTGGCAATGCAGCATATTGTCATGTGCCCGAAGAGAAGAGGAAGAAACTGGATAAGACTACGGAAAAGGGATATCTGGTGGGATATAGTGAGAATGCAAAGGCTTACTGCATTTACATTCCTGAAAGCAAGAAGATTATAGTATGACAAGATGTGAAGTTCATGGAGGAAAGGTCCTTCAAGAAATCTAGGGAGATGCCTTCTGCTACACAGTCTAAGGAGGGTCCGCTAGTACAACCACAACGACCTACGGAGGGTAATACGAGTGCCTCTCCAAGGCATGGGGATCCAAGCGATACATCTCCCGTCGACTTGCAGGAAGGAGAGCATGTAGATTCACCTACTACCAGCGGTAGAACGAGCAGGGAATTACGACAAATTCTAAGGGACGCAGAAGAGTTTGTCGAAGTCCCCAAAAATGAGAAGAGGTAGCACAAGCAACCTAAAAGGTACCAACCTTTGGTAGCACAGGTTGGGGAACCCTCTATTTTTCGAGAGGCAGCTCAACACTAGGTATTGGTTGATGCGATGGTGGAAGAATACAACTCCATCATGACGAATGATGTCTAAGAAGTGGTTCCTAGGCCTCAGGACATATCAGTTGTAGGTTCGAGATGGATCTACAAGATCAAATATGCGGCAGATGGCAGCATCGAGAAATTTAAAGCCAAGTTTGTGTTTAAGGGGTATGCTTAGAAGGAAGGGATAGATTATGAAGAGACCTTCGCCCCAGTAGCCCGATATACTTCTATCCGTGATATCCATTATTGCGTAGATAGGATGGGAGATTCACCAGAGGAATGTCAAGACTATGTTCCTGAATGGGGTGATAGAAGAAGAAGTATATATTGAACAACCAGAGGGATGTGAGACGCATGAGCAGAAAACTCATGTGTGCAGGCTCAAAAAGGCCTTGTATGGACTGAAGCAAACCCCTAGAGCTTGGCATGGTCGAATTGACAACTACTTGCAGAAGATGGGATTTTTCAAGAGTGACGCAGATCCCAATCTCTATTATCTTAGAGTAGGGGATACTGGTGTTGTATGTAGATGATCTATTTCTGACAGGATCATCTAGGCTCATTAAGGACTGCAAGGAGAATTTAGCTGAAGAATTTGACATGAAGGATCTAGGGCTGATGCATTATTTTCTGGGGTTGGAAGTTTGGCAGCAGAAGGGTGAGATCTTCCATGGTCAAGGAAGGTATACTATAGAAGTTTTGAAGAGCTTTCAGATGGAGGACTATAGACCCATGGCTACTCCAATGATTCCCAACTAGAATAAAATTGACACATCCAAAGATGATGAGGTTGATCCTACTTTATATAGGCAACTCATAAGTTCTCCGATGTATCTGGTCAACATGAGACCAAACACCTGTTATGCTGTCAACACTCTTAGTCAGCTCATGGTGGAACCAAGGAGGGCTATGTTGAGAGTTTTAATTAGCGAATTAAACCTCTTAATATTTAATTGTCAATCTGGGAGTCGTAAACATGAGTTGTACTGCGTTTTTGGTTCAGTGTTGAAATGCAGAGTATGTAATTTTCCTTTGATCGTTAAGTACAAAATGATGGAAAAAAACAATACTAATTAAGCAAATTAGCACTCATCTCATTCTTAGAAAACATAAGCAATCTGAAAAAAAATCTACTTAACTCGATCCTTATACTAATTCTCTACAATCGAAAGACAATCTTATTGAAACCAAAGGCTCGATGAAATTCACTCCAACTACAAATCTTAAGCAAGGATTTGAACTTACAACTATTAAAGAGACCAAGCATCTATTTACTTGTAACGAAATATGATAACGAGGCTAAATTGGAAATCAATCTTACTCTATTATGTGAAAATAGATCTAAATTATCCTATGATAATTTAATAACTTAAAGTGATGCTCTTGAATGAAATGATAATGCTTAACATAAAATCTAGTTATCTCACTATCTAATTCAATCCTAAGAACATATTGTAAATTTAACTAATCACTCAATGCTTCTTTAAATTAAACTATTGTACTTAATGAAACACTTGCCAAATAACTTTCATTGTTCTGAAAAGATCACACAACCCAATCGAAGCTTAAATATAACTATCAATTTCAAAATAACAATGAAATCTGCCTATTTAATTGAAACACAATGCCGACCTTTACTCACTGCATTTACATTTTAACTTATACACACTGAGAAATAACCACACAGCAATCGCATTTGGTTGTTAGAGGCACGATTTTAGAATATGATCAGAATGCTTCAAGCACAATATATTCTTCACACAATTCAAATTCAAAGCTTCATTCATTCAACCATTCGCACGTCAACCTATTCGATGTATTCTAAGAGAAATTCATTCACAATCATCACCATGGGATAATGCATGTGACTATTCTAGCTTGGAGTCATATTCAGATCGAAAGATAATTTCATGAAAATCAAAAGGGACTCGGTTCTTTCCCTGAGGAGCAGAGCATAATTCAGTGTTGGAGATTCACGCACAATCTATGTAACCAATGGGCAACGTATAGACTCAATAGTGCGATGCTATCATGATCAACATGCTCTGAGATCAAATTAGATACTTCATGCAATTATATACAAAAACTTAATGAATTCACACATTGACTAAATGAAAAGACTGATGTTATTAAATTATAACACAGCTACGTTGGAAATATTGTCCTTGATGGCAAAGGAGCAGAAAGGATCAGCACCAGAATTATCATTGAGGACAAAGGAGCAGATCAAGATCAGCTGGAGTATAAAGGAGAAATAAGGAAAAGAAGGCAAAAGTATAGTGGAGGAGCAGAAAAGAGGCAAAGGAGCAGCATTATGCAAAAAGGAGTAGCAATGTGCAGCAAAGAGGCAAAGGAGCAGCATTAGAATCATTAAGGCAAAGGAGCAGAGAGGAACAACAAAGAAGCAAGGAGCAACAAAAGAGGCAAAAAACAGCGTCATGCAGCAAAGAAGAAAACTGTGGAGTGCAGGGTCAAGTCGTGCAGAAACACAGTCAAAACAGTATCGAGGGCGTGTGCAGTCCAAGGCCGAGTTGTGCTTATCTACGTTCATAACAGTTCAAAGGTCGGGCCATTTTATGCGTTCAGAACAGTGCAGGTTAGGGTCGAGTCGTGTGTATTCATGTTTAGAACAGTGTTGGCGAATCGCATATCGTAATCAGAGCAAGAGGAATATCGTAAAAACACAGAAGTCACAGAAAATGCGAAGTGCGATATGATGACGTGCCAGCTGACGTGGCTGTTGATGTGGCAGATGACGTGGACATAACCCCACAAATCGCAAATAAATCTTGATGACGTGGCAGGTGATGTGGCAGGTGATGTGGAAGGTGACATGGCAGATGACGTGGCACCCCTGGTGGGACCCAAACCCATTCGCATATCACACATCGCAAAGCTCAGAAGGACTAGCGCTAATGAACCATGTTGAAACGTCGAAATGCGAAGTGTGATAAGGGGTCGGACGCGATGCATCTCAGAACTATGATTTAACATATTTCAAATCCGGAGGTATAAGGTTTCCCTTTAAGAAATCGCATTGGGAGGATGGATGAGCAATGAATAAAAAAAATAACAAAGGAAGTTGTCGAAATGCAATAACATCCTGGACGCGATAACTTTCAAAAGTAAAAGCTAATATAATTCAAATCTAGGTGTATATGAAAGTCCTTTAAGAAATCGCATCGGAGTTTGGAAGAGCAATATATAAACGAAGAATAAGAGAAATAGCTAAAACGCTGAAATGTGATAAAGGATGTCGGATGTGATTTTATTCAGAGTTCCATTATAATGTGTTTCAAGTCCAGTCTAACGACGATTTATGAAGAAAGTCTAAACGCGAGCAAAAAGGCTCGAGTAAGTGACCCGACACAGAGCAAAGGGCAAAGAAAGCATAACGTTGAGATTACAAGGAGATAAGCACTATGGGTCGAGTCGGGCTCAGCAACACTCTGGGCAGAGTCAGGTGTTGAGACAAGGAGAAGGTTGAACGTTGCGAGCAAGAGAAGGAAGGCAAATAGGCAGAGTCGGGCAAAAGGAGATATGGTGGCACTGTTGGAAACACAATAGCTGGGTCGAGTTGGGCAAAAGGCGTTTGTGCAGAACTGTTATAATATGACAGCAGAAACAGAAAAGACAGTGACAACAGCAGAAAGGACAAATGCACAACGAGCCACTGAAAGGGATGAGTGAAATATTGTTGTAACTGTAAATATATTTATTATTTTTTATTGTGTGTGATGCAAGGGCAAGTCTCCATAGGCATAAGCAAAACTCCAATGAGTGTTGTAATGATTATTTCTTATGTAATAACCTGAACTGAAGTGTAAGGAATCGAATGGGTGGAGGGCATAGGGTCAGGCCTGTTCACTTTGAATTCCCTATAGAACGCAAATAGTCATGTAGTTATCTATACAAAACTTGTAATATCAGTGTGCATAATAAGGTTAGGGAGTAGCAGAATCGAAGAGAGCTGAAGAGTGTCAGAGAGCTCCAGAATGGATGAGAGCTGAAAAATGTAAGAGAGCTGCAGAATTAGAGGGGAGAGAGCGGAAGAATCAAAGAGAGCTGATAGGGATGTTGTGAACATCAGGAGCTGATATGAAGCAGAAATGAAGGCAGAAAAGGCAACAGTGAAGGAGGAGGATAACAGAGTTGATATCCAGGTAAATCAGCATTTTAGTTTCATGTTGAGTGAGGGGATTGTAGTCTCCTTTCAAGTTGTAGCTTGATAAATTTCCAGTTGGAGCTGGTTGAGATAGGAGCCTCCTGTGGGTTGTAGCCTGCAGAAAATACATGGGAGTTGATACTTCCGTTTCAAGTTGTAGCTTGATAGATGTCCAGTTGGAGCTGGTTGATGTACGATCCTCTTGTGGGTTGTAGCCTGCAAAAAATACATGGGAGTTGGTGCTTTCGTTTCAAGTTGTAGTTTGATAGATGTCCAGTTGGAGCTGGTTGAGGTAGGAGCCTCTTGTGGGTTGTAACCTGCAGACAATAGATGGGAGTTGGAGCTTCCTTGTAGGTAGTAGCTTGCAGAAATTGAGGTAGTAGCCTCCTATAGGTTGGAGCCTACAGAAAATCAATTGTGAGAGGGAGTAGGAGCTTGCCTTTGCATCACAACAATAATAAGATGTGGTTTTCTCCCTTATGGGTTTCCACTTATATCTGGTCTCTATGTGCCTAATGATTATGTGTTGATGTGATCTTTTAATTTGCTTAATTACTTGTTGTCCACACATTCAGTTTGCTGATCCATTATGTATTAAGTTGCTTATAAAATGAAGTAGTTAATGGATGTAAAGAAAAGAGTTTCAATGTCCATGAATGTACTAAACTGATTCACACCACCCACATCCTCCCCCTGCCCCCCCTCAGTTTAGCTAAGGGTTCATCAATTGGTATCAGAGTTGGTTCCTTTGGTGTGAGCCTAATAGTTTGAAGGAGATCTGGTTGAGTCATGGACTATCAAAATGTACCCATGTTGAGTAGAACAAACTTTCCTGAATGGAGAGATAAGGTTACAACAGATTTAATGGCTTATGAACCTAAGGTATGGAAGCTTGTATGTGATGATTATTGCAAAGACTCTCCCTCTTTGCAAGAACAACAGTGGAATGCCAAGGCAAAATGTGTGATATATAACAATCTTCATAACAAGGATCTTGATTCAATAATGGATTTAACTTCTGCAAAAGAAATCTGGAATAGATTGCATCTCATGCATGAAGGAGACACTAGTGGTTGCATTATCAAGAAGGAGAAGATAAACAAGAAGAAGAAGAAAAATTCCTTTCAAAAGGAAAAAGGTCAATCAAAAGAGATACCTGCTAGGGTAAATGGATGTGATTGCCATGAAGAAATTACAATTGAAGAACAAGCCAAACTTGACACAACCTTGACTGAAACAGAAAGATTGAAGAATGAAAACAAAGACCTTAAGACACTGGTGCAAATATGTGATGAGAGAGAATATGAGGATAAGGAAGAAATTGTTGGCCTGAAAGCACAGCTTGAAGAAGCAAGGAGATTAGGAAGAATGATTAATAACCAGCTCAAGGAGAGAGATATACAATATGAAAGACTAGAGTCTGAAATTATTTCAACTAGAAGACTAATAGAAGAAAGGAGTAGGTTGTGTAAGCAACTCGGAGATGAGATTGCCACCATGAAGAACTCAGAAAAGGCAAACATTAAAGACAATAATGAAGCAGCTCAAAAGAGACCTACAGAAGTAGAAGCCAGCAAGAACATGATTGGTAAAGAAACAAACAGAAACAAGCACAACATGAAAAGACAGAGAATGAGAGGAAGAAACAATCAGTTGCAAAAACCTCAATTGTTCCTGAAGATGAATTGAACAAATTCGAAAGATCTCAAAGGGGTTTCTTTTCTCCTGTGAAAAATATCACATGTTTTTCTTGCCATAAACCTGGACATGGTGCAGCACAATGTAGAACAAAGCATATCAAGCTTAACCAGCAAAAGATGCAGCAAATGAGAAGACCTCTTCAAGCAAGCAAATGGAAAGCACAATCTTTCACCAGGTACACAAAGCATTTCCATGGCTAATGTTATGCATGTAATGAATTTGGACATAAACTTGTTGAATGTAAACTATGTTCAAAAAGGAGCACAAAATGCTATACATCAGCTCAAACGTACCTAGGTAAAATAAGATGTTATGTATGCCACAAGCTTGGACACAAAGCAAATGACTGTAGGCTGCCATATATATTAAAGGACTCTAGACAGATGATGGAACCAAATCAAATTAGACCAAACTATGAATCAAAAGGAGATGCAGACAATAAGTGGAACCCCAACAAAGTATGGAAAAAGAAGAAAAAGGGGGAGCATGTTACTTTAATGACATTATGAATCCAACATAGTCTCAGGGGGAGTTCCTCTAGGAAGCAATGCAGACATCCATCCAGGGTTAGACAAGAAGCAACTTCTCAGGGGGAGAGTAGCCCATAAAAGTTGTCAAAGAAAAGCTCGAGCTATGGAGCTGGTAAAGATCTACAAAGGATGATTACCCTGTGTGTCTCTCGGCAAGTGTTAATAATGTAACAAAATGCTTTTAAGAAGAATGAATCAGAAAAATTTTATTATCAGTATATCATTACAAATATTCATCAATTGGTATTTGGCACAATCTTCCTATCAGTAGAATACTAAGTGTTATTTTTGGAGCAATGTTATGGCACAGGTCCCTAGTATCGGAGTATTATAGCATACATCATGATGTTGGTATGGCAGAAATACATCAAGGAAAATGTCGAGCTGCGTTATCAAAGCATGGAAAGGTCATTTAAAAGTGCCAACAGATCGTTATCATGTTTGCATTTGAATTATTATATTGAACATTGAAGCATGATTTATTCTTGGATAGAATTGCACTCTTCCTCAAGCCAATATTGATATATCTTCAAGGCCTCTTTCTTAAGATCGTTCATAAAGTTGTAGTATGCTAGGCTAGTTGTGTTAATCTTCTATTGAAGTTCAAAGAGTCTATTATTGATTCATCTGAAGCTTACTTCAGCAGAAAGGAACTGTTGATATTTCACCATTGCACAGAGTTTCATCAAACAACAAGGGACAAAAGAACAGAACATTCTATGGTGACATGCCTTCCATCATTCTAATGAGTTGTGATAGCATCAGTTTGTTGTGTATATTCATTTAATAGCAAAAGAACTAAATGAAGGATGCTTATACTGAACTCAAAGAGGAGCAATGCAATGATGGAATCTACACTGAAAACATTTTATAACCTCTTTCCATTGATGTCAAAGGGGGAGGAAAAGCAAGCAGAGGAAGATAGACACTTCTCTGAATAAAAGGGGGAGGAAGTGTTGGTGGTAGTGTTGCCATCAATGCCAAAGGGGGAGACTGTTTGAAATATTGTCATTGATGGAAAAGGAGCAGAAAGGAGCAGCACCAGAATTATCATTAAGGACAAAGGAGTAGATCAGGATCAGCTGGTGTATAAAGGAGAAATAAGGAAAAGAAGGCAAAAGTACAGTGGAGGAGCAGAAAAGAGGCAAAGGAGCAGCATTATGCAAAAAGGAGGCAAGGAGCAGCAATGTGCAACAATGTGCAGCAAAGAGGCAAAGGAGCAGAGAGGAGCAACAAAAGAGACAAAAGACAGCGTCATGCAGCAAAGAAGAAAATTGTGCAATGCAGGGTCAAGTCATGCAAAAACACAGTCAGAACAGTATCGAGGGCGTGTGTAGTCCAGGGCCAAGTCGTGCTTATCTACGTTCAAAAAAGTTCAAGGGTCAGACCATTTATGTGTTCAGAATAGTGCAGGTCAAGGTCGAATCTTGTGAATTCACGTTCAGAACAGTGTTGGCGGATCGCATATCGCAATTGGAGCAGGAGGAATATCATACAAACACAGAAGTCACAGAAAATGCAAAGTGTGATATGATGATGTGGCAGCTGACGTGGCTGCTGATGTGGCGGATGACATGGACCTGACCCCACAAATCGTAAATAAATCTTGATGACGTGGCAGGTGACGTGGCAATGATGTGGCACCCCTGGTGGGACCCGAACTCATTCGCATATCGCACATCGCAAAGCTCAGAAGGACTAGCGCTCATGAACCACGTTGAAACGTCAAAATGCGAAGTGCGACAAGGGGTCGGACGCGATGCAGCTCAGAACTATGATTTAACATATTACAAATCCGGAGGTATAAGGTTTCCCTTTAAGAAATCGCATCGAGAGGATGGATGAGCAATGAATAAAAAAAATAACAAAGTTGCCGAAATGTGATAAGAGCCTGGATGCGATATCGTTCAAAAGTAAAAGCTAATATAATTCAAATCCAGGTGTATATGAAAGTCCTTTAAGAAATCGCATCGGAGTTTGGAAGAGCAATATATAAAGGAAGAACAAGAGAAATAGTCGAAACACCGAAATGCGATAAAGGATGTCGGATGTGATTTTATTCAGAGTTCCATTATAATGTGTTTCAAGTCCAGTCTAAAGACGGTTTATGAAGAAAGTGTGGAAATTTCTGAATCTTTATACTTTATGCAGAAATTATTATTGTTAATCTGGTTGTGCTCCTCCTACTTAGATAAGTTATTTACTAAATAAAATTCAAGTTAAAATCAAAGCAAGACACATAACAGATCTCCACCAACCCAGATCTAGAACAAATTCATGCACACATAGACAAAGTGACACATTTATTTCTGGACAAATAGTCCCTAGAAAATCCCAATGCGAGAAAATCGGTCTTCTGGCTGCTGGAGGGTTTTATTATTAAGAATTTTCTGAATACAGCAAATCTGGGTTCCAGATCTGGAAAACTCGATAGAGAAATAATAGATCTTCAGCTCACTGGCTAATCTAGGGCCAAAATAATCACTGATCCACACCCTCAAACAGGATTTATAGAACTCAGACAAAATTAGGGTCTAGAAACCCTAGCGTTGCCCCTGAAGCCTCTACATCAGCCTCTGAAGCCCCTCTGACCCTCAACGCAACTCCGAAAAGGGCTACGTTACCCTAGACTGGGTGACGCAGTCCTTACGCTTCCCCTTAGGGTCTCTGCATAACCCCTGAGGGTTTCCTGCAGAAAATAACGTTGTCCTTGAGGGATTGCGTAGCACAGTTGCTGCCCTTCCTATTGCTGCTCTCCTGCTTCTCTATGTTGCCTCTCTGAGCTGATCTCTGCCTTTTGCTGATTCTAGACCCCGGGATCAGAGCATCCCCTTGGCCTAAATTTCCCTCTCTGCAATTGAAACACTTCTAAGAATTCTTAGCAAACCCGCCCTAGAATCTCAGTTTAGCTTCAGTGCTCTGCCTTTGCGTGTCTTTACAAATGACCCCAAGCCTTTCCTTTATACTTTTCTCGTTGGAAAACCAACAGCCATGATCAGATCTTGAATCAATGGCTAAGATTAAAAGAAAGCTTGATCCATGTGACTTAAGACAATTTTATCACATGTTTAATTAAATTCACTTTAATTATTTAAGTTCCATAAGTTTTAACTTAAAAAATACATTAAAATAATTAATTAATTTAATATCTCCTAAACCAGATGAAATTTCCCAAATCCATTTCTAGGTCTTGTAGATCAAGTGTACTCTAGTCCTTCCTCAAAATTTGGGAGCTAGAGCACAATTGATGCTACCCCAAATACACAAAATCTCAATAGAAAGTTTGAATGCGGGCAAAAAGGCTCGGGTAAGTGACCCGACACAGAGCAAAGGCTAGAGAAAGCAGAACGTTGGGGTTATGAGGAGCTAAGCACTATGGGTCAAGTCAGGCACAGCAACACTCCGGGAAAGTCGGGTGTTGAGACAAGGAGAAGGTTGAATGCTGTCGGCAAGAGCTGAAAGGGCTGAGTGAAATATTGTTGTAACTGTAAATATATTATTATTTTTATTGTATGTGATGCAAGGACAAGTCTTCGTAGCCATAGGCAAAACGCCAATGACTGCTGTAATGATTATTTCTAATGTAATAACCTGAATTGAAGTGTAAGGAATCGAATGGGTGGAAGGCATAGGGTCAGGCCTGTTCACTTCGAATTCCCTGTAGAATGCAAACAGTCATGTAGTTATCTGTATAAAACATGTAATATCAATGTGCATAGGAAGGTCAGAGAGCAGCAAAATGGAAGAGAGCTTAAGAGTGTCAAAGACCTGCAAAATGGAAGAGAGCTGAAGAATGTAAGAAAGCTGTGTCACTGCCTCTTCGTTGTCCCTCCTCTATGTTGCCTCTTTCGGTCTGATCCTATACTCTCAGTTCTTGTTGATGCTCTCTCTGTCCAACCTGCAACTCCCCCTCTGATTCAATTTTCTCTTGTCAAACTTCAGCCAATGAGAAAATTGATCTTCTTAGGTAACTGAGTATCTGCCCTGTGTATTTTCCAAATGCCCCATCAAGTCCTTGTTATAATCTTTTCGTTGAGACTTCAACGACCGAGATTAAATCGTTAATCAACAGCTAAGATTAACTTGATTTGATCTCTGTCTTTTTCTAGAAGATTCACACCCTGTTTTGTTAATACCATTTAATTATTTTACTTTCCTATGTTTAGACTTAGGGTCTCATTAAAAATAATTAATTATTTTCATAAAACACAATCTAGGTGGAATTTCCAAAACACTTTCTGGGTTCTTTGGAATACATGTGCCTAAGCCTCCCTGCAAAATTTGAGACTTAAAGCACATCTCATGCTACCAAAAATCAACAAATGAACCTTGATTTAATACCATGTGAAAATTTCACTACTGAAATGTTATTGCAACAACTGGAATTATTTCTTTTAACTGTAATTTATTAACAGTTTAATGCTACGACAACAACGAAATAATCACTAAAATCTTCACAAAATTCAATATTGCGGAAGATGAATTGGAAACTAAGAAAATATTGGGACATACACAAAATTATAAAACCGTTATTTTTGGACAAATGTCCGTGAAAAAAACCCAACTTGGGATAACTGGTGTAGCAGTTAAGGGTTTTAATTATTAAACAACAGTGAGAAATTTTGAGTACAACTAGATGCCGAAATTTAGCAATCCTACAGAGAAAAATACTGGCAAAAATCTAGTGAGGAATTTTTCCTCACCCCACAAGCAATCCAGGCTCTGACTGCTACTGAATAGCTACCCATCCAACCATCTTTGCGCAGGCCTGCATCACCCACGCTCTGCCTGAATCAGTTGCCAAACAAGTCATTCTGCCTGTTGCTGACTGGGAAATTGTCTCTCCAACACTCTCGAAAATATTCCCGGCCTCTAGAACTGAAAACCAACTTCTCTTCAGCAAAATTGAATTGCCTCTTAGAGGCTTTTGCGTAGCCCTTGTGCAACCTCTCTGTGGCTATCTATGCCTCTCTACAAAGTACTCACCAGATCTAGAAAATCTTCCTCCAACCTCATTGTCTTTTCCCCTCTCTGTCTTTGCTTCCCTTCTCTGGCTCGAACTCTTTCGGCAACTGTTGCTACTCTCTTGAAAGCGAATTGCCCAAGGAAATCGATCTCCAGTGTGTCAAGTGTGTGTTCTCCATCTACCCATTGACTTCTTATAATCTTTTGTTGGGACTCCAACAACCAAGATTAAAACTTAATCGATGGCTAAGATTATTTCTTAGTCGATCCATGTGAGTTTCTAGATTATTCACACCTTATCTTAATTAATATTGATTAATTAACCATATTTCCTAAGTTTAGACTTAGGAAATATTTAAAAATAGACTAATAATCTAATTGGGACACTTGTACGTGGAATTTCTAGAAACGATTTCTAGGTTATGGAGAACTCATTTGTTTTAGCCTCTCCACAAAGTTTCGAGACTAGAGCACCTCTAGTGCTACAAAAACTAACATTTTTGTGAGACAACAATCCCCCTGTTACCCCTGCCCCTCGCTATGCTTGTGCAACATACAATGCATGGGGGTAGTCATGCAAAAAATATAGCACATACCCAACAAAAAGTTGTTGCTTGATCAAAAGTTTCATCTTGGGATGAAAGTCCTTCATCCTTTGGGTTCGTTCAGGATTCTATTAGCATGATTAGAGAAGACATCCCATCTAATGAGGACAATTGGAAGTGGTAGAACCCTTGACACAGTATGAAAAACAAGGCAACTATTCACTATCTTGAGGAGAGATTACTGTCCATATTGAAGAACATTCCAAGTCTAGAAGAGGAGTGACCCCTTTTATCAGGGAAAAATGGTTGTCATGTTTATTTTATCGTTATTGTATTGAGAGACACTTGATCCAAGAAGCGAGGTGTTACACTCAAATTGTCGAAGTTCCAAGGAAGTGAAAGAGCTTATTTTTTCAACAAGGATCGGATCACTTATCAGCAGTCTATGTGTCATGGTCGGCCCATTCTGCAAGTTATATGATGTAAATGATCCTAGTAAGACCTTGACTATATGTATCAACCTAGGTAAGCCTATGATTTTGGCGATGAATTTCATCCTAGGAGATTTTTTAACCTCACTGATCACTTGCGTTTCTAAACATGACTAATCAGAAGAGTTTTTTCCCTCCAACTTAAACCCCAAAGCTAGGGTGAAATTTATTATCGAAATCTTGGGTGAGTCCCAATGTTTTTAGTCGAGTTTGATGTAAAAGTGATTTGGGAACAATTTAAGCCAGTTGGCTTAATTATTTTATTACAAATCACTTGGTCTACTGGATCATGTTGTATCGTAGATGGGTTATGTGTCTTCAGCGTCTATCCAAATGTGTATTCCCCCTTTGAGGGTTGAAAATGTAAAATCATATGTATTAGAGGGTGGAAAATTAATTAAATTCCCTCGTTTGTAAAATTAATTAATTTTTCTGGAAAAATACTATTAAATCCTAAGCCAGAAAATTAATTAATTAGAGTCAAGATCAATTGTCTTAGGAAAATTAATTCTCCAAGTGGAAAAATTCGTGTGTCTGAAAGGAATCATTTTTAAATATCCTCCACCAAGGGAATATTGTATTTTTCAAAAAAAATTAGACCCTTGGACCTTGTGGTTAAGTCAAAGTCAAAGTTTTGAGGAAATTAGCTCAAAATAATTAATTTTGAGCTAATTAAAATGGAATTAAATGTTAAATTCTAAAATTCCTCAAAAATAAAAAATCAAGGGCCAAGATTATTTTGACAAAGATTAAAGAAACTAGTCGTTATTTTTCCACTTGGAGGATTTATCTATAAATTAGAGAGTTAGTTGAGTCTCTAGTCATCTTGATCTCTAGCTAGAATTGCTGTTGAAGCATTTTGTAAACTATTGTCCCGCTGGGAACTATTTTTTCTACTATAATAAAAGACTTTGGGGTGCAACTCAAGGTGTTCTTGCTCATTGATCTATGGTATGTATTGACTACTAGCTTCCTATATAGTGCTTTATTTGATTATTTTGAGATAATACAGTGTTTGCAGGTACTCAATACTTGGTATCCAAGTTCACAGACTATGGGCAAGGATCATTTTTCTTGGATCCTTTGTTTTTATATGGTGGATTAAATCTTCGCTTGGGCTATAGTGAGCATAAATTTTCTGAAGCTTTTTAGCCATTCTTCAAAGGAAAAATATTTTCTCAAAATTCATTTAAAAACCCTTGTATAATTTGTAAAATAATTTTTTTTAAATGTAAATTATTTTTTTAACTTGGGTTGGGGTTTTTAGATTTATTTTGTATATATTCTATGTTCCACCAAGACTCTGGTGCGGTGAGATGCGGGTGCAGGAGATGCACAGGGGAGACGTGTGGGAGTACCCTCAAATTTTAGGGAAATTTAGGGGGTGCAGGGTGGACGTCGGGATATATATATATATACATATCAAGTTCATATTCAATAATGAAAGCATAAATAGACTAATAGTAATAGTACATACATTGATCTACACATAAAATTTAAATTCATAATTGAATTAAATAATGACATACATTGATCCATCCTCATGATTCATTTTGATACATACATCATTCATCCATACCATGAGATACAATAATAAAATTCAATAATGAAATATTCAAATACATTGATCCATATCTTTCATCATTATATAATCTACATTGATTTAAAAATTAAATTCATCATTCATCATTCTAGAATCTATATTAAAATTTAAAAACAAAATAGACTAGTATATTACTATATACTAAATACTGAAGTTTGAACACTAAAATAGTAAATTACTAAATTCAAAATTGATATAACTCAAAGTCTCTAACTCAAAAATAGTTAAGAGTAAGGAGTCAATAATCTGCTTGAGGTCATTAATATCTAGTGCCACACAGTTAAAACTAAAAAGTAAAAATGGACAATGAGGACTAAATATAAAATTAACATCAAGGAGTCAATCTCAATGATTGGTCCTATACATTACGTGTTATTAGACAAATTCGAGGGGGGATGCATCTCCCATCAATACGGGACACCCAGAAGTGCCCCTTTTGGGGAGTTGCATCCCCCAAAGAGGACGCCCAGAAGTACCCCTTTTGAGGGGGGCGCCCAGAAGCACCCCTTCTAGGGAGTTGCGTCCCCCACGCTAGGGAAACGCAACCCCCAGCGTCTCCACACGACTCCCCAAAAAGGGTGAGTGTGGAAACGCACCCCCAGACGTCTCGGGTACGTGGGGTGAGAGGGGTGCGTGCACCCAACCCAGGGGGACGCATCCATGTGGAACACCCCCTGGGACTCCCCGCGACTCCCCAAAAGGGGCGAGTGGGGAAACACACACCCCCAGACATCCCGTGTGCGTGGGTTGCGAGGGGTGCATGAACGCGACCCCAAGAGACGCGTCCCTGTGAACACTGTAATATATTTGGGATTTGGGTGTTGTATTTTTAGTTTATGCAAGTTGGATCAAGGGATCAATTGAAGGAAGAGCTAGATCTAGGCCCTTGAAGGTAAGATCTAGTCTTTAGACAATTTTGCAGGCTATTCACTGAAGATTTGGCGGCAAAATTTAGATCCGAAAAAAAAATTTTGAAACAAGGATTTTTATTTCTAAGCCTCTCAGGCCTAGATCCATCCTCCACAGCCCTTGCGTCAACCCCTACGACCTTTGCGTCAGCGTTCTTCCCCTTGCGTCAGCATTTTTCATCCCTATAGGGATGGTCGTAAGGCTTAAAGGCCTCCTCCTTCTCCCTCCTTCCCTGCACAGAGGTTTTAGCCCTTCTCAGGGCTAGTCGTAGCCTTTTGGGGCCTCATCCTCCCTCTGGAAGGCTAGACGGCTGCCCTTGACGGTTTGTCATGGCCTTTTGAGGCCTAAAACCCTAGCGTCCTCCTTTTCAGATGCTTTTCTGCCCTGCGTAAAGCCTATGAGGCTCCTCCTCCTTCAGTGTTGACTTCTTGTGGCCTTTTCCAGCCTTGTTGACCCCTGATCTATCATCGCAGCCTCCTTATCCCCAAACGTTGGCCTTCCTTGGCCTCCTTTGCCCTAATCTGCCCTAAAACCCTTTTGTGATTTTTCAGCACTGAATACTTCGTGGTTTCGCAGCTTGAAGGTCTCAAAACTTGTTTTTTTCAAGCAGCAACTTGATCCTAAAGTTTCAACAAATTTTGACCAAGGGTTCTTCAAGGCCTTGGGCCTAGGGTTTGACCTCTAAACCCTAATTTTATCTTTGTTTTATTATAGAAGTCAAATCATTAATGATTAAGCCCTAAAATCACATGTTTAATGGTTAACATCACTTAAAATTGCAAAATCTAAATTTTCGTAAGTTTTGGCCACTTGGACACTTCAGATCTAGCCTAAATCTAATTTTTAAGCTTGCTAGAATTTACTACATAACTGAAAATTTTCATATCTGAAAATTTCTGCAACATACACTTAAATTGGATCAAACAACTAAAATTCAATTTTAGTGAATTCTTGTTATTTTTGGACATTTTGGGCATTGTCTTAAACATTGCTAGTTGGTTGATCTGTTACTACTTCATTGTTGTATTAAATATATCAATTCTTAAATTTGTTGAATCATACTCTCTAGAAACACAAAAAATTGCATTTTTCAAGTTTCAGTGCAATTTTGCTATTTTTAGGCATATTGGTCATTCATTCATGGTATCGTTGACTTGTCGATCTGTCATCTACTTGCTGATGTAATAAATATTTCAAATCTGAAAAATTTGCTGAAAACATACATTAAAGGCCCCAATACCTCTGATTTTCCAGTTAACTAAATTTACTTGGCAATTAGGCATATTTTTTGTGATATTAGGCAAGCATAAGCATTGTTGACTTAGCATTTCCTTACTGATATCATAGCATTAATGAATGCTGAATTTTCTAAAGTGATACTGCTGATTTGACTATTGGGATCTAATACTTGTGTGGCTTGCTCTAAGCTTTACAAAAAATTTTGAATTTTGCACTAAAGAGCACTCCTTCAGTTAAGTTTAGAGTCTTTGATCTTGTGGAATCTAATTGGCAAAGATCATTGGATAATTGTTTAAATCTTAAGAAGCTTGACATCTTGATTGTTTATCTTAAGTGTATAAAATCTAACAACGGGATTCAATCTGATCTTGTAATGTACTAAAACAAAATATTGCATCCTTCTACAATTTGCGGAAACAAAATTTGATTGCACAATCACATAACAAGTAAGAGAAAGAAATCAATTGATTGCATAACACAAGATGTATCTAGGGAAAGTACACTGCCTAAACACCTGCTATTTGTATATTGCATAAAGTCAAGATCATGAAACAATACAATGCTATTTCCCTTCCTGAGAAACCTCTGCACTCTGTTGACTATCTCACTCTGATCCTGGCACTGATCTAAGCAAGTTTGGTCCAATATTTAACCTTTTGCTTGCCTAGGCTTGGTTTGCCTTCCTTACACAAACCAATAGATGGAGCATAGAGAGAGGGCCCACGTAGACCACATGGAGGGACTGCGCAGGCCAAGATGGAGCACGTGGCAAAGGGAGGCAACGTTGGAGGAGGTGAGCTTTAGGGTTTGAGAGAGGCTAACGCTATATAGAGAGGAGAGCCTCCTCATTTTGATCATTCGATGTTTAAGATATTGAGCTGGTCATTTCGACTTCTTGAGCACGCTGGTTGTTTAGCTAGTCTGCAGCACTGTTTAGTGCACCGAGTGTCTTCGTTCGAAGATCTCACCCTCAGCCCCGGGGGACTTCGAGTGCCTGCTCGGGTGAGGTAGTTCCATCATTATTTTGCAGGAGGATTGGTGTTTAGCTTTTGCGGAGGAGCAGGGTATTCATAGACTATGCAGTCTTGAGAGGGAGGACGTAGTCCATTTCTAGGGAGCTCCAGATTGGGTTCTTTTTTTGGTGGTTTCGAGTTGTGAGATTGAGCAATGGGCCAGCCCTTGCTATTTGGAGGATTTTGGCAGAGTTTGAGGCAGCATCTTGGTGGTTTCCATTCAGCCTCAGTGCAGAGCCTTGGCGGATAGCGTAGATCCTCAAGGGGGTGATTTCCGGGGGTTGGTCATTTCAGAAATGCTTTTTGGGCTTTTCTGGGTTTTGTGAGTAGAGGCGGATACCAGAGTTTCATCTCATTCTGAGGAGGGGAGCAGCCCCAAATCCTCATTTTGTTCCAGCAGTAGCAGCTACACCGCAGTTTTCCAGCAGCTTGGATGCAGATCAGAGAGCAGCCATTTCCTTGCCATTCTGAGAGTATTTCTTCACTTGCCTTGAGCAAGTCTAGGTGCCATCACTCTGATCACCTATTGTACTCACTTATATTTCTCAATATAATAAAATGGCTTAGCATTCTCTCTATGTTTCTAGAGTATTTGTTACATGTTTTATATATGTTATTGTATGCTTGCACTACTGTTATTTTTCTCTCTTTGAGCATTCCAGTTACTATACCACTTGGTATGTTTTCCCCATACTCTTAGACAGAGTCTGGAAAGCGCCAGGTAGCCTCCAGATATCACCCTCTTCTCGGAGGTGAAATATCTGGTAAATGCCCTCCCAGTCCATCTCTGGTTGGAGTTTGCTTGTGTTTGAGAGATATCCCTGAAATGGGATATTACAGTGTTATCAGAGCATAGTTCTGGCTCAGCCTATGGAGCTAGTTGTCTATGACACTGGGGAAAAATCCTACATTTGCTACAGAGGCAGGAAGTACAGAGATATTGAGCGTAGGTTGGAGAACACCTACGGAAAGGGTGACTGCATTCAGGTGGTGGACGCAGAACAGGAGAAGCCTGTGATAGACGCAGAACAGGAGGAGCCTATGGTAGACGCAGAGCAGGGAGCACCAATGGTAGATGACAGTGATGCAAAACAGTTTGGGAAAGCACTCCTCAAATCAATGCAGGATCTGGCGAGGCAGATCGAGGTGATGGGGCAGAGATTCACCGCTGTGGAGGCTAGACAGCGTGAAACCCCAAGGCGTTTCCAGATTGGTGAGGGATCAGGTACATCCCCCCATTTTTCGAAGCGTATTGCCACTCAGAGTGATGCTACCTAGCACCAAGCATCACATGCACCCACACATTCCGCTATGCCCATTTTTCTGGGGGCAGACACAGGAGCAGGAGCCAGACCCTGGCCACATGGGTGACTATTTTGTTGAGTATCAGGCATATGGGCAGGAGTTCAAGGATGCTCTTTCATTCAGAGATTTTGTTCAGCTCCAGCGGAATAGCAAACCCCGCGACCATCACAGAGGGCACCGGCATTATCATGATGGGGACACCCAGCGTACAGCGAGCCAATTCCATTTGCCTACGTTTGATGGTTCATCAAACAGTTCGGCAAAGTCTTGGGTGGAGAAGCTGGACATATATTTCCAGCTCAACCAGATGGCAGAGATGGAGGCCATCAAGGTGGCCACGCTACATTTGGATGGTGAGGCCCAGGATTGGTGGTTCCATGGGATGGTGACACTCGGGCATTCGACAATGACCACATATGCTGAGTTCACACGGAGACTGATAGAGAGATTTGACCAGAGGGATCCGGAGGAGCACTTTGTTGAGCTGACGAGGCTCAAATAGACCGGGAGCCCGGAGATGTATATTGCAAATTTCCTGAGGGTTTCAGTGATGGTGCCAGATCTATCCGCAGCACGGATGATCTACATGTTTGTTGAGGGGTTAGCAGAGCCACTTTGGGGTCAAGTCAGATCCACTAGACCAGCCACACTCCAGGACGCCATTGGTAGGACCCGGGATTTGTAGGACGCCTTGCCCAAGACTAGGACACCTTACCCCCAAAGACAGGTTTTCCAGCCAAAGGGGAAGGATGTGAGGATTCCGCCTCCAAAGGGGAATCAGGGTAGGGGACAGATAGATGATGATGCCAGGAGGGAGTTGAAGAAGAAGAGGTTGTGCTTTACTTGTCAGGAGCCATGGGCGCCAAGACACAGATGTGCTGCTGGCAAAGCACATTTTATTGAGGTCTTCTCTGAGAGCAGCTGGGAAGAGGATGAGTATGAGGATGGGGAGGCAGGAGACAGTCAGACAGCACAGGATCATTTGCCACCTCCACCTCCAGGAGCAGGAGGTGCAGCTTTTGCACCCGCAAGGGGGACCCTTGCAGCATTGCGAGGAGTACCCAAGTATTTGATGTTGCGTGTTCAAGGGACAGTACGAGGGCAGCGAGTTTCAGTTCTAGTAGACAGTGGGGCAACCCACAACTTCATCGATGCGCAGATGGTTGAGCGGAGAGGCATACGGACAGAGAGCTTCGATGGATTTTCAGTGTTGGTCCCAGGAGATCAAACGATGCAGTGTGCCCGATATGTTCCTGAGTTGGCAGTGACGATGGGTACTTACACAGTGACCGACCACTTTTTCGTGGTCAACATACCAGATACCAATGTGGTATTGGGTCTACAGTGGCTGATTACTCTGGGGAAGGTCACCATAGATTGGGAGGCCTTGGAGATGGAGTGGGATGATAAGAAAACTGGGAAGCATGAGAAGATCCGTGGGATGCACACTTACCCACCTCAGATTGTTTCAGCTCACCGGACGGAGGCAGACTTCCGGAAGGGAGACATAGAGTGGGCAGTAGAGTTGCGCACCTCAAAGGCAGGGACTACCGGGTAGACCGTCCATCCTGATATACAGGCCATCCTTGACAGGTATGACACGGTGTTTGGGGATATACCACCAGGCCAGCCACCAGATCGGGGGTTTGAGCACACTATTGAGCTAGAGCAGGGTATCCAGACCGTTATTACCACACCCTATAGGCATCCCAAGGCTTATCGGGACAAGATTGAGCGGGCCATCCAGGAGTTGCTGGCTCTTGGACACATTCAACCAAGCACCAATCCTTTTGCTTCTTCTGTGGTGTTGGTGAAGAAAGGACGGCACATTGAGGATGTGCATTGATTACAGGGCCCTAAATAAAAAAGACCCTGAAGAACAGGTACCCGATACCGAGGATTGATGAGCTTATGGATGAGTTGAGGGGAGCACAGTTCTTCTCAAAGATTGATTTGAGATCCGGGTACCATCAGATTCGCGTGAGGGAGCAGGACGTTCCCAAGACTGCTTTCAGGTGTCATTATGGCCACTTTGAGTTCTTGGTTATGCCTTTTGGGCTAACCAACGCTCCAGCTACTTTCCAGTCTTACATGAACCATATCTTCCACAGTCATCTGAGGAAGTTTGTGCTGGTCTTTTTCGATGATATACTGATATATAGCAGGACTTGGGAGGAGCATCTCCAACATATAGAGGCAATGTTGCATATCTTGGAGGAGCAACAGTTTTATGTTAAGCTCTCCAAGTGTGAGTTTGGATTGACGGAGATGTTGTATTTGGGACACATCATAGGAGTGGACGGAGTGAGGGTTCACGGGGAGAAGATTAGGGCCATCAGAGATTGGCCGGAGCCGAGAAACGTGATAGAACTTCGAGGATTTGTTGGCATCTGCACATATTACAGGAAGTTCGTCAAGAGTCTCTCTCAGCTTGCTGCACCCCTTACAGATTTGACGAAGAAGGGGGCATTCAGTTGGTCAGATACAGCGCAGCGGGTCTTTGACAGGCTCAACGAGGTTATGAGCAGCTGCCCAGTGCTTGCATTGCCAGATTTTACGCAGCCTTTTGTTTTGGAGTGTGATGCGTCAGGAGAGGGGATCGGCGCAATTTTGATGCAGAGAGGCCACCCTATAGCCTATGAGAGCTGGAAGCTCCTTCCTCATGAGCGGTTGTATCCTATATACGACAAGGAGATGCTGGCCATTATGCATGCGTTGGCCAAATTCCGACAGTACTTGGTGGGTAACAGGTTCAGGGTGAGGACTGATCACAACAGCCTCAGGTTCTTTTTGGAGCAGAAACAGCTACAGGAGAGGCAGCAAAAGTGGATCAGTAAGATCTAGGCTTATGACTTTGACATTGAGTATGTCAAGGGGAAGAACAACGTGGTAGCTGATGCACTTTCACGTAGACCATCCACGTTGTCTCTGATGAGTTTGGATACAGATTGGAGGGCTCGACTCTTGGTGGAGTACTCCAAGGACAGATTTGCCTGTGAGGTTCTGGATGGTCAGGTGACAAATGATAGGTACAAGGTGATAGATGAGATCATCTACTACAGAGATAGGATCTTCTTGACTGAGGGCTCCCAGCTCAAGAAGAAGATACTTCAGGCATCACATGACTCACCATTGTCCGACCATCAGGGGTTTACCAAAACCTACCGGACCATCAGAGAGAGGTTCTCTTGGAAGGGCCTCAAGGAGGACGTGCTCCAGCATATCAGGGAGTGCGAGGTTTGCCAGAGGAACAAGGCAGAGATAAGCCATCTCGCAGGTTTATTGCAACCTCTACCCATTCCGAAGGGGAAATGGGAGAGAATTTCGATGGATTTCATCATAGGATTGCCCATGGTGCAGGGCAAGGATTGTATATAGGTCGTCGTTGATCGGCTGATGAAGTATGCACACTTTTTTCGCCATATCCGCACATTATTCAGCAACACAAGTGGCAGAGCTGTTCTTCAGAGAGATCTTCAGGTTACATGGTCTTCCCAAGACCATCATCAATGATAGGGACAGCCGCTTTATGGGCGGATTTTGGCAGGAGCTTTTCCGGCTGGTCAAGACAGAGATGACACCGAGTACCAGCTACCACCCACAGACAGACGGGCAGACAGAGATAGTTAACAAGTGGCTGGAGGGCTACTTGCATAACTATGTTAGTGGGCAGCAGAGAGCGTGGCAAAAGTGGCTGCATCTAAGGGAGTATTGCGACAACAACACACATCACATGTCCATCGGTATGTCTCCGTTTTATGCTTTGTATGGATACCATTCTTTATCTTTTGCTGATGTGATGTTTGGTGCTAGCAAGGCTCCGAGAGCCAAAGAATGGATCCAAGAGAGTCAGGACATTCTCCGAGCTCTCAAGGATAACATGGCTACAGCACAGAACCAGCAGAAGCTGTATGCTGACAGGGGTCGGATGGAGAGACAGTTCGAGGTAGGGGACTTGGTCTACCTACGTTTGCAACCGTACCGACAGTCGTCACTAAAGCAAAAGGGAGCTGAGAAGCTCAAGCCTCGTTTTTATGGGCCATACAGGGTGATACGCAGGGTTGGACAGGTTGCTTATGAGTTGGAGCTACCCCAAGGCAGCAAGATTCATAACATTTTCCATGTATCATGCCTGAAAAAGGCATTGGGGCAGCAGGTGACAGTGACAGAGGAGCTACTACCAACAGATGATGAGGGGCATTTGGTGTTACAGCCAGAGGCCATTATTGATACCAGGGAGAGGCAGCTGCAGAACAGGACAATCCGGGAGTTCTTGGTGAGGTGGAAGAATTTGCTGGATGAGGATGCCACTTGGGAGAGTGAGAAGATCTTGCAGCATCCATCACTACAGTTGCTTGGGGTCAAGCAACATTTTGCCGGGGGAGACTGTAATATTCCCAATTAGCAATGGCTAATTGGAATATTCGATTTTGGTCAATTTTGCCTTATGTAGTTATATTATAAATAAAAGTGAGTAGAGGGGGTCATAACTCACTCAAAAATAAAAAGTGCACTCCCTAGTAGACACACGTTGTAACTTAAGTGAGCCAAGGGGGCCAAGAGACCACGTAGAGAGGGGGCCCACATAGACCACATGGAGGGACTATGCAGGCCAAGATGGAGCATGTGGCAAAGGGAGGCAACGTTGAGGAGGTGAGCCTTAGGGTTTGAGAGAGGCTAACGCTATATAGAGAGGAGAGCCTCCTCATTTTGATCATTCGATGTTTATGATATTGAGCTGGTCATTTCGACTTCTTGAGCACACTGGCTGTTTAGCTAGTCTGCAGCACTGTTTAGTGCACCAAGTGTCTCCGTTCGGAGATCTCACCCTCAGCCCCGATGGACTTCGAGTGCCTGCTCGAGTGAGGTAGTTCCATCATTATTTTGCAGGAGGATTGGTGTTTAGCTTTTACGGAGGAGCAGGGTATTCATAGACTGCGCAGTCTTGAGAGGGAGGATGCAGTCCATTTCTGAGGAGCTCCGGATTGGGTTCTTTTTTTGGTGGTTTCGAGCTGTGAGATTGAGCAAGGGGCCAGTCCTTGCTATTTGGAGGATTTTGGCAGAGTTTGAGGCAACATCTTGGTGGTTTCCATTCAGCCTCAGCGCAGAGCCTTGGAGGATAGTGTAGATCCTCAAGGGGGTGATTTCCGTGGGTCAGTCATTTCAGAAATGCTTTCTAGGCTTTTCTGGGTTTGGTGAGTAGAGGCGGATTCTAGAGTTTCATCTCATTCCGAGGAGGAGAGCAGCCCCAAATCCTCATTTTGTTCCAGCAATAACAACTACATCGCAGTTTTCCAACAGCTTGGACGCAGATCAGAGAGCAGCCATTTCCTTGCCATTCTGAGAGTATTTCTTCACTTGCCTTGAGCAAGTCTAGGTGCCATCACTCTGATCACCTATTGTACTCACTTATATTTCTCAGTATAATAAAATGGCTTAGCATTCTCTCTATGTTTCTGGAGTATTTGTTACATGTTCTATATATGCTATTGTATGCTTGCACTACTGTTATTTTTCTCTCTTTGAGCATTCCAATTACTATACCACTTGGTGTGTTTTCCCCATACTCTTAGACAGAGTCTGGAAAGGGCCAGGTAGCCTCCAGATCTCACCCTCTTCTAAGAGGTGAAATATCTGGTAAATGCCCTCCCAGTCCATCTCTGGTTGGAGTTTGCTTGTGTTTGAGAGATATCCCTGAAACAGGATATTACAGTTATAGAAACCACATATTATTATTCTATTGTAAGTGGTTGAGCTACAGACTAACTTCATTTTTTTCCATGGTTGGATTCTTAGGGAAAACCCCTCTAGGCCTAGTTGAACAACTTGTATGAGGGGGAAGTCAAGGGGCAAGCAATTGTGAGGACTTATCTTTTCTCTTGGAAGATTAGAGTTTTATGGTAGAGTAACCATTGATTCTTGCTCCTGGAAATAGTCACTAGAGGGCAGATCTGCCCAATAGGAAGGGATTAGGTGTGAGGGTGATTACCATGCCTACCTCCTTGATGTAATATTGAATATTGGGGGATTTATTCTATTGCAATGACAAATTTGGTGTGGAAAATGTTATGGTTTGCCTTATTCTTAAGTAATAACATAATATTTGGTTGGATTGTTCATTCTCTAGAAGGATGCTTTACCTCATCCTCCTGCTTATAAACTCTTGTTTCATTTTCCTTCATTTTTCATGGTTACACATTACATTTTGGCTAAAAATTCATGGTGGTTGTGATGCATCTTGTATAAGGGTTCTCATGTACTCAAATATAACCTGAAAGTACCCTTGAACAAGCCATGGTACATTAGTGTCTGGCTCTGCTATGTCTTCCCCACATAACTTCAGATCCTCTTTGTTTATATTCCTTGACTTTATAACCCTTTGGATTGGCACTGAACTTGGTAACCCACCATCCACTTAAATCTAAAGTTTATCATATACCTTCTAGGGATACCCTACCATAAAGCACCAATCCATTTACCCTCGATTAGGACACAACCATGATTTTGTAACCAAAATTATAAAAACATGTGCTAAACCATCATGCATCACAAAATTGTTAAAGCAAAAACCATGTGTCGAAAACCACCAAAAACGGATGCAAAAAACATCTCAAACATTTTTTTTAGCAGACAACAACCCCCCTATGACCCCTGCCCCCTTGCTATGCTCACACAACATACAATACATGGGGTTAGTCATGCAAAGAATATAACACATACCCAACAAAGAGATGTAGCTCAATTAAAAGTTTCATCTCAAGATGAAAGTCCATCCTTTGGGTCATTTGAGGATTTCGTTACCATGAGACATCCCAGCTAATGAGGACAACTAGAAGTTGTAGAACCCATGACACAGTGTGAAAAACAAAGCAACTATTCATTATCTTTAGGAGAGATTACAGACTATATTGAAGAACATTCCAAGTCTAGAAGAGGGGTGACCCCTTTTATTGGGGGAAATTGGCTGCCATGTTTATTTTATCGTTGTTATTTTGAGAGGCACTTGATCTACAAAGGGAGGGTTTCACCATTCGAGGAGTTAGTTAAGGCACTTGTGTTATTATATATAGTAGATCTGGTCAAAGAAGTATAATCTATGAGAACATTCTAGTCTTTTGGGAGTTGCTTATCATTGGACGATGAACCCCCTTCCCCTACTCTTTTGGAGGGCACTGAGCATAGAAGATGACAAAATGCAAAAAGGAAGGATAAAATATAATCTCCAAAGCTTATTGAAGAACCTAAATGGAGGAACGTTTGGCTTTCAAGGATACCTTTTAATGGTTGTGAGATAAAATACTCCCAAATTTAGAACTACCAAACATATCTTCTCATTGGCGAAAATTATGGATTTAGAAGTGATCAATATTAGTTATTTCTTCTTAGAGAATGTTGAGGATCTAGAAACCACATATTATTATTCTATTGCAAGTGGTTGAGCTAGACACTATCCTCATTTGTTTTCCATGCTTGGATTGATAGGGGAAACCCCTCTAAGCCTAGTTGAACATCTTGTAGGAGGGGGGAGTCAAGGGTCAAGCAAATGTGAGGACTTACCTTTTCTCTTGGAAGATTAGAGTTTTATGGTAGAGTAACCATTGATTCATTCTACTAGAAATAGTCACTAGAGGGGAGATTTGCACAATAGGTAGGGATTAGGTGTGAGGATGATAACCCTCCCTACCTCCTTGATGTAATTTTGAATAATGGGGGAGTTTTAATGCTGTAATGATGTTGGAAATATTGAGAGGGGCGGTGAACCAATGTTTCTTTTCAATTGTTATTTTTAACAGTTAGATCACTTATATTTAGAACACAAAATGAACAATGATAGAATAAATACTTTTATTAGCTTCTTCTTTACAATAAATCAAGTACAATATATGTAGGGCTCCAACCCTAGATGGAGACACCAATCTTCAATCTCCCAGGCTCCAACCTATATCTCGCCAAGCACCATCTTGGACTTCCCAAGGCACCAATCTTGTCAATTTGAGGCACCAACCTCTAAGGCTCCAACCCTATCTTTGTTACAGGCTCCAACCTAGTTTCTTGAGGACTCTTATCCTCTAGGGCTCCAACCCTATCTTCCAAGGCACCAACCTTGTCTCTATAAGGCTCCAACCACATGGGCTCTAACCCTCAGCTTCACTTCGTCAAAATGTGTTTGGTTATTCTTCACGGTTCCCAATGAATTCTTCAACAAGCCCTATCAATCTTCAGCAATGCCTTCACTTAGTCTCCACGTCACTTCATCAATGACAACCTTGTTCTTCACAAGAAGGTGTCTCCATTGTTCTTCATGGTAACCAAAAAAAAGATCTCCAAGGTCACCTCATGATGGTTAATGCATCATGTACTTCAATGTTGTTTCCAAGATCAATTAAGACTTCTCAATAAAATGTCTTCAATCTGGAACCTTCTTCAAGGTCGCTCCACAAGGGCGGCTTCAATCAAAGTCTCCAAGAATGTCTTCAAGCTAACCTTTAAAAAGGTGTCTTCAATACTCCTTGCCCAAACAAGATATCTCTCCACGGGCTCCTTAATAGATGCTCCAAAACCCTTCACTGTCAATATAGGTCTCCACCACTGATCTTGATGTTACACAATAAAAAATCACTAATCTCTATCCTTGGTGTTGTAAGTATTTCTTCACCGTAGGTTTCACAATCTGAATCTGGGAGGTAATATTGGGTTTAATTCCTCCTTGTTGACTGCTCAAGTTTTCACCTAAGAAGTCTTCCCAAAATCTACTTCAAGAGACCTCCAACTACGTGACTGTCCAAGGCTCCAAAAACTTCTTTGTTCATGCTTCCAAAATTACCACTGTCCAAGCTTTCAATTCTTCATAATACCTTCATTGTACAGCACCGAGGTAACTGTTATATAACTACATATGTATTAATTCATAAAACTATCCAATCTGAGCTCAAAAGAGGACATTGTAACTTTAGGCTCACTGTAGTCAACGATTTGAACTGCTTTTGACACCACAGTTTAGAGATTCATCACAAAAGAGCACACCGAAGTCCTGTAGTCTTGATCTGAGATTGTAATAAGGTTCGAAGTCTTGTAGCTATGTTGAGACTCCAAATATAACAAGGTCTGAGCCTATGTCCTGAAGCTATACCACAATACCGAGCCTTTATAACACTTGATCCAAGCGTTGGTTTAAGATAATCATTATTCAGTATGACACTTGGCACCAAGCAGAAAAACAATTCAGCAGATCTGAGGTTATAATACTATGACTCCTCGGTTTGCTGGGCTTCACAAAAGTCCACAAATGACTGGCACAGGTTCGGTCTCCAAAGGTTGTTGTAGCACACCACAGAGACTTGTCCGAGCTTCTAATCAGTCCAAGACTTAGTTTCAGGAAGTATGCGCCTTTTCTGAGAGTCCTCACAGAAATTTTAATGCAGTTTAGTGATCTTTAAGCCCAAACAAATTTCAAAACAACTCCTTCTTTCGTCCTTAAGCTTCTTTCTTCGGTGTCTTAGTTGTTGTACCTTGTCTTCTGAGATATCTTCAATGAAATTCCTTAGTCAAATGAACAGTCTAAGCCTCCTTTTTATATGAGTTGGATGTCAAGATGAAGGGACACGTCTTTCTGGAGGTAGGCCGACATGTGTAAGAGAGTATTGGTCGGCTAGCAATTAAATATATATTTCTTAACTTAAAAGTCCATTATCTCATCAACCACCGAGAGTTTGGGGGTGTTGATATTTTGTGGATTTGGGGTAGCATCGGTTGTGCTCTAGCTCCCAAATTTTGTGGAGCGACTAGAGTACACTTGATCTACAAGACCCAGAAAGGGATTTGGGAAATTTCATCTGGTTTGGGAGATATTTAATTAATTCATTATTTTAATGTATTTCCTAAGTCTAAACTTAGGAAAATGAAATAATTAAAGTTAATTAAATTAAACATGTGATGAAATTGTCTTAAGTCACACACATCAAGCTTTCTTTTAATCTTAGCCATTGATTCAAGATCTGCTCATGGTCGTTGGTTTCCCAACAAGAAAAGTATAAAGGAAAGGCTTGGGTTCATTTGGAAACACACAAAGAGGCAAAGCACTGAAGCTAAGCTGAGATTCTAGGGCGGGTTTGCTAAGAGCTGCAGAGGGGATTTTAGACAAAGGGGATGATCTGATCCCGGTGTCTAGAATCAGCAAGAGACAGAGATCAGCTCAGAGAGGCAGCGCAGAGAAGCAGGAGAAGCAGCGGCAAATAGGGCAGCAGCTACGCAGCGCAGAGGCAGCTTCAGCTACGCAAGTGTTGCGCAGTCCCTCCCAGGGCAGCGTAAGTCAGCTGGAAACCCTCAGGGGTTACGCAACGACCCTTAGGGGCAGCGTAAGGACTGTGTCACCTAGTCTGGGGTAACAGCCTTTCCAAGCCAGTGCTGAGGGACGCAGGGGCTTTAGGGGCAGCGCTGGGGTTTCTAGGGCCTACTTTTGCCGAGTTCTGTAAATCTTGTTTGAGGGTGTTGATCAGTCATTATTTTGGCTTCAGAACAGCCGATGAGTTGCAGATCTATTTTATCTTTGTCGAGTTTTCCAGATCTAGAACCCAGATTTGTTGTCTTCAGAAAACTCTTAATAATAAAACCCTCCAGCAGCCAGCAGACCGGTTTTCCCGCATTAGGTTTTTTCGAGGACTATTTTTCCAGAAAATCACTGTGTCATTTTGTCTATATGTGCATGTACTTTTTCTAGATTTGAATTGGTGAAAGTCGGTTATGTGTTTTTTTTCGATATTAATCTGAAATTTCCAGTTAATAACTTAATTAAGTAGGAGGAGCATAACCAGATCTAACAGTAGATTTCTGCATAATAGTAACATTCAGAAATTTTCACATGGTATCAGAGCAATTGCAGATCTAGGAGGGTCACCAGCAGAAGACTGAAGGTTCTTGCTGCAGAAAGCAGCAGAAGGGCAGATCTGAAGGGACAGCGTAGTTTTCAGAGAGGCAGAGTTATGTAAAGGGCAGGGTGACGCAGTCTAACACTGTCTCCCAGCCAGCTCAAGCACTTACTGCATAGAGGCAGCATAGAGGCAGCGCTAGGATTGTCAAAATCCAGCCAGTGTGATGCAGATCTGAAGTTGTCAAATCCAAAAGAGCCTGAAGCACAGCTGCAAAAATTCAGTAGGTACTGGTGGGGTTAAAATTATGAAGTTTTCAGATTTTTAGCCTAAGCACTAATGACAAAGAGCGAGAGGAGATCAGCTTCTCAGAGAGTTTCTAGCCAAAGAAACTTGCAAATTGATCAGAGGATCAAAGAGAGCTGAATCATTGTTGATTCGGCAGATTTCCAAGAAGGGAACTCAGTTGTCAGAGGGAGTAGAAGGTGCCTATTTCGCCAAGAGCCTTAGATCCAGTTCTCTAGCAAAGAGAAAGAAAGCTCTGATACATTTCTGAGCAGATGGCTCCTCATGGACTGCGTGATTAGGACAGATTGGATGGCCTTTCCAACTTCTCAGTTTGGAAGGCTAGGATCCTGATAGTCCTAGAGGCATATCATCTAAGAGACCATGCAGAACAAACTCTGGCCACACCGACTCATGCAGATCTCCTAAGGAAGCATAATGAAGCTGTTGGGCATGCCAAGCGGCTGATCATGGATGGAATTAAGGACCAAATTGTCCCACATATAGCTGAAAAGAAGACAGCTAATGAGATGTGGAAGGCCTTAACTTCCCTATATGAGAGAAAGTCTGTCGAAAGGAAGATGTTGTTGGAGACTCAGATGCAGTCATTCATGATGACCAAGGGTGAAGACATGGAACATTTCCTCTTCAGATTGCAGTCAATCAGAGATCAGTTGACTGCAACGGGTGCTAAGGTGGAAGATGAGTTGATGGTCAGGACTGCTCTCAACACAGTCACAGATGAGTGAGAAACCTTTGTCCAAAGCATCTTGGGCAGAGTGGACCTCCCAGATTGGGACAGCTTGTGGGAAATTCTGCGTCAAGAAGAACTCCGCAGAATCACCAAGAAGCAGTACAGCTCTAGATCGAGCAAAGTGAAGAAGGAAGATGAAGAAGATGCAGCCTTGGCATCAAAGAGGCAGCAGGGAAAGAGAAGAAGGATCTGCCAAAGAACAAGTGCTTCCAGTGTTGTAAATTGGGACACTTTGCCAGCAATTGTCCTCATAAGAGAAAGGACAAGGAAGCTTCTTCTTCCAAGGTTGTTGTGGCGGATGATGAGTCAGAAGATGTGGAGTCATGAGCGCTCATGAACCACGTAAGTGGGGCGACATGGATCTGTAGAGGAGCTATAGAATGATGGCGGGATCCTTGAGCAGCTCATCTCTTGGATCACATCCGAGCTACGAGAGCCTTAAGACAGCAGCGGGACAAGTAGAGCAGTGGGTGCATAGATCACGGATGAAGTAGAGGCAGATCTGAAGGTTGGAAGGAGCAGTGCAGTGCAGATGCAGCAGCAGCATAGAGGCAACAGCGACATAGGGGCTGATGTGACTTCAGCAGCGCAGAGCAGAGCTGCAGCAACGTGGAGGCTTCAGGAGGATAGCACAGTACAACAGCAGTGTGAGAGATTTCAGCACAAGGGGCTGATGTGACTTCAGCAGTGCAGAGAGAGTTTCCTTACGCAATGCAGAGTTGTTGTTGTGCATCATCCTTCAGATGCCAGCACAGATCAGCAGCCTAGAGCTTCAGTGATGAAGATGCAGCCCAACTGACTTGTCTGTCAAAGATTGCGTAGGAGATTCAGTTGTTTCTTTCAACAACTGAAGTTGCAGTGCATCAAACCAGCAGTGGCAATGGCAGCATCATGGGCAGCAGTACAGAATGACAGCAGCAGTGCAGAGTTGAGTGGCAGCAGGCCAAGCATCAACAGCACAAGACCAATGCCCAAAATATTGTAATGCATAGTGTGATGTATTGCTAGAGCACACTCCTGATGCTAAGAGGGAGTGTTGAGATTTTGTGTATTTGGGGTAGCAACAGTTGTGCTCTAGCTCCCAAATTTTGTGGAGGGACTAGAGTACACTTGATCTACAAGACCTAGAAAGGGATTTGGGAAATTTCATCTGGTTTGGGAGATATTTAATTAATTAATTATTTTAATGTATTTCCTAAGTCTAAACTTAGGAAAATGAAATAATTAAAGTTAATTAAATTAAACATGTGATGAAATTGTCTTAAGTCACACAGATCAAGCTTTCTTTTAATCGTAGCCATTGATTCAAGATCTGATCATGATCGTTGGTTTCCCAATGAGAAAAGTATAAAGGAAAGGCTTGGGGTCATTTGGAAACACACAAAGAGGCAGAGCACTGAAGCTAAGCTGAGATTCTAGGGCGAGTTTGCTAAGAATTCTCAGAAAGTGTTTCAGCTGCAGAGAGGAGAGTTTAGATAAAGGGGATGATCTGATCCCAGTGTCTAGAATCAGCAAGAGACAGAGATCAGCTCAGAGAGGCAGCGCAAAGAAGTAGGAGAAGCAGCGGCAGAGAGGACAGCGACTGCGCAGCGCAGAGGCAACTTCAGCTACGCAGGTGCTACGTAGTCCCTCCCAGGGCAGCGCAAGTCCGCTGGAAACCCTCAGGGGTTACGCAGAGACCCTTAGGGGCAGCGTAGGGACTACGTCACCCAATCTGGGGTAACGCAGCCCTTTCCAAGCCAGCACTGAGAGACGCAGGGGCTTCAGAGGTTGACGCAAGGGCTTCAGGGGCAGCGTTGGGGTTTCTAGGGCCTAATTTTGGCTAAGTTCTGTAAATCCTGTTTGAGGGTGTGGATCAGTCATTATTTTGGCTTCAGAACAGTCAATGAGTTGTGGATCTATTTTATCTCTATCGGGTTTTCTAGATCTGGAACCCAAATTTGTTGTATTCAGAAAACTCTAAATAATAAAACCCTCCAGCAGCCAGCAAACCGGTTTTCCCGCATTGGGTTTTCCGAGGACTATTTGTCCAGAAAATCACTGTGTCACTTTGTTTGTGTGCATGTACTTTTTCTAGATCTAAATTGATGAAAGTCTATTATGTGTTTTGCTTCGATATTAATCTGAAATTTTCAGTTAATAACTTAATTAAGTAGGAGGGGCATAACCAGATCTAACAATAGATTTCTGCATAATAGTAACATTCAAAAAATTTCACAGGGGGCAAGTAAGGGCTCATTAGAAAGAGGAAAAAATCCTCTTTAAGATGGTCTAGGATTCATTGTGAAAGGCTGCCTCCAAGGTGCCAAAATTTATTTTTCTTTATAATTGTCCTTGAATTTTTATGTGCAGAAGGTGATTGGAGCAACAAGAGGTCATTAGGGCTTCTTCATTTTTATGACTCCAACTATGTCTTTATATTATTTCCACGCCATCATGAGGTCCTCCATGTAATCATATGCCACCAAATTATTTATCATAGTGTCATCATGTAATACTACAGCATTCATGTCATCATGTAATAGTGCAGTGATGTCACCAACCATATGTCATAGTGTAGTATCCATCAATTTGTTAGGACAAGGGTTTGTATATAAGGATTAGGGCTCCATACTTTGTCATTAGGCATCCTTATCAATCAAGAAGTGCTTGTCATCATGAGGAAGGACATTATTTGGGTTCTAGGCTTCTTCATCAAGAGTAAGAACATCATCATTGTTTTAGAGCTTCTTCATCAAAAGCAAGGTTATCTTCACGATTAGTTCAAAGACATTTAGGGCATTATGATTGGAACGAACAAAGTTCATACCTCAAGTTAAATACTCTAGAAGACTTGGAATATGTAGATCTCCATTGAAGAGACAATAATATATATATATTAAAAGTGTGAATGTGAATGATGATGATCAATGTTACAAATGAGGCCCACTTATATACCTAGGCAAGTGCCTCATCACAAAAGGTCATGTCCCAATAGACATGCCTCTTTAGTACTAATTTCTAATTAATTATGATTATTATCTTTTACATTACGTTCTATATATTTTACTCATAACATTGCCTTCCTCTTCGAAAAGCTTTGTCCTCAAAGCTTGTTGATGAAAGGGTTTGATCTCCTTTTCTGCTACGAATGTCTTCTCCTCTCGGGACAGTCATCCTTGTCGATACAAGTTGATATGATCCTCTAAGTGACAAACAAAATTGTCGCACTGAGAAGGGATCGGACCATCCTAGATCAATCTTCTGTGGAATCTTGCGGTGACTGACAACTTGTGATGAATTGTTATCACTAGACTCAGTTGTGCGCAATTCAATATTCTTCGGAACATCAGTTTGTTGTTTCTGTTCTGAATGGTACAGATACGTAATTTGATCGAGTTGTCTACTCTCATGATTCGAATGTCGATAGGGAACTTTTTTGGTTTGACTTTCCCTTACTAGGTGTGTGTCATTTTTTGGAATTACTTTAGGTTTCGATATTGTTGAGCTAGTTACAAAATCTTCACTTTGAATTTGCATCGTGGGGATTGCAACATCTGAGTGTGTTGTTCCTTCAACTGGCTTGTTTTCTTTTTGAGTTGTGATATTTACTAGATCGATGTTCATTTTTTCTTCAACTTGAATTTCTACGTTTGAAGATTTCGACTCTTCATTTTCAACAAGTTGTTGCACCTTGTTTTCCAACAACTTCTTATCCTTCTTAAGCTTCTTAATTTGCGTTAGTAATTTTTCGTTGTGGTCCTTGAGGCGAGTAACTTCTTCATTCTTGTTAGTGGTGATTTTGTCAATTTCCCTTTGCATATTTTGTATCGCTTTTTTACTTTCTTGAAGAATACTTTTGAGATATCTAATATGTCTTTCGACGTTACTGAATTCGGCTTTACTGTAACATCTTGTAGCATTATTTTTTTCTTTTCGTAAGAAAATGTCAAAAACTTATTTTTCTTATTTAGGATGAATGACCCTAGTGATTCCATCCAAGGCAAACCCAAAATTATATCACTATTGTTGCAAAATAAGGTTTTAACGGTGAATTGCAAGACAAAAGTATAGTCCCCAATACTTAGGTGTAGAATGCCTAAGTCGTATTGTTTGTCATTTGTGTTAACAAAATTCGTTTCAATTATATTTGATTCAGGGATCACTAATTGGTTAGCACATTCAGTACTAAGTTCTAACATAATTATTCTTTTGAGTAGAATCGACAAAGATGATAACCTCCTTTTCCGCAAGTGACCCTTTTATTTTAAATAGCGCACGACACACATACTATAAGTTTTAGGAAATCTTTCCTCTTTCATTTCCGATTTAGATTCAATTTCCTTTTCATCAGTGATTGATTCCATTTTCTCCGTTTGAATATTAAATAATTTTGCTTGACCTTAGAGTTTTAAGATACCCCTTTTTAATATTTAGAGTAACACTTATATATATATATATATATATATATATATATGAAATTTAATTTAATTATATAAATTAATAGATAAATTAATTGGATTATATAAATAATTAATTTAATCAATTTATATAAGTTAATTAATGAAATTTAATTAAGTTATATCTTTATAAACGTAATGTATATATGATTTATTTATTTATTTATTTTAATTCGATTTAACATATATACTAAGGTTGGGAAACTTTTACAAATACAAGTCACGACTATCTAAAAAGGCAGTTATCCAGAATAAGGTGACCAGTGGCGGAAGGGAATTGGGACCGAATGAATGAAAAGGTAGGATGGACTATGCAGAGCAAAGGGGCGTACGAGACTGGAGCGGAAGAACAATGACGATTAGCGACATCAAAAAGGAGAGCGGGTGACAAATGTGGTTGGAAAAACGACGGTAGTGGTGTTTGAATGCAGGGACGACAGTGGTGAATGGTAGTGGCTAATTGTAGGGGCAGTTTGGACAGCGAGAGTGCTAGTGATTAGTCGCAAGGGTGGTCTAGACGGCGGCAGTGGCAATGATTAGTTTCAAGGGCGGTCTAGACGACCATGCTTGCTACAACGGGTTCATTCGAAGGTGGCATTAGTGGCTTCAGACAACGGCGGTCGCACGCTGTGTGTAGTGGCCCGCGATGTTTGGTGGTTGCAGTGGTGTTAATGGTTGCAGAGAAATGCAGTGACAGCTTCAAAGAGCAATCGACTCCTAACAGTTGGTCAACGAGGACGTAGTTGGGATGTTTCAATGTTGACGCTGGAAGCTATGCAATGTGGACAATAGGGTTGCGAGCAATCGTCAGATATATATATATATATATATATATATATATATATATATATATATTATTTTTTTTAAATATTTATTTTTTCTGTTTAATTTTTTTAAATAAAATCTTTTTTTCTTTTTTTATTTTCTTTTTTCTTTTTCTTTTAATTATTTTTTTTCTTTCCCTTTTTTTGTGGCCAAGGGCCAATTGATGAAGAATGGAGAAACTCCAACTTGTGTAGTGAATGCTTCAATTATGATGACAACAACGTTGACGAATTTTAACGGTCAAGGACCTAGATTAGACTGGCTCTTGTGCAGCGGTGAGCGGCCAGAGGATCGAACAACTCTGATACCAAATGTAACGAACAAAGTTCGTACCTCAAGTTAAATACTCCAGAAAACTTGGAATATGTAGATCTCCAATGAAGAGACAATGATATATATATTAAATGTATGAATGAGAATGATGATGATCAATGTTACAAATGAGGCCCGCTTATATACCTAGGCAGGTGCCTCATCACGAAAGGTCATGTCCCATTAGACATGCCTCTTTAGTACTAATTACTAATTAATTATTATCAATGTTCCACCAAGTCCCCTGGAGGTGGGAGCGAGGGGGCGAGGGAGCACGGGAGTGGCCTATGCAAAAGCTCCCTACCAATTTTCAGGAAATGTAGGGGGACGTCGGGGTCATAAAAATTATAAAATTTAATATTTATAATGTAACTGTATTTTTGCAAGGAATGTATATACAGTCATCATACACTTACATCATGAAAGATAAATCATAAATGATAAAATTATAAATCGGTGAGTGATGAATCATATAACTGAAACAAATTTAAAACTTAAAACTTAAAACATACATCATACAATCATACATGTAAGTTTGTAAGTTTGTAAGTGTATAATCATTAATGTAACTACTACCAATGTACAATGAAAATAAAGTTTAAGATATCATATGACATATTATATCAAGATACAAAATAAAGTTTACACTGAAGTTTACAACTCAAGTCTGAAACATAAAACTTAAAAGAAAATAAGTTATGTCTGAAACATAAAACATAACATATGAATTTCAAATGATATCATCATAATGATAAATGAGCATAAATCCTCAAGGTAATGCCCCACTAGTCTCTGCATCCAGCTGCTGCACGAATATATCAGGATCAACCATGTCACCATCTGAATCAGAATCACTTGGATTCTCAAACATGCTAAGTGGCACACCAACTTTTAACACGAAACCATAAACTAAAAGGGGTGTGAGGGGGCATGAAGGGGTTGTGCGAGGGTGTGAGGGAGCGTGAGGGAAATGCCCCCTAGAAGTCCCCAAGACCCCGGAGCACGAGGGGGCGAGGAATCTAGAGTGGGGGGGCGAGACCCCATGTAACACTGATTATTATTATTATCTTTTACATTATTTTCTATATATTTTATTCATAACAATGATCATTAGACATCTAGGACAAGACGTTTCCCTAAGTGGCATGACATCTTCATTAGTGTTATGTGCTCTTAGTATCTTCATTAATAGCATCCTTAGCGCCTAGGGATTGCATGAGGTATTGACATCGCAAGAATATTTGTCATCTCGACTAATGCCATATTGAAATCAATGACAACCTTGACTAACAAATTATGGATTTGGTATGGCACATGTTATGGTTTGCTTAATCTTAAGTAATAAGGTAATATTTGGTTGGATTGTTCATTCCCTAGAAGGCTGCCTTACCTCATCCTCCTGCTTATAAACTCATGTTATCATTTTCCTTCATTATTCATGGTTACACAATACATTTTGGCTGAAAATTCATGGTGGTGATGATGCATCTTGTATAAGGGTTCTCATGTACTCAAATATAACCTGAAAGTGCACTTGAACAAGCCATGGTACATCAGTGTATGGCTCTGCTATGTCTTTCCCACATAACTTCAGACCCTCTTTGTTTATATTCCTTGACTTTATAACCCTTTGGATTGGCACTGATCTTGGCAACCCACCATCCACTTAAATCTAAAGTTTATCATATACCTTCTAGGGATACCCTACCCCCTGCCCCCCTCCGCCGCCTCCCCCCCCAGTGCCAAAGTAGAGCTGACCCAAAGTGAGAGAGGGAGGTAATGTGGTGACAGTGGATAGACCCACCTAGTTCCCATAAAGTTGGACTTGTGTTTTAGGGATTTGCCACTTAGGGTGCAGGTTTGGGAGGTGACACCCTCAGTTCTATGTTCTACAAATGCTACATGTTCACATTTAGGCTTAATCATTGATAATGTTTATCTTTAGCACAATCATATTCCAAGAACTCACAATTTGATACACACATATGTAATCTGATGTCCACAACACCTTGACTCAGGACTGCATTGTTATCAATTTTCAGATATATTTAAAAAACATCATTATTCTCAAGTCACCCTATCCCCTAGAGATACTCTTCTATTGCATCTTCTTGCAATTATTAGCTATATGACACCAAGAAATGCAACAAAACATGGTTCAAACTTACATCTTGGATCCATCTAATACCCAAAGCAATGACATCATCTCTCCTCAGCCATTCTATTTGTCTCAGTAGCCAGTCATCAATAGCATCTTCCATAACCACCTGTAAGATTTGCTTTGAAATCCAAAATACTTGACGTCTGCAAAAAGAGAGAAGAAAATAAAAAAGCTCCTGCATCAGAGTACATTTTCTTCAAAGCACAAGCTAAGTATCACACAAGCTACTAAAAGTGTTTATCTGCAAACATGATTGTATGCCATAATACAAAATAATCCCAGAAAGCAAGACACAAAATATGAAATGTTAAGTTTCCGAATCTTGGAATTTATATAAAATGTACATAATAAAAGTAACTTAGACTATAGGAGATAGGCATTTGTCCATGGACCAAGCTTGATGTTTCAATGTCTAATTTCATTTATGTGTATCATGTTCCAAATTACAATCATTCATAATAAAATCTCGCACTGAGTCTTTAAAATTCATGTATCACTACTTGACATTGCACAGATACCAACGTCATTCAATTTGTTTCCATTGCAAAAAACAATGCAAAAAGTTGTCTAAATTACCCTTCTCCACGAGATATTCACAGTTTTAGTAGAATTGAAATTTAGCTTGATGTTTCAATAACGTCTAATTTCCTTTGTGTGTATCATGTTACAAATTACAATCATTCATAATAAAATCTGGCACTGAGTCTTCAAAATTCATGTATCACTACTTGACATTGCACAGATACCAATGTCATTCAATTTGTTTCCATTGCAAAAATAAAATGCAAAAAGTTGTCTAAATTACCCTTCTCCACAAGATATTCACAGTTTTAGTAGAATTGAAATTTAGCATTAGGTCAATACATAAGATTCAGATATGCAGTAAGTGTAAATTTCCCTAAGCCCAGCACAACAATTAATTCTTCAACAAAATTTTATGCTCAGAAATAAATTGCAGCAACCAATAATTCTGATTTTTAAAGTAATCACTAATGGGCTCTTCACAAATAAAATGCACAGTAAAAACAATATGAACAGCAATCACATAATCAACAGAATTTTACCCTAGAAACACGCAAAGGGGAAAACCAGCAACAAGTTTGTTCTTATTGGCTTAGGAAGATATGGAATTTTATTACAAAAAAATTGCAGTGATTTACGGGGAAAATTCCCATAGCAAATACACAGCCGTTAGACTCACCAAACCCTGCAAAATTCGAAGTTCGAACCCTACGCAGTGCCTGCATCACCCTGTGCGTGGTCCACATTAGCATGCGCGTGCGGCCTGCATAACTCTGCTCACACATCCTGCGTCACTGTTCGTGTGGCATGTGTCACCCTGCTAAAGAAACCCTGTTTCGCTAGCTTGGCAGCTGATAAATCTCTCGGCAAATTCCTCCATCTTCCACCAACAAGTTGCTCTCTCTCTCAACAAATCGATCTACCCAATTCTCTCTATCTCAAAAATGTGCCTTCACCTCATGGATATCACTTATATCAAACTCCCTTGAGCCTCCTAATCAACCCCTAGTGCTACAAAGCTATGGAGTGCTGAGATCATCCCTCATCTCATCTCTTGAGATCAATGGCTCTGATTAGATCTTGGTCACTTTAATTATTTATCTACAAGCTAAGGCACCAAGCTAGTGAAGAATACCTCCAGTGTAACGACCCATTCCCAAGTATATACAAAACGATATTAGCATGTGAACGATATAGGCATTTGATAGCTACACTTGCCTATACCGCCCACATCGCACTAGTACACCTACCTACTAATATCAAGATTTCATAGACTGGGAACTTAATATTAAGATTTCAGATTTATATTAAGTTCAACTAAGTATAAACTTTTATGAAACAAGGTAATAAAAGAAATAAAATAATAAAGTTAAAATCTTTAAGTTAAAAATGAGTATGCAATATTAAAGATTTATATTAAAAGTGCTTAAATAAAATCCCACCTTTATAAATATGTATACGTACTCACATTGATGTGGATCACCCACCATAACAACATTTAATGTGAACATAAGGATGGATAAGGCCTCGGGAGGTTAGAGGCGGTGGAGTAAGATTGTTTAGATTATATTTCTATCCAAATATAATGAAAAGTATACCACCATAAATACATAAAATATCCCCATTAATAAGGATAAGACCCCGGGAAGTAGAGGCGGTGGAGGGAGATTATTTAAAGGAGGTGATATGGAGGAGAAGGGGGGGGATGTTTTGGAGGAAAAGAAACGATTTCTGCTTAAGTGAGAAGGAAATGTCAGCTTGGATGGTTTGGGAAGGAGTCTCTTGTTCTTGGAAATCTGGGCATGGGGGCAGAGGAGACATCCTCTGGGTCTGGGATTGGTCCCGGATTTGGCTGGGAGGATTTGATTGTCCCGGTAATCTGTTCTGTTCACGACATCACCAGGTGCTTAGCTAATCTTCAGCCGCTTTGAAATGGTAAATTTGTCCTGATTTTCAGGTATTCCTCTACATATAGATTAATCATGCAAGCTGAAATTTCAATATTTAACTGTTATAAGGTTTTATTTGATCTGTTTTACTTAAACAGAAGTTCAGATAGGTACAATCTTAGAAAACAGGGAACAGGGTCATTACATTTGGTATCAGAGGGTGTTTCAAACCCTTTTCCGGCCTTATAGGCCCATTAAATTTCTCTGTTTAAAACCAGTCCATGGTTGTCCAATTAAATCTCTGCTTAAATCTTCAGTCTTAGTTATGAAAAGATAGACAGGTTTTAAGTTTAAATTAACAAATTGGGTGTAAGCCTCAAACAGCCGTATCCAAACCCAGAGTAAGTGTTTGATTACTTGCATGAAGAGTTAATCCTGTTGAAGTTGATTTTGAACCGGTTTGAGTCCTCTGTTTAAACTTCAGGATCCTGGTATTAGTTTCCATTCAGCCTTCCATAAATTATGTATACCGACTTCAATATCATTCCTACTCTTCCAACGATAACTGATAGTAGCAATGGCCATAAGTACGTAGGAATTTAGCAAACTTTTAGAAAGAAAATAAACATCACCTTTCAAAACAGCAATGGTTATAAAGGTAAGAAAACGATGTAACAGATGCTTGAAAGATCGATAAAATGTTTAAAGTATTAAAAGTGCACGTAGGACACAAAAGCTTCTAATATAGTTCCCTGTAAGTCTCAATTTTTGAAAAAATTGGTATAACAAATCAAGCATCAAACATGCAGAAGCTCTCTGCGTACTGAATGGCAGTAATGAGTCATGCAGATTTTGGAAAATAAGTATATAACTGAGGATAACTATTGAATGAAAGCTCCAATCAAACATAATGAATAAACTCTGCCAGAATACCATATGCCATCGGCTTTAATGTTTCCAAACAAACTAGATGAAAATATCCCATGCACAGGCACACACTACACAGTAACAATCATCACACGGTTCTTAACCAAGCTTTTGCTGAATAAATAAGCAATATTGATGCAGAGACGTGTTAAGCTACTGACTTTGATGGTCTTCTCTTTTCAAAGTCTTCCTCAAATTCTTTTATTGCACCCCGGATTGATGTATAAATGCCATCTCTTGCTGCCATTGCTGTGCTGAACTGTTTAAGCATCTGCAACAAGCTCATAAAACCTTGTATCAAGCTGTTTTTCTCTTGCCTTTTTAAGCTCATTATCCACAGCTTTTGAAATTGTCTTATTTTCAATTTTTCAGCAGAACTATCTTGTTATCACGCAACAAGATGTGTTTGACAGACATATTTAGTCTTTTCCCTAAAAAGATAAACTCCTGTTGCTGTAATTGATGCTTCTCCTTCCACGGCATCAAATTATTCATACCATCAAATTCCACAGCAGTGATAAGCCTTTTTAACTATCTAGAGGGCCTTAATCATTCCTTTCCCTCTTTATCGATGTACTAATATGCCTCTAATTACTCTTGGGTAAAGAAGATTGAAACATAGATTGTGCCTCCATTTGAGTTGTTTGTTACTGCAATACCCACATGGCCATTGGCTGAAATATCCTTCGAAGCTGCTTGAGTAGTTTCAAGTAATCCCGGATCTGCCGCTGTCCTATTTTCACATTTCTTTGAGGCGGTCAGTGCAAAATGCTCTTCCTGAAATTAAGTTTCATTCCAAACCAATAACTAAATAATTAAAAAAACATCATGATTGTAAATATTCACATAAATAAAGACTAAATAAAGCCGTGAAAGAGGGAAGAAGAAGGACTGTAAGTGGGTGATTGAAGAGGAAGTCTGAAAGAATAGATCCATGAAGATTGAATGTGCATCAATTCAAGAGGACGCATCTTACCGACAAGACAGCGTGGGAATGCGAGGTGAGTTACATTCCCGCAGACGGGGAAACGCCTTGGCTCGTCGTTTTGAACAGCGACAATAGAACCCATAGTATATTTTATAGAAATTTGGAAGATTCTGAACGGTCGGCGTGTAGATGAGAGCGTTAAATTGCAAATTCCACTATAACCCTCTGTTCTGAAACCAGAAACTGTGCGTAGCATTCAAATGAAATGCAATTATAATTTAATTTATACACATATGAATCTAATGTTAATTGTAAGAATTTGTTAAATATATCCATCCACGGGCTAAGTTTTCAAATTATTAAACATGCCCATCAACACGTTAGCCCTTCAGAACCACCGTGAATTACAAACGTCGGCCCCAGAATTTACAAGTGTGATCCACCCGTTGATGTGATCAAGGGACAACGAATTCACTGTCAATTGAAGTTCATTCGGGCATTAAAGATCATAACGGGATTGCTTTCGTTTAAATTATCAAATAAAGATATATATATACAGGAGCCCGAACGTGGCAACAAAATGTGCCCAGCAAACCCGTGCAATTCAGCAAAGACCGATTTTCATTCAAAAAAAATAAATAATATATATATTTATATCCTGCTGTACAGGCGTGGTAATTGGACACGTTCATATCAAATTTTGGCATATAGAGTCATAAATCGAAATAGACATAAGCATGGTGGCAATTTGAGATAGTTGTGAACGGACGGTTGCTTTCACATAATTTGAGATAAATCGAAATAGCTTTCGCATAAAATGACGGTTGCTTTCTCATGGGGATTTAGGCCACATTAAAAATAATAATTTCTTTATCCGATTTGAATTTTCAGCAAGCCGGACTTCATTTTGGGTATTAGGGGTTTACACCGGTGATTAATAATATATATTGTATCAACTTATCGTGTATTCCACCATATCGTATACTCCACAGGATATAACAAGAAATGCGTCACCGAAGGGAGTCGAGGGGAGTTGAACCTCCGACCTCCGATCCCCCACTCATACTACCATTTAACCAATGTGACAAGCGCATCCTCAATATATATGTTATATTTATAATTTTATGCCGCGGGGAATAGATATTTAACGGACAGAGTTGGTTCTGAAAATCGAACCTCAGCCCCACCACTGAATAAACGCTGAGCCTCATCACTAAAAATTTAAAATGTTATAAAATGTATTGAAGCTTAGATACCTAGGCTCGATCAAAGGTTTTCAACCCAAATAAATATAGCACGAACTACTCCTGTTTGGTAAATACAGAATTATGGATGGATATAGGCGTTTGACCAACTCGTGCATTTCGACATTTATATATATATATATATAATTTTGGCTTGTATATCCTTTTCTGTGTGGATCACATCATATTTCAATGACTCGTATTATAATATCTGAGGCTCGCGTCAACATATCAGTGATTCACATTATTTTGGGGTCCATGCTAGCATTTTGTGGTTTGTATACTCTATGAGTCACATTCAATTAAACCAAGGCTCACTCTAACCCGCATATACGTTTTGAGGGTAGATTTATATACCCTGTGGATCGCACAAACTGTACAGTGAATTGCAATGATCTTTGTGGCTCAAACTCAATACAGTGGCTCGTATCGATCTACTTTGGTTAACTTTGGTTATAATATATTCAGATCGACATCATTTCAAACCACAAACAAGCAAACAAACAAACAAAAAATATCAATAAATACATTATAAAAATTTATATCCCTATCAACAAACTTATGGAAGGAAATGGCTAGCAGTATACAGACTTATCCAAAAAAGGATAAAAATAGTAAATTAATGAACCTGATATATATGAACCGAACAGTTGTATAAAAATAAAGGGACCTCAGAAATCAAGAAAGCAACAAAAGAGTCACCAGCCATCTATAAAATACATACTAGAATTTTCTTACAGGTCTAACCAATGAACCTGAAAGAAAATTAAAGCTATAAACTTTCCCAGGCTATCCTACAAAATAGTAACGCTAGTGTCAGTTATCATACCAGGCAGGTTCGTAACAACAATTTGAGATGGCTAGTCTATATTGATAACTCAGTCCAAGTAAGAGGAGTATAAATATAATATATGAATGGCATTTGATTTTGTTACAAATCACAATACTGATGTCATTATTTATGCATATCCCATACCCTTCTTTCTCTTATTAACCTTAATCTCTCAATTATTACAATTGTGGCATATCACATGCCATTACATTTTGAAATGTTATATTACTCTGCACCAAATTCTTGAATTCAAAATGGGACATCTGCGGATCATTCATATCTATAGTTATGATTGCCACATTTCACATGTGATTGCCAACAACCAAAAATTTCTCCAATAGTCATACTTCTCATAGTTTCTATTAAGGTTGATGAATTAATGATAATCCATAGATTTGCTTGTAGTTGTAACAAATCTGCAATATCTTGACAGATATTTTGGTATCCTCTGTTTTAAGTAGGAGTTTTGATTCCTTGCGTGTCCACACCTTGGCTGGTCATTGAAGGGTTATGAACCTTGGTCACTGATCATTATTGTTATTATTATATAAGTATTTATGCACATTACATTGGAGACTCCCCTTCCATAAGCTTAAACTTGATGCGGCGTCCAGAGGTAATCCCCAAAAAGTTGGAATTGTATGTGTATTATAAAATCACCAAAGAGATACAATTTCTCTTTATGCACTACGTATATGAGACGCTTCTACTTTGGCAACGCAATTGCAGCGAAGGAAGAGCTTAAGATAGCATTAAACCAACATATAGCAGCGAATTTAGGAAGGAAACTCAAAATTAATAATAAATAAGGTTATGAAACTCGATAATGAGCGATATAAAGCTAATTTTAAGTTTGACAATGTGATTCATCAATTAAGAGAATTAACAAAACTATTTTCCATTTTGAATGTTGCAGAGAGACATACTAGGACACAGGAAAGAAAATCTATGAGTGCATTTATCATGATCAAGCACTCAATGATCAAGCTGGGACAAGAGGAGAACAAAAGAAGAAATATTCATCAATTTTGTAGCTTTATCATGAACCTGAACATCGATCAGCTTTTGAGTAGTTGCTTGTAGTGGCTATCTCTTTTAGGCATTATCATTTAGAGAGAAATTTTATGATAGTCGTGCTTGGTATTGTAGAACTACTCAAAAATCAAAACATTAACAGAAAGTCTATCAATTCTGTACAAAAGTTATCTGTTTCAGGTGCAAGGATGAATGGTGCAGAGATCAGGCCTGAGAGGCGTTGATATCAACTCTACTTGATGAAAATGTACTATTTTATGCGTGGTGATATAATAATTATTTTACTTACAAACAGAAAGAAAACAATAAACAGCATGCAGAGAGATAACAATGATGCGAAAAGTGCCGACACAAGTTTTGATGAAGTCAAAGAATCAAGTATAAGATTAAATTGCTCACCGATGAAGCACAAAATTGCCCTTTCTTGATATGACAATTTTTCCTGTCTTTGCACTCATTGTATCTCATGTAACAAATAAGGATATAAGCTCATGTTCCTGGAATAGTGGTGACTCTATTCTCTTAATGACCTTAGTACTACCTATCTCTACCATTGACCGAGTTCCATATCACAGATTGATCGAACGATTCTATGCTTATAGATGAGGTAAAGGAACATTCACTATGCTCATATAGGAGTAGTTCGGCATGTATGGATACTAAGTGCATAGTAATTATGATTTCATGGGATTTTCTCATAATAGAGCTTATCATAACGGTGTAATGGGTTACTACTACATATATATAAGTGATAAGATTGGGATAACATAGTCATTACCATTACTTGGTGGTTATACTATCTGCCCATTTGTCCAGTACCATTATAAAATTAACTGTGATTCCATATCTATGGGAACAAAAGGGAAGCGATAGGATGGATACTCACAAATGGCACTCATTATCTGAAATACATGTATTCTAATAACATACATATCTGCTTATTACTAGTACAAAGATTGTGATCTACTTGACTCTGTTAATTACAGTTGTGATTATAATAATAGTTATAATTAATAAGAATCCATAATAAATAGTGATCAATAAGCTTAAAGTAACACGTATATTTGGTAATAACAAGGAGTGTATAACCATAATCAGAGTAAGTGCAATATATGAGTGACAGTGAACCATATGATCTTCATAGCTTACTAGAGTGTAATACCATATCTATTTGGATTAGAGCTTACATATAAAAGCATGGTTTCGAGTGCTCTAAGTGATTCCGTAATAAACCTGTATCATATATGTATTGGGCTCATGTATCTCGTGTTCATTTACTGATATATCATTACCTATAAGCTAGTTTCATAATAGAGAAGGTGGTAGTGACGCATATTATGCCTAAGATATCACCCTATCTAAGTAGTTACGCTACTTACTGGTCGTAACCTCATATCATGCTAGCTTAGTCTGTCTGAATAGGGTTCCAATCATAACCTAACTTGTAGTTGATCTATGTGTTTCCACATCAATAAACTTGTACATGTATCTGCTTTAACACATTACGATTGTTTCCATCACTATTAGTAACACCTGTACCATTCACCAGTTAAGTAGGAATAAGGATAGAAGTAATGGCATTCATAGGCTTGATAAAGGTTGAATCCTATCTGATATAGCATCTACTCGTATATAAAAGAGACCTTCTTGCTTCACCTATTTCACATGGTGATACTTGGGCTTACTATAAGATTCTAGTAGTCCACATGTTCGTAAGATCAGTATTATATAAGCTATACTATTCAATGGATTCACACTGGTTAACCTTTTGTAACGGTAATAAAAGCTCTTTTAGTATAGAGGTTCATCTCTCACCATGTTACATAATAAACAGGATAGTATTGTACTAATATGGAGTTAAGGGTAAAGGTTCAATATTCTTTATTAAACATATCACTATCTTCACTAACTCCCATTGATTTTATTAGCTATGAAGATTATGACATAATCAAATACTAGCCTAACTTACCGCTTTATAATCATAAACACACAGCTTACTGGTCATGTATAAAGAGTGGTTATAGCTTATCCATGAATTTATAAATTTATTCTGAATTATTTCGTAAGAATGAATTTTACTCACTAATACATGGATACCCATAAAGATAGAATGCTACTTCACTTTAGTGATACGGGATATATGTTGTTTGTTTAAATTTACTGGGGCATGGACACCAATATGCAATATGTCATTTAAATTAACATTGCAAGAATGTGAAATTATAGATTAGACATTATAGATGAAAATATCTATCAAATTATTACATTGCATTTCAAATATGACTCAAGGAAAGGGAATAAAAGAGTAACTACATTTTGAATATGAAAAGTGAAAATAGGGGTATATAGAATGAAAATGGTTAAAGCAGTGCATCATAAATAGAACATGAATGAACTAAATCGAAGCAGCATCTGAAATGAGAAATTTTATTGAACATATTGATACCTATGTGAACGAATTTTCTTTTTATAAATTCTAGAATTGATATCATACGTATCAAAGTATTTTGAATGTGTAGAGGTTGTTATATGAGTAACAATTGGTTATGAACAATATAGATGCATATGCTGTAATATGTGTACGAGTGTTTACATTGCAGATTATGTACCAGTGAGTATCATGCAGAAAAACAGATTACCGAAACAATCTACGTGATGACAGATTTCCAAGAACAGTTGAGACTCCATGTGATCCCACGATAGGGTGTTGACCCTGGTCCTGCTGGGAGGAGTGGAGGTGTTGCCCACTGTTTATCCTCCAATACATGTGCGAGTCACGCTCCCCTAGACGTGTGATGATGACTGCCGGATGTCTACAAGCATGTCAGGTCGACGTAATCGACTCTGACATCATTGAGGTCTATGAATGGATCAGTAAAACTGATCCCATGGCATATTCCTGTAGAGGACGGATAGGATGGGAGTGGAAGAGATTAGGAAGGATAGGATGATTTTAGAATAGTTTGGAGATTCGGTGAAGATGGGAAGTAATAATTAAATTACGGATACATACTTATTTAAACGAAAATTCAATCTTAAAATACATGCATTCTACAAACACCCTAATCTCTAAAAACACAATGTTGATATGAGTATATAAAACCATAAACTTCGGGACGAAGTTTTCTGAAGGGAGGAAGTATGTAACGACCCATTCCCAAGTATATACAAAACGATATTAGCATGTGAACGATATAGGCATTTGATAGCTACACTTGCCTATACCGCCCACATCGCACTAGTACACCTACCTACTAATATCAAGATTTCATAGACTGGGAACTTAATATTAAGATTTCAGATTTATATTAAGTTCAACTAAGTATAAAATTTTATGAAACAAGGTAATAAAAGAAATGAAATAATAAAGTTAAATCTTTAAGTTAAAAATGAGTATGCAATATTAAAGATTTATATTAAAAGTACTTAAATAAAATCCCACCTTTATAAATGTGTATACGTACTCACATTAATGTGGATCACCCACCATAACAACATTTAATGTGAACATAAGGATGGATAAGGCCTCGGGAGGTTAGAGGCGGTGGAGTAAGATTGTTTAGATTATATTCCTATCCAAATATAATGAAAAGTATACCACCATAAATACATAAAATATCACCATTAATAAGGATAAGACCCCGGGAAGTAAGAGGCGGTGGAGGGAGATTATTTAAAGGAGGTGATATGGAGGAGAAGGGGGGGGATGTTTTGGAGGAAAAGAAACGATTTCTGCTTAAGTGAGAAGGAAATGTCAGCTTGGATGGTTTGGGAAGGAGTCTCTTGTTCTTGGAAATCTGGGCACGGGGGCAGAGGAGACATCCTCTGGGTCTAGGATTGGTCCTGGATTTGGCTGGGAGGATTTGATTGTCCCGGTAATCTGTTCTGTTCACGACATCACCAGGTGCTTAGCTAATCTTCAGCCGCTTTGAAATGGTAAATTTGTCCTGATTTTCAGGTATTTCTCTACATATAGATTAATCATGCAAGCTGAAATTTCAATATTTAACTGTTATAAGGTTTTATTTGATCTGTTTTACTTAAACAGAAGTTCAGATAGGTACAATCTTAGAAAACAGGGAACAGGGTCATTACATCCAGAGCTACCATAGCTCAACACTCCCTCTTAGCAAGGAAGAGATTCTTAACTATCCCCAACCTATCTCTGAAGTAGATGAATTTGTCTTTTAACAATGCTTTAGTGAGGATGTCAGCAACATGTTCATCAGTCGATACATACTGAAGCCTCATGGCCCCACTCTGCACATAATCATGGATGAAGTGATACCAAATGTCAGTGTGCTTAGACCTATCATGGAACACAGGATTCTCATAGAGTTTTATGCAACTCTGATTATCACAGTGGATGACGGTTGCATCCATATCCTGTCCAAACAAACCCAAGAGTAGATTCCACAGCCGGATCACTGTTGATTTTTGGGTAGCAACGGATGTGCTCTAGCTCTGAAACTTTTTGGAGGGACTAGAACACATGAGATCTCGAAGACCCAGAAATCGTTTGGAGAAATTCCACCCAAAGTAAAAGTTATTCAAATAATTAATTATGATAAATGAAGTCTAACTTAAAACTTAGGGAATTTAAATAATTAAAGTGAATTAATTAACATGTGGGTGAGAAGCTTCTAAGTGACGAGGATCAAGTCTAATTTAATCTTAGTCATTGATTAAAGATTAGATCACGGCCGTTGATTTATCAATAGGAAAAGTATAAATGAAGACTAATGGGTCTGTTGAAGATAAGCCAGGCAAATACTCAGTAACCTGAGGGAAGTTGATTCTTCAGAATTTAGAATTCGATTTCAGAGGGAGAGTCGCAAGGCAAAGGAAGAAGAGGGCATCAGCATCAGTCAGAGGCCGTGGAAGAGGGACGCAGAGCAGCCGAGGGACAGCGCAGAGAGATAGCGCAGCTGAGGACGTAGTCCTCACGTAGTCCCTGCGTAGAAGATCACGCAGAGGTGACGAGTGGAGGCCAGAGGGCCTCTTGGGTGTCAAAATTTCTCCAAAGGCTGGAAGAAAATTATCTCAGGTGTTTTCATGAAATTTTCTCCACAATTCTGGAATTCATTCCTTGTAAAGAGATTGTTGTTGAAGAATAATAAATAAACCCTCATCTGTTGCACTGGTATTCCCACGTTGGATTTTTCCAGGGACGATTGTCCAAAAACAACTGTGTTGATGTGATTGATTCTTCTGCTTACATTTCATTGTTCTTTTCTCTATGAAATTATGTCATAACTGCAGTAGAATTTATTTTGATGTTTACTGAAGGGGTTAAATAACTTATTCTGGAAAATAAGTAGGAGAAATAAATCAGTTGTTGTAGTAGAATTTCATATTAGAAATTTTCACATGGTATCAGAGCAGAGATCAAGCAACAAAGTTGGAGATTCTGCAATGGAATGTGGTCTTGATGTTGTTGGAACAACAACTCGAAAGGGTTCACGCAGTTCTCCTGAGAAAGAGGAAAGCACGAAAGATATGATGGATCACGACATCTCTGTGTTGATTTTCAGATTGGAAGAAGAAGTTGCTTGCTTGTCAAGCTCTGCTTTCTTAGGGGTTTGGTATATTGATAGCGAGGCTTCCGCGCATATGACGGGAATACAAGAATGTTTCTCGAGCTACCAAGAAGAACAGATGAACTTCAAAATCATAATGGGAAATAAGGCTAAATGTACCCCTGTTGGAAAAGGTACTATAGTTTTTCAAACTAAAGCAGGAGATTGGCTTTGGGCCACCAATGTGCTGCATTTGCCCGGTTTGGGGATGAACTTGCTCTTTGTATCTCAGTTACAAAACAAGGGCTATGATGTATACTTCATTGGGAAGAAAGTATATGTCAAACACCCAAGTTAGAAGAAGAAGGCCCAAATTGGAGTCAAGAGCAACAAATTGTATAAGTAACAGTTAGAATCTCTAATGGCACTGATAAGCAGCAGTGGTGAAAAGATTTGAATGAACTATGGCACAGAAGGATGGGGCACTTACATCATGGGGCTCTAAGAATTATCTAAAAAAACCATCACAGGAGTTCCGGAGTTAAGCACCAAACAAGATGATGTTTGCAGAGGGCGCGTACTAGGAAAGTACGCCAACGCAGCTTACTCCAGAAGTAACAATAGGGCAAAGAGTGTTTTGGGATTAATACACTCAGATATCTGTGGACCAATGTCCACAAGAGCTCTTCGTGGTGTCGAATACTTTGTCACTTTCATTGATGACCATTCCAGGAAGTCTTGGATCTACTTTCTAAAGACCAAGGATGAGGTCTTCGATCGATTGAAGATTCAAAGAGTTTAAGGCTCTGGTTGAGAATCTGACAGGGAAGAGGATAAAGGTATTGCATTTAGAAAATGGTGGAGAATATATCGATAAAAACTTCACTAAGTTCTGCGCGAGGGAAGGCAACAAAAGAGAATGGACCACTCCATATAATCTGGAGCAGAATGGGGTTACAGAGAGGAAGAACAAAACTATTGTTGAAGCAGCGAGGGCAATGTTGTATGATCACGATATGCCCAAATTTCTATGGGCAGAAGCATGCAACACAATTGTGTATGTTTAGAATAGGATTCCTCACAGGGCACTACGTAAGATTACACCAAAGAGTGTCTTCACTGGCAGGAAGCCAGAAGTGAGTCATTTCAGGATCTTTGGAAGTTTGTTGTACTACCATATACCCGAAGAAAAGAGGAAAAAGTTGGATCAGACTGCAGAGAAAGGATATCTAGTGGGATATAGCGAAAATGTTAAGGCATATAGAATCTATATTCCTGGTAGTAGGAAGATTGTAGTACGACAGGATGTAAAGTTCATGGAGGAAAGAGCTTTTAAGAAATCCCGGGAGATGCCTTCCAAAACACAGACAGAGGATGATCCATTGGTGCAACCACTTCGACCAGCCAAAACAAGCACCAGTGCTTCTCCAAGGCATAAGAATCCAGAAGTATTACCTCAAGAAGATTCGAAGGAGGAGGAGCGGGAAGATCCACCCATCTCCAGCGGAAGAACGAGCCAAGAATTAAGACAGATTCTGATGGATGCAAAGGAGTTCGGCGGGGCTCCTAGGAACGAGAAGAGGCAGCGTAGACAACCTGACAGGTACCAAGCTTTGGTGACTCAGGTTGGAAAACCCTCTAGTTTCTAGGATGGAACTCAGCATCAGGTATGGGTTGATGCAATGGTGGAAGAATACAGTTCCATTATGATCAATGATGTCTGGGAAGTGGTACCTAGGCCTCAAGACAGGTCAGTGTAGGTTCACGATGGATCTACAAGATCAAGTATGTTGTAGATGGCAACGTGGAAAAGTACAAAGCCAGGTTCCTGGCTAAGGGGTATGCTCAAAAGGAAGGAATAGACTACAAAGAAACCTTCGCCCCAGTAACAAAGTATACTTCTATCAGATCCGTGATATCGCTTGCAGCACAGATGGGGTGGGAGATTCACTAGATGGATGTCAAGACTGCATTCTTGAATGGGGTGATAGAAGAAGGAGTGTACATTGAACAGCCAGAGGGCTTTAAGACACATGAGAAGAAAACTCATGTATGCAGGCCGAAGAAAGCCTTGTATGGGCTTAAGCAAGCTCCTAGAGCTTGCTATGGTCGGATTGATGGTTACTTACAAAAGATGGGATTTGCCAAGAGTGACGCAGATCCCAATCTCTACTATCTCACAGTAGAGAATGAGCCTTTAATACTAATTTTATATGTAGACGACTTGTTTCTGACAAGTTCATCTAGGCTCATCAAGGATTGTAAGGATAACCTGGCAGCAAAATTCGACATGAAGGATTTGGGGTTGATGCATTATTTCATAGGGTTAGAAGTTTGGCATCAGAAGGGTGAAATCTTCCTTGGGCAATGGAGATATGCTACAAAAATTCTAAAGAGATTCGGGATGCAGGATTGCAGACCCATGGCTACTCCAATGATTACCAACTGGAAAAAGATTGATGCATCTGACGACAAAGAAGTAGACCCCACCTTCTACAGACAGCTCATAGGATCACTTAAGTATCTGGTCAAGACCAAGCCAGACATCTGCTATGCGGTAAACACCCTCAGTTAGTTCATCGTGGAACCAAAGAGGGCACACTGGGCAGTAGCCAAGCATGTTCTCAGATATATACGAGGAACAGTCGAGCATGGATTAAAGTACATCAAAGGAAATAACATCAGACTAAGTGGATTCACTGACGCAGATTGGGCAGGGAGTCAGTACACTAGAAAAGTACCTCAGCTTATTGTTTCAGTATTGGATCATGAATGACCTCCTGGTGTAGCAGGAAATAGAAATCCATAACACTGAGCTCAACTGAAGCAGAATATATCGCAGCAAGCATGACTTCGTGTGAAGCCATATGGCTTAGAAAGCTACTTGTGAATCTATTCAGGAGAAAGATGGAAGCGACCAGTATTATGTGTGATAATCAGAGTTACATCAAGCACTCTAAGAATCCGATTTTTCATGATCTGTCGAAGCACATTGACATCAAGTGTCACTTTATCAAAGACTATGTCCAGCAGGGAGCAGTACAGTTGCAATACACTCCTATAGGAGAACAGGTGGCAGACATTGTCAGATCTAGGATTCCTAAGATTGTCAGACCTAGGAATTTTCACATGGTACCAGAGAATTTGATGTGAAACATGAAGAGCAAATCTGAGCACTGAAGTGAAGGCCAAATTGCTACAACAGAAACAGATCGAATCCCCAAAGCCATTGCGCAGTTCTAGCCAGGAGGGCTAATTTTTTTGAGGTTGTCTCTCTCTGAGTGAGTCAATAGAGAGGTAGGACTTCCATTTTGAGTTTTTGCCGAGGCAGAGGGAGCAACGCAGAGCCTTCACGCAAAGCCATAGGGATGCAGTTTTTCTGCAAGCAGTTGCTGGGCATATATGCGTCAGAAGAAAGAAAAGAGCACATAGCAGGGAATTCTTCCTCAGTGAGTTCCTAGCTTAGGAATTCGGCATTTTTCCAAGATCTGAGCAGCAGATCCAGGCAATAGATCTATGAGCTCCACAAGGAATGCGTAAGCATGCCTAGTGTTGCGCAGAGGGGGAAGAAGAGGGAGAAATTCAACAGTTTTCAGCTGCGATGGCATCTCCTGGTCTTAGAGATCAGGACCGGTTGGAGGGTTCCTCCAACTATGTAATTTAGAAGGAAAGCATCCAATTCCTTCTAGATGAACATGATCTCAAGACATTCGTGGCAAATGTGGTAGTTGTACCTACAAATCTGGATCAACTTAAGAAGTACAAGTCCGATATGGCAAAGGCCAAGGGACTAATCCTTGATGGTGTCAAGGATCACATTGTCTCTCATGTAGTTGGCAAGAACACCGCTAGGGACATGTGGGAGGCTTTGTCTTTGTTGTACGAAGGAACTTTCGAGCAGCAGAAAATGTACTTGGAGAAAAGGCTATGGACGATCTAGATGCAGAAGGGGGAGTGCATTGCTCCAATATTTACGAGACTTCAGGAGATTCGAGACCAGTTGGCAGTCGTGGGATCCACCCCATCCTCGGAAACTATGGTGACGCTAGCCCTTAAAGCAGTCACGGAGGAGTGGCAAGTTTTTGTCCAAAGCATTTTGGGCAGGGCTACGCTTCCTAGTTGGAAGCAGATGTGGTCAACGCTTTAGGAGGAAGAGCTGAGGAGAGTGTTAGCTCCCCGTAATTTGGCAGATTGGTGAGACCAAAAATGCGGAGAGGACACTTGAACCACTTTGGGATTCTAGGATTTAGCCCTCTTAAATCCGGAGAGGGATCTCCCCAATAAGTGCAAAGATGGATTTATCTTTAAAGTTTTATGGTATGATATTAGGCTAGTTATGAAGAACGAGGGTTTTTGTTTGTTTTGGATGGCTGAGCATGATTTTAGTTGAGGGAAAGTCCTAAATGAAAGAGTTTCAAAGGTGTGAAGTTGCAAGCAATCAGAACAAGCTTTCGCTGATTAGATAGATATAACGTTGGTTTTTAGTCCATTGGGCTATGGAGTCATAATAGGGCTTTAATTGTGCAACAATTCAAGAGTGATCCAAGGGGCAAGTCATTTATATCACAAGATCATTGAGATTAAATGATGGAATGGAAACAATAAAAGTGTTGGAGAGGTGGAAACAAATAATAATTTCAACTAGGATTTATAGTCTGTCCAAACAAGAAAAGCCTTTTAAGCAACTGTTTAAAACCAACCAAAGGGCAAGGCTCACCATAAACCTCTTTGGACAAGCTCGTATTAAAGATAACTCAAGAGAAACAATCCAGTAATCGGCATAATTACTTTCAGAAAGGATGAAAAACACATAAGAGAAACAAAATGCAACTTAAGATCAGATAAGATACTTTTAAATCTAGTCTACTTTCAGCATACACTTAGGGAAACTTTCAAAATTACCTTTGGAGAAAGAAACTAGAAAACAGGGCTCACCATCACTTTTCTAGTCTAACTTTAATAAGCAAATAATGAAAATAACATTCAAAAATAATGTTTAAAGTAAACAGTACGACAAGGGAACGCCAGAATTCCTAACTGCTCAACTGTATTGAATCATTCTTAAATAAACTATTTAGAGGAAAACATTGAGATAAAGCTTATCAGTCAGAGAAGGGTACTGTAAACAGTAAATCCTAACTCTAAGATTGTTGTTCTTTATCAGAGAATCAATGGACAATATGGCACACACAAAAAGGAAAACAATTACTCAGAAAGGAGCACTTCACCAGTGATATAGACCAGGATCCCAAGAAACATCTTGTTATTGATGTCAAACCAGTTACAGTCTTCAGGACCAATGTTTCAATTCAGCAATCATCTTCACTTCTCAGCCTAACTTATTAGATCACAAACAGAGCTCCAAGAGCCTTTGAACACTATTTACAAGTAGAAGTTTCGAGCACAAGTATGTTTCAAAGTTCTGCAACCAACATTGTTTCATCTTCTACAAAAGTATTTATAGAAGAAATGAGGAGGTGGGATGGGATAAAAAATCTTCAAGGTTCAATTAATACAAATTAATGCTTCTTGGCCTTTAAGGGGCTCAATGGAGAAGTTTACAGATATTTTCCCTGTATTAATTGTTTTACATTAAGAATTAAGCTCGGTGGGATGATTTTGTTGACTTTAAGGCTCTGTGTCATCTTGTAATAACTTTGCTGATATTTTTTTTGCAATAAATCTTTGGGCTGAATTAACTGTTCGGCTATCGTGACACAAATATCCTTTGTTCTAGTCATTACTTGGCCTCTGTTGAATGCTGTGAGGCTACAAGTGGCATTAGGTAGCTGAGAGGAATCAATTAGCCTCTGATGTGGCAGTGGAGGCATCCTCTGTCTGATAAATATTTTTTATTTGTCTTTAACTGTGTTCACTTTAGTGGATTAGGCTTTTTGATTTTCGATCTTAGCCGTAATCCATCCAAACTGTGTAAACCAGCGTTAATTCTTCATTTCTGGTTTTGCTTGAATCTTCATACTGATACTCTTTTATCTTCTTTAACTCTCTGTGTCTTGTTGATGTGCAGGTGTTACAGGGCCTTTAGACTGGCATCAGTGCTCATGAGGCACCGACGAAACATGATGGTCAAACCCTTCAAACGGATACTCTTTGATGAATGGAAGCCTGGAGGATCGTCATCCTCAGCTTTTATTTTCTTTTAAATTTATTTGAAAAAACTTTAATATCTGCACAAAACAAAGAAACTTTAACAAAATCCTGCGTATTTGGTAAAATTGCTTTGGAGGATGTGGTTAGGAGCATGGTCGTTGGATGAATGCATCTAACGGTGGAGATCGATCACAAGAGGCCAAAGAAGAAAGCAGTGGAGTGAACGGTGCAAAGATTAAGTTAGGGCCGTTGATCTTGCAAAGATCAACTGTCAGGAACACTAGTAATATTATAAAGCGAAAGGGTCACTTTACAATAGGATAAGCGGAAAATGCAAAGAAAATAGGTTAAAAATCCTTTGCGGAGGAAAAGCATTGGAATGGAAATTGGGGTTTCCAAATGATCGTAGGTCGTTGGATGAATTTGGCCCACGGAGATCAACGGTCAGGATTAATCTATGAAGGCCCTTTGGAAAGGGCGAAGGGCGATAGTGTAATGAGAGATTAGATGTAAGTCGTTTGATCTACAAAGAACAATGGCGGAGGATGCACGCGATGTAATATAATAGAAATGGGGGAAGCGGTTTTGGAGGGCAAAAAAGCTGGTCTTGCATGACCAAAAGGGAAAAAGGATGTTTCACTTTTTCGAACGCGATATGCGTTCCCGCCTGACACGTGGAATTTGAATACTGCCCATATCGCGTAGCTCATGGGAAATTAACCTTCGTGCTTGAAATTACGCGAAAACGCGCGTCAACCGTTAGATTTTGGGTCTCAGATCGGACGGTAGGGAGTGGGCGCGATATTAACAAGATGCACGGGCAGAAGCAGGTTGGGTGGTTTCAATCTAAGCCGTTGGATCAAGGATTTGGACGGTTGAGATTAAATCTGGAGGGAAGCAGGACCCAAAGGAGTCAGGCCTGTCGGGACAAATCCGGGCCATTGGATCAAGGAATGAACAGCTCAGATCTAATCTTTGGGGCTAATGAACAAATATGCAAAGCGAAGAAAGGGGTTAATATGGGTCGTTGATCTGCAGAGATCAACGATTGGGATTTGGCTGAAAAACATTACACAGCGGGGTATATGATTTTTAACCAAAGTCAGGAGGAAAGATTTGGACCGTCTGATCTGGACACGTGGACGGCCCAGATGCAATTGAATCTTCGCAATTGGCGGGGCAATGGGCATGGGAGCGCCGAAGCGATTGACTGTGGGCCGTCGATCTGCAGATCAGATCAACGGTGGAGGATGAATCGGAAGACCGCCAATCAGAGGCGGTGAATAAAATAATACACTGCACCAATGGAAATCTCCGATGCGATATAGCGTTGGCCGTTTGATTGGTCCAAGATCAACGGCGAAGAAGGGCTCCGACCAATGAACGGGCGGGACCCTTTATGACATACGAAAACCAAAAATTTATGAAATACAAAGGTTTTATGGTGTAGGGGCGGGTTATACAATGAGGCTTGGCGCCCGATTGCGAACCTTTGGTTATGCGAAGCGATAAAAGGATCGGGGGTTATATTCAAAGGGCCAATCGCATCGGAGGTTTCGTAAAAGCCAAAAGACTTGCGCGCATGAATTGTCTCCAATGCGATAAACGCTCGAAGGGTTTAGCGCTTGGTTCTAGGGTGTGAGCACATATGGGGAAGTGGTTAGGACTTAGCCCAAAGGAGCTTAAGCCTATAGTCAAAAAAAACTTATTTTTTATGAATTTTTCAAGGTTTTTGATGGATTTGGGGGTTTCGACAAGGTTCAAAAATGATTTTTAAACCTTGTAAAAGGATTTTCATGAAGGGGAAAGGGGAATAAATGAAAAATAGAGGAATTTAATGGGGGTAAAAGGGAATAAAATGAAGGTTAGTTTTGAGTGGAGGAGGGGAAAAATGGGATTTTGCAGCAGTCTTTTCTCTATGAAAATAGCAGAATTTCTGAGTTTTTAAAAGGGAAACAGCAGTGAAGATTAAACAAAGGGCATGATGTCTTCATGAGTCTTCAAGAGACAACATTTTTAACAATAAAACTTGTTTCTTGAAGGCTCTAAAAACGTTTTAGCCACCTTTTGATATAACAAATGTTATAGGTGGCTAACAGTGGCTCCACTTGGAGATGGTGCCTTCTTGAAGGCATCAAGAACTTCAGACTTACATTCTCTGGGAGGTTGATCAGTGTCTTATCCATTGGGCTGCAACTTTCTTTACTTGGATGGTCTTCTTTTGCTCTGAAAATATTAGCAGCCATGAAAAAACAATGGAACTTCATCAACACAAACTTTCTACCTACCCAATCCTACTGATCTAACATTTTTTCTTCTTTAGAGTGCACTTGGATTGGCAAACTCTCTTACAACATTTTATTCTTTTGAAAGCATAAAACTAATATAATTCTACTCCTTATTTCTCCATGAACTCAGATTAAACAGTTGAGTTCATAATGCTTCTTTACCTAGCTAATTATCTGTTAGGATTAAACAGTCTAACAGATTTTTATTCACTAATTTCTAAACAGAAATTTAAAAGCATACAAGTCATGATTGAACAGTCTAACTTGTTGTTAATCTATGGCATAAACAACAAGTTGCACATAGACATTATTTTGCAGAAAATTAAATCAAAATGGAAGGCTTAAGATCTGAAAGTTCAAAGCACGGCCTTCTCTTTTTTCAGCGCTGTTTTTTACTGTTGTTTGAGCTGTTTTTCCTTTATCAACTGGTTCAGATTTTAAGCTGATTAGAACCAGTTTTACCTTTGTTTTTTACTCAAAATTAAAACAGATAGGAGTCATTCTTCATTTGAAAACTTAGGTTCAGATTTTGAGCATGTTTGAACCTTTAATTTCTATCCTAATCTTCCTAATTGATAAGCCAAGATTAAGCTGTTTGGCAAATCGAATTCACTAACCTATCAGCAATCAATTTAAAACTAATTAGTCATGATTAGGCTGTATGGCTAATTAAAAAGTGTGTTTTTCAGGAGTGGCATTTAAGCTTGCACACTTTCAGACCTTGTTTCTCTTTTTTGGTATGGGGTTGTACCTTTATTGTTTTTACAAACTGCCCTCTTTTCTTTCTTCTATTGTTTTTGTATTTTTTATTTTTCTAACTTTGAATGCAATGATAGATGGAATATTTATAATGAGAAAAAAGATAAAAAGGCTTCAAACATGACATGGATCAAGAGAAGTAATGTTTGAGCATCCTGCCATTGACAGGACCCCCAAACAGTTCAACTCCATTCAACTCCTGTAAGAAAAAGGCATTGTTACCAGCAGCAGAATGAATGAGATAAGAGCCAAGCCATAAGTTGTCAAATTTCCCATGTTTGCCCTTGTCTTCTCTCCTTGAATCCCATTTTAACACTTTGTTCCCAACATTAAAATTGTTGGCCTTCGTTCTTCTATCAAAAAGCTTTTTGATGCTCTCTTGCTTTTGTAATGCTTTGTTATAAACCTCCACCCTGATTTGCTGAAGATGAATAGTCTGATTAGTCCTTCTGATCATGTCATTGTCTTCAGACTGAATCTCTTGAATCAACTTCATAACTAGTACACCAAGGCTAGTAGGAAAAATTGCATCTGTACCATACACAAGCTAGTAAGGTGACATGCCAATAGATTTTTTCAATGTCAATCTGTCAATCCAAAGTGCATGAACAAGCTTTGTGTGCCAAGACTTCTTGTTATCCTCCAACAGCTTCTTGATTATGTTCACCAAACTCTTGTTTGAGGATTCTGCTAGTCCATTACCTTGAGGGTAATAGGTCGTGGAATGACCCAATGTAATCTGATATTTGTGACAGAATTCGACCATCTTCTTGGATCCAAATGCTGTTGCATTATCAATGATGATCTTCCTAGGACAGCCAAATCTAGAGAGGATATTAGTCTCCATGAATTTTATGATGACTGAGTCATTGGCTTGCCTAAAAGGGATGGCTTCTATCCATTTGATGAATTAATCTGTTGCAGTGAGAATCCATTTGTGCTGGGCAGATGAGGGTGGATGAATTTCTCCTATGAAGTCAAGTCCCCACTGTTGAAAAGGAGCTTCAACAGTGATTGGATGCAGAGATAAGGGTAGCAGCTTCCTTTTGCCTTCAAAAAGTTGGCATTTATGACAGGCAATTATCATCTTGTGTACATCAAGAAAGAGAGTGGGCCAATAGTAACCAGCCCTTAGGATTTTGTTGGCTGTTGTCTTCCAGTAGAGGTGGCCTCCACATTCTCCTTCATGGAATGTGCTTAACCTTCTCTGCATCATACTCAGGCAAACATTTAAGCAATATCCCACCTGCATTTTTCCAATAAAGACATTTATCTATAATGCAGTAGTTTACAGCTTTTAACTTCAAAAACCTTGCCTTTGTTTTTGATAAACCAAGAGGTGTGTTCAAATTAAGCAAAACATAAAGAATATCAGCATACCAAGAGGAATTCATAAAATGGTCTTCAACAATGGGAGTTGAGATTTCCTCTTGTTCATCTAAAGCATTTATCATATTAATATCAAGAACTTCAAAATTTGATTCAGCCAAAAATCTAGCTAGACCTTGGCCTTTGATGAGCTTAGTGGGCTTGATCTCTAAATCGTATTCAAGTACAACAGCTATCCACTTACCTCTCTTACCATCTGGGTCCTGTGTTAGAATGTCTTTCACCATTGAATTTGGGACAAAAGCAATGATGTGTGAGTGAAGGATGTATACTCTGAAGTCTTTTAAAGCTTTGACCAAAGCAAAAACTTGATTTTCCATGATGTTATACTTCAAAGGAGCATCTCTCGATGCCTTGCTAAAGAATGCAATAGGCTGCTCTTGTCCTTGTGGATTTTTCTGTAAAAGAACGGCAGCGATTGTATGTTTTGATGCAAATGAAAAAATATAAAAATCTTTTGAAAAATCAGGACTTATTAGAACTGATGTTTTGGTTAACGCTTGTTTCAGCAGCTCAAAGGACTTCTTTGCTTCCAAGGTCCATTTAACCCCTTGCTCCTTTTTCAACATGTTTGTAATATTTCTAAGGAGCTCAGCCAAGTTGGGTATGAACCTTCTCAAGAAATTAATATTTCCAATGAAAGATTGTAGTTCCTTGATGTTTCAAGGATGAGAGATTTGCAGTATGGCCTCAATCCTCTTTGGATCTATCTTAATACCCTCTTCTGAAATAATGTGCCCAAGAAGTTTACCTTCTTGCAGCCCAAACAGTGTTTTCTTAGGGTTTAAAGATATCCCAAATTTTTGCATTTCTCGAATACATTTCTCAAATGTTCTAAGTGCTTTTCATCTGTCTTTGAAAACACAGTGACATCATCAAGGTAAATAATGATGAAGTAGCCCAATTCTTCCGAGAATGCTATGTCCATGGCTCTTTGGAATGTTGCACCAGCATTCATTAGTCCAAAGGGTATTTTCACATACATGAAAGTGCCCCAAGGTGTAGTAAAGGTTGTCTTTAATTGATCATCAGGATGAACTAAAATCTGATTGTATCCTGAGTAGCCATCAAGCAAAGAAATTCTTTTTGAACCAACTACCCTTTGTGAAATATGGTCCATCTTGGGTAAAGGGTAGTTGTCCTTGAGTGAAGCTTTGTTTAAGTCTCTAAAGTCTATACAAAGCCTAATCTTTCCTGTTTTCTTCCTAACTGACACCAGATTAGACACCCACTCAGAATATCTAATAGGGACAATAATACCAGCTTCATACATTTTCTTGATCTCCTTCTCAACCAAAGGTAACTGAACAGGGTTTATTCTGCATAGTTTTTGTTTGAAGGGCTTTTGGTTTTCCTTGAGAGAGATTTTGTGCTGAATTATTTCAGTGTCATAGGATATCAAATCCTCATAACTCCATGCGAAAACATCAGAAAATTCTTTAAACAGCTCTATGTATTTGAGTTTAATGTGAGCTGGTAAAGTCTTAGACAGTTTGATCATCATTGGTTTCTGTTCACTGCCTATATTACACTCTTCCACTTCAGTCTCTACAGGTTCCAGTTTTGGCTTCTTGGCCACATCGTTAAAATCAAACAACTCTTTTAAAGGGGACGGACCCTTCAACAAACTTTGATTTTCAGACTACAGAGTTTCTAAATCCTCTATTTCTAACTCTGCAATCACTTTTGTTTTGTTATAAAGTTTACTAGATAAAAGATTTACATTAGCAAGCTCGGGAGACGGTTCTTCTTTGTCAAGAAAATTTTCTTCACTAGGGAAGTCTATTTCATAGTCAGAATCTGCACTGGGTAGTTCAAATTCATTTATGAACTGCATGAAGTCTTCTATTTGTTTGTCTCCGTCGAACACTTGCCAATATTTATCGTTATCAGGGACAGCTGGTCTGAATTTAATCTGAGTTGTGCATTCTTTGGTTTCATATGGCGTTAAACATGTTCTAGCTGCAAAAGCTAAGCTGTGGGCCATGATATTTTTTCTTCTCGGGACAAAAATCAATTGGGATTCCTCAAAAGTTTTTAACAAATCCACGACATCGTTTTGGTAGGCTCTAAGTCTAGGGTGATTAGCGTTATATTCCCCGTTGACTTGCCTAATGATTAATTATGAATCCCCATATACTTCAATTCTTTTAGCTCCCAACTTTTTCAACAAATGTAAGCCTAAAAGCAGGGACTCGCACTCCGCTATGTTATTTGAACATTGAAAGTTTAATCTATAGGAAAGGCTTTCTGTGTGGTTGTTCTCAATGTTGCGTATCCAGACCCCTGCACCAGCATTACTCCTAGTGCAGGACCCGTCAAAGTTCATACTCCACAGAGGACTAGTTTCAGGTTCAACGATTTGACTATTGTCCTCTGCAACTACCGTGTTTTCGGATTGTTCTTGAGTATCAGCACTTAGTTGCATTTGTTTTAATTCCTCAGATTTTTCATTTAATTGAGGACTGCTTTCTTGACTCTCAAGGTTAAAAAGTGATGGACGCATGATCTGTAGTTCAAGCCCTGTGTTTGGTTCGCTAAAGTTTTCAAATGTAGCAAACTGTTCAGACACTTCAGTGTTGATTTCCTCCTCCTCTCTATCGGCCATTAGTTCTGTTAGAGTCACCTGTTCAGTGAATGTTTCATCATTAAACAAGATAAAAGAATCGAGGCCTGTATTTACAGAATACAGAGGAGAGTTTTGCGGTCTGTCTTGGCTAGTAACCATATACTGCATATGAGACTCCCTGTAAAGTCTTCTAGTCTGATTGAAAACTGGGATAGTCGCATAGGTCATGTCCATCTGCATAGTCCCTTGTAACTTAGCCCCCCAAGACCTAGATAACAACATTCCATACTTTGGGGGCACATCGGCCACAACAATATCCATGACCAAACATTTAGATGGAATTTGGGCTAAGTTAACGCAGAGGTCCTTGATTAAACCTAAACATTTTACTCTACTTAAGTCAAAGAAGTAAAGGTCTTTATAAGGTCTGGTGATTTCTAGACCCAAGCTCTCCATTACAGCTTTGGGCATTGAATTATGAGAAGCCCCTGAGTCGTGCATAGCGTTATGTAAAATCTTGTCATGAACATTTAAACTTACATAAAAGGGAGGAACAGGTCCCTCTTGATATCTACCTTCAATCTTTGGACCAAAAATAAGCTCAGGCTGGTCATCGCTAAGATTAACTGTGTCAGTATTCTCCTCTATGTTTAAAGCCTTCAAAATTTGGGTTCTATATACATTTTGGGCAGCTAACTCAGTAAGGGGAACAGAGATTTTAATTCTGGAAATTTCCTGCTCCAAACTAAAAGGAATCTGAGTCTTTAAAGCGCTTGTTTCAGCCTTGTTAACTGCCACACTATCAGCAAAATCAATTTGTTGATTTGCTCTATTTACATTTGACAAAATTGTTTTAACAAGAGTACTAGCTGAGGTACCAGTACTACTAAGGTCTGCGCTCTGTTTTTCATTGTTTTGAGTGCTTTTCTCTCTGTTCTTATCAGAATTTACAGCGACTGTCTTGTCCTTCTATTTTGCAATTTTGGGTTTATTTACAGTGCTGTTTTGTGAAGATTTTTCAGAGGTTTTGGTTTTGGGAGTTTCTTGATTGGTTTTACTTCGAAAGTCATACTCTTTTTGAGACTCTATGATGACATTCTCCATGTCTTGATAATAACTTTCATCATCATCTCTTTTGTCATCATAGGGTGTGTATAGACCTTGTTTTCTATCATGATGAATTTCAAAGTCATCATTATCTACTCCCAGCATGTTGATATCATCTTCCTTTGTTTGCTCATCTGTGTCTTCAACCTCACTCACATAATTTTTATGGAAAGGAGGAGTGATCTGTTGATCATCCTCCCTTGGTCTATTTTGAGGCTGGTTCCTCCTAAAATTCTGATTTTGCTTCTGATTCCTGTTTTGAGGAGCTGTTTGGTTTTGACTTGCTTGTGCTCTCTCAAGAATGCTCATTTTCTTCATCATCTCCTCCATCATTCTTTCCATCTTTGAGCTGGATGTGGAAGGTGTGGATTCCTCTCTAAAAGATACTCTCTTCTCATTTTTAATTCTTGCTCTTTTCTCCATCAAGTTGACTTCCACAGCAAGAGCCCCTTTTTGCATATCTTCAAGAGTTAAAGGGTCTCTCTCTCTCAGTTGATAAGCCATCTCAGAGTCAAATCCTTCAGGAAACTTGTTTAATGCTGAACCTTGTGGAGGTTTTAGGTCTGGGGGAAGGGCATTATACACACTATTAAATCTAATGCAGTAAGCTTGTACACTTTCCCTAGTGTTTCTGTGGAGGTTTTTGTAATCAGAAAGGATTTGAAGAGGATTCTTCCTTACTTCGCATTTGTTTAGGAATGTCTGATGGAAACCTTGGAGATCATTTATACTGTGGGGGGCCAAGCCTTTGAACCATTTTCTTACTTCTCCCCCTAAACTCTAGTCTAAGTTTGACAGATTCATCATCAATTTCATTTCTATCAAAGTAATCATTCATCTTATCCACATGTTGTGATGCAGTAGTAGCATTACTAGCATCATACAATGGTATTTTGGACTGATAGTCTTGTGGAAGATTGACTAAGGGTAGAGGAAGGACCAAGGGAGCATACCATGCTGCCATGATATGTGGTGGAGGTGGATTTACAAGAGGTGGATTAACAGGAGTGAAAGTGGGCTGGAATGAAGTGGTTTGAACAGTGGATGTAGGGTGAACAGATGTGGATGAACCAGGAATAGATTGTTGAGCTGATCTTGGATGAGAAACACCTAAATTGTGAATTGTGAAGGAAATGTAAATCAGGTGGTGTTGTTTCTCTACTACCAGGATGTTCACTTGTTTCCGGGGATGAAAGTGAAGACTCAGAATCTAGCTGATCTAAATCATCAAGAGACCTAGTTCTAAATGGATTTCTTAAGTCTAATTGTGATTGTTGTAGAGCTGCAAGATTTTCAGGAACTGAATTAGCTCTCAAGGGTGATTTGAAAATAGTTGAAAATTTTATCTTAGGAGACTTCCTAAGGATACTTTCCAGGTTATCGACTATCTCAGGTGGGTTTGGGTCAAAGTAGGCTCTAGTATGAATCTTTCTAGGAGCCACTACGCTGTGTTTTTTAGACCCAACTAAACAAGAAAAGTTTAACCAGATATGACAATCTTTAAAAGGCTAACTGATCTTTTAAACAAAAATTTTAATCCTAAAAATCCTTTAACTGAGCTTGAATGATGTTACAATGATTATGGGTCTTCCCAGTGGAGTCTTAAGGTCTGATTAGGTTTTGTGGAGTCGCCAAGTGGAAGTTTTTAGCTCTTTTGGAGGTAAAAGGTTTTATGGTCCACCACCATGTTTATTGAATACCAATCTGAAATACTTTTGGGTTTTCTGAGTTATTTTTCAGTCCTTATGGGTTCTAAGAGTGTCCTAAATCTATTTCAAAACTTAGCTACGGTTATGAGACAAAGACAGTCTACTCTTATGGCTAAGCTAGCTAATCCTTTAAGGTTAGATAAGCTCTTATGAGAATCCTAGGGTTTGCCTAGTTTGCCGCTGATTCAAACAAGTTTCATCATGATTACCGTTTGCTTGGTAGTGCTTGAAGAGGGCTACTTGTACTCAAGGGATTTGTATGAAGTCCTAAGGGAACCTAAAATGAAAATGACTCAGAAGTCCCCAACGGAGTCGCCAGAAATGTTAGCTCCCTGTAATTTGGCAGATTGGTGAGACCAAAAATACGGAGAGGACACTTGAACCACTTTGGGATTCTAGGATCTAGCCCTCCTGAATCCGGAGAGGGATCTCTCCAATAAGTGCAAAGATGGATTTATCTTTAAAGTTTTATGGTATGATATTAGCAATGTTCCGCCAAGTCCCCTGGAGGTGGGAGCGAGGGGGCGAGGGAGCGCAGGAGCGGCCTATACAAAAGCTCCCTACCGATTTTTAGGAAACGTGGGGGGACGTCGGGGTCATAAAATTAAAAAATTATAAAAAATAAAAATATATATTAATATTATAATATTAATATATTATATATGATATATCATTGAATAATATAAAATTATTTTTCATTTTTGCAAGGAATGTATATATAGGTAACAACTATCAATGATCATACACTTACATCATGAAAGATAAATGATAAAATCATAAATGATAAAATTTAAAAATTATAAATCGATGAATAATGAATCATGAATCATGAATCATCTAACTGAAACAAATTTAAAACTTAAAACTTTAAAAGTTAAAACATAAAACATACATCATAGATTCATCATTCATATGTAACTTTGTCACTGCAGTGTATAATGATATAATCATTAATGAAACATAAAACATATAGTTTAAAGTTATGTCTGAAACAGTGAAACATAAAACATAAATGATAAAAGTTTAAAACATAACATATGAATATCAAATGATATCATCATAATGATAAATAAGCATAAATGCTCAAGGTAATGCTCCACTATTCTCTGCATCCAGCTGCTGCATGAATATATCAGGATCAACCATGTCACCATCTGAATCAGAATCACTTGGATTCTCAAACATGCTAAGCGGCACACCAACCAACCCCGTGTGTGTCTCATCAAGACTCTCCTCCATATCAATCTATGCATCATCCTCTGGATCAACATCCCATCGGGTTGCTGGTCCCTTCAAATACTCAGGTGTCTTCCTATGCTCAAGACGTAGGGCACTGTGCACGGCAACTAACTTCTTAGCTCTTTTAGAGGTAAGCCTATTCCTCTTGATAGAGTGTATGAAGTTATATGTGGACCAGTTCCTCTCTGCTGCAGAGGAACTAGCAATCTGAGACAACACACGCATAGCAAGATGTTTGAGCTCTGGAGCACCATCCCCATTCATCCTCCACCAACCAACAGGGTCATCTTGGGCTAGATCATCGCGATCTGCCCGAGCATCATGTGTGTTGAAGGGGCCACTAAGAGATGCAAACTGAACAAACTGTCTTTGCAACTTTGCCCCCTCCTCCTCACTGTACATCTTTGCAATTGCAGCTAGGAAGCCACTCTTTACCTCTGGATCATCAATAGGAGGCACTCTCCCAGGCCTTTCAACATACCATTTTGGGTTTAATGCATATGCTGCCATGTGCAAAGGTGTGTTCATGCGATCCCACCTACGCTGAATGATGGGTCGAATCTGGGATGTATAGAACTCTAATGAGGGCTCCCTTTGCTGAATGGCTGCCTTCACACGACCCAACATGCTATCAAAGGTCTCATAGATTTCTCCAAGGCTAGGAGAATCCGTATCAGTGTAACGAATGACCTCCACAATAGGGCTCAAAAATGACACCAAATAAGCACAATCCGCCCACCAATCATTGTCCAACACCTGGCTTCTGACCTTCTTCCCTGGGTCTGTCTTTGATTCTGACCACCTTCCCCAGTCTGAACTCACAACCAAGGATTGTAGAGGTGCTTGTACCTCTAATATCCTCTCCAATAAGAGAAAATAGCTAGCATATCTAGTATCGGTGGGCTTGAGGAATCCCTTCCTCGTGTGAGCCCTGTACATGGCCAAGGAGGTGTGGTGATTGCAGATAAACATCTGCACTCTCTAGCAACTGTCACCAAATCTGATATCCACTGAATTTTGCCCATGTCCTTCAGTGCATTATTGAGTGCATGCACACAACAAGGAGTCCAAAAAATATGTCAATACCTGTTTTGAATCAATAACCCAGCTGATCTACAAACTGCTGCTGCATCTGTCACAACCTGCACCACACTATCAACACCAACATCCTCTATAGCTTCTCGAAGAAGCTAAAATTGGAAAGCTGCATCCTTGCGCTTTCCAGAACAGTCAACAGCTTTAAGAAAGAATGGACCTTGTGCACATGTCACTATGATGTTGATTAGTGGGCCTTTTCGGATGTCAGTCCATCCATCCATAACAATAGAGAAACCAAACCTCATCCATGTTTGTCTCATTCTCTCTTTCTGCACATTAATTTTAGACACTTGTCTATCTAAAATTGATGTTCTTAGCTTATGTTCTCCAAGAGGTACATATGAAGGCCCTATTTTTTCAATTGCTTGGACCATTTCCTTGTAATAAGGTGAATGCACAACATGGAAGGGAATTCCATTGGCAAAAAGAAATTTGCCAATTGCATCATCTGTGTCATCTCGATCTATAATATTGTACATCCGAGACATTGTAGCACCCATACCAGAAGAACGAGATGTAGCTATGAAACCTGTAGCACCCTTTGCCTTTTTTGATGAAGCACTAGATGGATCAACATTTCTGCTAGAAAACATTCCTTTTGTAGTGGCTGCCCTTTTGTAGCCTCCAAAGTTGCTCTCTTAGCGCTGGAGTCATGTGCTTTGAGAGACACATATTGACTCCTTTACCTGTGATTGCTAAAATATGTTGCTTCACCCTCGTATAGCTGCCAACAAAGTGATGGCCACAAATATTGCAAACCCAATCACGTGAGCCACCTCCAGCTTTTGGATTTTTTTTAGGAAGTCTGGTTGCATAGATTAGAAGTGGTTTGTGATGATTAAAGGCCCCCTTTGCAAATTTTTCCAAATCTGTTGGTGGGCCTTCAAAATTTAGTGACCTCTTGTGACTGCTTTGAACTTCAATTCTGTGGTTTGCGTCTTCTAACGGATTATCACTGTAGGTGCTCTCACTGTCACGACTGCTAGGTGACTGACTTCGGTTCATGGTTTAAAGTTTAAACTTGCTGCAATTGCAAAAAAAAAAATCAATTTCGAAATAAATTTAAATTATAAAAGTTATAAAACAATGAACAATGAAAATTTCAAATCTGTTAAAATAAATCATCTCACAATATTGAGAAACGGTCCAACATGCAATTAAAAATGACGCAACAACAATCTAAAGTATGTTTTGCATAAATAACTTTTCATATTCAAACGTTTTAACTTTTCAGGGGTGTTCACTGTTTTCATTCTTCAGGGGTGTTCACTGTTTTCATTTTGACTGTTCCCCATGGCTATGAAATCATTGAAATGTCGAACTAACAGTTAAAAGATCTGCAAGCTGCATTTTTAAATTTTATTCAGCCTTTTCAAATGAAGGGGCTTTGGACCATTATTTAAAATTTTTAAATTCTCATGTGTGTGCATGAGCATAAATGCTATTTTGAAAGAACTCGACACCCTTTGTCTGAGGAAGTATAGAGATAGTTGTCTATTTCTGAGGCAGCGTTGATAATTCTAAGGCAATTCAGTCTGAGGCTAGCTAGATCCATTCTAAGGCAGTCCAGTCCTTTCCTGGAGTTTTTCCTAAGGCAACTCAGCCACATTCTGAAGCAGCTCGAGCACCTTTCAGATAGAGCTCAATGGGGTCTTTTTCAGGGTTTTTTGTGGCAGGAATCTTCTACAGATTTGTAATTAGTAATTACTAATATTCTAAACTATAGACAGTACGCTAAGCAAGAAGCTCGGACTCTGTAGCCGTTAGTAGTATTCAATTAATCTTGTTCATTTTGCAGACAACATTGAATTGGTAGATTATTAGTTAAATACATTTTGGTTTCCGTGGACAGATCAGTCCTCTTCAATGTGGAATTGCATTTGTGATCAATTGATCCTAACTGTCTGCTATTGTTATTTGCAGAATTGGTATATTTTTAAAATACATGAATATCAACCTCTCAGAATAATGTCCCAGCACTTGTTAAGGAGTTACGTTGCCCAAGGAAAAGGAGGGTTTCCTTCTTACCTGTAAGGAGGGTTGAGGCAGGCCGAGGCTGTTGCTTGAGGAGGCGGCGGCTGTTCACGCTGCAATGGCAGACGGCGGGGTTCACTGTTCACGCTGCTGGCGGGGTCACTGCAATGGCGGGCGGGCGACTATGGCGGAAATGACATATATGATATGCCGCGCGCAAATGTTAAAACTTAATATATATGACATGTCACTGTATAAACCTACGGTTTTAATATATATGTTTATATATCATATGACATGTCACATAAACGGTTAAACCTACGTTTTTATATGTTATGACATAAAGATTAAACCTACGATTTTATAATTAAAAATTAAAATCATAATTAAAATTTAATTTATTCAATAATTTCAATTTAATTTATAATTAAAATTTTATATTCAATTTAATTTATAATTAAAATTTCATTGTTAATTAAATTTAAAATAAAAAATCGATTTTATTAATATTTTTTTCATTAAAATTTTTTTTTTTTACATGTGGGCCCCAGCTGTCCCCTCACGCCCCCTCCCGTCCCCTCCAGATGGGGAAACGTCCCCCGTGACGTCCCCTCCAAATTTTCGAAAATTGGGAGCGTCAGGAAACGTCCCCTAGAAGTCCCCAAGACCCCGAATCGCGGGGGGGCAAGGATTCTAGACCCCTAAGGGGGGGGGGAGACGAGTCCCCGTGTAACACTGGATATTAGGCTAGTTATGAAGAACGAGGGTTTTTGTTTGTTTTGGATGGTTGAGCATGATTTTAGTTGAGGGAAAGTCCTAAATGAAAGAGTTTCAAAGGTGTGAAGTTGCAAGCAATCAGAACAAGCTTCGGCTGATTAGATAGATATAACGATGGTTTTTAGTCCATTGGGCTATGGAGTCATAATAGGGCTTTAATTGTGCAACAATTCAAGAGTGATCCAAGGGGCAAGTCATCTATATCACAAGATCATTGAGATTAAATGATGGAATGGAAACAATAAAAGTGTTGGAGGGGTGGAAACAGATAATAATTTCAACTAGGATGTATAGTCTATCCAAACAAGAAATGTCTTTTAAGCAACTGTTTAAAACTAGCCAAAGGGCAGGGCTCACCATAAACCTCTTTGGACAAGCTCGTATTAAAGATAACTCAAGAGACAAACAATCCAGTAATCTGCATAATTACTTTCAAAAAGGATGAAAAACACATAAGAGAAACAAAAAGCAACTTAAGATCAGATAAGATACTTTTAAATCTAGTCTGCTTTCAGCATACACTTGGGGAAACTTTCAGAGTTACCTTTGGAGAAAGAAACTAGAAAACAGGGCTCACCATCACTTTTCTAGTCTAACTTTAATAAGAAAATAATGAAAATAACATTCAAAAATAATGTTTAAAGTAAATAGTAGGACGAGGGAACGCCAGCATTCCTAACTGCTCAACTGTATTGAATCATTCTTAATTAAACTATTTAGAGGAAAACATTGAGATAAAGCTTATCAGTGAGAGAAGGGTATTGTAAACAGTAAATCCTAACTCTATGCTTGTTGTTCTTTATCAGAGAATAAATGGACAATATGGCACACACAAAAAGGAAAACAATTACTCAGAAAGGACCACTTCACCAGTAATATAGACCAGGATCCCAAGAAACAGCTTGTTATTGATGTCAAACCAGTTACAGTCTTCAGGACCAATGTTTCAGTTCAGCAATCATCTTCACTTCTCAGCCTAACTTATTAGATCACAAACAGAGCTCCAAGAGCCTTTGAACACTATTTACAAGTAGAAGTTTCGAGCACAAGTATGTTTCAAAGTTCTGCAACCAACATTGTTTCATCTTCTACAAAAGTATTTATAGAAGAAATGAGAAGGAGGGATGGGATAAAAAATCTTCAAAGTTCAATTAATACAGATTGATGCTTCTCGGTCTTTGAGGGGCTCAATGGAGAAGTTTACAGATATTTGCCCTGTATTAATTGTTTTACATTAAGAATTAAGCTCGGTGGGATGATTTTGTTGACTTTAACGCTCTATTTCATCTTGTAATAACTTTGCTGATAATGTTTTTGCAATAAATCTTTGGGCTGAATTAACTGTTCGGTTGTCGTGAGGCAAATATCCTCTGTTCTGGTCATTACTCGGCCTCTGTTGAATGTTGTGAGGCTACAGGTGGCATTAGGTAGCTGAGAGGAATCAATTAGCCTTTCATGTGGCAGTGGAGGCATCCTCTGTCTGATAAATATTTTTGATTTGTCTTTAACTGTGTTTACTTTAGTGGATTAGGCTTTTGGATTTTCGATCTTAGCCGTAATCCATCCAAACTGTGTAAAACAGCTTGAATTCTTCATTTCTGGTTTTGCCTGAATCTTCATACTAATACTCTTTTATCTTCTTTAACTCTCTGTGTCTTGTTGATGTGCAGATGTTATAGGGCCTTTAGACTGGCATCAATGCTCATGAGGCACTGACAAAACATGATGGTCAAACCCTTCAAACGGATACTCTTTGATGAATGGAAGCCTGGAGGATCGTCATCCTCAGCTTTTATTTTCTTTTAAATTTATTTTAAAAAACTTTAATATATGCACAAAACAAAGAAACTTTAACAAAATCCTGTGCATTTGGTAAAACTGCTTTGGAGGATGTGGTTAGGAGCATGGTCGTTGGATGAATGCATCTAACGATGGAGATCGATCATGAGAGGCCAAAGAAGAAAGCGGTGGAGTGAACGGTGCAAAAATTAAGTTAGGGTCGTTTATCTTGCAGAGATCAACGGTCGGGAACAATAGTAATATTATAAACCGAAAGGGTCACTTTACAATAGGATAAGCGGAAAATGCGCAGAAAATAGGTTAAAAATCCTTTGCGGAGGAAAAGCATTGGAATGGAAATTGGGGTTTCCAAATGATCGTAGGCCGTTGGATGAATTTGGCCCACAGAGATCAACAGTCAAGATTAATCTATGAAGGCCCTTTGGAAAGGGCGGAGGGCGATAGTGTAATGAGAGATTAGATGTAAGTTGTTTGATCTACAAAGATCAACGGCGGAGGATGCACGCGATGTAATATAATAAAAATGGGGGAAGTGGTTTCGAAGGGCAAAACAGCTAGTCTCGCGTGACCAAAAGGTAAAAAGGCTGTTTCACTTTTTCGAACGCGATATGCGTTCCCGCCTGATACGTGGAATTTGAATACTACCCATATCGCATAGCTCATGGGAAATTAACCTTCGCGCTTGAAATTACGCGAAAACGCGCATCAACCATTAGATTTTAGGTCTCAGATCGGACGGTAGGGAGTGGGCGCGATATTAACAAGATGCACGGGCAGAAGCAGGTTGGATGGTTTCAATCTAAGCCGTTGGATCAAGGATTTGGATGGATGAGATTAAATCTGGAGGGAGGCAGGACCCACAGGAGTCAGGCCTGTCGGGACAAATCCGGGCCGTTGGATCAAAAAATGAACGGCTCATATCTAATCTTTGGGGCTAATGAACAAATATGCAAAGTGGAGAAAGGGGTTAATATGGGCCGTTGATCTGCAGAGATCAACGGCTGGGATTTGGCCGAAAAACATTACACAGCGAGGTATATGATTTTTAACCAAAGTCGGGAGGAAAGATCTGGACACGTGGACGGCCCAGATGCAATCGAAGCTTCGTGATTGGCGGGGCAATGGACATAGGAGCACCGAAGCGATTGACTGTGGGCCGTTGATCTGCAGATCAGATCGACGGTGGAGGATGAATAGGAAGACCGCCAATCGGAGGCGGCAAATAAAATAATACACTGCACCAATGGAAATCTCCGATGCGATATAGCGTTGGCCGTTTGATTGGTCCAAGATCAACAGCGGAGAAGGGCTTCGACCAATGAACGGGCGGGACCCTTTATAACATATGAAAACCAAAAATTTATGAAATACAAAGGTTTTATGGTGTTGGGGCAGGTTATACAATGAGGCTTGGTGCCCGATTGCGGGCCTTTGGTTATGCGAAGCGATAAAAGGATCGGGGGTTATATTCAAAGGGCCAATCGCATCGGAGGTTTCGTAAAAGCCAAAAGACTTGCGCGTAGGAATTGTCTCCGATGCAATAAGCGCTCGAAGGGTTTAGTGCCTGGTTCTAGGGCGTGGGCACATGTGGGGAAGTGGTTAGGACTTCGCCCAAAGGGGCTTAAGCCTATAGTCAAAAAAAACTTTTTTTTATGAATTTTTCAAGGTTTTTGATTGATTTGGGGGTTTCAGCAAAGTTCAAAAATGAGTTTTAAACCTTGTAAAAGGATTTTCATGAAGGGGAAAGGGGAATAAATGAAAAATAGAGGAATTTGATGGGGGGTAAAAGGGAATAAAATGAAGGTTAGTTTTGAGTGGAGGAGGGGAAAAATGGGATTTTGCAGCAGTCTTTTCTCTATGAAAATAGCAGAATTTCTGAGTTTTTAAAAGGGAAATAGCAGTGAAGATTAAACAAAGGGCATGATGTCTTCATGAGTCTTCAAGAGATAACATTTTTAGCAATAAAACTTGTTTCTTGAAGGCTCTAAAAACGTTTTAGCCACCTTTTGATATAACAAATGTTATAGGTGGCTAGCAGAGAGATCTAATCAAGTTCAAGCTTGACGGCACCAGAGCGAGTGGATCTAAGAGTCCAGAGGAGGAGAAGAACGCAGCCCTCAAATCGAAAGAGCAACAAGGGCAACAGAGACAAAAGAGAGATCTCTCGAAGCTGAAATACTTCAGATGTGCTGAGATGGGCCACTTTGCATCACAATGTCCTATGTAGAAAAAGGACAAGGATGAAAAGCACGATCCAAAAGTTGCAGCCGCCAAGATCGAACAGGATGAATTCGCCATGAGTGCCCATGCTTCTCCAAGAGACAAGTGGGGTGACATTGAACTATAGTTCACTCCGAACTTCAGTTGGGCAGGATCCTTGAGGAGCCCACCTCATGGATCATTACCTTGCTACGGGAGCCCATATCAGTAGTAGCAAGATGGAGGAGTCTTCAGTGAGAGCCGAGGAGTGATGGAGCGACAGTTGCAGTAGGTAGCAATGCCTACTTCTGGAGTAAAGTAGTAGCAGCGCAGTGCACAGCAGTGCAGAGCAGCAGCAGCCCAATGCATCAAAGGGACAGCACAGTAGTTATCAGCAGTCAAAGTCTTCAACACCGAGGTGCATTCATTAAACACTTGTTCAGTTTTTGGGTCATTTCAATTGCTTCTCTCAGCAGCTGAGTTGCAATGCAGATGCAGTGTTAGCAGTGGCACTGTTAGAAGCATAGCAGATGCAGCACTTGAGAGGGAGTTGTAATACAGATGCAACAATGGCAGTGTTAGTGTCAGGGCAACAGTAAAGTTGCAGCAGCAGCGCAGTGGTTGGTGGACAACATTAGCAGCACAGAGGATGTTCAGGGTCAGAGCATTATGCAACAGACATATTGTTAGAGCACTTTCCTCGCTAATAGGGAGTGTTGATTTTTGGTAGCATCGGAAGTGCTCTAAGCCCCAAATTTTGTGGAGGGCTTAAACACTTGTAATCCAAAAAACCCAGAAACCATTTGTGAAAATTCCACTCGATTAATGTTTTATTGTAAAAATAATTACTTTAATGGGGACCCTAAGTCTAACTTAGGGAAATTAAATAATTAAAAGGTATTAATAAAACAGAGTGAATGATCTAAAAAGCGAAGATCAATTCATGTTATAATCTTAGTCGTTGATTAGAAATCTAATCTCGACCATTGATTTCTCAACGAGAAGACTATAAAGGAAGGTTTGAAGGTCATTCGGAAAGACACACCGAGTGAATCTAGAGATCAAATTCTTCTGACAAACCAGTGCTCGAATGAAGATCATATCTAAGTGATTCAGTGCAGTGAGGGGCAATGGCAGTTATTGGTCGGAGGATCTTCACCGGGACCAAGAGTACATAGCAAAGAGGTAGCAGAACCAGCAGAGGAATCAGCACCAAGAGGTGTGATGCAGTCCCAGAAGGGGTGACGCAAACCCACATAGGTCCCACGCAGGGACTGCGCAGTGTTTCCGAGAGACAGTCCAAATTTTGTTGGATATAGGGGTTTCTAAGCTGGGAGGGCTAAAACTTGTTTTTCCAAGAGGCAAATCGATTCAAAGAGGAGGTGACGCATCCATAGCCATCCCCACGCAAGCCTAAGCATCTACTGTGTAGTAACCCTTCTCCCAGAGTTCTAAGATTTGTACCATAGTTTAAGTAAAACAGATCTAATAAAACATTGTAATGGTAAAAATTGAAATTTCAGCTTGCATAATTAATCTATACGTAGAAGAATACCTGAAAATCAACACAAACTTACGAATCCTGAAGCGGCTGAAGATTAGCTGGTGATGTCGTGAACAGAACAGATTACGGGGACAATCGAATCCTCCCAGCCAAATCCGGGACCAATCCCAGACCCAGAGGATGTCTCCTCTGCCCCCGTGCCCAGATTTCCAAGAACAAGAGACTCCTCCCCAAACACTGCAAGCCGGCATTTCCTTCTCACTTAAGCAGAAATCATTTCTTTTCCTCCAAAACATCCCCCCCCCCCTTCTCCTTCATATCACCTCCTTTAAATAATCTCCCTCCACCGCCTCTTACTTCCCGAGGTCTTATCCTTATTAATGGTGATATTTTATGTATTTATGGTGGTATACTTTTCATTATGTTTGGATAGGAATATAATCTAAACAATCTTCCTCCACCGCCTCTAACCTCCCGAGGCCTTATCCATCCTTATGTTCACATTAAATGTTGTTATGGTGGGTGATCCACATTAATGTGAGTACGTATACACATTTATAAAGGTGGAATTTTATTTAAGTACTTTTTAATATAAATCTTTAATATTGCATACTCATTTTTAACTTAAAGATTTATTAACTTAAAGATTTAACTTTATTATTTCATTTCTTTTATTACCTTGTTTCATAAAATTTTATACTTAGTTGAATTTAATATAAAATCTGAAATTTTAATATTAAGTTCCCAATCTATGAAATCTTGATATTAGTAGGTAGGTGTACTAGTGCGATGTGGGCGGTATAGGCAAGTGTAGCTATCAAATGCCTATATCGTTCACATGCTAATATCGTTTTGTATATACTTGGGAATGGGTCGTTACATACTTCCTCCCTTCAGAAAACTTCGTCTCGAAGTTTATGGTTTTATATACTCATATCAATATTGTGTTTTTAAAGATTAGGGTGATCGTAGAATGCATGTATTTTAAGATTGAATTTCGTTTAAATAAGTATGTATCCGTAATTTAATTGTTACTTCTCATCTTCACCAAATCTCCAAACTATTCTAAAATCATCCTATCCTTCCTAATCTCTTCCACTCCCATCCTATCCGTCCTCTACAGGAATATGCCATGGCATCAGTTTTACTGATCCATTCATAGACCTCAATGATGTCAGAGTCGATTACGCCGACCTGACATGCTTGTAGGCATCCGGCAGTCATCATCACACGTCTAGGGGAGCGTGACTCGCACAGTCCTCCCATCACTCCAGGTATTGGAGGATAAACAGTGGGCAACACCTCCACTCCTCCCAGCAGGACCAGGGTCAACACCCTATCGTGGGATCACATGGAGTCTCAATTGTTCTTGGAAATCTGTCATCACATAGATTGTTCCGGTAATCTGTTTTTCTAAATAATCTGTTTTTCTGCATGATACTCACTGGTACATAATCTGCAATGTAAACACTCGTACACATTTTACAACATATGCATCTATATTGTTCATAACCAATTGTTACCCATATAACAACCTCTACACATTCAAAATACTTTGATACGTATGATATCAATCCTAGAATTTTATAAAAAGAAAATTTGTTCACATAGGTATCAATATGTTCAATAAATTTCTCATTTCAAATGCTGCTTCGGTTTAGTTTATTCATGTTCTATTTATGACGCACTGCTTTAACCATTTTCATTCTATATACCCCTATTTTCACTTTTCATATTCACAATGTAGTTACACTTTTATTCCCTTTCCTTGAATCATATTTGAAATGCAATGAAATAATTTGATAGATATTTTCATCTATAATGTCTAATCTATAATTTCACATTCTTGCAATGTTAATTAAAATGACATATTGCACACTGGTGTCCATGCCCTAGTAAATTTTTAAACAAACAGCATATATCCTGTATCACTAAATTGAAGTAGCATTCTATCTTTATGGGTATCCATGTATCAGTGAGTAAAATTCATTCTTACGAGATAATTCAAAATAAATTTTATAAATTCACGGATAAGCTATGACCACTCTTTATACATGACCAGTAAGCTGTGTGATTATGATTACAAAGCGGTAAGTTAGGCTAGTATGTGATTATGTCATACTCTTCATAGCTAATAAAATCAATGGGAATCAGTGAAGATAGTGATATGTTAATAAAGAATATTGAACCTTTACCCTTAACTCCATATTAGTACAATACTATCTTGTTTATTATGTAACATGGCGTGAATCCATTGAATAGTATAGCTTATATAATACTAATCTTACGAACATGTGTGAAGGTCTCTCTTATATACGAGTAGATGCTATATCAGATAGGATTCAACCTTTATCAAGCCTATGATTGACATTACTTCTATCCTTATTCCTACTTAACTAGTGAATGGTATAGGTGTTACTAATAGTAAAGGAGACAACACAATGTGTTAAAGTAGATACATGTACGAGCTTATTGATGTGGAAACATACAGGTCAACTATATGTTAGGTCATGATTGGAACCCTATTCAGACAGACTAAGTTAGCATGATTACTAGAATGATATGAGGTTATGACCTGTGATTAGCTTAACTACTTAGATAGGGTGCTATGTGGCAATAATTATTTATTTGTTCCCTTCCTCTCTCTCTTTTTTTTTTTTTTTTTTTTTTGAAAGTCTCATTCCTATTACCATTAGAACTTTAGAGTATATTGTTAATTACTAAAACTATTACACACAAATGCCAAGTCTCCAACCTACTACTCTGATATGTATCTTATTGACAAAGAATACCACTGATTAGGCCGTTGCATCATAACTACCTACAAGCACAGAACCATCAACAGAATGGGCTAGAATTCCAGAACTAACTACACCGAAAGAAGCCATCACAGCTATTTATTTACCCTGTTGTGAAGGTATTGTCATTAGGATGGGCCTAGGAAAATAGGCCTACTTCTTCACCATAGTTTGTCACTATATTACTCAAATGTTGATTTTTCAAGTGCAAAATATACGAGCACTTATTTCTGAAACTTGACAATTACTTCCAATGATGTAGATGTTTATTTAGCATTTCAATGTATTACTAAGTAATTACAAATTCAGAAATTCAACCATAAGAACAATGAAGCAGTAGAGAACACGATGCACAAGAGCGACAAGATTTTTACCCTAAGAAAACCCACTTGGGAAAAAAAAACTTAGCAACCTTCTTCTTAGAGATATAATCAGTTCAACAGAAGATACATCAAAGTCATATAGACAAACTGACCAGCATAGTAGCAAGATGACCATTCACCAAGTGCCGAGCCAACCCTCCAAGATTCAAGACAACAAAAAAAAATATCCTTCAATTCTGTCCAAAAAAAAAGTTTGCAATAAGATCTGTCACAGGTCTTCAAGTGGGCCAAAATTCGTCCTCTGTCTCAGCCTCAGAATTCGGATGATGCCACAGAATTAGTACCTCACAACTTCGTATCTACCACAGAAAATTGTGCCATAGACAATTCGTAATAGCCACAGAAAATATGCCTCAGACATCTGAATAGAACTCGGCTACCATGGTCCACAAGAATGAGGTATAGGAGATGAGATATATACTTCTGTTTTCGGCCTCCAAGTGTCCTTCACTTCTTCACATAAAACAGAGATGATAAGATAACTCGATGTGTTCCTTGAAGGGATACGAATAGGTTACTCATAGCCTTCCAATTATGTGAATGGGTGTCTCTCATGGGCAGGCTGACATGTCTCTTGGAGTACCGACTTGGTCATCTTGGGCCACAAAATTTACTCTTTCAAAATTAAATTTTCTTCTTTTGCAAAGGCTATGAAGAACATGTCTTTCATTATTTTTATTTTTATTTATTTATTTATTTACATATATATATATATATATATATATATATATATATATATTTTTGACAAAATCACAAGCATGAATAACATGCTAAATATAATTTTTCTTTCATCACAAATTGTACATTATGAAGACCAACCATAGCTACAAAATTCTCACTTAAGATCCCTAACAGTTCTTTGGTGATTTACGAGGCTTGTATATCCTTTTTAGGTTTCTCTCCTTTCATCAAAGGCTCACAATCTTCATGTCTAAGATGCCAATCCTGCAGCCTGCCTAGATTCCATTTTCTCTGATCAAAAGCATCGTCTTTTTATGTACCTTGGAAAAATGGTTCCTTAATGATATCAGTAAACTTGCTCACTGAACTTGTCCTTACGCATTGATTCTAGTGCACCAGGTAAATTTCATTCTCTTTAAATAAGTTTACAAATTTGGCAAATATCCTTTTAAGCATCCACTGGTAATCAGAGGGCACCTGAAGTACAGTGAATAGTATGTTGCCTCCGTTCATTCCATGACATAGATATTCCAATCTTTTTCAAAGAACATGCTCCTTTAAGCATTGTCAAGCCATAAACTCTTTAAAACTCCAAAACTTTCGTATATTCCTAATCGTTAAATTTGAAAAGAATAAGCGAAAGAAGCAATCCCTAAAAGCAGTATTCATTAGCATGCAAGACCATTTCCATTTTCAGGTAGTTATCTCGATAAGGATAGAACATGGAACCACACAAACAAATGCAAGCAGCAAGAACTAAACCCGAGTGCCTTAAAACCTAATAGTAGGGTTCCTTACTACAATTTCACCTCAGCTAAGGATCATCCAGTCCTTTCCCCCATGGACTCTGTCTAGTTGAACTAAAAACTTGCGTGCTCTAGAGCAAATGAACTGCATTAGCTCCTAGATTCAGAGACACATAAAAATCGGGGTTCAACCTTTTAAGGGAAAAGGCTGGTGCAACTAACTCTATCCTCGACTGAGACCGGCGTCCAACCCCTACCAATCTTTCGCACCTCTAAACCGTGCAGCATAGCTGCCCTAAGTGACAGGCTCAAAGGCAATAATGTAATTAACTGCAAGCAAAGCATAACAGAATGACCCAGAGCAGATGTGGACAAGGTGCAGATCCGAGGTCCTACAATATTTAGTTCACGGGTTTTACACAGGATCATTCTAACACGTCGATACCCTAATTTTTTTTTCGATAGGAACGGAAGATAGGGTCTGTAGACATCGCATTCCTTATAGAAGAACACCAAACTAAGTCCCGATATTAACCGAGTGAATTTTAATCCAAAGCTTAAGAAAATAAGTTCAATCACAGAACAAGCATTGCCACATTAAATTTATTCCAATGTATACTAAGATACACTCAAAATACATAACCTATAAAACCATAATTGTTTGCAATGACAGAGGCATCTACCATGCAGACTTTTGTCCAGAACCTTGATGTGACAGACATTATGGCTGGAACCTTGCAAATGTGCATCGTTCCACCTGACCTGCCCAAGATGTATTCTACCCAGAACTATGCAAATGTGCATAGTTCCACCTGCCCTGCCTGTCATGTCAAGTTTTCGAGCAGAAAGTTTGCATGGTGCCCAAAATACTCTGAAAACACAAGTAAAAGATTGAATAACCCTCTGCAGACAGCGCTATGCGGGCAGCATTTGATGAACTATGAAGCAGTAAAACGATTACACTGAAGTGTATTATAAGCCTTTCCATTTCCCGAGCAGACCGATAATAAGACCAAATTAATGGTTTAGAAATTGCAATGGATTGCGCACAAATATATTTGTTGAGATAATGTACCTGCAGGCTGCGCGCTTATGAGTTTAACATTTTCAGTACACGAATTGAAGTATAATCGACTTGTAGCAAACAGACTAGCTCCGCGATAATAAGAATTAACGCCAACGGATAAATGGGAGTCAAAACCACCTCGCATACAAAGGATAAGTGTTTTAACACATTTCATATTCCAGTTCTGTTCCTGACAAAATTGATTGTTCGCCGGCACAAAATTTCTCAAATTCCAGTTCTATTTGTGACAAAATGATTGTTCACCGGCACAATATTGCCGAAGATAAGGATGAAATTTTTACGCTTTCAGTAATAGTCTTTGAAAGCGATGAACTCGACTGCTGCTCTCTGGATAGGGAAGAGATGTGTGACGCCCCGCTTCGCAAGCGCCTCCACGAGCTTCGGTGATAAGTCGACACTCGAAAGATGAAGATTGTCATCATTGCTGTTAACCACGATATCGTTTCCAATTTCATCCTTACCGCCTACTGTGCCCACCGCACAACCCTTCCAAAATCTCGAAAGAATAAGCTAACTGCCCATCCCGTGTCGGAACTAGGTTTGAAGTGGTTGTAGCAATAGCGGTGCAGGGAAGGCGGTGAGCAGCCCGATTCGACAGCTCGAACGACGTGGGGTGATACGCTGTATTAATATATATGCGGTGATATCTGAAGAACAAACTTTAGGTAATGCAGATATGTTCTTTATTAACCATAAGGTGTTTTGACTATATGATAAAATTAAATTCTATACCATCTCCCTTCCGGCATACGATATGCAGCAACAGAAGTTTTATCCTTATCCTATTTTTATTCGTGGCTTCACCATAATGACACGCCACTTTCGAGCCTTTGACAACATATCCGATGTAACCCAGATGGCAAATTTTTAAGGTTTACGCTGTCCTCATGAATTTTTATTAAGTTCTTTCACACAGGCTCCTATATTATTATTTTTTTTGAAGTCACAGGTCATTCCATTCTCCCTTCTCTCGTTCGCTGAAACTCTAAATCTATGATCGACCTTAACGCAGAGACTGTTTGTAATGAGCGTTCCCTTGTTTAAGTCTATAATCACGAGAGGACAGGTCCTCGGTTCACTCCTGCGGCGACTCAATGTGCATACTCTGAATATCAGAAGGTTTTCATTTAATCCCCGATCATTGTCAACAACACATCCAATTCGAAATTTGTATATTCAAGCAATAAGAAAGATGCTTGTATTTATTGGATTTATGATGTTGAACAGACCATACAACGGCGGTGGGTGGTTGCTGCATGCTGAAGAGAGAGTATAATGCAGATTTATTCCTTGAGGTTTGAACAGAACACAATTACATGGCTCTTGAACTGCAAATGCGAGGAATTGCTTGATTGCCAATGTTTATACGGATTCGATGCAATTATGTGCTGTAGCATGTAATTTCCACAGCGCTCAGGCAATCACTTTAATCCAGTGATTAAGCGAACTAACAATTGCGCTGTAACTATGAAACCATGATTCCAGTAAGTGCCCTTTTAGTGTTGTGGGAATCGATTGGGTGTATAGATGCAAAGACCCTATCACAAGTTACCAATTGAGCAATTTACAAATGTGGTGGGGAACTGAATTGATGAATAAAATAGGTGAAAATCGAGCAGTAGAATGCAATTATGCTTTGAACAGAGAGTGGGTAATGTAAGTCACTGCTATTTCTTGTGAATGACATAGCAGCTCAAGCCAATACTTCATACCAGCAAAACTAGTTAAAATGCAAAGAGCCTTATCCTCATGGTTCCCCGATATGTTGCAGATCAGTGATTTCCAGCCATGTAAATCATCAAGAGAAGGTGGCAATAACAAAGGGTATAAGCTCTAGACCAAAAGAAAAATAAGCAAAAGTGCATGCCTACTAGAGTGTGATAATGAACTAAAGCAAAATTCCAAGTACACCATTGTAAGGTTACACAATTGTAAAATAAGGTGAGATAGTTGAAAAATCCACCATTTGTAAGGTTACCCAGTTGCAAGGTTTATTATTGTAAAAAGGCCAATTCTTAGAAGTAGAAGTACTGAACCCTGAAGTTTAAGTTTTTTTTTTTTTTATAAATTTGGAATTGAGTTTTTGTGTTGAAGTTGTTTCCACTGTCAAATTTATGATTTGGCTAGGGTTCTCAATTGAATTAATAAGGCAATAAGGCAATCACCTAACACGGACTCTTGCAATATGAGGGGTAGGTTCAACATGAAAGAACCCACAAAACTTCAAGATTATATAGCAACCATGAGGTAGTGGAGATCTTTCAGCAATCAAACCGGCTCAAATATTTCAACAAACTGCAGGGTTATAATAACAGTGCGGCCATGGAGTTTTCCTTGAACTTTCAACGTAATAGAATAACGAATACATTAACTTAGTAAAAGTTTTGGAGATCTAAGTTGATGAACCTGTGATTATCAAAGTGTTAGGACTACAAAGGGGATTCCCAAGGGATAAGAAAGATGGTAAACCAACCTAAGATACCAAGAAACTTAGCAAAGCTTCTGTGCAGTATTACAGTCACTTGTAATGTGGTCACTGTTTAATAATAAACTATTATAAATTCATCTATAGACAGGATTTATGTCTTGATTTTTTTTTTGTTTTGTTTTGTTTTTAATATCTGTTGATATTACAGATATTTAATAGATTTATGTTACTTTTATTAAACAAGTATGTAAACAAAACAGTAACATACCTGAAATTAAACAAGTCCTTTCTATTTCACAGGGATCAAAGATGAAATGATGCACAATTATAGATGAGAAGAGCAAATTTCCTTAGAGACAAATGGAATCCCCTATGATCAAATATTTAAGCATTCCCAAACAGACAATCATGTATTGAGGGTCATTCAAAATGGTAGAAAGATATTTCTCTGTAGAATACCACTTCTGATAACTTAATATTCAAATTTCAATCAGGACAACTAATTTTTTCTCTTTTGTTATTCTTTAACTCACACTGCAATGGGACATTGCATCGATTAATTCTAGCATGTTTTCCCTATCTAGATTTAGAGTGGCAGTGTAAAGGAAGTCACCTTTGGAAAAATTTGTTCATTTTTCGCCCCCAGGTTCCAATCTTGATACAAACTTGAAGCAAGTGTGTAGATCAAATGAAGTCATGCTTGCAGGACTGACAGTACATTGATGCAGATTTTGAGCAAAGAGAGATTTGATTTTGTATGTGCAGGTAACTTTGTGAATTGAATTGGTGCTGAGCAGGCTGAATATTACCAGAAATGTGTTATTGTAAATTCTGGGTTGTTTGTAGTAGAGATTTTACTGTTTCAATGAATATAAACTAGAATGACAGTGTCCCTTAAAATGAATGTTGAAGCATATTGCTCTTTCTGAATGGCTTATAACATAGTTTGCTTATAATATAGTTGCTAATTTAAGCTTAAAATCTGTCTACCTTCCATAACACCATCTTACTAATAAGTCCGAGAGTTTGAACAGGCTCTGATCTGCATTAACGTTTTTTAAATTTTGGGAACAGCCGGAGACTGGTTTACACAAGCAGCAACTTATAAATGAATTCTTAATGGGCCTATAAGGTCGTAAGAGGGTTTGAAACACCCTCTGATACCAAATGTAATAACCCTGCTCCCAGAGTTCTAAGATTTGTACCTATCTGAACTTTAAGTTTAAGTAAAACAGATCTAATAAAACATTGTAATGGTAAAATTTGAAATTTCAGCTTGCATAATTAATCTATACATAGAAGAATACCTGAAAATCAGCACAAATTTACGAATCCTGAAGCGGCTGAAGATTAGCTGGTGATGTCGTGAACAGAACAGATTACCGGGACAATCGAATCCTCCCAGCCAAATCCGGGACCAACCCCAGACCCAGAGGATGTCTCCTCTGCCCCCGTGCCCAGATTTCCAAGAACAAGAGACTCCTTCCCCCAAACCATTCAAGCCGACATTTCCTTCTCACTTAAGCAAAAATCATTTCTTTTCCTCCAAAACATCCCCCCCTTCTCCTCCATATCACCTCCTTTAAAGAATCTCCCTCCACCGCCTCTTACTTCTCGAGGTCTTATCCTTATTAATGGTGATATTTTATGTATTTATGGTGGTATACTTTTCATTATATTTGGATAGGAATATAATCTAAACAATCTTCCTCCACCGCCTCTAACCTCCCGAGGCCTTATCCATCCTTATGTTCACATTAAATGTTGTTATGGTGGGTGATCCACATTAATGTGAGTATGTATACACATTTATAAAGGTGGGATTTTATTTAAGTACTTTTAATATAAATCTTTAATATTGCATACTCATTTTTAACTTAAAGATTCATTAACTTAAGATTTGCTTTATTATTTCATTTCTTTTATTACCTTGTTTCATAAAATTTTATACTTAGTTGAATTTAATATAAAATCTGAAATTTTAATATTAAGTTCCCAATCTATGAAATCTTGATATTAGTAGGTAGGTGTACTAGTGCGATGTGGGCAGTATAGGCAAGTGTAGCTATCAAATGCCTATATCGTTCACATGCTAATATCGTTTTGTATATACTTGGGAATGGGTCGTTACATACTGCGCAAAGGCAGCGCAGAGGGAGCTGGGGTTTCCCCAGTTCAAATCCGGATCAACCAGCACTAAATTTTTGAGTGTTTTTGTCTTAAAATTGCTGAATTTGCATTTGGTGATGGATGAGAGTTATTTTGGGGGTTCAAAATGCCCAAAAACATGCTAAAAATCACCTTTCTGCCATGTTTTTGAAGCCTTCGCTACGTTGTCTGAATAGTCTTGGGAGATTGAAGATTTGGAGGGCTAGGAGCCACCTTTTTCAATACGTGATGAGCCTATCATGTAGCAGACATCCAGAGCTTTCCAATGGTACCTTCTAATCCTGATTTGGACACCTGGAAGGCCTCCAAAAGTCAATTTTGTTGAGCTTGCTACGCTTTCTCTAGAAGGCCATTTTCACTGAAATTTTGACCTAGTTTGACTTTTTGTTGATGTAATTGATGAAATGATGATGTCATGAGATGTAATTGAGTTGGTAAATGGTAAATTAGGTTAGATATGTGCTTGTAAATGTAAATGTGATCAAATGTATCTACTTTCCTACAATGAGGTGAATTGGTTAACCTCCACTAAAGATTAGGGTTTTGTTGAGCTTATCATGTAATCAACTCCACAACTAATGGATTCAACCCCTGGTAGAGGGGAGATGTTGTTTTGGTCTATATCTATCATTTTCAGAGTCATTTGACTAGTTGGACATCAATGGATTGTAATCTTGTAGCTTGTACTTTCACTCATATTCATAAATCAAAGGATGCAGTTGCAACTATTATCTAGGAATTCATGTGTAGTGAGTTTATGATCATGTAATTTCTCCATTATAGTCTTTATTGAATGATTTATAGCTCCTCTTTCATATCTTTTATCTTCAGTGGCTTTCCTTACAGTTTATAGGCAGAATTCTATTAATTTAGCTTTGTTTATATGGAAATGTCATCTTGTATTTTATGCTTCCATGTTTAATGAATTCATGAATGAACATGCTCATTAAATCCCTGTACCTATTCAGACTCACCACTACACCTACAAAACCCTAAAGCCATCATAAACCCATTTCTACCTTGCTCCTTTATATTTTTGCAGTTGTAAGCCTTTTGATCCCTAGACCTAGTTACTTGGTTGCATCCCTGATCCAACATCAAACCCTAAATTTCTCAAAACCTACCTGAGTTTATCATATCTAGCCTAATATATTTCATGTCATAGTCAAACCTTGGCTATGATCACATTGAGAGAGCCCTCTCAGCCTAGTAGGGATAAGTACTAGGTCAAAGTGGTATGTGGTTACCTTTGTTGGTCTCATTTCAACCTTCGAAGAATTGGTGGAGTGTTAACATTTTGGTGTCATTGTCAGGGAACGAAGTGACAGATCTTCCCTAAGTGTATTAATACTTTTCATTGAATTCTAGGCATGTGGGTGATAGGCCCTAGTGTTCGTGAAGGCTGATTCAAAATTGCAGAGAGCCGAGGTGCAGAAACAAAGAACATTTTGGCTTCGAAAAGATACACGAGATCGAATCCCGATCCACATCCAGCTTCTCCAGTTCAAGATCCATAGAAAGTCATCAAAAAGCAGAGATCCCAGCACTCAGAGATTCAGTCGCGTCCATCTTCATTGGTAAGGTCTACATCATTACCTGCAAAATTATTATCCCTTGAAGCTTTTCCATTCGATTTGAAATTTGAATTATCTCTGTTTAGATCAAAGTCGAAGACTTCCTTGTCTGAAATAGTGTTTGATCCCTTGAGGTTGTATGAAGTTAAATCATTATCTGAAATAGCATTTGATTCCCTAAAGCTTGAAGATAGCACATTATCTAAAGAATCCAAGTCTGACTCAAATTTTGATAGGAAAGTCTGGAGTCAGTTTGATAGAATTGAAAAATTAGCCAACCAGCTCCAATATACATCTGAAAAAGCTATCATCCAGTATCAGCAAGAGTCTTTGTTCACTCCCACACCATCTCAATCAGTTGTTGCCTCTTCTTCCATCCCTTCTACTTCATTTCCATCTCAGTCCACCCCTCCCATTGTTACTCCCGCACCACACTCAGCAGGGTTCATGGCGAGATTTGCACCTCTAATTTTACTTGGTCAACTTGCACCCTTACCACAAGGCTATGGTCAAAGACTTCCTCTCTTTGATGAAACTTCAAAGATTAGTGCCAGACAACACCCAATGAAAGTCATTGATTTTATTGATTTAGAAGAGATTGATGTCGACGATGCAAAAATGAGAATCATTGCCCAAAGCTTCTCCGAGGATGTAAAAACATGGTTCCGTTCTTTGACTGCCAATTCCATAGGAAATCTGGAGCAATTAACTGATGCATTTATAGCCAGATGTGAAGTGAAAAAGAATCCACTTCAGATTCTTTCTGAGTATGACAACTTAAAAAGAAATCCTAATGAATCTGTTCAGGATTTTACTGCTTGCTTTAACCGAGTATATAACTCAATCCCCAATGAAATCAAGCCTCCTCCAGGTTTGGCTCTCTTGCACTATCCGGATGCTTTTGATCCGTATTTGGCATACCAGCTCCGAGAAAGAAGTCCTGCAACACTTGAGGAGATGCAGAAAAATGCAGTTGGTGTTGAAGCAAATTTGACAATCAAAATGTCAAAGACCAAAGGTGAAAGAAAAGTGACAACCAAGGAAGAACCATCCACATCCTCTGATGCCAAATTGGATACTCTGATCAGTACTGTGGAGAGAATGATGGATAGAATGTCTATCACTGAAAGACAAACAGAAACACAAGATCAGAATCCTAATTTCTGAGGTCAACAATAGCATCCTCAGTTTAGGATTAAACAGAGGGAACAAAGAGCTCCAGAGCAGCCAGCACAACAGCAGATCTGCACTCCTTTGCAGCAGAATTATGCTTAAGGGGTTGAAAAGGAAGAAGAGATTGTGGAAGAGAATCATTTCTTCACAGAGGATGGACAACCTATTTTCCTTAAAAAGGATGAAGAAAACAATGAGAAAACAGACTTACTGAGAGATGAAGATTACATGCTTGCAAATGATGATGAGTTGGAGGTTCATTCCAATGATTATCAGTGGGATTATCTTAATGCTCTTAGCTCATAGCAAAGGCAATATTCATTGAGAAACTGAGATGTTCCTATCACTCCTATCCAGAAGAGGACAACTCAGCAAAAAGATACTCAGCACAAGCAAAATCCCCAAGCTAGTCAAAACAAGGGAAAGGAGCCTGCAACTACAAATCAAACCAAGAACAACCAAGCATCTACAAGTACACCAAGCAAAGAGAAAGAAGGCTAAAAGAAGGAATTTGTAACAAAAGACCAGCCCGACAAGAAGGACACTGCTGTAAAAGAGGTAGATAAACAAACCAATTTGTTTAGCTTAGAAAATGAAATCTCTAAGTTCAAAGTTTATATCCCCTTGACCGAGCTTGTGAAAAATAACCAGTACAAATCTCATGTTGCTAAAATGTTGAAAGTAGACCCTATGTCAGATATGGTTAATGTTGAAGATGATCAACCCGAGCTCCTTTTTGGTCCAGCCATAGATGGTCAACTAGAAGACAGTGAAGTTCCCCTGTTTTATCTCAGTTTGAGAGTTCACCAATGTGTCCTCCATAATGCCATGCTTGACTCCAGAGCTTCTCATAACTTGATGCCAAAGGCCATAATGGAAAAATTGGGCTTGGACATAACCCAACCTTACCATGATCTTTACTCTTTTGATTCTGGTATAGTACATTGTCTCGGTCTTATAAAAGACTCGGTAGTTTCACTTGAACAAATTCCTGCTAAAAAAGTCTTAATGGATGTGGTAGTAGCTGATATACCTTCACGGTATGGCATGATGTTGTCAAGGTCATGGGGAACAAAGTTAAGAGGTACTCTGCAATTGGATTTCTCTTATGCCACCATCCCGATTCTTGGGCAACTAAGGAAGTTGTACCAGGAGACAAAAATGAAGTATATGATCACTAGTAAAGAGAAACCAAACAATCACCCTATCAATTCCATACATATTGATCTTGAGTCCTTTATTTTGTTTAATGATAGTGGTTTTGATGAATTAGATAGTTAGATTATAGAAGTTGAGGAAATTCCAGAAATTTCAATAGTGTCCGAGCAATTTTGGATGAAAAACAAGGCAATCAGCCTAATACTTCAGAGCATATATTAGAAAAATTAGAAAAAGACACCAATAGCCTGAAAAAGTGACCCAAAAGGAAGAAACAAATCAGACATCAGAATTCCAACTTCCCGATGATGAGAATGGTCTTTGGACCATGGATTTCAACGGTGCCTTAGGGAAAGATGGGGCAGGCATCAGAATCTGGATCCATAGTCCAATTCATCAATCAGGTAAAATTCCAAAAAAGGTGAGATCATGTTCCTATAAGTTGGCTTTCGATTGTTCCAATAATGAAGCTGAGTATGAGGCATTGATCACCGGCCTCAAAATTCTGAAAAAGTTAGGTGCAAAGAGAATTTATGTTTATGGTGACTCTGAGCTTGTAATTAAGAAAGTAAAAGGGGAACACCAGGCAAAGCATCCAAGAATGAGAGCATATAGAAATGTTGTACTTGACATTCTCAAAATGTTTCCTGAATACACATTGTTGGTTGTACCAAGAAGTCAGAATCTTATGGCAGATTCGCTTGCTACAGCAGCAAGTAACTTCAAGATTCCCATATTCTCTAATAGGAAGTTTGAAATTCATGTCAAACACCGACTAGCTGTCCTTGACAACTTGAGGTATTGGCAAGTGTTCTGGGATGACAAACAAGTGAATAATTTTCTGCAGATGGAAGGTGAGTTTGAACATTCCTATATGGATGAAGCATATGATAAAGATGATCAAGTGATCGAGTCTACTCAAGTTGATGTGTTATAGCTAAAAGATAATAACATTCCAAGCGGTCTTGTACCTTTGGAAGAGTTGTTCGATCAAGATGATGTTGCCAGAAAGCCGACCATGGTTCCTACCGAGAAAGGTGTCGAAGATGTGAATATTGGAATAGCAGACAATCCCAAAATGGTTAAGCTATCCAAGTCCTTATCTCCAGAGATGAAAGATAAATACATAACTTTGTTATCTGAATTTTTTGATGTATTTGCTTGGGACTATGCAGATCTGAAAGTATATGACAAAAATATCATTCAGCATACAAATCTAGTCAAGCCTGCTCAAAATCCCTTCAGACAAAATTTGAGAAGAATTAACCCAAGATTGTTGTCATCAATAGAGAAAGAGGTAAATAGACTTTTTAAAGTTGGTATCATTGTTCCCATTAGATTTTCAGAATGGATGTCAAATCCTGTTACGGTGAGAAAGAAAACGAGAGAAATCTGTCTTTTTATTGATTTCAAAAACTTGAATAAGGTGTCTTTCAAAGATAACTATCCCCTTCCTAAGATGGACCATATCCTCCAGAGAGTGGGGTTGGGTCCTCTCGAATATCGCTTCTTGATGGATATTCGAGATATAAACAAATTTTATTGCATAAGGATGACCAGGACAAAACTTCTTTCACGACACCTTGGGGCACATTCAAGTATGCTAAAATGCCATTTGGGCTCAAGAATGTAGGAGCCACTTTTCAACGGGAGATGGGCATTGCCTTCGCAAATGAAAAGGATGTTTTTCTAGTAGTATACCTTGATGATTTGACAGTTTTCTCCCATTCTGATGATGAGCATTTATATTATTTGAAAATTGTATTTCAGAAGTGCAAGAAATTTGGGATTTCACTCAATCCCAAAAAGAGTCTTTTTGCCATGGAGGAGGGCAAGCATCTTGGCCATATCATCTCCAAAGATGGTATCCATATTGATCCCTCCCGGATTGAGGCTATTCAGAAAATAGACTTTCCACGCAACAAGAAGGAGATCCAAGCCTTTAATGGTAAGATGAATTTCTTGAGAAGGTTTATCCCAAACCTTGTCGAGCATCTTCGAGAGATGACCAATATGCTTAAAAAGGATAGTGAGGTAAGGTGGTCGGAGGATGCTAAAAACTCCTTTAATTCAGTAAAGTTTGCCTTAACAACAGCTCCTACTTTGATCAGCCTCGACTATTCCATTGATTTCATCATATTTTCATTTGCCTCTGAACATACTTTGGCTGTTGTTTTGATGCAAAAGAAGGATAAGACCGAGCAGCCCATTGCTTTCTTCAGCCGTACTATTAGAGACGTTGCCCCTAGATATAACATCATTGAGAAGCAAGCCTTGGCCCTAGTAAAGGCATTGAAGGACTTTCGAGTATATATCCTTCATTCACATACACTAGCCTATGTCCTTAATGTAGCAGTGAAGGATGTCCTAATGCAAACTTATCTGGAAGGTAGAAGAGGAAAGTGGATAACAACTATGTTAGAGTATGACCTCGAGATTAAGCCTACAAAGTTGATCAAAGGTCAGGGATTAGCCAAGCTGATGACTGAATCCAATTTACATGCACTTAACATTAATCTCATTTCAGTTTTGTCTAAAGAAGAAGATGATGGCTCACTCATGCAGGTATCAGAAATTTTTCTCTCATCTCCTGGGTATTTCAACACCATTTATGTTCTTCAGCATCTTAATCCTCCTCCAGACATGTCTAAAAGTAAGGGTAGATCATTAAATTTGAAAGCTTCCAAGTACTGCATTTTGGACAGTGCTCTATATTGGAAAGACCTAGAGAGGTGTCTTGCTAAATTGTCTGGTTCAAAATGAAGCCAAGGAGGTAATGACTGATTTCCACAAGGGGGATTGTGGAGGTCATTTGTTTTGGAAAACTACGGCAAATAAGGTGTTGAGAGCTGGTTATTATAGGCCTACTCTCTTCGCAGATTTGTATAAAACCGTGATGAGCTGTCACAAATACCAGATATTTCAAGGTAAGAGGAAGTTGCTCCTGCTACCTTTGTAGCCTATATCTGTGCAAGTGTCGTTTAAGCAGTGGGGCCTTGATTTCATTGGAGAAATCCACCCAGCATCTTCTGCCCAACATAAGTGGATATTGACAACTACCAACTACTTCACCAAATGGATCGAAGCGATCCCAACAAGGCAAGCTACTAATTTAGTCATTATTCAGTTTTTGGAGACTTATATTTTGTCTCGGTTTGTCTGTCCCCACAAAATCATCACAAATAATGCAGTTGCATTCAAGTCCAAGAGAATGGTTCAGTTTTGTGAGAAATACAACATCAAATTGGGTCACTCCACCGCATATTATCCGCAAGGTAATGGATTGGCGGAATCTTCAAACAAATCTTTAGTCAACATTATAAAGAAGTTGTTGGAGGCGAACAAGAAGAACTGGCATAAGAAGCTTGTTAATACTTTGTCGGCGGACAGGGTGAGTAGTAAGAAGTCAATCAGTATGTCTCATTTTCAATTGGTATATGGAGTCGACACAGTTTTCCCTACATCACTTGTTGTCCCAGTTATGAAATTGTTACAAGAAGCAGGTAGTGAAGTGAATGCTGTGTAGCGCCGGATCAATCAAATGATCCATCTCCAGCAAACCAGAGATGAGGTCTTTCAAAATACCTCAAAGCTTCAAGAGAGAATTAAGAAGGTATATGACCGTAAGACCAAAGCAAATGATTTCAAAATTGGTGATGTGATCCTCCGTTGGGATGCTAGAAACGAGGAGAAAGGAAAACATGGTAAATTTGAGAACCTATGGAAAGAACCATACAAAATTTCAGCCTCTAGAGGACAACATGCTTATCTATTAGAAGAGATGAATGGAGAAGATTGCATAGGAGGACCAGTCAATGGTAGGCTTCTCAAGGACTGCCTTTACTAAGCAGATTTCTGAAAGTTTCTTAATTCCATTGTACATATCAGTTTAATTTTTTCTGCAGAAGTGTGAAGTAGAGAATCATCGGAGCTTGGAGCCTGAAGTGAAGGCCATAAAGTTCCATTGATTTGCTATTGTTTTCAAAGTTCAGTAAGAGTCAAGTAAGTTCAGTCTTGATTCAGTTTTCACTACTTAATCTTGTCTTTTGAGTTTGACTCCATGCCCAATGGATAGGCTACTTGGTCTACAGTGTTCTTGAGACCTCCAAGGAGTTGCCATCCCCAGCTGGAGCCAATGTTAGTGTCAGTCTATACAGCCTATCACCAGTGATCAAATGGACTCTTATCATGTTTTCTTAGGGTCTCATAGTCAAATTTTTGTCATTTCATTAGGTCTTCAAGTAAAAATATGGTCACTAGGTAGTAGGTCTAGGACTATTTCCACTCCTTTCAAAATTTTACATTGTTGGTCATTATCATCACTCAGTTGAGTGTACCATCATGGTAAGACCATCATCATCATTCCAGTCATCATCATCATAATTTCATTCAGTTCAGTGTCTCCATTAGGTCATTAGGGTTTCAAGGTCACCAAATCTGTCATTTCTTGCTTAAAATCCGGCAATTGGAGGAGTGGTAATAGGAAAATTAGTTTAATAAAGTTTGATTTCAATTGTAATTTATGTTTTGATATGTAATAACTTCATCATCTTCCAAAAGTTGCATAAAAAGTGTCAAAGTTACAAGTTTTCAAAGCATAGTGAAAAGGACATGTAGTAGGCCACCCCACTACCAAGAAGAAAAGTGACCAATACAAGCTATAAAAGACCAACACAAGCTCATTTTTTCATTCAACTCATCCAAGAAGAGCTCTCATCCATCACCAACTGCAAATTCAGCAATTTCTAGACAAAAACACTCAAAAATTTAGTGCTAGAGTAGCCACGCTGCTCTTTCTGCCCTCCACACTACGCTTTCTTCTTCATGTTGCGTTTTCTCTCCTGGAGACACCAAACCAAGTTTTGAAGGCTTTTGAAGGTTGTTAATGTGTCAAGCATAAGGGAACAAGTACGTTACACCTTCGAAAACCCCTCCTTGCAGCTCAATTTCATAGTTTTTGTGTGAAAACTCTCCTTTGACCTCTATGTTGTGTTTTTGTAGCTAGACCATCTTTTCACAATTTGCAAGACAAATACTCTTTCCCACAGACTTATTTACCTCCCTCACACTCTAAACCATCCCCCCACAACCTTCACATCCCTTCATTCCCCATTCCTAAGTCCCAAAACCTAAACCCTAGCCCAATTCTGTCATTCTGGGCGGTTTTCCTAACTAGGACTGTGTTTAAATTTCCTAGCTCATTTCCCTTGCCCATTTTACTCCATTTCACTCCCTAAAGTTCCCTAAGACCCCTGCCCAACTCTCTAAATTTTCCCACTCTCATCTCCCTTCCCTAACCCACTCATCCTATCCCTTTTCCCCTGCCCCTGTTTTGTCATACTAGGGTTTTTCCCCTTGCAATCAACCAAATGGAGGAGAAGAGATCTTATAACAAAGGAGGTCATGTGATAAGACATGAGCCCCTAAACACCCTTGAAATGTTGTCTACACCACTGTCCCAGCATTATTTTCAAGCAGTAGGGTGTCTTCCTTTTTATCAACTAGTTGAGAAAGTCAAATACAATGCCACATTGACCAAGTTATTTGCCACTCAACTCAAAAGGGACAAAGTAACAATTGCAGGGGTTGATTTCATAATATCAACTGATATAGTATCTAAGGCCACAGACATGCCTAACCATGGTGAAAAACGGTTTAAGAACCGAGATCTAGCCCTTCAAAACTATCAGCCCTATCTCAAAAGACATCATCAACAATACATGAAGAAGATTTTTCCTGTTGGGAACCTCCTTGAGAAGTACACACCACTCATGAAGATCATCATGAAGTACTTCACCTATGAAGGGAGAATTTCTAGACTATATGGGTATCATGTCAAACTTCTCATGCATTTCACAGGGGTAAAGCCACTCAATTTTCCCTATTACCTCTACAGAAGTTTGGCAAAGATGGCAGAAAAGGTCTAGCACAAGCAGAGTAATCTTGAAAGCAGCCTCTTCCACCATACCCTGATCAAGATCATTGTTTTACACCAGCTTGAGCAAAAGAACATCACCTGGGACACTTTCATGCAAGCAGATGTACATTTGTCTTCTAGTAGCCAGCCTATTAGCCCTAGTTCTCCATCAGCTCCATCAAGACCATCAGCACCTTTTGGACATGTAGAGGTTGGCTCACCTAGCACCATTTCAGTGAGGAGGAATATTGAGGTCACTAAGACCTATCAGAGAGGTAGAAGGCTTGTGTTTGCTCCTCAGATTGAGGAAGGGGCCAAGCCCACATCAGCAAAGCAGGGATTACATTCATAGCATGGTACATCAATGCATGATGAGGAGTATGACTTTGACCTAGTAGACTTGGAGGCTAGTGAAGAACATGAAAACTTAGAGAGGATCATCAAAGACAAAGATGCTCAGACCAAAGAGCTCCAAGACAACTTGGCAAGGGCCAATTTCATCACTTCCTTCCTAGAGCAAGAAAACCATCAGATGAAGGCAAAACAATTGCCTTTGAAGAAAAGTCAATTTGAGGCTAGCATGCATGATGTGAAGGGCAAAGCAGTGATTAACACTGAAGCGTCAGAAAAGCATGAAGAGCAGGTGACAAGAAAGAGGCCAAGGACCATGAGTCTCAGAAGAGCATTGCAGAAGGAAAAAGAGCAAAATCCACTAGATGAAGAGCTGAGTTTTGAAGAAAGAATATCCAATGAAATTAATGAAAACATGGAGTTTGGCTTGAGAAAGTCAACATTCACTTGGAGAAGCTCCTTGACAAGGCCAACAGGGACAACAAGATACATAAGCACATGGTTGACCATTACTATGCAAGAAATCAAATTTGTAATGTCAAAGTCAAACAATTGCAAGCCAAACTAAAGGAAACACTAAAAAGTCAAAATGAGAAGAACAACTTGGAGATTCTTGCTAATGCTTCCCAAGTGGCATAACATACCTCATGATGCACCTCTGGACCAATTTTGAGGAGATTTGGGGCAAATTTTGTTTTTTGTGACATTATAGTCAAAATTGGAAATTTGAAAAACTAGTCATACTGGCAAAAGCGTAGCGTGGCCCACACTACGCTTTTGTTTGGGGCATCCATTGGAGGAAAACTAAGCATATTTGGATTCCATTTGATGAGTAGATCAATTTGAGTTAGTGGTTTGACCAATTCAGCCACTTCTGGGGGGTCAAAATGCCTAAAAATATGCTAAAAATCACCGTTCTACCATGTTTTTAAAGCCTTCGCTACGCTTTCTGAGTAGTCTTGGGAGATTGAAGATTTGGATGGCTAGGAGCCACCTTTTTCGGTACCTAATGAGCCTATCATGTAGCAGGCATCTAGAGCTTTCCAATGATACCTTCAGATTTTGATTTGGACACTTGGAAGGCCTCCAAAAGTCAATTTTGTTGAGCTCGCTACGCTTTCTCCAGAAGGCCATTTTCACTGAAATTTTGACCTAGTTTGACTTTTTGTGGATGTAATTGATGAAATGATGATGTCATGAGATGTAATTGAGCTGGTAAATGGTAAATTAGGTTAGATACATGCTTGTAAATGTAAATTTGGTCAGATCTATCTACTTTCCTATGATGAGGTGAATTGGTTAACCTCCACTAGAGATTAGGGTTTTGTTGAGCTTATCATGTAATCAGCTCCACAATTGATGGCTTTGACCCCTGAGAGAGGGAAAATGTTGTTTTGGTCTATATCTATCATTTTCAAAGTCATTTGACTGGTTGGACATCAGTGGATTGTAATATTGTAGCTTGTACTTTCACTCGTATTCAGAAATCAAAGGATGCAGTTGCAGCGATTATCTACGAATTCATGTGAAATGAGTTTATGATCATGTAATTTCTTTGTTATAGCCGTTATTGAATGATTTATAGCTCCTCTTTCATAGCTTGTATCTTCAGTGGCTTTCCTTACAGTTTATAGGCAGAATTCTATTAGTTTAGCTCTATTTATAATATATATGGAAATGTCATCTTGTGTTTTATACTTCCATGTTTAATGAATTCATGAATGAACATACTCATTAAATCCCTCTACCTATTCAGACTCACTACTACACCTACAAAACCCTAAAGCCATCATAAACCCATTTCTACCTGGCTCCTTTATATTTTTGCAGTTGTAAGCCCTTTGATCCCTAGACGTAGTTACTTCGTTGCATCCTTGATCCAGCATCAAACCCTAAATTTCTCAAAACTTACCTGAGTCTATCATATCTAGCCTAATATCTTTCATGCAAAGTCAATCTTTGGTTGTGATCACATTGAAAGAGCCCTCTCAGCCTAGTAGGGCTAGCTACTAGGTCAAAGTGGTTTGTGGTTACCTTTGTTGGTCTCCTTTTTAGCCTTCGAAGAACTGGTGGAGTGCTAAGATAGGCCATATAACAAATTGCGAAGCCAAATGGCCTCACAACTAGCCTGGCTAGCGGCCATATACTTAGCCTCATAAGAGCTCAAAGCAACTGACTTTGCGTTCGACTGAACCATGACACAATTTCCGAACCCAATCCGAAGCAACACCTTGAAGTGTTTTTCGTGTCAAAAGCACACCCTACCTAATCTGAATCTGTATAACTTGCCAACCTCACTCCATCTCCCCGCCTATAGTCTAAATCATAATCAACAGTCCCATGCACGTAGCAAGGAATGTACTTTGCAGCTACCCAGTGCACCCTCCTGGGCTCAACCATGAACTGGCTAAGTGTGTTCACTGCAAAGCATATATCTAGCCTAATGCTGACCAGATACATCAAGGACCCAATAAGCTGCCTATACAATGTGGGATCCACCAAACTAGAATCTGAAGCATGAACCTTCTTCCAGTTGGTGATCATAGGGCGAGGTTTGTGGCTAGAGGGTTCTCACAGATAGAGCCATCCGCAGCATGCTTGATCTTCTAGAGCCACCTGGAAGTCACAACTAACTTGCCCTCAGGCCTAGGCACCATCTCCCAGACATTGTTCTTAATGATAGAGGCATACTCCTCCACCATAGCCTCTCTCCATACCTCCTGGTTGGCAGTCTCCTCATAGCTAATAGGCTCAGAGTCAAAAATACTGGTAGCTTTGGCTACATAACTGCAAAACCGCTCAGGTGGCGCACTCTCCCTGTTCACCCTCTTCGGAGGAGCAACGGACTCTGCTTCCTTCAAGGTGCCTTGAAGCCACTTGGGCCTCCTCTTCCCTGAAAAAGCTTCCCCATAGGGAACTTCATCCTCTGCCCCCCAGTCTAATGAACCTGAAGGTCTACCAAATGACCCTAGTGTGCCTGTACCAGCACCTTTCCTCGAAGAACCTGTACCGGCACTTGTGCCTCTGTCAGCTGAAGTGCCTTGTGAACTCTGTACCAGTGGACTCCCTAAAGAAGTGCTCGGTGAACTTGCCATTGGTGCCCCAAAAGTCACTGACACTGAAGTACCTTTTGTAACAGTTGATCCAGAACCCTGAGCTCCTGCTCCCTGTACTTGACCTCCCTGCTGAGGATAAGTCTGTGACTCTCTCTCATCATACTCCCGTGTTCTCTGATAGGCCTTCTCCTCCTCGAACTTCACATCCTTCCTAATCACCACTCTTCGTTTAGAAGGAATGAAGATCTGATAGGCCTTCGAAGTCTCGCTGTAACCCATAAAGATACCCTTCTTTGCCATGGGTTCCAGCTTCGACCTCTGCTCCTTGGGTATATAAGAATATGTGAGACATCCAAAGATACGAAGATGTCCCACATGAGGCCTCTCTCCAATGAAAGCCTCCTCCGGAGTCATATTCCCCAATACTCTGTGAGGACTCCTATTTTGAAGATAACAACAGTATTGCATGCATCAGCCCACAAAGACAAAGGCAACCCCTGATCATGAATCATCACTCTAGCGGCCCCAACAATAGCTCTGTTCTTCCTTTCAGACACCCCATTCTATTGGGGGTTGTAAGGAACTGTGAATTCTCTCCTAATGCCCTCCTGTGCACAGAAGTCAAAAAACCCACCATCGGTGTACTCACCACCATTGTCTGAACTCAAGACCTGAATCTTCCTACCTGTCCACTTTTCCACAAGAGCTTTGAACTCTTTAAAGCGACTAAAAATCTCACCCTTTGTCTTCAGGAAATATATCCAAGTCCTCCTAGAGTAGTCATCAATGAATATAACATAATACTTAGACACATGAGACATACGACCACTAACATCAGTATCAAACAAGTCTAGTATACCAATAGATCTGTTGTCGCTCGCTGGGAATCGTAACTTGGTGTACTTGCCCAATGCACACCCTCCACAGACCTCATAATGCTCAAAACTGAAATCAAGAACTCCAGTAGTGATCTCCCTCAGAACTCTCAAAACTCCATGATGCAAATGCATCATCGTTCGGTGCCATAACTCGCATAAGTCTTTAGTGCTGATGGTACTAGTGTGAGTGCTACTAGATGTGCTACTCACCAATGCTCCTGTTGACTGAAAACTGAAGCTGTATAGTTTCCTAAAGCGAACTCCAATCACTTTGGATGAAGTGATAGAAGCTCCCCTAGGATGCATCAATACCTGCCCTCCTGAGAAAGTGACGTCAAACCCCTTCTCCTCCAAAGGTGGACACTGAAATCAAGTTCATCTTCATCCTCGGAACATACAAAACATCCATGACCTTCAAAGGAGGCAAAGACTCCCTCTCAAAGGTCATAGTCCCCACACCAACAGCTCTCACAGTGTCGTCATCTCCTAGTAAAATCTCAATATCAAGTGCTCTCTCTACAAGCTCTGAAAAGAACTCCTGTATACCTGTCATATGGCGGGAAGTCCCGTTGTCTATGTACCACACATCGGATGATGTACTCCTACTAGATGTAGAAGTAATAAATGCAAGTCCCTGTCAAACTGTGAAGCAAACTGCTCCACCTCTATTGAAGTTGCAATACCCTTCTTCCCCTTCTTTTTTCTCTCAGGACACGTAGCAACATAGTGTCCCATCTTTTGACATGCCCAACATTTGACTTTGGACATATCCGTATCTTTCTTCTTCTTCTCCTTTCCCTTAGCCCCATTCTTCTTCTTCTCCTTTCCCTTAGACCCATTTGATGAGGCCCCTTTCTTGGCCTTCCCTTTGTTCTTCCCCCTGGCTGTCAAGGCTACATCCTCCTCATCTACTATCTTCACCCCACCACTACCAGTCTTTCGTATCTCACACTACACACAATCATCCTAGAATTTGTCCCAATTGGGAAGATTCTCCCTAGAGGTAATAGTATCTCCAAAGACCTCCCAAGACCTAGGAAGTCCTGCTACAGCTATCCTGACTAACTCTGTGGGTGCAAGTGTCTCACCAATAGCAGTCAAATCACCACATACATGTTTGACCCTGCCAAGATAATGAACTACACTTCAGCCTTTGTCATCCTGATGTTCTTCAATTTTTCTTTGAGTACCATCTTCCTACTCTCATTGGTACTCTGATAGAGAGTGGTTAGAGTTGTCAACATCTAATATGCATGTGTTTCCTCTCACCTGAGGAACCACATGATCATTCAGACTGTCCATAAAAATCCTTTTTGTCTTTGCATAAATTTTTTGTGAATTTAGCAAGTTCATCTACAGCAGTAGGAGTTACAACCTCTTGCCGCACTATGTCCCAAACTGTTGCCTCCTCAAACATTGTCTGAATTTTGTCCTTCCAAACGGCATAGTTGGATATCCCACCCAGTTTGTCCTCTATCCTTAAGAACATGGCCATGACTGTTGTCCAAAAATTACAAAACCAAAAAAATGGAGAAATGAACTTTCCAACACACCTTGTTGTCCCAAAATATCAGTTTGCTGTCCAAATTGAGTTTGTTGTCCAAAAATTTAGTTTGTTGTCCCAAACTATTGTCTATTGTTGAAACTACAATTTTCAGCCTATAGCTTTGATACCATGTTGAAATTTGATGACTAAAAACTTTCCAGCAATCCCAACCCGGTTTTAATTTCACCTTATCACTCCCATTTAGTTAAATGCCCTTTCCCATAAACATACATTTAACATATAGAATTATAGAAATAAAATTTTCAGATTAAAACACATGGGACTGTCAACACATGCTAAAAATAAATATGGGCATAAACAAACCAACAACACATAAAAATACAAAGATTTTTGGTCAACTTAAACCCATGCAAAACCCCTTCAATCTTCTCGGGGGAAAACCTGTTAAAGAGCTCTTCAAATTTATTTATCTTTCAAGTTCAGGAAAAATACATTTGCAGACAAAACAAAACAGCAAAATACAATTTATTTCTTCAGCCCAAAACTCCTTGAAAATCGTGCCCTCTTTGCCTCGTTTTTCATGCCCACTTGAAACTGAAAATATGTACTGTACGAATTGTACAGATTTCCGTACCACTATCCAGATTTTTGAAAAAAAAATCTCTAAAGATTCTCTCGAACTACATGTAGCTCACATCATTAAATGTTGTTCGTATTGTACCTTATGTTGTCTTCTATGCCTTGATTTTCGTGCCCAACGTTGCCAGAAATCACTCCTTCAGCTTGCTGCAACAAATTTCTCCTTCAGAACTTTTCCCTAGGCCTCAGCCTCCTTTCTCCAATCTGCTCATGAAGAATGAATGAATGCAGCCTCTCTTTTCCTTTCCCGCTTTTGTTTCCCTAAATGACTTTTGGGAAACCCTAAGATCTAATGGCTCAGATTCATTTAGATCAAGGGATGAGAATAAATGTGCATTTAATTCTCACTTTCTATTTTTTAACTCACCCATTAAATAAAGTACCCACATTTTACTTTATGTCTAAAGTCATTTTTCACTTTATAATTTAACATTGACTTTACCACTTATAAAGTCACTTTCACTTTATAATTTAACATTGACTTTACCACTTATAAAGTCACTTTCACTTTATAAAGTCACACTCAGGAAAAGAATTATTTTGGACATTTTTCCCTAGGTATAGACTAACCCATGGGAAACTACTTGTCCAAGGTACATTAAAAATCAACATAAAGGTGTCCAATGTGTGATTGATTTCTTGCTCAGTTTCCTTATTTCGGAATCATATTTAATTAAGTGTAGGCTGCTTCAGTAGTTTACTTCAATAATTCATGATGCATTCTGAATTAATTATGTAAATGTAAGTTACATAATAGGAGAAGTAAACTTAGATTGTTGCAGTAATATTCCTAAGATTGTCAAATCTAGGAATTTTCATATAGATGTCCCATTCTCCTATGCCATAACTCATTCAGCTCCTTCCCACTGTTACTGTCACTGCTTATTAGTGCCATTGCAGAGTTGAGTTGCAACCTGTATAACTTGTTGCTTCGAGCTCCAATTTGTTTCACCTTCTTCCACCTTAGGTGTTTGACATACACCTTCTTTCCCACGAAGTGAACATCATACCCCTTATCCTACAACAGGGATACTTAAATCAAGTTCATACCCAATCCTGGCACATGCAATACATTTGTAGCGTTGGTGTTGGCTCCAAACTCCCTCTGAAAATCTATGGTACCTCTCCCTACTGGAGTACATTTTGTTCAATTGCCCATAGTAATCTGGAAGTCCATTTGCTCCTCCTTGTAGCTAGAAATAATTTCTTTAACCCCTGTCATATGAGTTGATGCTCCACTATCTTTGTACCAGACACTCGGTGAAGTTGATCCTGACAAGCAAGAAAATTCGTCCTCCAATCTGGAAGACAAATCTGAAGCTTCCTGACTGCTAATTTTTGTCCATGGTCATGCTGAAGAATTTAATATGTTATTTATTTTTCCTCCCAATGTTGATTCTACTCTAGCAATCTCCTGCAAAACTACTGTGTCTAGCTAGAGATCTACTTTGCGAAAATACTGGGTTGCTCCCTCTGCCTCTAGAGTTACTCAATCTGGAGAAAAAATTATTCTCCTCAAGTGACTCGGCCATTCTACAAGGTGAATATGCTGCCCTCTGGGGCTTCGATCTACTGCTCACAGTGAACAACGAAACTCCTCCTAACTGTAAATAAAATTATGCAGTTTATTTGCTACGGAAAACAACGAATAAAATCACAACTACAATTTTCACAATAAAGTTACTGCAGAAAATAAAATATTGGAAACTGAGAAATTCTCGTGCACACACAAAAATATTAACATAGTTATTTTTTGGACAATTGTCCCTGGAAAAAATCCAACTTGGGAAAACCGGTGCAGCAGATGAGGGTTTTCTTATTAATCTTCAGCAGCAAATCTGAGTACAAAAATTTTAGATGCTCTATTGACAATCTAAACTGAGGAAAATACTGAGAGAATTTTTTGTGAGAATTTTCTCACTCCACTGCAAATTTCTGCCCCCGAGATTGACCCTCTGCCTTCACGCTGGAGCCTCTACATCACCCTCTGCGCAGTCACTGTGCAAAGTTCTAGTGGAATACGCTCTTCCTCACTCTGCCTCTTCCAGAATCTGGAAATCTTCCACCTGGCATTCTGCTGCTCTGCTTTCTCACCTGCTACTCACCCTCTAACTCTATCTTCTCTGTTAAATCACAGCCACTGAGAAAATTGAATTGCCTATGTTGGAAATACTGAGAGGGGGGGTGAATCAGTATTTCTTTTCAATTGTTATTTTTACCAGTTAGATCAATTATAATTAGAACACATAAGAATAAGAATAAATACTTTTATTAGAACAATAGGAATAAATACTTTTATTAATCAGGAGTAACGAGGACTCCAATCATTTTCTTTACAATAAATCAGGTACAATATAGTGTAGGGCTCCAACCCTAGATGAAGACACCAATCTTCAATCCCCCAGGCTCCAACCTCTACTTTGCCAAACACTGACTTGGACTTCACAAGGCTCCAACCTCTAGGGCTCCAACCCTACCTTCCAGGCTCCAACATTTAGGGCTCCAACCCTATCTCTGGTACAGGCTCAAATCTGGTCTTCTTTAGGACTCCTATCCTCAAGGGCTCCAACCCTCAGCTTCAATTCGTCAAGATAAGTTTAATGGTTCTTCACGACTCCCAATATCTTCTTCAACAAGCCTTGTCAATCTCTTCACTTTCAGCACTGCCCTCAAACGATCTCCAATGCACTTAGCTCATCAATGAAAACTTTGTCGTCACATGAAGGTGTCTCCACAGCTCTTCATGTTACCCAAACAAATTCTCCAAGGTCACCTCATGATGACTTCAGCGCATCATGGTCTTCAATAATCTTTCCAAGATCAGCTTCTATAAGTGTCTTCAGATATCTTCAATAATGCCTCAAGGAATCTTCAATAAGTTGTCTAAGTTCTGCACCAGGTCTTCAAAAAGTCTTCATAAGCCAGCAAGTCTTCACAGCTTCTGCATACCAGACTTCAACAAGTCTGCTAGATTCTTAAGATTGTCTCCAAAGATAAATCTACAAAGTCTTCTCCAATATGCCTTTAATAATGTTCTAAAGGGACTTCAAGAAGGTCTTTGTAATAGAATCCACTGTCTCATATGCTGGTGTATTGCTTCCACTTATTTATATATATCTAACCATACCAACTCTTAAAACTTCGTTACAGATTTGCCTCATATATGTCAATATGTCGGTGCTATGGAAGAGTCAATTCTTGACTGAGAATTGTTTAAGGTCTGCATCAAATCTTCAAGCTTTCTAATCTTGTTCTTCTTGTCTGTCTTATATGCAGGAGAAGCAATGCTCAGCAACATCAATAGGTTTAACAATGGTTCCAAATTAACGTTGCCTCGGGACTATTTAATGCACAACGTTCTAGGTTTAACAATAGTTCCAAATTAATATTGTCTCTGGACTATTTAATGCACAGTGTTCTACCCTAGTTTCGGGAAAACTGAAGTGCATGTCCCCAAAAGTCTCGAACACATATATATGTATTGTCAGCCCTTCAAAATTCGCACCAAAATACAAAGGCCTCAATTATGTCACAACTATCAATGTGATGATAGGGTCACTGTGTTAGGGCTCCAGTTAACATAATTCTCTTCAATAGTCTGTTGATGAAAGACCAACTTCAGAGAGTAGAGCTTGAGATTAAGGCTATAAAATGAATTTCATTTTGTTCAGAAATATGCTCTAGGAAAGGCCGAAAACAATAGAAAGGAGAAGTAATAAGTTGCTTCAGGTCTGTAGTAAATTTGTCTTCAAAAACCCTCGCAAACAGGCCCAAACGAATCCCTTATATTTTTCCAATTAACCCTTACTGTTCGTTGACACTTAACCTTGTTCATAGGTACACTTCTTTGCTCAAGACACTTCTCACACTACCACAGATCCGAGCCTTAGAAATGAAGGATTATAGCTGTAACAGACTTCAGTTTTCTTTAGAGCGAGGCGAAGATACCTTGACTTTCTTTCAAAGTACGAACCAGAATTCCAAGAGCCAATAAACTTGCCCGCTGCCAAATTTGTCTTCAATTATTAATCCCCAGCCAGCAGTCTGAGCTCCAAAAAACTGAGATTGGTGCACAGGTTTAGTCCTTCACAAATTGTTGTAGCTTCAATCTCTTTTTGATAACCAATCACAGAAATTTAGCCCAAAGATATCCTTCTTGGCCTCTTGTCTCCTTCTGCGGTTATTCTCTGAATTTTCACTGAACTAGGATGAACAAAGCGAATGGGTTCAGTTTTATATTTATAGTTGTTTGTCCTCACTGAAAATACGTTACTATTGGAAAATTTAAGCCGACCAGCAGTAAGGAAGCCGACATATAACATCTTTTAGTTTAATTAAATAATGATAGAACCAACTTGTGAAGGATTTAGTATAGGTTTAGCTTTTTCTTGGTTGTAAGATTAGGGTTTTAGAAATTTTTATGGAGTAATGGTACAGTAATTTAGGAATTAATAGATTGGGAAATTATCAAACAGCAAGGGTTTCTTTAAATTATGAACCATTAGGATTAGGGTATAGGGTTGCTTTAATAAATCAAGGACGTCATAATTATACATTCATTTTATTAGTACAAGGTCTTCAATAATGCATTTAGGGCTTCATGCATTCATGTTAGGGTATCATTCATGCATAGGCTTAGGGTTAAGGTTTCTTAAATAAGAAACAAGGACTAGGGCATTGTTGTAACATTATTTGGTTTTGATAAGTTATTCTATTAGTCAAAAAAAATATTTAAAAATGTTAAGTTAGGATATGGATTGAGAAGAAAAAGAAAACAAAAAATGTTAGGACTATGGGTATTTTGTAAATCCATATCAAATAAAATGTTGGTGGTTGATTGCCCTAGAGAATGAAGGCATAAAAATGTTAGGAAATCAAAAGAAAAATGTGCTTTGGATAAGAAAAATGGATAAAATGCAGGCAGCTTGTTAAAATGCGCCATCATATGCTTAATTTTCATTTGATTATGGTTAAAAAGCTTTCAAAAAGCGTTAATCATAGTTTTTGGTTAATCAAACATCAAATTTTATGTTAAGCGCATATAAATTTATCCTAAGTCACTAAACGACAAATATGTCTTGTCGGCTTTGATAAAAGGCACACAATTATCTACGGTTGATATGCCCTCCGCCCAGATCAACGGAGGAGGGAGAATTCGCACCCCCCTCGGCCATTTCCCATTAACGCAAAGGGGGTGGTCCGAAAAGCAGTTTTAATGGCGGCCACTAAAGGCATACGTGGCACTATATTATCATTTCGCACTCCCCTGCTCAAAACCAGAAACCACTCCCGACCCCCTCCGAAAATTGTAGTGGTTTCTATTTTTCGTCAACGGTCATTATTCCCCCGCGCCTTGATCGTTTACCCTCCGTCTAATCATACACTGCCACCTGCCATACCCGTTATCAAATCGTTATAGCCTTCGCCAACATGTCATGTCCTACGCCTCCTATTCACCCATTAAGCCTCTGCTCCCAGGTCATTAGCCTCCACGTCACAACCACACTCCAATCATAATTAAAGCCGCTATGGTCACCCGAAAACTGTTAGCCAGACCCTACAGTGATAAATAAACTCGAGCCATTATCTTTGTCACTTTTATCTAATTTGTCATTGTTTCTTGCAAGTTAAACAATCGCACACAGTCCTCTGCACTGCATATTGTTCATCTGTCACCATTTACGCCCAACCTGCTCTCTGTTATTCAGTCAGCTACACCTTTCTCCTCTTCTATCCTCTTCTGTCTGTCAGTATGGCCCTAAAGGGGAAATCCAAAAAGATAAACATAGAAGAAACCCCTGTTGCCACAGTCCCAATCGATCTTGACCATGTTCCCCTCACTGATTCCCTGTTCAAAGTTGCGGATGCCGAGTGTGAGTTCGACTTTCACGAACTACATTCTTGGCTAAAGCAAAAATACATTGACAAATAGGATCCCATCAGATTCTAGGAGTCATTGCTTCCTTTCTACAACTTCCCAAAAACACATAAATTCCCTGACCCGGTTATATGGTGTCAGGCCAAATATGACCTTGTGAAAAGAGCAGTGATGGCTCAAAATGGAGACATTATGATCACCATCTTTGCTAAAACCATTAACCAGATGCTCTTAATCCCTTCAGCACACTCCCTCGACCATTTTTCACCATCTACACCGATGTATCTGTACCATAAGTTAACTTTTCCACAGAGAGCTCAAATATTTGAGATTTTCTTGCCTGAGGATGCTGAATTACCTAAAAAGAATCCACCTTACCCATCTTCTATATTTCCTGAAGCTTATAAACATTGCATTTCTCTGCTTTTTTACCTGCTAGGATCATAGTTTTAAAAACCGGAACCAGTGACCGGACCGGTGGACCTAATGAACCGGGTTTCTAACCGGAACCGGTCTAACCGGGAGCGGTCAGATCTCAATGAACCAGTTTACAAAAAAATACATTAAATAATTTTTTTTTAATAAAAAAAACTATTTTTAAGATTTGCAACCATGATTCCAAGCCAATAGAGACAAAATATGCAAAGTTTGCTCATTTATATACCATGCAAAGGTGAATATATCAAAATGGCACTGAGTGCAATACATATCATTGAAAAATACATAAGAAATGAGGCTCCAAATGGCCCATAAAGTCCAAAAACAATGCTACAAGCTATGAGGCCATTGGCCTAATACAAGACTACATATTAGTGATCAACAACATAATCACTCCTCATCATGATCAAATTATCACCACTACTAGACAAGGGATCATCAACATGAACTACATAAATAATATGGCTCAAAGTTTGAGGACTCCTAAAACTCCTCTACAACTTTAGTAGTAGTAGTAGTAGTAGCAAAAATAGACATCAAAACTACAAATCACTGAGCAACATGGTCTCTCATGAAACTCATCATTGATTCATTGCTACTAGAAATGGGATCATCAACAAGAGATACATAAACATCATCTAGCTCAAAGTCTTCAGACTTGGATTGCTCAACCTTATAACATGATAGAAATTGAAAAAGTTTAACATGCCTAACCAATGATTTTGGTTTGAGTGAAGAGTTCATCTCCTCAACCTTAAAATGCGGTAGAAAAATATTAGCATGCCTAACCAGTTGTTTTCCTTTGATTGAAGGGTACATCAAGGTTCTTAAAGGACTTCATGCTCTTGATCAAATGCCAATATCATTCCCTTACACATGATAGAATCAAATGGAAACATTGCAAATTCCCAAACCATGAAACCCTGAATACCATTAAGTCTGCTGAATTTTGAGTGAAACCTAAAATTATAGTTTCTCCATATGAAATCTAATGAGGTCGAAACCACTCTTAAACATCCTGAGTCATTTCATGGTAATGTTAAAAATTTAAGTAAAAGGATCCTTTTACTTTAAGAATTTAACATTACCATGAAATGTCAATGCTTCCCTTACCTCCACATCAGCCCTAAAACCCATTTCTGGCCGTGCGTGGATCCGCATAGGGAAAGAATAGCTAAATGAACCCCCCCCCCTTATAAACAAATCAGCCCTAAAGCTTAACTGCGGTCGTGTGTGGGTCCACGTAGGAGGTTAGCACCTAACCGGCCGGTTAGGTCCGGTTTTTTGCAAAAACAGACGAAAGGGCCTCTTCAACCGGGTTGCTTGGCCGGTTTCGACCGCTGGGCCATCTGACCGGCCGGTTTGGCCGGTTACCAGTTCAAACCGACCGGTTTTTAAAACTATGGCTAGGATATCCAGATCATAAGACTATGGATGAACCTATCCTTGGTTTTCTTTCCACCTTCAATAAATATCATCAGTCGGGATTCATGTATAATTATAGCCAATGCTTGGCTGATAATATACATGAGCAATTCCTGAATCTTACTACACAGGGAGTGTTTAAGTACATTTTTGTACTTATTCATTTGTTTCTTTTTCAGCAAGGAGATAAATTACCAATTCGACTCAGCAAGCAGGATGATCAAAGAGTGGATCAATCAGTGATCCATTGGACAGAGATAGTCAGAGCCAGTTCAGCCAAAACTTCATACACATATTTTATAGATTCATTTATACATCCAGTAGTACAGCTTCAAAATAGTGAGACAGAGCCAAGGATTGGAGATGAGTTAAAGAGGATTCTACATCTAAGTGAACAGACAAAAACTGGTGGCTGGTATTTATACCAGAATTATTCAGATATAAGGGTATATGGTTGCGAGCTAAGAAACCGGATTCGTTGGGTGGGGCCCATGAATCCCGAATCCGTCGTATCTGATACGATATGTATGGATTCGTACCGAAATCATCAGATTCATCATATCCGTACACCACGAATCCCGAATCCGTTGTATCTGATACAATATGTACGGATTCATACCGAAATCACTGGATTCATCGTATCCTGTACGGATACGATGAATCCGGTGATTTCGGTACGAATCCGTACATATCGTATCGAATACGACGGATTCGGGATTCGTGGGGATTCGTGGGCCCCACGATCGTATCTTGTACGGATATGATCGAATCCCGTCCAGGCGGATTCGAGCAGCCGAAAAATGCAATTTTGACTTATAAAAGTGCAATTTTAATAGTTGTATGATGTATCAATGTATCAATGTATCATGTATGGGTATCTAAGATCTTAAATCTATGTTTGAATCAATGAATTTGTATGAATTTGTGTAAAAAACATCTAATTTTTAATATATATATATATATATATATATAGATAACGTATCGTATCCCGGACGTGTCCTGTTCCGGGGGTCACTGTATCCCGAATCCGATTCTCGAATCCCCATATCCATCAAATCCCGAATCCCCGTATCAGGTGACTTAGGTTGTGAGCTTGCACCATATAAGCTGCCTAAATATGTTCCCATGAGAATCTTTTCTCTAGAATATATTAAGCAAATGATCAACATGGATGACCTGCACTTTGTGTTAGGCAAAATGAAATCATAGTTTAAGATAAAGTCAAAGATTGGAACATTCATTTGCAGCACCAAATCAGCGGGTGTGGAGGCAGACACATTGTTAAAAAACATGAACTTCCAGCCTTCTTTCACCTGGTCTTATGACCCTTTTGGGATTATCTTTGCTCTAAGATTTGAATTGAAAACAACACCTTATAATCACACTCCTAGACCAGAAATAGAGAAATTTATGAATCAAGAACAATCGGTTGATGGGACACTCTAGGAAGCAGAGGAACAGTTTTTACCCACATCAAATGTTCAGAGTCCAGTTGCTCAGAGAAAGCAACAGAAAACAAAAAGAGAGTAGACTTCATTTGCTATTGAGATTATGACAGAATATATTTTACAACAGAAAAAGCCTAAAATTGGTTTAACAATGTCTACAGAAGAAAGAATAACAGAGGTAATTGATCTTGGAGAAGAAGTTTCTACATCAACAGGAACCAGTGTTCCAAATACTCCTCCCATAGTTTCTCCTTCTAGGGAACCTCTGGAAATAATTCAGTCTACAGAAACCACTTCCATAGATGATCAGAACATTTTTTCCAAGTTACTTGAAATTAAACAAAAGAATGAGACTCTCAAGTCTAGTGTATATAGCCAGTTTTGGAAACAGACTTCAACCTCCCAACATAGACTACTTTCAGCATTTGACAGTGAAAAAGGGAGAATTCAAATGGCCTTTTTGCAAGCTCAGGTTCCATTTCCCAAGTCTCCATCAGACTATAAAAAGACCATATATTCATTTGACACCAATCAGATACATCCCATTGATCAAATGGTTATGCACAGACAGTCTAGTGAAATGTTGTTTTCCACCATGACTACTAAAGCAATGTCCCTCTCCAAGCTCAAGACTGCACTATCAAATGTTCAATCTCAGCTCAAGATTGAAAAGCTATCTTCATTAGCTAAAGACAACAAGTTGAAATCCTTCGAAGATCTTGTAGTCGAGATTAGATATGATCCAAAGGACTGCAAGGCAGTAGAAGAGATTCTCAAGAAGAAGAATGCAGATATAGCAGCTCTGCGAAAGCAATTGAAGCTGCTTTCTACTGAAGATCCACAGACCAAAGAGATTGAGGAGAGTTAACAGAATAAGGAAGAAATGCTCAAACTTATTATTGATCAAAACATACAGATAAAGAAAATGGAAGAACAAATTGAAGGGTTACTAAAGGAGAAGGAAGCAACACAAACAGCTATGGTTCCAGTCACAGCAGTTCCAATAGCAATTGCAGGTATAGAACCTTCATCATCATCAACAACAATTGAATCAACATCAACAGCAATTGATCAAGTTAAATTAGCATAAGAATTGGCTTTACAGAAGTAGCAAAATGACAAACTGTTGGAGAAGTTCCAGAATTTAGAGTTACAAAAGATCAAGAATGATACTTTGTATATGGAAGAAATGCAGAAGTCCCATAGATTGGGACTCAAGATTGCAAAATTGGAAAGTGAGTCCTTAATGGCTGATACCTTGGCCCAAGCCAAGGAAAATATCTGGACAGACATCAGCCAATCCATGATAGAAGTATGGCCATCCATAAAAATAATCTTTGAACAGCAAGAACTCATATCTAGATGTAGAGCACAAATTGAAGGACAAAAAGCAGCCTTGAAGACCAAGCCAGCAGAAGCCACATATATGATTAAAGTGTTAAATTCAAAAATCAAGGAAGAGCTGGAAGAAATAAATATTCCTGACAGAACAGCTACCATCTTAGAGATAAAGAAGGTCTTACAAAAGAAGAATTTGATCAACCATCTAGAGACAAAGTGTCAAAACTTGGACATTGTTGTCCAAAGGTTTCATTCCAAGTTTAATGTTTTAAATCAAAAAGGACTACCAGGATTGGTAGCCTTAAATGATAAATTGATCATATTAGAAGATTATTGTAAGAAATTGTATACTATTGCAATAGACAAAGCTAAATTTGCAGGGATCAAAGGACAAATTACAAGGAAGGCTTTTCTAGAAGCCTTAGAGTTCGACTTGACCATCAAGCATGAGATTAGGCATTTGTTTCTCAACAAGACCACTTTCAAGAGATACACAGAAGTGGATGAAGTATTTAGAAAGATGGTAAATTTGCAAATCCCAAGTGAAAGAAAGATGGGATAAGTTGTGTGATACTATTGAGTAATTTTGATCCTAACAGCATGACAATACAGCAACATTTCAAGGGCCAAGTCATCAACAACCTCCTTCAAAGCAGAGACACATCATCCAGCAGTTTCCTTCTTCCTATTATTTGATACTATTTTTGTAATCAGTTTGACATATTTTCTTAGTCTTAGAACTAGTATAAATAACTCTCATCACGAGTTATTAAGGGTTGCACCCTTAGATGAGCATTTTTGTAAACAGCAGTGTACAAGCTTTTGATCATTAATAATAAAAGAAGGATTCTAGATTTGTTTCATACAGCCTTGTTTCCTTGTGAGTTTTTCCTGTTTATTATTTCATATTGTTTTCTACATGTATTTAATTGTTATGAAGATAACTAGGTAAGATTGACTGAGTTTTAGTTGTCTTAAATTCCTCCTGAAGTTATTATCTATATCAGAGAATGATTTGGTGAGCTATCTGTTTATGTAAGTCCCTCTCATCAATAAATTATCAGTATCTTCATAATGTTAAATAAGTTTCATTAAACTTTTAGACATTGTTTGAAAGTTTTCACACTTATAATCATTTGAAATATTCTATTTGAATAATTAAATAATCATATCTTCTTACATATTTTGCTTAATCACCTGCAAAATCTAAATCAATGTGTGGAATAAAGCAACAACCCTTTGTCCTATTAATTAATACTATCTAAAAGTTTAGACTCAGTTGCTGCAAATTGTTTTATGCATTGGTCATCCAAAAATTCCAAACTTAAAACAAATCAAAACATTATAGATGCTCTGGCATAAATTATTGACCCCAATTATCTCAGAGGACAACATCAGACTGGCACCATTGTCAAGGAACAGAATTTGAATTGTTTTCCCTGGGACAACGATAAATCCTATTCCTTTAAGGGTGATTGAAGGTCTAGTTAGGTCAAAAAATTTCACCTCGCGACTTCACTGAACCCAAGCTGGCTCCTTCAAAGCATACCAGGTCTCATTCTGACTCTGAAATTGTCTTACCATTATTAGATCCAGAGAGACTGGTAAGACAAGCTTCTTCCAGAAGAAGACATCAAACCCCTTCTTTTGTTCCTCAATAGGAGAACACAACAATTCCTGATCCTTTCAGATCTAGACCTATTTCCTAGAATCAGAAGACATACCTCCTAGAGTGTAAGAATTAGTATCCAAAGGAGTGGATTTTCAATCTGCTTTGTTAGTTCACTCTTTGGAGTCTTATAAATTCCCTGAGAACCCTTCTGAATCTCCTACATCAGAACAGGACTTGGATCTACATTTACCTGGATTCAAAACTATTGATTTCATATCCCCTGTCACATACTCTGCGCCATCTACTTTTGCACAACCAGAAGATCTATTTTCTCTCTATTATAATCATTTATTTGAACACAAAGAAGGAGAAGAAGAGGTTCAAAAGTTGGTCATTCGAACACCCTTAAGATCCCTAAAGGACCTTCAACTCCACTTCATCCTCCACCTCCTTCTTCACCTCCTTCTTCCCCATCTTCATCTTCTACTTCTACTACTCCTTCTACAACCAGCACTATCGAATCTTCTACATCTACATCTTCAAGTATGGCTGGTTTTAGAACCATTGTTCAAGCAAGATATGCTACCGTATTACTCCCACACCAACTTAAGGATTTTCCTGTTGGGTATTTGAAACATCTCCCCAGATTTAATGGAGAAACTGGTTTGTTAGTTGAAGATCATCTAGCAACATTTCTACATTTTGTTGATAACATGAACATAGAACATGAAAATGTTTATATGAGATTGTTTGTGCAACCTTTAGAAGAAAATGTTAGAATTTGGTATAGACAGTTACTAACACATTCTATTAGATCTTGGGAAGAATTGACAACTATCTTTAAAAATCAATGGGGTGTGAAAAAGGATCTTGTTTATTTCTTAACAGAATTTGAAGAGCTTAAAAGAAACTATGGTGAACCAGTAGCTGATTTCATCAAAGATTTAATAAACTTTATCATAAGATGCCTCCTGATTGTAAACCACCTGTAGCAGCAGCAAAGGTTAGATTCTCCAAAGCCTTTGAGGATGATTTTGTTGTCATGTTAAGAGAGAGAACAACTCGTACCTAAGAAGACATGCAAACAAATGCTATAGAGGTTGAAGCCAATAGGTCTGCCTTAGCTAAGCTAAAGGCCAAAGCTGAAAAAACCCAAGGAAAATTAAAATCAAATCAGGAAGCTTCTTCTTCTTCTAAATCTAAAGGTGAAGACTCAAAAATAGATGAAATCACATCACTTCTTAGAAACCTTTCAAATAGGATTTCTAAGATTGAAACACAACCTAGAACAGTCCAACAAAATGTTGCTAGACCCCAAACACAAACCCAAGGTCAGTTCAAAAAGGCCCCTCAATTGCAAATCCTTCAGTGCCCAAACAATGAACAACAAGTACCTACACCTTTGTTGATTGATGATCAACAACCTGATGATAATACTTTGTCAATCACTGAAGATATTAATAACATAGACAACACATCTATTCATAGTAACATTGTCCCTATCCCTCAAAGTCAAATGTCTCTAAATATCAAGCCTTTTTTGAATTTTTAATTGTAGAACTTAACAGAAGGTATGATTTAAGACCTAGAGCAGGTCCTGGTAGACCTCCTAAAGAAAATGTCATAATTGAGACTCAAGTGAAATCTGCTGAAACTCAAACTACTGCTATTCAACCTCTAAATCAACCAAATGATACTACATAGGTTGATAAAATAGTTTTGACTACTTTTAATGTTAAAAAAGAATTAGAAAAAGTTAAAATTCCTATTCCACTTTCAGCACTTTCTAAAAATCCTGGATATAAGAATCAAGTCTCAAAATGGATCCAAAACTCTAGTGTAGATGCTCAAGGATATGTTATTAGCCTTCAAGATGAGAAACCATCAATAGTTTTTGGTCCAAGTTCTAATATGATAGATGAAATTGTACCTCCATTTTAGATAACTTTGAAAGCTCACGATTCACTATTATATAATTGTATGCTAGATTATGTAGCCTCTCATAACCTTATGCCTAAGGCTGTCATGGATCAATTAAACCTTGAAATCACTAGATCTTATCATGATTTATACACCTTCGATTCTAAAAGAGTTCCTTGCTTAGGACTTATAAAAGATTTAGTGGTTACTCTAGCTCAAATACCAATGAAAAGTATAGTTCTAGACATTGTTGTAACTGATATTCTTCCCAAGTTTGGAATGCTTCTTTCTAGATCATGTTGTGTCAAACTAGGAGGAAGCCTTCAGATGGATATGTCTTTTGTCACAATTCTTGTGTATGGAGGAGAAAATCTTAGGTTATACAGAGAAGTCAGATTTATACATACTGTGTGTAAAGCAGACCAAGCCAGAAATCATCCCATTTATGCAGTTGACCAAGATTTTGGTTGCTTCCAACTACCTTCAAATACTTCACAGAATTCCCAACTGAAGATTGAGGATGTAGTTGAAACTCCTAAATCTGCTCAAACTGATATTTGGAAGCTTTTCTTTGATGGGTCTTGTACCAAAGATGAAGCTGGAGCTACTATAGTTTTAATTTCATATTATGAATATAATTCATAACATATAGTATAAATAGAATAAATACAAATTAATATAATTATTAATAGTCAAATAAGGATTATGTTAAGTAGTCATTAAGTTAGTGAAAGGGCATGTCTAAAAGACATGCCCAATCATGAAAGGCCACCTGCATAGGTATATAAGCAGGGCCTCATTCTAACATTTCTCATCACTTATACATTTTATATATAATAAATTATTATTACGAATACCTCTTGTGTATTTTACAATTAAGTCAACAAGCCTACAGTTTTGTTGCTCCATTTGGTATCAGAGGCAGTTCATGTTGTGACTGCCTTCCGCTGCTGCTGGCTGCCTTCAACTGTTACAAGCGGTGCTGCTGCCGTATTCAACGTTCCTTGAAACCACTGCCGCTCTATGTTTTCATCAATGTCGATGCCCGATTTCAACAAATGGTTGATCAATCTTGAGAGTAAGATCAATAATTCCGATGAATTCACTAAAAGATTAATCGATCTTGAGGATAAGGTTATAGGACATTCTGACGACATCAAAAAACTTCAAGACACGACAAATCGGATAGAAAGACAAATTTGGAAAAACCATAGCGAGTCCACAGACAATCATAACAAAGCAATGCAGAAGTTAAACACCATTTGTGACAAGATAAATCTAACACAAGAACAAATATTCTCGAATATTCGACATAATCAACAGAACAATTCAGCGGATTCAGGGAATTCAAAAGATCTTGATGAGAATAATTCAAATGAAGATGATATGAAGGAAGACTATTTTGAGAAACAAGAAGATGAACAATATCATAACAAGGAGGCAAATGCCCTACTAGAAGTTTATGATGCAAGACATTCACATTCCACTAGCATCACTAAATCAAATGTTGAAGAGCAGGAAACGACTCCAATCAATCTTTGTTCACTACACAAAGAGGAACAATGTGACCTCAAAAACTTGAGAGAAAAGATAAAGGAGGCCCCTATTCCATTACAGAATCCACAAGATGAGAAGCAAAAAATAGTGGCCTTGTGTTGAGTACCTATGTTCAAATCATCCACGTCTAGAAGAAGAAGTGGAAAGAATAATGACAAAAACAATTAATCATGACAATGAACCCTCGTGAAGGGCTATCCCTGTTGGTAATTTCCATTCGTATAATGACATTCAATCGACTGAAGCATTGCAGCCACCCAATTCAGAAGTTGTGGACAAAAGATCAGCAGAAAAAATTATTCCCAATGAAAACGATGATATGTTCACCATTGGTAGCAGTCACAATCTTCATTCAAAATGGTCAATCTCTGTTATTGTATCAAATTTTGCAGTAATAAATCCCAGTGATGAGGGAAGTGAAGCATTACCTAATTCTGAACATCGAAGATGGATTCCTATAGAAAAAGAACAAGACATGGTCCGTGACATGAAATTTGTTATAAAATGGGTCTATAATCTGCCTAAAGTAACAGATGAGACCAACAAGAAGCCCTCTGTGGCAACCATAGCAAAATTTGTGAAAAAAATGCCGCTTATAAATATCATGGGATTTATTCGGTATTATAAGATTCGGCTAAATCTTCCTTTTTGGATATCAAACTTGAGCAATAACCATAGGAGTGCTCTACACCAAGCCCTCGGTGTTTACTCTTTGAAAAACGAACCATACGAATACACAAATAGCTTTTGGGATGCTATTGCTTCTGTCCCCCGTAAAACAGCATGCTTCCCATCCCTCCGCGGTCAAGCACACAGAAAAATGTGGAAACGTGGATGGATAAACATCGTCGACCTTAACGATGCCATCCAGAGCTTTCCGACTGAAACACGCCAAATCCTTCGCAGACTCCGTGCTCAGGTAGCCATCACTTTAAAAAGTCGCCCGTTGTCTCTCCAGATGGTGTTGAAATCGGATGGCACTATTACTCCTTACTTGCCCTTTTCCACTCGCGTACTGTACGTGGTGCTTAAGAAGAACACCAACTTAATTGCCTCCAACGTGAACGTGTGCTCTTCTAATGATATCAACATACTCATTGATCGCAGTTGGGGCACATGTACAGACATGACCATTCGAATCCAACCCTAATTCCATATAGAAATTATGAAAATAATAAACTGACCAATTTGAAGTCACTTTATAAATTTATTACAAGGTCACTTTATTACATTATAAAGTTGCTTTATAAATTTTTATAAAGTTACTTCTTAAAAAGATAACTAATGTATATACCAAAAAAATGGATAAACCCCAATTGCAAGGGAGTATGAGTGACGAATTATACATATCAAGATGACAACACAAAGTGAAGAAAATTGGAAAGCAATTAAGGCAAAGAAAATTATTATCCATAAAACTTTGAGGACAAAGTTTCTGTAGAGAAGGGCAATGTTATGAATATAATTCATAACATATAGTATAAATAGAATAAATATAATTATTAATAGTCAAATAAGGATTATGTTAAGTAGTCATTAAGTTAGTGAAAGGGCATGTCTAAAAGACATGCCCAATCATGAAAGGCCACCTGCGTACGTATATAAGCAGGGCCTCATTGTAACATTTCTCATCACTTATACATTTTATATATAATAAATTATTATTACGAATACCTCTTGTGTATTTTACAATTAAGTCAACAAGCCTACAGTTTTGTTGCTCCATTTCACCTGAGAAAGAGAACATAACTCAATCATGCAAGTTAGATTTTGAGGTTACAAAAAATGTTGCAGAATATGAAGCTTTCCTCTTAGGCTTAGAGTTTGCTAGAAGCTTAAAAGGTTCAAAATTTAAGTGTTTTTAGTGATTCTGAACTTATAGTAAGACAAATTAGGAATCTTTGTCAAACAAAGCATCCTAAGCTCAGGTCTTACAAAAATGAAGTTTGGGATACAATTGAAAACTCCTTTAATGCTTTTAATATAACTTTCATCCCTAGAAATGAAAACATTCATGCAGACTCCTTAGCTATTTCTGCCAGTTCCTTTAAAATACCAGACCAAATGCAGGTGCAATACCAATACAAGTCAAATATAGGCCATATATTCTAGATAATCTAAAGTATTGGCAAATATTTGAAGATTATGAACAACTGAAATCCTTTCTTCAAGTTATTGATGAAATTTATGTCTTACAAATTGAAGAAGATAAATCAGATAAGAATGAAGCTTCTAAAGAAAAAAAGAAAAATTCAGATCTAAATACAAAAGTAGTTGATCAAGACATTATACAATCATCAAACAATTTTATTCCTAAAGGCCTTGTTCCTTTAGAAAAGCTATTTGATCAAAATGATGTCTCTAGAAATCCGTTGTCTATTTCACCAGAAGATGATATTGAAGAAACTAACATTGGAACTGATGAAGAAATTAAAAACATTAAAATTTGTGTATATTTAACTCCTGAAGTTAGAATTGAATACATTAAGCTTCTTAAATGTTTTTGCTTGGTCTTATGTTGATCTGAAAATTTATGACAGATCTCTTATAGAGCATAAAATTCCACTAAAACCTGAAGCAAAACCTTACAAGCAAAAACTTAGAAGAATTAATCTAATTCTGCTTCCTACCATAGAAAAAGAACTTAAGAAGCTTTTAAATGCCCAAATAATTGTTCGCTTAAATCATACACTCAGATATTTGTGGCCCAATGTTCACAAGAGCTCTTAGCGGTGGCGAATACTTTGTCACCTTTATTGATGATCACTCCAAAAAAACCTGGATCTACTTCTTAAACACCAAGGATGCGGCCCTTGATCGGTTCAAAGAGTTTAAGGCTCTTGTGGAGAACATGACAAGGAAAAAGATAAAGGTATTGTGCTCAGATAACAGTGGAGAGTATACAGACAGAGACTTCACAGATTTCTCCGCAAAGGAGGGCAACAAAAGAGAGTGGAAAAATCCATATAATCCCCAGCAGAATGGAGTAGCAAAGCGGAAAAATAGAACTATTATTGGTGCGGCAAAGGCTATGTTATATGACTAGAACTTGCCTAGATTCTTATGGGTAGAGGCATGCAACACAACGGTGTATATTCAGAATAGAGCATTGGGGAAGAAAACACCTGGAGGAGTCTTCACAGGGAGAAAGACGAAAGTGAGTCATCTCAAGATATTCGGAAGTCTGGCATATTGTCACATTCCAGACGAGAAGCGTAGTAACTTGGATCAGAATGCAAAAAAGGGGTATCTCATAGGATATAGCGAGACCTCAAAAGCATACAGAATCTGCATTCCTAGCAGCAGGAAAATTGTAGTAAGATGAGATGAAAAGTTCATGGAAGATAGAGCTTTCTGGAAAGCTTGTGAGATGCCAGCAAAAGAACAGTCAATAGATGTTCGATTAGTCCAACAGCAGTAGGGAGGACAGGCTGGAGGACAGACACCAAGATCGAGTACAGTGACCAGTACCAGCATTTCCTCAGGAGGAGGATATTTTGGCAGTTCTCAGTAGATGGACAGCAAGAACCGAAGGAGGATTTGAGGGAGCCTCCTACCACCAGTGGTAGAACCAATAGGGAAGTATGACAGACGCTAAGAGACGCAGAGGAGTTCATTGGAGCTCCCAAAACCGACAAAAGGCAGCGTAGGAAACCTGATAGATACCAAGCCTTGGTAGCACAGGTTGAGGAACCTTCCAGTTTTCAAGACGTCGTACAGCACCAAATAGGGGTGGATGCCATGGTAGAAGAGTACAAATCTATCATGACAAATGATGTTTTGGAAGTGGTACGTAGACCTAAGGATAGATCAATTGTAGGATCAAGATGGATCTGCAAGATCAAGTACACTGCAGATGGCTATGTAGAGAAGTACAAGGCTAGGTTCGTGGCAAAGGGATACACATAGAAGGAAGGAACAGATTATGAGGAGACCTTCGCCCCTGTAGCCAAATATACCTCTATCAGATCTGTTATATCCTTAGCAGCTCAGATGGAATGGGAGATTCACGAGATGGATGTCAAGACATCATTCTTGAATGGGGTGATAGTAGACGAGGTGCATATAGAACAACTTGAAGGCTTTGAGACCCATGATAAGAGAACTCATGGATGCAAATTGAAAAATGTCCTATATGGGCTCAAGCAGGCACCCAGAGCATGGTATGGTCGGATTGATACCTAATTGCAGAAGTACCCACAAAGGCTATAGGAAGAGCTAAGTTCATTCAGTTCAGGGAGCAGATGGGTATGGTAGAGAACCTGTTTCAGTAGCAGAAACAAATGGATCCTCAGTTGCAGTAGCAGCAGATAAGAGGGAGTCACAATGCAGATGCAGTAGTTGGCAGCAGTATGCAGGGTCAGCAGCAGCATAGATGCAGCAGAGCAGTAGTTGGTGGACAGCAGTGTCAGACATCAACAACATAGAGGGAGTTGTTACAGAGTCAGGGTGATGTTTCAACAAGTTGCATTACTAGAGCACATTCCTTGCTAAGAGGGAGTGTTGATTTCTGGTAGCATCGGATGTGCTCCAAGTCTCAAATTTTGCAGGGAGGCTTAGACACATGTATTCCAAAATACCCCGAAAGAGTTTTGGGAAATTCCACACGAATGAGGTTTTATTAAAATAATTAATTATATTTAATGGCAACCTAAGTCTAAACATAGGGAATTAAAATAATTAAAATGTATTAATAGAACTGTGTAATGACCCAACTCAAGTTATAGGGAACATAGAAATATTAGCATGCATATAAGACCTGCATATGATAGCTACATATGCATGTATCACGTGTACTGCACTAGTATATGCACTAATCAATTATGAAAAGTCTAAGTGTAGGGTAATGTGTGAATTATTGAAGTATTGAGTAAATACCTAACTCACCAGAAAATAATGAATGTATTGTGAAGTAAAAGTTATACCTACCACTATGATAATATAACTAATATATTGTTCAAAGGAAAGTAAAAGCATTGACTTATGAAAATAAAAGATAATATTTTAATAAAATCCAAGATATTTACTAAATGCTGATATTTAATAATAAATCCAAGATATTTTAGGAATCCAAGCTATTTTTGAAATAATAATATTTTAATATAAATCTAAGATATTTTTAAAAGAGGATATTTTAATAAATATCTTGAAAGAGGATTTGACTAAGATATTTATTAAAAGAGGATATTTTAATAAATATCTTAACAAGGGATTTGTGTATAGAAGGAGAATGGGAGGGAAGACTTGATGGGCATGGGTCAGTGAGGTGGGAAAACTGACCCGGATGTTGTCAGAGAATTCCTAACTGTGGGAGACCTAAGCAGTGAGTTCTAACAGAGTCATAGAGTGATCTTGATTGTTATTGGAGTTTTGGGCACGGGGGCCAGAAGACTTGTCTTCTGGATCTGGGGACCGGAGAGGTTGACCCCAGATAGGCTGGGAGGAAAATGGCAGTTTGGTAATGGGAGCGGGAGCCATGGAAGATCAGGAACATCTTCAAACACGGTTTGAATTGATATATTCTGCTTCAAAATTTTCACACTGGATAGTGTAGTATCAATTTTGTTAATGATTGTTAATTGTGAAAATTAAGGGCATTACACATGGTTATTGACTTCTTATATTGCTTTGTATGACTTCCATTCACTCCTCTGATGCTATTTTTATTGATCTCATTGTTCTAAGTTGATCAAGGATATGATAACTAACATTCATTATCATCATTAGAAGTTTGTAATTCCTTTATTTTCCCGTCCTCCCTAGGTAACTATATCGATTATATTATGTTAATATTGGAGATCAAACATAGAAATTTTCCTAAAGTGATTAACTATATCCATGGATTATGGACATCATGGAGTATCATTAGGAAATCATATCCCGTCATGTCTTAAAACCTAAAATAATAAGTAGATTACATTCGATATCCACGTTATTAAATTTATTTATAGAGTCTTAGCCAAGTTGAGGAATAGTAATGACATTTCCAAATGTAATAATTTTATGAATTAAGAGAGAAGGAAAGAAAACCATGATGACTAGAGGTGAGAAAACAAAGACAATTTGATAATATGTTCTTTTTCAAATTGAAGTAGACATGGAATGTTAGGAACATCTAGTATCAGGAAGTGAAGGGATGTTTTCTATTGAGAAAAATTTTCTTAAGGCTATGAGCAACATGATTGGTAAAGGTCAAAGCAATGACCTATAAGGAGTTGTAAATACTCATAATTTGTTAAGAATAACAAGTGATAAACTGGGAAAATGTTTAAAAGTAAATATTAAAGATAATAATTGTACACCATTAAAAAAATAGATACATTTGGTGATAAGATGAGGCCTATGGACTAATGAAAAATGATTAATGTGAAGAATAAGAAGTTGGTATGCCATTGATGAGTTATGTTTTGAATTAAATGAGTCAATGTAATAAAAATGAAAAGACTATGATCATTACAATATCTGAAAAGGCTATGGTCATATGCTAGTTTGAAACTTAGGTTACTAATTGATATTGAAACCTTTAAATTAAACACTTCAAGTGTCCAAAACAAATGCCACCACATATGTAAGTCACACCTTGGATAATATGAAAGACACCCTCAATTGAGAAGCATGCATAAACATTTGTAAAAATCCAACATTGATTTCTAACACCTTGGTCTATTCGGGAAATTTGAAGAAAACCTTGCTTGAAAAAAGTAGACCAAGTATAATGCAAAGTGAATAATGCATTTTCAAGCAGTAACAGATTCCTTCAATGAAGATAAGCCTCCCACTAAGGAATCTTTAGAGTAGCCAATTAACCCTTCCCCCATCTCCAGCTTAACCCTAATGATTAGCCCTGCAAAACCCTACTCCTTGGCTTCTAGATTTTTAAGTTGAAGATGAGCGGGAATAACATGATAAAGAAGTTAATGTTATTGTTATCTCTTTGGATCCAAAATTTAGATCAAAGATAATTACACTTAAAAGACAAATAAATAACAAGAATTAAAAGATTGGCTGGATCCATATTTATTTTTGTGTTTTAGAGTTCTTAATCAACCTATATCAAGAAATTAGATCATGCTTCAACTAAGCAGTAAGTGTGTTGTGCTATTGTTTCAATACACTTTGTTTCTATATATGCAATCATAAAGATTGGAGCATCCCTCCATTTAGATTTAGAGTCTTAACCTGTGACATTTTATAAGGTTAATCGGGTAATATAGTATAGAAAATAGTACCTACAACCTTATTTGTATATCCGTGTTTGATTATTCTATGTGACATTTATAATTGTGGGTTATATTTATAAGCATTTAAAAATTTATTTTGTATAACCTGACCTTATTTTGGATAGATACTTAAGACTATCATTTTGTACTATTACATGTAAGAATATATTATTTAGTTAAACATTGTTGGTACATGGATACCAATATGAAGAAAGTTTTGCTTAAACATTGTTGGTACATGGATACTGATATAAATTATGAATTATGTTATGGATATGGTATCTATAATTTTACATATCAACATAAATGATGAGATAGAAATAAAAGAGCAATTACACTTGGCTATTTAAAGTGAAAATGAATTTACAGACCTATTGGGTAAACATAACCAAGTATGTTATATGAACTCAAAAACCAATATCGTAGATAACAACATATTTGGAATGTGTAAAAATTGTTATTTGAGTAACAATTTGCTTTGAATATATTGATACATATGTTATAATTTGTGGACAAGTGTTTACATCGCAGATGGTATCATTACCAAACCGACCGCGTGATGATAAAACTCCTTGAGATTCACTGAGGTTCAATGATAGGGTGTTAAACCTGGTCCTACCAGGAGGATTGGAGGTGTTTCCCACCGTTTATTCTCCAAAACCTAGAGTCATGGGAAGTCTGTGCGAGTCACACTCCCCTTAACGTGTGATGATGATTGTCGGATGCCTACTAGGGAATCAAGTCGATATAGTCGACGTTGCAACCCTTGAGGTCTATGAATGGTTAGGTCAGTATAGCTGACACCATGTAATGCCAGTAGAGGACGGATAGGATGGGAGCGGAAGAGATTAGGAAGGATAGGATGATTCTAGAATAACTTGGGAACTCTGTTGGGGCAAGACATGACTACTAAATTTGTAAACCAATAAATGGTCAAAACATAAATGTTAAAATGTTTTCACACATTAAACGAAAATTCAATTATGGCACACCACCCTTATATGATTATACTAATCACTTAAATAATTAATGATATATGACATAAAACTTAACTTCGGGACGAAGTTTTCTGAAGGAGGGGTGTATGTAATGACCCAACTCGAGTTATAGGGAACATAGAAATATTAGCATGCATATGAGACCTGCATTTGATAGCTACATATGCATGTATCACGTGTACTGCGCTAGTATATGCACTAATCAATTATAAAAAGTCTCAGTGTAGGGTAATGTGTGAATTATTGAAGTATTGTGTAAATGCCTAACTCACCAGAAAATAATGAATGTATTGTGAGGTAAAAGTTATACCTACCACTATCATAATATAACTAATATATTGTTCAAAGGAAAGTAAAAGCATTGACTTACGCAAATAAAAGATAATATTTTAATAAAATCCAAGATATTTACTAAATGATGATATTTAATAATAAATCCAAGATATTTATGAAATAATAATATTTTAATATAAATCTAAGGTATTTTTAAAAGAGGATATTTTAATAAATATCTTGAAAGGGGATTTGACTAAGATATTTATTAAAAGAGAATATTTTAATAAATATCTTGAAAAGGGATTTGTGTATAAAAGGAGAAGGGGGGTGGAACTTGATGGGCATGGGTCAGTGAAGTGGGAAAACTGACTCAAATGTTGTGAGAGGATTTATAGCTGTGGGAGACCTAAGCAGTGAGTTCTAATAGAGTCATAGAGTGATCTTGATTGTTATTAGATTTTTGGGCATGGGGGCCAGAAGACTTGTCTTCTGGATCTGGGAACCGGAGAGGCTGACCCCAGATAGGCTAGGAGGAAAATGGCGGTTTGGTAATGGGAGCGGGAGCCATGGCGGATCAGGAACATCTTCAAACACGGTTTGAATTGATATATTCTGCTTCAAAAATTTCACGCTAGATTGTGTAGTATCAATTTTGTTAATAATTGTTAATTGTGAAAATTAAGGGCATTACACATGGTCATTGACTTCTTATATTGCTTTGTGAGACTTCCACTCACTCCTCTGGTGCTATTTTTATTGATCTCGTTATTCTAAGTTGATCAAGGATATGATAACTAACATTAGGATATTAGGCATGGTAGAACCAAGTCCTCCGCATTAGCTAAGCATGCAGAAAAGACGAAGCATCACATTTGTATGGAGGACGCTAGAATTCTTGCTAGGGTTGACCATTTCCATCACCGGAAATTTAGGGAGGCTATTGAGATTGAGAAGAAGTCCCGCACGTTGAATAGGGATGACGGATGGAAAGTTAGCAGTTGTTGGATTCCATCTCTTCATTCCCTGTAAAGTTCATGTTATTCTTTGGTTTTATGATTTGGTCTTATTATTATTTTTCTATAATTTTATTTTAATATTTTATTTATTTAATAATTAAAATAAAATACATTTAATTTATTTTTATTTTATTTTTATTTTTAATTTTTTATTCATTCATAAATTATTTTATTAATTTTATTATTTTATTTATTTGTAAATTATTTATTTTTAGTTTATGACTTTGAATTGAATTCGTTAATTTTTATTTTTATAATTTGATCTTTTTATTGTTATTTTGTTATTTTATTTAGTGGTTTATTTTGTTATTTTATTTAGTGGTTTATGTATGTTAATTTATTTATTTATTAAATTAGAATACTATTTATTTTTATTTATTTTTAGTTTATGACTTTGACTTGAATTCGTTAGTTTTTATTTTACTTTGTAGTAAGTCCTTTTATTCTTTATTTTTAATTTATTTTATTTTATTGTTTCTAATTTTAGTCATTGATTTTATTTTATTCTTTGGTTTTTATGATTTGGTCTTATTATTATTTTTCTATTATTTTATTTTAATATTTTATTTATTTAATAATTAAAATAAAATATATTTAATTTATTTTTATTTTATTTTTAATTTTAATTTTCATTCATAAATTATTTTATTAATTTTATTATTTTATTTATTTATAAATTATTTATGACTTTGACTTGAATTCGTTAATTTTTATTTTACTTTGTATTATGTCCTTTTATTCTTTATTTTTATAATTTGGTCTTTTTATTATTATTTTGTTATTTTATTTATTTTATTTTAGTATTTTATTTAGTGGTTTATGTATGTTAATTTATTTATTTATTAAATTAAAATACTATTTATTTTTACTTTTATTTTATTTATTTATGAATTATTTATTTTTAGTTTATGACTTTGACTTAAATTCGTTTTTGTTTTTTATTTTAGTCATTGATTTTATTTTATTATTATATTTTTCTATTTATTTATAATTTATTTATAATTTATATCTTTGACTTGAATATTTGTTCACTTAATAACTTATTTATAGTGTTTAGGTGGGGGGGTTAAGTTAGTTTTATGGGTTAATTTTGTACAAAGGGGTAATTAGGTCTTTTTATATTTTTATTTTTATTTTCAGTTTTATTTTTTGACTGTTTTAATTTTAAGGATGTGTGAGTTATATTTTTGGATTATTTTATAATTGTATTTATTTTTTACCGTTTTTTGACTCCTTGGGGTCTTGACCGTTGCTTCTCTCTTCATGGTATAAATGTGTATGTCAGATCAACCATTCTTCATTATCCTGATGATGAACTAGAGTTGGTAGTTCAAAACGCGTCGGTTCCAAAAATTCCTTATGTGATTTCCCGAAAGATTTATAATTAAAATTCATTATCATCATTAGAAGTTTGTAATTCCTTTCTTTTCCCGTCCTCCCTAGGTAACTATATCGATTATATTATGTTACTATTGGAGATCAAACTTAGAAATTTTCCTAAAGTGACTAACTATATCCATGGATTATAGACATCATGGAGTATCATTAGGAAATCCTATCCCGTGATGCCTTAAAACCTAAAATAATAAGTAGATTACATTTGATATCCACGTTATTGAATTTATTTATCAAGTCTTACCCAAGTTGGGGAATAGTAATGACATTTCCAAGTGTAATAATTTTATGAATTAAGAGAGAAGGAAAAAAAACCATGATGACTAGAGGTGAGAAAACAAAGACAATTTGATAATATGTTCTTTTTCAAATTGAAGTAGACATGGAATATTAGAAATATTTGATATTAGAAAGTGAAGGGATGTTTTCTATTGAAAATAATTTTCTTAAGGATATAAGCAACATGATTGGTAAGGGTCAAAACAATGACCTATAAGGAATTGTGAACACTCCTAATTTGTTAAGAATAACAAGTGATAAACTAGGAAAATGTTTAAAGGTAAATATTAAAGATAATAATTGTACATCGTTAATAAAGAAGATACATTTGATAATAAGATGAGGCCTAAGGACTAATGAGAAAATGATTAATGTGAAGAATAAGAAGTTGGTATGCCATTGATGAGTTATGTGTTGAATTAAATAAGTCGATGTAATAGAAATGAAAAGACTATGATCATTACAATATCTGAAAAGGTTATGGTCATATGCTAGTTTGAAACTTAGGTTACTAATTGATATTGAAACCTTGAAATTAAACACTTCAAGTGACCAAAACAAATGCCTCCACATATGTAAGTCACACCTTGGATAACATGAAAGGCAACCTCAATTGAGAAGCATGCATAAACATTTGTAAAAATCCAACATTGATTTTCTAACACCTTGGTCTATTTGGGAAATTTGAAGAAAACCCTGCTTGAACAAAGTAGACCAAGTATAATGCAAAGTGAATAATGCATTTTCAAGCAATAACAAATTCCTTCAATGAAGATAAACCTCCCACTAAGGGATCTTTAGAGTAGCCAATTAACTCTTCCCCCATCTCCAGCATAACCCTAATGATTAACCCTGTAAAACCCTACTCCTTGGCTTCTAGATTTTTAAGTTGGAGATGAGTGGGAATAACATGATAAAGAAGTTAATGTTATTATTATCTCTTTGGATCCAGATTACAGATCAAAGATAATTAGACTTAAAAGACAAATACATAACAAGAATTAAAAGATTGGCTGGATCCATATATAGTTGTGTTTTAGAGTTCTTAATCAACATGTATCAAGAAATTAGATCATACTTCAACTAAGCAGTGAGTGTGGTGTGCTCTTGTTTCAATACATTTTGTTTCTATATATGCAATCATAAAGGTTGGATTATCCATCCATTTAGATTTAGAGTCTCAACCTATGACTTTTTATAAGGTTAATCGGGTAATATAGTATAGAAAATAGTACCTACACCCTTATTTGTATATCCGTGTTCGATTATTCTATGTGACATTTATAATTGTGGGTTATATTTATAAGCATTTAAAAATTTATTTTGTATAACCTTACCTTATTTTGGATGGATACTTAACACTGTCATTTTGTACTATTAAATGTAAGAATATATTATTTGGTTAAACATTGTTGGTACATGGATACCAATATGAAGAAAGTTTCGCTTAAACATTGTTGGTACATGGATACTAATATAAATTATAACTTATGTTATGGATATGGTATCTATAATTTTACATATCAACATAAATGATGAGATAGAAATAAAAGAGCGATTACATTTGGCTATTTAAGGTGAAAATGAATTTACAGAGCTATTGGGTAAACATAACCAAGTATGTTATATGAACTCAAAAACCAATGTCGTAAATAACAACATATTTGGAATGTGTAGAAATTGTTATTTGAGTAACAATTTGCTTTGAATATATTGATACATATGTTATAATTTGTGGACAAGTGTTTACATTGCAGATGGTATCATTACCAAACCGACCGCGTGATGACAAAGCTCCTTGAGATTCACTGAGGTTCCATGATAGGGTGTTAACCCTGGTCCTACCAGGAGGGGTGGAGGTGTTTCCCACTGTTTATCCTCCAAAACCTAGAGTCATGGGAGGTCTGTGCGAGTCACGCTCCCCTAGACGTGTGATGATGACTGTCGAATGTCTACTAGGGAATAAAGTCGATATAGTCGACGCTGTAACCCTTGAGGTCTATGAATGGTTAGGTCAGTATAGCTGATGCCATGTAATGCCACTAGAGGACGGATAGGATGGGAGCGGAAGAGATTAGGAAGGATAGGATGATTCTAGAATAGTTTGGGAACTCTGTTGGGGCAAGACATGACTACTAAATTTGTAAACCAATAAATAGTCAAAACATAAATGTTAAAGTGTTCTCACACATTAAACGAAAATTCAATTATGGCACACCACCCTTATATGATTATACTAATCACTTAAATAATTAATGATATATGACATAAAACTTAACTTCGGGACGAAGTTTTCTGAAGGAGGGGTGTATGTAATGACCCAACTCGAGTTATAGGGAACATAGAAATATTAGCATGCATATGAGACCTACATTTGATAGCTACATATGCATGTATCACGTGTACTGCACTAGTATATGCACTAATCAATTATAAAAAGTCTCAGTGCAGGGTAATGTGTGAATTATTGAAGTATTGTGTAAATACCTAACTCACCAGAAAATAATGAATGTATTGTGAAGTAAAAGTTATACCTACCACTATCATAATATAACTAATATATTGTTCAAAGAAAAGTAAAAGCATTGACTTATGCAAATAAAAGATAATATTTTAATAAAATCCAAGATATTTACTAAATGATGATATTTAATAATAAATCCAAGATATTTTAGAAATCCAAGATATTTATGAAATAATAATATTTTAATAAATATCTTGAAAGGGGATTTGACTAAGATATTTATTAAAAGAGGATATTTCAATAAATATCTTAAAAAGGGGTTTGTGTATAAAAGCAGAAGAGCGGGGGGGCGGGGGGGAACTTGATGGGCATTGGTCAGTGAGGTGGGAAAACTGACCCGGATGTTATCAGAGGATTTCTAACTGTGGGAGACCTAAACAGTGAGTTCTAACAGAGTCATAAAGTGATCTTGATTGTTATTGGAGTTTTGTGCACAGGGGCCAAAAGACTTGTCTTCTAGATCTGGAGACCGGAGAGGTTGACCCCAGATAGGCTGGGAGGAAAATGGCAGTTTGGTAATAGGAGCGGGAGCCATGGCGGATCTGGGACATCTTCAAACACGGTTTCAGGTAAGTATTCAATAGTGGATTGATATATTTTGCTCCAAAATTTCACGCTGGATTGTGTAGTATAAATTTTGTTAATGATTGTTAATTGCGAAAATTAAGGGCATTACAAACTCGGTGTGAATCTTCTAGAAAAAGGTGAAGATCAAGTCAATTTAATCTTAGCCCTTGATTATGTTTTAATCTGGGCTGTTGATTTCTCAACGAGAAGATTATAAGGACTCCGATGGGCATTTGGAAACACACCAAGCAGATACTCAGTTTCCCAAGAAGATCGATTTTCTCACTGGCTAAAGTTCGGCAAGAGAAAATCAAATCAGAGGGAGAGTTGCACGTTCGAGAGAGAGGATATCAGTGAGAGTCGAGAGTGCAGGATTAGGCCAGAGGAAGCAGGGCAGAGGAGGGGCATCGCAGAGGCTGTGACACAGGGGCAAGGATAGCGTAGATGCTGTGACATTGGGAATGCGCAGTCACTGCGCAGACGCTGAAGCAGTGAAACGCAGTGTGGTTGTAGGGCCTCTCTGTGGTCAGAATTTCACTGTGGAGAGTGAGAAAAATTGTTTGTAAAATTTCTCAAAGAAATTCCTCTTGTATTCTGCTGGTTGTATTTTGTACATGAGATTTTGCTGAAGAATAATAAAGAAACCCTCATCTGGTGCATCGGTTTTCCCACATTGGGATTTTTCAGGGACGATTGTCCAAAAATAACTGTCATTGTGATTGTAATTGTGCTAGCATTTTTCTTTGCATTTACTTTCCACGGAATTTATAATTGTGAAGACTGCAGTATAATTTATTTCGATATTCACTGTGTAATACCCTAAATAACTTATTTCCGAATTGATAAGTAGAAGAAATAATATTAGTGACTGAAGTTGGGGTTCTATTTTAGAATTTTCACAGGCCTCGCATGGTTTTTTACAAGGCTTTGACTTGTGACCTTGGGCTTACAATGGTGGTGAATGATCTACGTGAAAAAAAATATATGTAACCCGATTGATAGAGGGGTAACAAGACCCACTTGTCCAACATTGCTGCTCTTTTTTCAATGCACCTAGGTCATGTATATCATGGCCTAGTATTTATGAGTTTCCTCACCATTCCATTGTAAAATGGAGAATGGGAAGCATTAAATGTAATCCTAATCGACATCATATATTAAACAATTGCTTCAACTAACTCCTCACTACATCACACACTATGCATTTCCATCAGATTTTAGTTATGAAAGATTTGTTCCCTAAAATAAAAATCCCATACATACTCAATAGACTATGTATGGAGTTTATATTTAAGGGTTTTGAAAGTTAATATTCACATTAGACAATGTCCCTCAGTATGATCAAGTTTATGTTTCTGTAGCCAAGATTCCTCCTAGCCTATGGTATTTATATAGTTGTAATGTTAGGTCACATAAATAGGTTATACAATCAGGGACCATAGATACCATACTTCATGAACTTGCTCATACCACCTCCCAATTAATTTCCCTAGGTGAAGGAATCATACTCTCCAAGAAACAAGCCATTTAAGAGAGATTAGCTTGAGTGGTATAAAACTAGTTAATTATCATTCACAATAACAAAATGTAGGAAGGACACCAAAAGGAGAATGCCATATATTTAAATTTTGCTTCTTAAATGAAATGACAGAAAGAGCTATATATCAGCAATTGTGATGCAAATAATTTATCTTTATCATTTGCCAAAATCACATAAAGATGGGATCAACAAATATTAAAGAAAATAAAGCAATTGAAGGTTCTACCATATACAAGCTACCACTAGTGGTAATGTAATTGCGTATGTCAAAACATTTAATGAACTGGAAAAAAAATGCTGATCTTTAGGCTTCCACAAAATGGAGTATATATAGACAAACTAAGTCCTGCAAACTCACCTGAGCCAACCCCTTCGTTTAAGCTGAAAAATGTTATCTACTAAATTCAGCAATGGAACACTTAGTTTTGGTGGTGTCCACTGAAATCACGCCAAGATATAAAAGTTATGATACGAAAGAAGAAAAAAAACAAATAGCACTATAATATTTACTTCTAGGTATTGATATTAATCATATTATCTACAATATACATTATCTATTCTACATGCTAGAAATTAACAAAAAACCTCATAAATTCGTCTTATTTAGAGTCATTAATTATAAAAGTATTTCACTCAAAAAAATAATGCTTCTAGCCATTATTTCATTTTTTATATCGTGTAAATTTCTATAAAAATAAATTTATGTTACATAAAATCAATATACCAAATGAACTCGATTTTGTTAGAAAGCAATACAAAGATAAATAATGGAAAACCACACCACTAAACCCACATTGTATAAAAAGCATTATGAGGGGAATTAAAAAATATCATCAACAGTGGCAAGGATTTAAAATTGTCAAAGAATCGAATCCCAGAAAGCTTCATCTTAATCATATAGAGGAGCTTCTCTACAAAACAACTAATCAAGAGCTCAAAACATCAGCATAAAATATAGAGGAGGATTTAGAGATTTTGATAATGTTTCCTCGAAGCTTCTCTAAAAAACAACTAATCAACAGCTCAAAACATCAGCATAAACTAGCTATATAAATGTTGGTTTTCAACAAAGTAAAAGATACGCTTGAGCCTTGACAATCAATAATGCTTTATGTAGTGACTTTCTTGAATCCCTCTCTTATCGTTTTCAGATTTTCTATTACTATTTTGAGATTTCATCAATAAAAAGAAACAACTGACTTAACTTCACAATGTTTGTGAAAGCAACAAGGAGAGCAAGTGATGGTAGTGCTGAAAAGGAGATCCACACAAGGGTTATGGGCACAATCAATACAGATATAAACAAGTAAGTCAAGCAAAGTTTGGCAACGACGCGTGGTGTAGGTGCATAGATTTGTATAGATGCAAAAAAAATGAGCAACAATGTGGCCCTACCAATGAGAATCGTGAGTATGACTAACCGTAAAAATTCTAACCAACCACGAAAGGGTTTGTTGGGGCATTTCAGTGAGGAAGGGATAAGTTGTAAATGAAAACGCTTAAGGTTTCACTGGATAGATAATGTTTATCAAAGACAAAATCAATCTCCAGACCGCTATCCTCGAAAATCCATTGCCCTCAATTGCTTTGATAATGATGTCTATCACCCATTAATTAAATGTTAAATTCATAGACACAAGCGTTATCAGATTGCAGATGCCCAAGGATTAGTGCCCGCCCCTTTCATCAATGGGGAATGTGGTTGCCATGGAGGAAGAACATGTGTTGGGTCTAAGGATTCTGAGAATGTGATCTATTCATGTCCAATTGCTAAACCTTTTGTGTATAAAGGGTGATAACCTCACCATGGATGGTCTAGGGGTCATCTCTTTGCATCAAGATTCAGCCTCGCCAATTGTGAGAGCGGATTTGGGAGATGACAAGCTCATTGCCTTGAAGAAGCCAATGTAGTTTGTTGCCACCCAAACCTACACCATAAGTGGTAAAACCTTAAAACACAATTGTAGCTGTTAGAGGGGTTGCCCATTGTCACCACTACAACACCCTCTCTCACTTTACACCTCCTTTGGCATAAGCGTAATATCCCTAAAATAGCATCACAAAAGCTATGCAATAGAAGATTTATACCACACCAATCTACACCAACATATTTGTTGTTATGAACCAACTCTTTGAAAATGATAAAAAGTGAATGGGTAACAATCCACTTCAAGGGGAAACCTTCTTTTACAATGAATCCAATACACAAGACAAGATATGATTCCTACACAAATGAATCTCCTTTATTATAAATCGGAGAGAAAGTGACATGATGTAACCTACCGTTAAATTTTCAGATTGTTCTATGTTGTATCAATTACTTTAGCCCAAATTACTTCTTCATAAACATTGTGAAGCGACTACAAGCAATGTACTTTATTCATTACACATTGCATCCAATTATAAGCAGTGTACTTAATCATGAATTGTAATTGAAGATAGAACAATACTTGCAGTGATAAAGAAGACAACAGCACAACCAACGTTGCACGAAGCGGGGACGCGGAAGTGTCATTTTCCAAAAATTTAGGAATCGAAGCGTTTCGAAAGTGTCTAGTGTGTGTGTGTGTGTGTGTATATATATATATATTTGCATTTTGTATTCAAAACAAACATCCCAAATATCATATTAGTTGTGGAAGACATGAAAACATGCATATTTTTACATAAATCAAGATAGATATGACATCCATGATTCCATTGTACATCAATAATTAATAACTCGAGCATCAACCATCTAGATTCTAGATCCTAGCAATTACAAACATACATCAAATTTTTAAGCATGATAAAACATAAAACATTTAAAACATTTAAGCATACTATAAAACATAAATGATAAAACATTTAAGCATGCCGCATAATACATATTGTAAAACATAAAACATTTAACCATATTATAAAACATAAAGCATATTATCTATCAAGTGAGCAACTGTCAACATTAGTGATGTCCAAAACTCAAATAATAATGTTTACAAAATAGGCCACTCGGCCACCACCAAGACAAAAAAGTTCAAATTCACAACAAGCCTACAAGTCTAATCTATGACAAAAGCAATAAATTGTGAAAATATCTACTAATCTCTCCTCCTTCCACCACGAAGAGTATGTGACGGTGGGCCTCCACATGGTGGCAATGAAGAAGATGGTGGTTGTGGAAGTTGTGGCACTGGCACTGCAACTGATGCCCCTGCTGTTGGTGTTGAACCATAGAACCTAGGAAGCAAGGGACCAGTGGGGGGTGGCATCTCAACTCGATCATTATCATCATGGATAAGAGCATCCTCTAATTGCTCTAATCGCAACACTCCATCCTCCAAATTGGCCTCCTCTGGGTACCTGTCCAAAACCTTAAGGTCTTTATTATACTTTGCATCATTACAGTAATGGGACAACAATCGCAAGTTGTAATGAACATAAACCAAGCTCTCTGCCTGGTCTAAACTCAACCTGTTCCTTTTAACACTGTGGATGAAAGAATAAGAGCTCCAACACCTCACTGCAGAAGAAGTGTTTACCACCTGTGATAGCACCCGCAATGCCAAAGTCTGTAGAATTGGAGTAGCACCTCCATGCATGTTCCACCACTCCATAGAAGAAAAACTCTCTCGATCTCTAATAGCATGCATGCTACCAAATGAACCAGTGGAAAGCGTATAATTGCTCAATTGTTTTCGTACCAAGTGTGCCTCCTCCTCATCAGGGACTAATCTAGTCAATGCAATCATATATTTTTCTAGGACCTCTGGATCTAGGTGTGGTTTTCTCCTTCCCCCCCCCCCACCCCCCCAGGTGCTAGTGTTGAAAGCCATGATGGATGATAGTATTTAGGTGTCAAAACATATGCTAATGCATGCAATGTAACATTTAGCATATCCCATCGTTTTTCCACCTCTGCACGAATATAATTGTACAAGGTGATATATCTAGGCTCAACAATGTCTTTAATCTGCCCCAACATGTTATCCATTTGCTCATACACCTGCCCAATTATTGGCTGATCTGAATATGCAAACTTGATCATGTAATAAATTGGTTTGGTGAATTGCAAAACATATTTAACCTGTGACCAAAATAACATGTCAAGAATAGTGTCCTTGGCTGCATTAGCAACATCTCTATCAGTGTTAATTTCCTCCCATGATTCAGCAGTGACCATATTAGTTAAAGCTTGTCTCACCTTCACTAGCCGCCTAAAGGTGAGGTAGTAACTTGCAAATCTTGTTTTTACAAGTTTAAGCAACTGCAACTTGGAGTAAGTGCCATAGAAGTAGTTTACCCTTGTATGCCCTGTGATAAATTTAATGAGTTGCTTCCCTCTCTTGTAAAGCTCATTAATCCACCCACATTCTTTATGCTTCACAATATCATGCATCAAAAGGTTCAATGTGTGCACCAAACACCCAGACCAAAATATGTGTGGATAAGTACGTTCAATAATTCTTCCTGCTCCCTTACAATTTGCTGCATTATCTGTGATCACTTGAACCACTTTACTAGGACGAACATCTCTGATTGATTGCAATAGGAGATGTGCAATGTTTTGGGAAGTTGCACTGACAGAGGAGGAATCATGACATGTAATAAACACTACACCACTAGCAGAAACACCAAGAACATTTATCAAATGTTGGTTTCTGATATTTGTCCACCCATCTGATACAATGGATACCCCACTATCCACCCACTCATTTGTAAAACGTGTCAAAGCTACTTGAACCTTTCCTTTTTCTCTTTCTAATAACATTGTTCTAGCTTTCTCATAGTTGGGGGACTTGTATCCTTTTGGGGCTTCATTGATGGCCTTTACCATTTCATGCCAATAGGGAAATCGAAGCACATTGAATGGTACATCGCAAACACAAAGAAATTGGACTATATTTCCATCCACATATGTTGAGATTTTGTGTATTTGGGGTAGCATCAGTTGTGCTCTAACTCTCAAATTTTGAGGAAGGACTAGAGTAGACTAGATCTACAAGACCCGAAAATTGATTTGGGAAATTTCATCTGGTTTAGGAGATATTAAATTAATTAATTATTTTAATGTATTTCCTAAGTTTAAACTTAGGAAAATAAAATAATTAAAGTGAATTTAATTAAAAATGTGATGAAATTGTCTTAAGTCACATGGATCAAGCAATCTTTTAATCTCAGTCGTTGATGGATGATTTAATCTCGGTCATTGAAGGGTTCAACGAAAAGTATAAGAGAAAGCCTCGAGGGTCAGTGGAGACACACAGAGGCATAGCACTGAAGCTAAGCTGAGATTCTAGGGTGGGTTTGCTAAGATTCTCAAAAGTGTTTCAGCTGCAAAGAGAGGAATTTAGGCCAAGGGAATGATCTGATCCCAGGGTCTAGAATACACAAGAGGCAGAGATCAACTCAGATGACAACGTAGAGAAGCAGGGAAGCTGCAGCAGCAAGGATAGCATGATTTTTCAGCTGGAAACCCTCAAGGGTTACGCAGAGACCTTAAGGGGCAGTGCAAGGCATGCATCACCCAATCTGGAGTAACGCGGACCTTTCCGAAGCAGCGCTAAGGGTCAGAGGGGCTTCAGAGGCTGACGCAGAGGCTTTAGGGGCAGCGCTGGGGTTTCTAGGCCCTAATTTTTGTTATGAATATTTTATTAATTATTAGTTAGATATAGTTATATTAGGATTTATTAACTGAAAGGGCATGATCAAAGATCATGCCTCTTCGCCAAGGGACACCTTGAGGCTGTATTTAAAGCCTAGGCAATCCCTCATTGTAATCATCTCTTATCTTCATCATTAATAATACATATTTATCAAGTTTACCAGAGTTTTTACACTCCATTAGTATCAGAACGGAACGGGCAATTCTAAATACACTCCATTCGGAACGGGCAATTCGGAACGGGAAATCGGAACAGGCATCGTTTAAACGGAAGGGCATCGTTTAATAAATCGATTCGTTAAGTTATATAAAGACATATGAGTCGGCGTGTTTTTTTTTCAACGGAACGAGAACAGTTTTAAAAACGATTTTTTTTTAATTATATAAAATATATATTATATAATTTAATTGATCATTATATATATATATATTATAATTATATAGTTTATTTATATATTATATAATTTCCATTTAAATAATTATATATATATATAATAATTATATAATTAAATTATATATATTATATAATTTTTAATTAAAAATTATATATATATAATAATTATATAGTTTTAAAAAAAAATTATTATTAATTAATTAATTAATTAAATATTAATTAATTAATTAATTCAAAAAAAAATTAATTAATTAATTAATTTTAAAGAAAAAAGAGGAGAAACTGGCAGAAAAATACTCTCCACCTCATACGCGTTCGATGTCGTCGTCAATGTCAATGGCTGAATTCCAGAAGAAATTGGTAGATCTCGAGAAATAGATCACTAATAATTCCGAAGAATTCGGAAAAAGATTAGTCGATCTGGAAGGTACAGTTGCAGGGCATTCCAACGACATCAAAAGGGTTCATGATACAACAAATCGAATAGAAAGACAAATGTGGCTAAATCATCACGAGGCCACAGAAAAGCTTAACGAAGCAATGAACAAGATGACAGAGCATAGCGAAGTAATGAACAATATGACAGTACTCTTCAATAAGCTAAATGATAAAATAGATAAGTTAAGTCAAACACAATCCCCAACATCTCCTAACAGGGAACCAAATCAACAAAACAATTCCGCAAATTCTGGGAACTTGGAAGAGCATCAGGAAAGGACTGATTCTCCACATCATCAAGAAGATAGTAATGCAGATTTTCAAAATAAGCAGCTCTGGAATGCATTCGCTAATCAATATCCCCTTCTTGTTCCACCATTAGCATATCAGCGCAAAGCCAAGATCGATCTACCCAAATTTGATGGTAATGGAAAAAATAGCGTTGCATGGCTTAATAAGGCAGAAGAATATTTTGAAATTTATGACATTACTAGTGATGATGAAAAAATTAAACATGCTTCCATGAAAATGGAAGGAGAAGCATATAATTGGTATATGTGGTGGAAAAAGACGACGCTCGCTATCAGTTGGAGGAAATTTAAGGATGTGTTCTTCAAAAGGTTTCAAGGCATAAAAGAAGAAAAGTTCTTTTCAACGTTTATCAAATTACGCCAAAAAGGAGATGTGGATGAGTACACGCGAGATTGGGAGACTTTGGCAACACGAGTACCCGGATTGTCGGAATCCCGTCTAATCCAGTCTTACATCTCAAGACTTAAAATCCACATACAAGAAGAGCTCGAACTACATGAAATTACATCCGTAGAAGTAGCAAGGCAAAAAGCAAAAGCTGCTGAAAAGAAATTTGAAAGATTATCAAAACCAGAAAAAGTATATTCGAGACGACGGTTTCCTCAATTTGAAAATGTAGATGACACAAAATATGTCCCTGTTCATCTTCGTGAAGAAGAAAAATCTAATTTGGAAAAACAAAGAATGCGAGAGGGCAAGTGCAAACGTTGCGGTGAAAATTGGGACCCTAAGCACAGATGTGCTAATGGAAAAGCGAAGAATCTATACAGTTGTGAAGCAACTAACGATGCTAACAGTACTGATTCATGTATAGAAGGATTAGAAGACAACTTAGAGTTCTCTCCAGAAGTGGATGGCGAAACTATTCCGCAAGTGTCCTTATCAGCTATGACAGGCATATTACAACCTCAAACCCTAAGGTTAAGAGGACATATTAAGAACAACAATGTAATGGTTCTAATAGACACAGGCAGCACGCACAATTTTCTAGATTCCACCATGGCCAAAAGACTCAATCTCTTTACTTTTCCCATGCCTAATATGAAGGTAATGGTGGCCGACGGTAAGAAGATTGAACAAGTAGGAAAATGCCATAAAGTAAAATTGCGGATTAAAGACTTTCATTTAGAATCTCCATTCTACACCGTTCCATTACGAGGAGTAGATGTGGTCTTAAGAATTCAATGGCTACGAACTCTAGGTACTTATTCTGCCAACCATCAGAAGCAGTTTATAAGTTTTAAGTGGAAAGGGCAGAAATACAAGTTGTATGGATTCCAAGCCCCAGAAAATCAAGTCGTATCTTCCTCTCTGATGACGAAGATGACTCAAATAGGAGCACCAACATCTACAGTACAATGTCAGCAGTTAGAAATGTTATCTTCAAAAGGGAGCCACGAAGAGTCTCCAGAAGTCAAGACAGGATCCGACCCTGTCGATATCAGATATTTTCACTATCCAGATCAACAAAAGATTGAACTCGAGAATTTGCTCCACGATCTTTTTAAAATGTGGGAAGCAAGAACCCGCCGCTCAAGGAACTCAGGCGTTCGTCAACATTGTCCATCATTACATATGCTTTGAGGACAAAGCATCTTTAAGAGAGGGGCAATGTTATGAATATTTTATTAATTATTAGTTAGATATAGTTATATTAGGATTTATTAACTGAAAGGGCATGATCAAAGATCATGCCTCTTCGCCAAGGGACACCTTGAGGCTGTATTTAAAGCCTAGGCGATCCCTCATTGTAATCATCTCTTATCTTCATCATTAATAATACATATTTATCAAGTTTACCAGAGTTTTTACACTCCAATTTTGGCTGAGTTCTGTAAATCCCGTTTGAGGGTGTGGATCAGTCATTATTTTGGCTCTAGATCAGTCAGTGAGCTGTAGATCTATAATTTCTCTATCGAGTTTTCCAGATCTGGAACCCAGGCTTGTTGTATTCAGAAAATTCTTAATAATAAAACCCTCCAACAGCCAGAGAATGGTTTTCTCACATTGGGTTTTTTTGGGGACTACTTGTCCAGAAATAACTGTGTCACTTTGTCTATGTGTGCATGAACTTGTTCTAGATCTGAATTGGTGGAGATCTGTTATGTGTTTTGCTTCGATTTTAACTTGAATTTATTCAGTTAATAACTTGCCTACATAGGAGCATCACCAAATTAACAGTATATAATTTCTGCATAAAATGTAAAGATTCAGAAATTTCCACATGGTATCAGAGCAATTGCAGATCTAGGAGGATCACCAGCAAGAATCTGAATGTTCTAGCTGCAGGAAGCAGCTGGAAAAGCAGCAGAAACGCAAATCTGAAGGGACAGCGCAGTTTTCAGAGGCAGATTCACGCAGAGGGAAGGGTAACGCAGTCTAACGCCGTCTCCTAGCAAGCCCACGCAATTACTGCCTAGAGGCAACACAGAAACAGCGTTGGATTAGTCTGAAGCCTGCCAGGGTGATGCAAATCTGAATCTGTCAGATCCAGAAAAGATTAAGAAAAGCTGCAGAAATTCAAAAGGGGCTAGTGGGGTTAAATTTCTGAAGTTTTCAGATTTTTAGCCTAAGCACTAATGACAAAGAGCGGGAGGAGATCAGCTTCTCAGAGAGTTTCTAGCCAAATTAGGGCTTTGTCTTCCCCTCAGCTCTGATACCATGTAAATTTATATAGATGTTCTATGCTTGATGCAACTTACTTTTACTCCCAATATCAGACAGACATAAACAATATAAAGTAAAATGCTAATAGGACATACCAGTAGATCGACAAAAGACAAGCCAGAAAAATATAAGTGTGTTGGTGCGTTACGGCGGTCAACAGGATGCTTCAACCAGCAAAGTCTCAATATGGTCAGCCAACCAGCAATGTCACACAACCCTCTAGGATAGCCAAACGGTCAACCCAAAAGTCAACACTGTCAATCAACGCAAACAGTAGTAGTAGCTAGGTCAACACACAAAAAAAAGTCAAAGTCAACGTCTAGCCTCGGGAAAAGTGCCAAAAAATGCGGATTTGGAAAATCGAACTTTTGGGAGAGTTTCACGTCTATTTGACCTTGCATTGACCAAAGTCAACACTGGTCAAAGTTTGTTGCAAAAACCCTAGACCGAAATCAGAAATGTGCTGCTGCTGGAATTTTCCCACGTGTGGAGAGAAGAGCCTCCAAAGTCATCGAATCAATCAGATGAAGAGAGAGAAATGTGTGAGGATGAGATGAGTGAAAATGTCCTCCAACGTTGACCAATTTATATCCATCAGTGAGGGTGTGTGACACAACTGCCGAAGCACAAAACCATAAGGCCGACCTGCACATACTTTGAATAAATTCAAAATAAATGTTATCCTCATCAAATTAAGATGATCTTTAGATCAATCTTGCACCGCTCCGAAAGAGGAGTCCAATAAAAATATTGGCATCTTCATCTGAGCATCACAACATGGAGCTTGGACCTAGTTGTCCAAAATTAACAAAAACACAACTTGATCTGTGTTTTTTCGAACATTTCAACACATGTGTTAATTAATTCACTTCAATTATTTAATTTTCCTAAGTTTAGACTTAGGAAATCCATTAAAATAATTAATTATTTGAATAACTTGAACACCAACTGAAATTTCTCAAAACACTTTCTGGATTTTGGAGTTCAAGTGTGTCCTGGCCCCTCCATAAAATTTCAGGGCTAGAGCACACCCGATGCTACACCAACTATACAAAATCTCAACACTCTCTCTTAGCACGGAGTGTGCTCTAGCAATGCATTCACACCATGCACTACAAGATTTTGAAGCTGGATTTTTTGTTGCTGATGCTTGGCCTGCCGCCCTCCATCCACTGCACTGCTGCCCATGCCACTGTCACTAACACTGCCACATCTATACTGCAGCTCCCTCTCAACTTGTTGCATCATGTTACCCATAGCACTGCCACTGCTAACTGTTGCACTGCAACTCAGTTGCTGAGAAGTAAGCAACTGAAAAACTTCTGCCCAACTGTTTGACAGATAAGTTACGTTGCCTTCCATCACTGACGCTCCCTGGATGCTGATTTACGCTATCCTCCTGGAGGCATTGTTATGCTGCAACACTGCACTGCGTGAGCACAGCCTCTCTGCACTGCTGAAGTCTCATCAGCCCCTTTGCGTTGTTGCCTTCACGCTGTTGTTGCCTATGCATTACACTGCTTCCTCTTCAGCTCTTCAACTCCCTCTTTTGCTTCAATGTGACCTTCTGCAACCATCTCACAACTCATCCCACTATCGTCTTAATGCTCCCATAGCTCGTATGTGATCCAAGAGTAGGGTTGACTCAAGGATCCAGCCAAATGTCTGTAAATGCTCTACAGATCCATGTCACCCATCTCTCCTCTCGAGGCACATGAGCACTCATGGCTGCATCATCATCCAAACATCCTTTGCTGCTGCAGCCTTGGAATCAGAAGCTCCTTTGTCCTTGTTCTTAGGACAAGTGTTAGCGAAGTGTCCAAGTTCAGCACAGTTAAAGAACCAGACCTTGGAAAGGTCCCTCTTATTCTTCCATGTCGCTTTTCTTTCCTTTGATGTAAGGGCTGCATCATCTTCCTCTTCTTTCTTCACTTTTACATTCCCACCACTGGTATTATGCTTCTTGGTGATCCTCCTGATCTCCTCCTGGCGAAGAATAGCCCACATGTCCGCCCAGGAAGTTAACGTTGCTCTGCCCAGTATACTCTCGACAAATGTTTCCCATCCCTCGGAGACTGCATTCAGGGTAGTCCTCACTAAGAGCCCCTCATCTGGAGTAGCACCTATGCCAACCAGTTTGTCTCGGATGGTCTAAAGTCGGAAAAGGAAAGGATCTATCTCCTCGCCCTTCTACATCTGGAAGAGCCTCATCTGATTCTCTAAGAGCATCTTCCGCTGGATGGAGCTTCCTTGATACATCGCTTCTAGAGCAACCCACATGCCATTTGTTATGGTCTTTTCAGCAATATGTGGTACAACGTGATACTTCACACCGTCCATTATTAAATGTTTTGTCTGCTCTTGATTCTCTTTGAATTTCTTAAGAGGATCAAGATCTGCAGGCACAGCTAGGACACTTGTTGCATGGTCCTTGATGTCGTACTCATCTAGGACTGATAGGATCCGTGCCCTCCAAATGACAAAGTTGGACACACCATCCAATCTGTCTTGGTCTCTCAGTCCATTAGAAGCCATCTAGCACAGATATGACAGAACAGTACTTCTTCTCCCTCTTTCTGTGGATACGGAAACTCTGGATCTGGGTTTCTTCTGACTAGAAACCCTCTAGTAATTGCTTCTGCTAAAGATTGATTTCCCTCCTGGAAATCTTTCACACAAACACAATCAGACAGCGCTCTCTGATCCTCCTGGTCGAATCTCAGACCTGTTTGGCTCAGATCTGCTGAGTAATTGTCTTCCTCCCGCCTTTGTTGACTTAAATAGGCACAATTCTGCACCTGCAAAACCTCCACCTCACCAGCACTACTGAAGATCTGAAGCACTACTTCCAGATCTTGGCAAAACTTTTCTGCAGCTGAAGAAATGACTGGACTGCGTCTCACTGACTAGCCCAGCATAGCCTCAGCACTACTCAGAAGTGGACTGCGTAACCCCAAACTAGGTGACGCAGTCTTTACGCTTTCCTGGGAAGGCTCAGCGTAAGCTTGATGGCCTTCTGCATCTACAGCGTTGTCCTTTCCTGGATCTGCATTCTTCTGTTGTCAAGTTGCCCTTTCCGGATTTGCTGCTTCTGCTGCCACCCTGCAAACAAAATTTTCTTCAACTGATTGCTAGAGATTCAGCTTGATCTGCTATCCCTCTAATACCATGTGAAAAATCCTACCGCAGTATCATGGTTTATTTCTCCTACTTGATTTGAATTATTACAAGTTATTTCCAGAATTAGATTCATAAAATACCGAAATAAACACAACTACAGTCTACACGTGCAGATCATTTAATGAATAATATGCTCATCCAACAAAGTGACACATGGATTTTTGGACATAAGTCCCCGGAAAAACCTAAGTGGAAAAATCGGTGCAGCAGATATGAGGGTTTATTTTATTTAGTAGATTATGAGTACAGTAAATCTGGGTTCCAAATCTGGAAAACCCGACAAAGAATAAAAGAAATTTGTAGCTAACCTGATGTTCTAGGACCAAATATCTGACTGATCCACACTCTCAAATGGGATTTACAAGACTCAGCCCGGATCTGGCCCTTGAAACCCTAGCGCTGCCCCTAAAGCCCCAGCGTCAACCCTGCTAGCCTCAGAGTGCCACTGCGCTGCCCAGAGAGGGACTACGTAACCCCTGAGAGGGTGACGGCCTTGCGCTGGCCCTGGAGACCTTCTACGTAATTTCTGAAGCCCTCTAGAGCCTCTGTGATGCCCGCGTAGCGGCTGCGCAGCCCCTGCGTAGCTGTTGCTCTATTTCTCTGTGTTGTCCTTCTTGCTACTCCTCTGCCTCTTACTGACTCTTGGCTTTGGGATTAGATCATCCCCTTAGCCAATACTACCCCTCGCTACAAAAAATTCCTCCAAAAATTCTTAGCAAAACCTGCCCTAGAATTCCAGATCTATTTCTCAGCTCTGCAATTGTGTGTCTGTCTCCAACTGACCCTCAAGCCTTTCTCTTATACTTTTTTGTTGAACCCTTCAACAGCTGAGATTAAAACATCCATCAACGACTGAGATTAAAAGACTGTTTAATCTGTGTCTTTTAGAACATTTCAGCACATGTGTTAATTAATTCACTTTAATTATTTAATTTTCCTAAGTTTAGACTTAGGAAATCCATTAAAATAATTGATTATTTGAATAACTTGAACACCAACTGAAATTTTTCAAAACACTTACTGGGTTTTGGAATTCAAGTGTGTCCTAGCCCCTCCACAAAATTCCAGGGCTAGAGCAAACCCGATGCTACACCAACTATACAAAATCTCAACACCTAAAGCCTTCTTATCATTTTCTAATTATTCCGCGGTATTTTGAGCAACAGTTAAATTCGCAGGCTTGGTACGTCTTATCTCATATCGAGTGTCAACACAAAATGCCTCAATATATTGTTCTTGTTAATTTCTGGTAGTAACGGATGTGCTCTAAGCCTCAAAATTTACAGGGCGGCTAGGACACATGTATTCCACAATACCCAGAAATCGTTTTGGGAAATTCCACCTGGAGACAGTTTAAATTAAAATAATTAAGGGCTATTAATAAAACTAGGTGTGAATCTTCTCGAAAAAGACGCGATCGAGTCAAGATGATTTGAGCCATTAATTAGAATCTAATCTAGATCGTTGTTTGTTCAAAAAGAAGATTATAAGAAAGACTTCGATGGGCATTTCGAAAACACATCGAGTCAAGATCAAGAGATCGATTTCTCAAGAGAGTAGCGCAGCAATTATCAGAGAAGTCATCAAGGAGATTTCTTGCAGTGAGGGGCAGGGAGATTTTTCCGGTTGGAGGTTTCCTGATCCGGGAATAAATTGCAGAGAAGGCAGAGAGAGATCCAGAGAGGCAGCGTAGGGCGACGTTGGGCAGTGTAGAGCCATGCTGAGGCAGTGCAGAGCCTGTGAGGAGATCTGCAAATTTGCTGAGGAGAAGATCAAATCCAGTTCCAAGAGTCAGGGTGTGAGACCGAAGGGCCAGAGCATTGAGCGTCCAGCCAACAGATCGATTAGCCAGAAGGAGCAGCGCAGTCCATATCAGTTGTGACGTAGAGCAGCACAGTGACTGTACAGAGGTTGCGCAGAGGCAGCTTGGGGCTAGCCATTCAGGGGTTGGATTAGTGTCGGTTCACCAATAATAGTGTGACGTCATTTTCTCACTAACATTTTGCAAGTTATTTTCTCTGTATCAGGTAGCCAGTAAGGCATCCATGACTGTATTCAAAACTAATGCTTAATAATACAAACCCTCAGCTGTTGCACCATTTTTCTTGCCTTGGGTTTTTACAGGGACATTGACCAAAAATAACGGTGTCGAATGTGTGTGTTATTTCATTCCTACGTTCTATTTTGTTTCAGCGGCATTTTATATTTGTGAACACTACAGTGTGTTAGTTTCGTTTTTTACCGTAGCAAACAAGTAAATAATTTTGTTCAGTTACATAACAAAATAGAATAAACTTAACCAGTTGTTGTAGAGGGATTCCAATAGTGGAATTTTCACATGGTATCAGAGCGCAGGTGAAACAGAGAAGATCCCAGAAGAAGAGCTGAAGAGGTAACTGCAAGAGCTGCGTAGGCAGCAGGTCAAATCCCCTGAAGGCTTGCGTAGTCCAGTGCAGGAGGACAAGATTTTCGTGGATAAATCTCTCCCCGAGTGAATCGACAAAGAGGAAGATTTTCCAAATCGAGATTTGTCAGTACGGAGCAGATCTTCAGTTGGACGCACATTTTCTGCAGAAGTTGATAGTGTAGAAAAGCGTCAGAAGGGAAGAAAAACACACTGAGGGAATTATGACCTCAGAGAATTTCTTGCCTTGAAATTCTAATTTCCCACTAGAAGCAGTAGTAGCCGAATGAAGCTTTTCTCACTCCAGTAGGGAGTGCGTAGAGCCAGTCAGCAGCTGCGCAGATGGTTAGAGGCAGTTCGACATTTTTTGGGCATGATGGCAGCAACCGGGCTGAGAGATCAGAATCGTTTGGAGGGTGCCTCCAACTATGTGATCTGGAAGGTAAGGATCTCCTTCTTTTTGGATGAGCACGATCTCAAAGCTTTCATCGATAATGTGGTAGTTGTCCTTATAGATCGGGATCCGTTGAAAGCCTACAAGAAGGATATGGCAAACGCCAAGAGGCTGATAATCGATGGAGTTCGAAATCACATTGTTTCGCACATATCTGGCAAAGGGACAGCGAAAGAGATGTGGGATGCCTTGGCTACATTGTATGAGGGATCTTCCGAGCAACGGAAGATGTTCTTGCAGGAGAAGATTTGATCCACAAGGATGCAGAAGGGGGAGCGCATAGATCTGTTCCTTTCGAAGCTTCGGGAAGTCCGAGATCAGCTGGCAACTATAAGGTCAGCGCCTCAGGCTACGAAGATGGTGAGATTGGCCCTAAATTTCGTCTTAGAAGAATGGCAAGTTTTCATCCAAAATATCATGGGCAGACAAGATTGCAGAATTGGGAAGGGATTTGGGTTGCTCTTCAACAAGAAGAGATGAGGCGAGACTTAGTAAAGTGCAAACTTGATGGCAGCAGCAACAGTGCGACGAAGCCCAAGGAGGAGGAGGAGAATGCAGCCCTTGCATCAAAGGGGTAGCAGGAACAACGGAGGCGAAAGAAGGACGTCTCAAAGATCAAATGTTCCAGGTGTGGTGAACTTGGTCATTACGCTACGCAGTGTCCTCTCAGAAAGAAAGACAAGGAGGAGAAATCGTTGGGATCGAGGAGGAGTTTTTCATGATTGCCCACATACCTCGAGGGGAGAGGTGGGGTGATCTAGTATTGTAGTTCCAAAGAACTACAAATGGGCAGGATCCTTGAGGAGTCCACCTCTTGGATTAATACCTTGCTACGAGAACCCATATCAGAAGTAGAAGGATGAACTAGTGTTAGTTGGTGCAGAGTAGTGTCAGAGTGACAGTTGCAGTGGCTGGAAGCGCCAGAGACTGGGCAACACATAGCAGAGTTGGCGGCAGTGCAATTAGCACAGTGCAGAGTCAGCAACAGCGCAGAGGCTTCAAAGGGTCAGCGCAGAGCCTATCACCAGTCAGAACTCCAGTGACAGATGCATCATGTTGAACACATTTCGTTTAGTATTTTGGATGCCTTTTTGTTGCAACAGCAACAGAGTTGCAGTACAGATGCAGTTGGCAGCAGCATGCGGAGTCAGCAACAGTATAGATGCAACATTTGCATAGTAGTTGGTGGGCAGTGATGTCAGACATCAGCAGCGCAAAGGGAGATGTTACAAAGTCAGGGTGATGTTTCAGCACGTGCATTACTAGAGCACATTCCTCGCTACGAGGGAGTGTTGATTTCTGGTAGCATCGGATGTGCTCTAAGCCTCAAAATTTGCAGGGAGGCTAGGACACATGTATTCCACAATACACAAAAATCATTTTGGGAAATTCCACCCGGAGACGGTTTTATTAAAATACATCTGGAAGATCGTGAGGAAACCCTTGAATGTTGAAAATTTGCATGCCTGTAATAATCCATGAATTATTGATTGATGGGATTAAGGGAAAAGCAAATAGATATCAAGGAGAGCTTCCTCTTCGAGAAAAATTAAATGCTTACTAGAACGTAATTTGTTTAACTGAGCTCTTGAGCGTTTTTAGAATTGGGAGTGGGGTTAACCAAGCTACCAGGATTTCTTCTAGAGTAAGCTCTTGTAAATGGATGAGTAAGTGGAGTCGCCACCCTAACAGGAAACCAACTGAAATGTCCAAGTGCTAAAGTGTGAAAATTTCAAAATCAAAATCCTATTGCAGCAACTGGTATTATTTCTTCTAAGTGATAAATTAATTATTCAGTTTATCGCTACATCAACATCGAAATAAACATATTGCAACCTTCAAAAATAAAACTACGGAAATAAAATAGAGCTGGAAACTGAGAAAATCCTAGCGCACACACAAAAATGACACTGTTATTTTTGGACAAGTGTCCCCGGAAAAATCCAACTTGGGAAAACTGGTGCAGCAGTGAGGGTTTTATTATTATGCAGCAGTGAAAATCTGATTACAATCTATGGATGCCAACTGGCAATCCAAACAGCAAGAAAATTTGGGCAAAATTACTCTAAGGGAATTACCCTTCTCCTCAAGCAATCCTGACACAACCTCCTTTAGAAAACTCGGCCTTCTGGACCCTCTACGTCAGCCTCTACGCTGCTTTACGCAAACCCTATGACATTATCTCGCCATAAAATGTTGTGTTGATTGACAGGCTAATAAGAGGATGAAAAAGATGAGAAATGAGATAATGTCGTTGAAGCACCGAGAATAAGATATCCCCAGCAACAGCACCAAAAAATGTTGTCGCTCAGATTGTATAGGGCACTACGACAACGGCTCGGGGAGGGGGTTGTCACTCTAATCCCCGCCCACTTTGTTCTAGATGTATCCCAACATCAATCTATGGTGGGTAGTCCCTATGGAAATGTGAAGGTGGACGGCAATTTGGCAACTAACAAGCTCGGGAGACACGATTGAGTGGCCTAGCTACTTGGTTAAATTTAGCAAGACTCAAATATTTAGATTACATTTACATATGAGACCAATGCCTTATGGAGTCAAACTCTTGCTTATTATTAATTTAAGACCAAGTAACCAGATGGACAACCGCTACTTGAATGATTAACTAACCTATATGTTATGCAAATCCTAGGGTCTAGGTATGATGCAAGGATCTTGGTTAATTTTAAGTTATATACCTACTCTAAGTGGAACCTCCCTCTTAACTGTTTTGAGACCAGCATTTAGAGTAGTTTGTGGAATGGAAGCCAACGGGAAGCAAATTGAGGCTTGATTAACGATACCTCCCCCTATGTTCCAACCACCCGATTCCTCCAGAGCTGCAGAGAATATGGCTCTGATGACTGCAAGGTCACCGTGTTAACGACTAAAAATGTGTTGAATCCCTCGAGCTAGGTGAGAAAGGATGGCCCTATTTGTCTATCAACCAAGCTTATGCTTGGAGGTTAATTATTAATGCAACTACACTTAGGATGCTTGTGCAAGATAGGTGAGTGGATTCTTGGTTTAAGATTTGTTTATGTGCTTCAAGTACCTTAGTTAGGATTAGCTTCTTATGACAAGAGTACTTAATGATGACTTATCAAACAATCTTCCAACCAAGAATGTACCGATTTAGTAAGTACCAATGTAAACAATATTCCAAGCCACAAGATGCTTAACCAATGATAGCAATTAAGAACAATTATTCACTTAAAAATTAGCCAATAAACACAACATGCCAATTACTCAATATATTCCAATGATTTACACGAATAACAATTATAATGCCAAGATTATGCTCTTTACACAATGCCAATTAGATGCTTAGATTTGAATGCCAAAACAACCAAATAGATTCCTCGATGCTTTAGATCACAATTAGAAAAAGATGTCAATTATCGCTTACCAACAACAAGATACCAAGAAGCCATATGACTTAGATCACAAGAAGACTTAAGATATTCAACAAGATTAGAGCTTATATGAGTGACTTTAGTGCCAAGTTAACAATTTTTAGATCTAACACAAAACAAGTAAACATTAGAGACTTCAATAGCATAAATCACAATGAGCTAATTGGATCATGAAAACCACCAGCAGTAAGTAAATCACTCTAGATCAAGAAATTATCAACCATATAAAAAAAAATATATGACCAACGAGATGCCCAATGACTTGCCAAGCAACTATATGAGTTACTTAACCCTCTTATGATGGAGAATTCAGAGATATATAAGATTTGGAAACACTTATAACAGCAATAGGAAATATATGCAAACAGTGAGCTACCAATGAGTAATTGTGTAATATTCCTTTTTCTGGTGTCCCTACGGCAGGGTTAGGTTGGATTTCCAGAGTTAGGAGCAGACAGGTCACAGGTAGAAGTTGGTGTCATCAGCGGGCTCAGGGGCTTTTTGAAGGAGTTTTGAGGAGTTTCTATGAGGTCCAGTGGCATTCGCTTGATGTATTCTATCATCCGAGCAGCGTGCCTTTCGTTCCGATGCATTCCGACAACTTTCGGAAAATTGAGTTATTTTTGGGCTTAACTCAGTTAATTACGCTCAAGGTGGCATTCCGGGAGGAATACATGATAGAACACCTTAGTGTAATAGCTCATTGAAACCGGGACAAGGATACCTACATGATGGGACAGTTGGACACAAGTTTCAATGACCAGAGGAGACATGGTAGCCGATTTACTCTTTTTTGTATTAAAAATGAATATTTTAATAAGAGGGAAAAGTGCTCCATGAATAAAATAATAATAAAATAAGGCTCTAGAATGATCCAAGAAATCTATAAAAGAAAGGGTGGAGGCCATTGAGGGATATCTTTGGAGTAGATCATTTTCTTGTGTATGAGAGGTTTAAGAATGTGGTTCTCTACTTCAGCCGTAGCCCCAAGACAGAAACCCTCGGGTGATTTGTCGAGTGTTGGACGGAAACCCAATACTCTTGAGGAGGTTTCACTCAAAGATCTCACAGTGCTTCAGTGGAGTTTGGAAAGGTCAGTTTTGCCGTAGCCGATTTGCAGCAGTCTTCTTGCCGAGCCATCTACATCAATACCAACGTCATTCATCAATTCGGCTAGAGATCTTTCTGGGTTTTGCTCCACTTGCTTGGCAAGCTCAGGTTTCGTTGTTCCTTCATGTTGATGTACTTTTTATGTTAATTTCTGAACATGTTCTATGCCATTTCAGATTAGGGCACACAATACTGAAGCAGATAGAACATAGCAAAAGATCGATAGAAGACAAGCCAAAACAGAGATAATGAATAGTGGCATTACGGCGATCAGCGGGATGCTTCTACCAGCAAAGTCTCCAATAGGTCATTCAGCCAAGCGTGTCACACATAACCTAGAACAACCCAAACAAAGAATACGCAGCTCCAACACCATTAAGAGAGAGAGAATTCCTCCACAACAATGTGTGTCAAATGAACTCTAAGTCTCTCCAATATATAGGAATCTTTGGGGGTGTGTGACACGTCCTTTAAGACATTTAAGTCTATATTTTATTCCAGGCCGACCTAGCACATAAGTGGAATAAATTCGAAGTACATGTTCTGTTCATCCGATCGAGATGATCTTTAGATCAATCTTACAGCTCTCCGAAAGAGGAATCCAATAAAATAATTGTGATCTTCATCTGAGCAGCACAACCCAGAGTTTGGACCTAGTTGTCCAATTTTAACACTCCCTCTCAACTAGGGAGAACTTCGTCCACAAGTGCAATCCAAACATCATGCGTCATCCCACCGTAACTTGCTTTGCTGGCCTCTTTATTTCAAAACAGAAGTGGGTCAGTCACAAACACATCATACCCGGCTGACAGATTCAGCCCAAAGGTCCGAAACCTCTATAGGACTCACAAAGAGTCTCATACCAACCCGAATTTGGTTTACCTGACCAGAAGTCAGTTGGAGGTCCGAAACCTCACTAGGACTCAAGAGAGTCATATACTAACCCGAAGTTAGTTTCACTGACCCGAAGTCAGTTGGAGGTCCGAAACCTCGCTAAACTTGATCCCAGATCAAGTAGTTGGACACGTGCCATCCTAAACATAGAGAGTACGGCAATCTCCAATCATCCATCAGTCTTGCTATGGTCTCTATTCACTTTTCCCACCTAATTGGCCAAATGAGAGGTACTTCCCATGAGTCCGAAACTCCATGGGTAGGATGCATACGGGGCACAGATCAGAGAGAGGTAAACCATCAAATATCATCATGGTGGGGTAGAAGCACACCAACTAGGTTCAGCAAGCCTAGCCCTGTGGTTGCTTATAGCACCTAAGCTATCCCCAAAACCCCCTTGGAGCTCCCAGTGCTCATCGTCCAACAAGATCCTCAGAATAGGATCGTTCCATGATTCAAAGATTCTCACGGAAGGTTAGGAACACGACCTTCCCTAAGGGCATAGTGAGAATATCCGCAACCTGCTCATCAGTTCCTATATGATTGAGCCTTACGGCACCTCGCTGTACCGTATCCCGGATAAAGTGGTACCAGCCATCAACATGCTTGGATGAATCGTGGAACGCGGGATTCTATGACAAATGAATCCCCCTCTGGTTATCACAAAGGATAACGGTGTCATCTAGCACATGCTCGAACAGCTCACTGAAGAGCTTTCGCAACCACGTGACTTCACAACGGGTCATACATGCTGCAATGTATTCGACCTTAGCGGTGCTCAAGGCTACCGACTTCCTTTTCCTGCCCGAAGCAGATCTACTTGTGAAGTAGCATCCAGATGTGCTCTTACGATCCACCACACTACCAGCCCAATCAGCATCAGTATATCAAGGAGTGTCATACTCCTGGCAATGTAACTCAGCTCAAGGTCTATCGTGCCACAGAGATATCTTAAGAGTTTCTTAGCACCAACCCAGTGAATGTTATGATCAACCATGTGTTGACTCGAAGTGTTCATGACACAACATACGTCTGGATGGGTGTTCACTAAGAACAACAGAGCCCCTACGAGTTGACGATACTCAGTAGCATTTGCTAACACGGGCACAGCAGCGCTGCCACTCAACTTCTTAATGTTGAGCTCCATCGGTGTCGACACGGACTTACAGTCCACCATACCAAAAGCTTCATAATGTATTTTCCTTGAGAAAGGAAAATCTCGCCAGGTCCCTGCCAGACCTCCAGGCCTAGGCATCAGTCCTAGGTCTTTCATCTCAAACTCAACAGCGAGCTCCCTCTTGCACTGATAAATGAGAGGGTCAGCACCTGTTAGGAAGAGATCATCCCCATACAGCACCAGAATGAGAGGCTTCTCTCTATCAACCTTGAAGTAAAGGTTCAGATCAGCATTACTACGAGTGAAGCCCAGCTTCATCAGGTAGCTATCTATCCTTTCGTACCAAGCTCTGGGTGCTTGCTTCAGCCCATAGAGGGCTTTCTTCAACCTGCAGATATTGGTGTCTCGAACCTGGACTACAAACCCCAGAGGTTGCTCTACATACACCTCTTCCTTTATCGCACCATGCAGAAATGCGGTCTTTACATCCATCTGATGAGGACTCCATCCTTGCGTAGCAGCAAGGGAAATAATAGATTATAGGTGCAATAGTAATCAGTGCCTTCAGGAAACACATTTTCCCATCAGATCCATGCTTGATCTAATATCGAGGTGACAACAGCTTTGATCTATGGTCTTGGAACCATCACCTTCGCATCCTCGCATCCTTGCAGATTTAGATACTTTACAGCTTCTTCACATGATCTAGGCTCATATTGTAATCATGGCTGCTAGATACCCCTGGTATTTATATGGCTTCTTGGTTTTCCTCCGGAATTTCCCCCTCTGAAGCCATATGTCCCTAAGCCATGAGGATCTTCTTTCGTTCAGCAATGGTATCCGCTCAGGAGCATATACAGATATATTCTCCCTCTTAATGCCAGCTTCTCTTTCAAGAGAAGATTTCTAATTTAAATGAGGGCATCCAAAACACCAGCTTGGTAAGGAGTTTTATTCTCTCATAGTCAAAGCCATTAAAGACTCATAGCTATATACAGTGATATTGCTTCCATGCATCTTGACACGTATCGTATGCTTGTCAAATAATGGAAATCATTTATTCATAACTTTACAGGCTTTGCTAAGCATGGTCCAAGACTCCAACGACGTGACTGAAAGGCTGCAAAGACTTCTCAGTTCACACTTCAAGTTTATCATTACGCTGTAATACTGTCACAAGCTTACTGCTATTATGAATTTCGTAAACATGGGAGACTGTCTATGTCACTGTCATGATGACAGTGACATAGAATGACAGATTTAACTCCTCAAGATTGCGGCTACAGAACCGTCATCACTGTCATCATAGTTTTATCGTACCCATCACTATCTTCTTCATCATGGTCATACATATTTCCATATAGTATCTGTCAAACAGGGAGAATATATCATGATTCCTCCTCTCATGATCCAGCACGGCTTCTTATTTCCAGATCTGTCCATTTGTCATTCTATTGGTCATTTTTAGAAGACTGCTCCTAAGGTTACCAAAAAGAATTTGCCTAATTCAATGACAAATCTACTTCTCTTGTCACTCTCCCTAGGGCTTATAGATTGGCCCATCTTGACAACAGTCTGACCGTTTCCTAATAACATAGAGATTTGATCTTTATAGGTACCTAAGGGTATAGAAGTGCTAGAGAGAAGCATCGCTGCAAGGAACAGTGAATTCTGAGCATGCAATAAACTTCTTCCAACTATCTCTGACTTGAATTAAAAACAATGAATTCCTTAATCAAGAATTTCAAGTTTTGGCAAGTTCATTCATGCTGGCTTCAATTGGATTTCTTTCCAAGGTCATAGACGTATCAAGTCACAAGGGTTGATGCCAGTCACTGGATAGTTCGCTTATGCCACCTGTTAGCCACCTATAAATTTTTGGCATAGCAAACAGGTGGCTAAGTAGGTTTCTAAGTCTTCAAGAGAAACATTTCCCTTGAAAATCTATCATTCTTGAAGCCTTCATGTACCTTATGTCCTTTGAAGAAATCTTCACTGTTGTGTCCTTTGAAAAGTCTCGTTGTTTATGAAAGGAACTATTTTCGAAGGCCTCTGAAACTGCCCATTTTGACTCATTTCCCTTCATTTTCATAAAGCCTCCTTATCCTCTTTAAAACCTACATTCCCCTCTGAAAGGCCTCCAAAATCCTTTTAAGCCTCTAAAAAACCCTTTACAAGTTTAAATCACCCTTTTTCCCCTTTACCGAAAGCCAAGAAATTCCTTAAAAATTCCTGTTTTTGGCCTAAAAACCCCTTTTTTCCACTAAGGCCTTAAGCCCCTTTCGATTTTGGCCCTAGCCCCTTTTCCGCACATGACCGGAGCTATAACCAAGCTCAAATCGCAAATCGAAATCGGGGATTTCAATTACTGTGTTCCCTTTTCGTGTTTCCCCGACGCCGATCCCGCAATTAGATCCTGACCATTGAATCCACAAGAACCAACGGCTAGATCTAATCGCGCTCCCTCATAGCCCTCATCGCTAAATCGCAATCGGAGCTTTCCTTTTCCTAACTTTCCTTTGTTTCTTCCATTTTTCCGATGCGACGAAACTTCGCTCCATAGACCTCCGCTTCAATCTCCACTATCGATCTTTCAAGATCCAACGGTCAGCGCTAAAATCGCATCGCATCCATCCATCGCGTTACCCTCTGCCTGTGCGACTCCCAACTAAATCTGGACCGTTGATCATCCGCAGATCCAACGACCTGCGCTCCATGGCGAAATCGGCAGTCGCAACTTATATTTTTCATGTCCCTTGCCTCCTCCGATGCCGATCCTGCAATTAGATCTTGACCGTTGAATCCAAAAGAACCAACGGCCAAGATCGCGTCGCGCTCCGCCCATAATCCTCCGTCTTCACCCCGCCGATTTAATTTCCACCGTCGATCTTGTTCCAGATCGGACGGCCAGCGCTTAATCGTGCATCGCAAATCCAAAAGTCTTCCCTTTTCGTTCCTCCGATGGTCCGACATTACGATTGGATCCTGACCGTTGAATCCACAAGAACCAACGGTCATGATCTCATCACGCTCCGCTCATAACTTTTCACCATCCCGACCTCCAATTGAATCTCAGTCGTTGATCAAGTCTGATCGGACGGTCCACATCGCTTCTGATCATCAAACCTCGCCCGCTCATTTCTTCCCATTAACCCCACCCATATGTTCCACCCGTGCATCTTCCCTTCTATCGCGCTTCTTCCGCACCGTCGGATCTGAGGTCCCAGATCCAACAGCCACCATTGCATATCGCATAATTTTTGTGCTTGATGGTTAATGTTTCAAATTTACGCGATATGGGCAGTTTTGAAAGGACAGGTGTCGTTCAGTGTATGGTACCGCATTTTTTGGCCAAAATCTTAAAACCACTTGAATGTTGCGCGAAAACCATTCCGGTTTTCCGCCTACCGCCCTCCGTTGTGTATTTCCTGATTTATTCCGGACCGTCGATCTCTGAGATCAAACGGTCACGACTTAATCTCAACCCCGTCCATTTGTTATTCACCCGATCTTTCATATGATCCCACCGAAAGATCTTCGCCGTTGATTATTCTAATCCAACGGCCCACATTATATCGCGTTTCCATTTCACTCTCCATTCATTGCCCTCCCAAAGGACTTCATTAACCGATCTCCACCGTTGATCATCCTGATTTAACGATCCGCATTTATCCTCGCACCCAAAACTCCAAAACACCTGGTTAGCTGCTCTGCCAGTGTTTTTCCCCATTTTCCGTTGCAATCACTTTCTTCCTCACTGCTCCTCCGCCACCCCAGAGCCTCTGCAGCAGTCTAAACCCAACCCGCAGGATTTCATAACAATGTTTTCGTATGTTTGCAGGTTTTCATGACCGATGCAGGGATTAATGTGTTACAGTCACAGAGGTGACACACAGGCTCGGATAGCAGTCTCAGGACTATGAAACAAAGTCAAAAGGACTAGAAACAGAAAGCGAGGGCATGTCAATCAACAGATCATATCCATGAACCATCTGTGACCCTCCAGCTCAGCGAAGTCCTCCACCTGTACACAAAACACTCAGAAAAGATGATGATCACATTTCCAGTGGCAGGATACACAGCATAGAAGACCAGCATCAGTACACAAGCATTTCGAACAATCAGCAAAAGAAAAGCATAAACGGAGCTAATACAGGTTTAAGTACAAAAGAGACAGAGCAGTTAGTGATGCAGAACAATGACTGACACAGACATGACCTTTACCCATGCACACAAGTCCGCCAAGTAGTTACGGCACCAGCGGAGCTACTACAAATTGTCAGAAGCAGTTATTTAGAACTATGGGAATCCTCATAGCCCATCCTTCACGTAACTCACACCGAGAAGATAATAGTACCTCTCTAGATGATTTTCTTCTCAAGGACTCCCTGCGGGTGATTTCTATGATATCAAAATAGTCTCAAACAAGCTGCAAAGTTATTGATCTTGTCTAGAATTCAACGAAGTGTTTAAGGCATAGAATGGAGCATTCAAAATACCTTCTCCTATCTCTGATGTTCATTAAAACTATCCCCACCTACTTTTCTCATTTTCTCTATAAAGACTCTTCGAAGTCTCATTGTAAAAGGTTGGCATTTTGTGAATTCTAAAGTAATACATATTGCTGCTTTGAAGAAGTTTTGGTGTTCTGAATGAGTGTGAATATCTTTGTTTTTCTGTTGATGAAGGAGGCTGGACCATCGAATCCCTGAGCCTGGTTTTGGTGAAGTACTTCTTATTGTTAATGTTATTTCTTGTTTTTCCACTTTGTTCCATCATGCTTTGCTTACAGTAGGATAAAAAGTTTAGGCAGAGAAATGTATCTTAGAAGCACCTCTGACCTATTTATCCTTCACTGTTCATATGTTTTCTGCTACTGAATGTGATTGGGTAGTTTGATAGCTCTCTTTATATTCAGTTTGTTTTATTTTTGAAATGGTTAACTCAGTTGTGTTAAAGACTGTCTAGGCGTTCCCTCTTTCTTTGCCACTAAATGTTGTATCTGAAATCTCCCCTTGATTATTAATAGTTGCAGTTTTCCAGATAGGCTTGTTTCAATCATACCCCCTGTTCATTATTGTAACTATTGTGTTAAAGGTCCCTATAATTGCAGTCTTAGATGTCTAAGGCGTTCCCTCTTCTTTGAATGCAATTGTATGTCTTTGTTGGTTAAACTCTCAAAGGTGAACTTATAGGAGGAAATAGGGCGTTCCCCGAAACCTATAATTCATTTAGAAGGTTTAGTCTGCATTTCTCCTTTCTTTGAGTGTTTATATTGAATAAGTCCAAAGCAGTGAGCTTATTGGAGGAAATAGGGCGTTCCTCGAATCCTTTAAGTCATTGCGAAAGGGTTTAGTTTGTTTTTCACTCTTAGTTCTTAATGTTCATCCCATCTCACCTATATTATTCAACAGATCCTAGACCAAGTTAAATTTGCCCTTTGGTTTCCCTTCCTTCTCTGTCGGAACTATTTGGACTTTCACATGACTCCATTGCCCAATAGCTTGTAGATTCCCATGCTCTATATATACCACATGAAACACACTTGTCCAACCAAACAACAAAACAAACAACCTTGCACCTCATAACTAGCCTAAAATCAACTTTTAAACCTTTCAAGACACATCTTTATAAACATATTGAGGATCCCTCTCTGAGACTAGGAGGGCTAGATCCTAGAGCTCTAAAGTTACGTTTGTATGTTGCCTTGTCTTTTGGTAAGCCAAATCTATCAAAACAAAGGACCCCAACACCACCATATACCGTAGAAGTACCGTAGACAGATGCCTACTGGTGTTACGACCGCTGTCGTATTACATATTCCTGCATATGAACTGTGCAACGAGTCATATATGTATACCTAGAAAAAAACATGTACACACACCCAGACACCGGAATTAAAATACAAAGGTACCTCCATCGAGAGTTACATCATAATTGAAGTCATGACAGATATTAAACCAACAAGGCCTCTGCATATATTGCAACTGTTATCTGAAGCTATGTATGAATATCACTACTGATGTCGTACTGTAATACATCTATACATATATGCTGCCATATGGTTCTGCACTTCAACATAGCAACACTGTGTACGAATCTATATCTTTGATGCCATGTACCCATATATCATAGTGCAGAGGGTCCAAACAAATATTGAGAGTCACCACACTGAGATGTGATGATGGCTTATACATATAATCGAAACCATGCGAGGGATAGAGAATGCAACGATACCCATATATTCTGCATATCATAATTCTAATAGAACCGTCTGTGGCTCATGTGACGCTGGCTCACACCTAGTTTCCAGTTCAGGAACAACAGTTCGAAATTCTGCATCAACAGTTTGAAATTATCTGGTGATCTGTCGTCATGGCTCTCGACAGCGAACAAAGATGAACCCACGTATTGGCCTGCATCCTTCTTGATATTAGCGGTTGAATGTTCGAGCGAGTCCACACTCGCAGATCTATACGAGCGAGACCCCCGTGGCATGAGAGATCCTTTGCCATGATATGTTCACAGGATCGTTCGACGACATGACAGCATACAGTGATATATCCGCAAGTTCATCCGATGGTCACAACAGCATACCAGATTCGACGTCACACGTCCACCTGCAACTATATCAGCTTACCACTGCCGCGTCCAATGCCGCCCGAGACATCACCGTTGTACGCGTAAGACAAATATTATCTATGCTCTTCGCGTTAATGATTTTGATTATTGATGGCAACCTCTTGAATTTTGTCGGCATCCAACTTTTGCGATCAGGCTTGTGACATCTTTTGACAAGGCGCACGCTATCTTTGGAGACAACCAGTTATGTTTTGTGTCGAGTATTTATGAATTTTAACAGATTCACTCTAGACGCCGTCTCTTCCTTCTGAGATTCTGAAAGAATTCATCGACGTCTGCGCATGCAAGAACCCTGGTATCATCAAAAAATCCCAGGAAAGACTGTAGTTCATCCGTCATTTCATTCAAATCATGCAGAAACTCAATCTTACGAACATAAAATTCTAAAAAATTCCAGAGCCGAGATCAGATCATAATTCTTCCCACAGAATTTGGAACAGCGTGAGGGAGTCTGCCCTAGATAGAGGCAAGAAGTTGATCTGAGGTATGCCCCAAAAAAAACTTCTGTCCAGAACTTAGATTCACATGCCACAAAATGCCTTAGTTAAAGTCTGCGTTAAAATTCAGAAGCTCTATTAGAAATAGGACCGAAAAGGGGCTTGGAAACCCTGTTCAAACAAACCCAGCGGAATCCTTTCGTAAAATAAAAGAATTAAACCCTATATGTCTCAAATCTCGGCATTCATAAAGAAAAAAATAATTAAACCCAATCTATCTCAAATCTCGGCCAAATTCTGTTATGCGTGACTGCATAGGGTCTCAGACAAACTGAACATGCTATCTTCTGAGCGCTCCCTGTTGCTGCAACTTCTCTGCTCTTCTCTGTTTGGCAGCATTTTTATATTCCTCTAGAGTGTCACCCTCATCAAGCACGATATCCCACTGTATATTCGTTGTTGTGGTTCAGAAATGCAAGTAACCCTAACGCGTTAAGAAAAACCCTTATCTAGCTGCCCTATATTATAGGCGTTGTCTTCTTCCGAGCTCTGATACCATGTTAAGTTCTGCATATGTTCTATGCCATTTCAGATTAGGGCACACAATACTGAAGAAGATAGAACATACTAATAATCGATAGAAGACAAGCCAAAACAGAGATAATAAATGGTGGCGTTACGGCGATCAGCGGGATGCTTCTACCAGCAAAGTCTCCAATAGGTCATTCAGCCAAGCGTGTCACACGTAACCCAGAACAACCCAAACCAAGAACAGTCCATATATATATCACAGCTCCAACGCTATCCAGAGAGAGAGAATTCCTCCACGACAATGTGTGTCAAATGAACTCTAAGTCTCTCCAATATATAGGAATTTTTGGGGGTGTGTGACACGTCCTTTAAGACATTTAAGTCTATATTTTATTCCAGGCCGACCTAGCACATAAGTGGAATAAATTCAAAGTACATGTTCTGCTCATCCGATCGAGATGATCTTTAGATCAATCTTACACCTCTCCGAAAGAGGAATCCAATAAAAATATTGCGATCGTCATCTGAGCAGCACAACCCAGAGTTTGGACCTAGTTGTCCAATTTTAACATTTTACCATGGATTAATAAAATGGCTTAGTGATTTTATGGGCATCCATTGTGTACTATTTGTGGTTGTGTGTATATTTCCATTTATTTTGCTGCTCAAGTTTATTTCTACAATTTTAGTTAAACTATCATGTTTGGGATATTACAGTGGTATCAAAGCTTTGATCTTGGCTCAGCCATGGGATTGATTTAGCGAAGTTCAAGAGTTTATATTTGAATGTGCCCAATTCTATTACGAGAGCAAATTTATTTGCAAGTGTTCGAGGGTTTCACTTTCAAGAAGAATTTCCTTTCGTAAAGGTTGGGTAAAAAATGTGTTTAGTATAAAGAGATCAAATATTAAAGGATTCAATACAAAGAGGCTGAAAGCTTAAGCAAACTTTTGAAGATCTGGAAAGACTACATATTGATTTGCGTTGGGGTTAGGCAAGATTCATGGTCAAGGTGTTGTATGCGTGATCTGGTGCGACTAAGACTGACTGGGTGCTACTGGTCTGAGGATGTGGGAATGACCAATTACGTTGACAGGACGAATTACATTTATTTTATGCACCACCTGTTGATGTACACAATGGTGATAGAGCATTTTTGACGTTAGATTCCTTAGATCGTGTTCGAGTGCATGGTAACTGGCATGTGACGGTTAAAATTTTGCCCTAGCTGCAAGAAGGGTCGAGAGACAGAGCAATTGATGGCCTAAACATATTGATTACACCTGAGCAATGTTTAATCAATTAGTGCATTATAGTGATCACCTGTGTTTGCAAATGATTGCGGATATTCGGCAATCGAGATCTGTTAAGTCAGTTCGAACTCCATCTAGTTGTGTGTTGGTCTTCGCTAGGCATATCCAACGAGTATTACAAGGGGGGCCAAATTATTTTATTGAGCCAAATGCTGGGTGGAGACGTGGAATATTATTAGCAAGCCATGGCATACTAAAGTGAAAAATTATTTTGAAAGGACCAACACCCATTTTTTTAAAAGGTGCCAAATGTTATTTGGGACTTGATTTATTGAATGACTCTAACGACCATCTCTTGGATCGAGTGATTCTGTTGCATGCTTATCGTAAGCTGAATATTAGAAGCGACACATTAAAGGGGTTGAATATCTGAAGGTTGCTAATCGACACAGGCACGCAGACTTTTGAGATGAGTCTCTATTGCTAGAAGGAAATCGAAGGGTGCATAGCTGCATTCCCCATGGCGTAAGCTAAATATCATTGTCGGTTCGGGGGTTATCTTCACAAGCTCACCCACATCGATTCGTGTTGGTAAATATTTCAAAAGGGGGCCAAACTTCAATTGCAAGTCGAAATCAATTTTCTGAGGGAAAATTTTTTTGACTAAGTCATTTGTTGACAATCTAGCGAGGGGGACAAAGGCACATAGGGTGGAGTTTATCTTATGTGGCGGAATTCATGTTGGAAGAGAACGTGGTTTTCTCCTCTAAATCGAGGGCTTAGTGCCCGAATACCACAAGTTCTCACCCGGCAAAGTTTATACAGAAGGGGTTGCGTTAACTTTTTTTTCTGAAGCATTCTGGGCGACAAGGCTCCAATTCAATCAAGCGACATGCCAGAAATTCTCAGAAATCGAATTTACTAAAGGATTCAACCGGATGATTAATTTCTTGCAGGGAAAAGAATTATTTTTGAATTATTTCTTGCCCGTAGATCAAAATCTCAGTGTTACAAATCGATTTCAATAATGTGGTACACATTCTAAGGCCAATATTACACAGGAACTTCGAGGGCTGCATTATTTGCTACATTTCAGACCCAATTATTCTCAAATTCCGCAGGGTGCCTAGATCGATTTTGCAATCCCATCCAGCCCAGACCAAATTTGTGCATCAATCAGAGGTCCGAGTGCATCTTTTCCCAAGGAGGCCGAGAAACCAGTCTCTAATCTGGGCCATTCTCAGATCTGGAATACGTGGGACAACTCTGTCATTTGTTGTAGCTTATTATTGCGCAAGGAATGAGTTACCCCTTCCCGGGGTGGCATATGGTTGTATGTTTATCCACAGTCTTCATTTACTGAAGGGACATCTACGCAGAGGAGTATGGATTATGAGTTCAGCATTTCACAGCTTATCTCTTACCTCAAGGAAACATATTGGTGGACCTATACAGCGCTACTCAAGGTGTTGTGAGTTCCCTTAATACAAATTTATATGCACTCTCAAGTTTGAGCCCGTGGCTGCATTTGTGGACGGCGTATTTCTGTTTCAGGTGTGGGTGAATTTTCTCAAGGAGGCTGCACTAAACTGCTGAATCAACTAATACCCAAGTTCTATTTTCTCTATTCATTTATCTGAGTTAAAATATTTTCAATTGCACAAAGCAGTGATATCTATAGTTTCCTGGGTAGTCAAAGTTATAGTAATATTGTATGAACTATTATCGAAGCAAAAATTATGGACGGTCACCTACATCACTATAAAACCTCAGAAAAACAGTGACCATATCATTGGTTGAACCATGGAGGGATTCCTAAATAAATTGAGAAGATTGAACACAGAAATTTATCCCTTGAACCATGATACACACCCAAAAACTAAGCAGAACAGCAGACCTCTTCAAGCGGGATTTATGCCATCCTTCAAAAAGGACAGCCAAAAGATTTGCAGGAAGAATTGGGGATTGGTCACAGAATTTTTGCACTTGGGACAGATTTGAAACACATGAAGATGACATGGAGAATTTTGTCCAAACTAGATGAGTTTAATGAACTCCTGTCCACAATAAGCCAAGCAGAAGGGAGAAAACTAATTTGGGCATTAAAACCAACTATGCTTGCTCTTATACATCCCAAATTCTTGGAGGAACCTTGTGAAGGGGTTAGCCTTCCAGTTGCATCTTGTCTCAATAACATCCTGAGACTAACTGCACCTATAGCTCCATACAATGATGATGTTATGAGGAGGATTATGAGATTTGTTAGGGTCCTATAATAATAGAATTCATAATTTTGAATTGACTATGATTAGTCTTGTAATATGTACATACTTTGCTTTCTGCAAATTGTTTTCCCATATTAAAAAAATGTAAAGAGGGTAAAAGTCCCAAAAGAAAAATCAAAGGACTAAAAGAAAAAGATCAAAAAATAAAATAAAATATGAACTCCACCAAAAACAGAGATAAAATAGATCATGAAAGTGATGCAAATTCAAATGCCACTACTTTTACTTTACGTTGCAAAATAACATTGTATGCAGCTTGTCAAAAATGCCACAATCCATGAAGGTCAAACTGTTTAATCTTGATCTTTCATGCTTTAAATTTCATGTTGATAGATAGAGAATAAAGATCTAGCCAAACTGTTTAATCTTGGCAAATCAGCAATTAGGTAGAGAATAATAAATGAGCTCAACAATTTAATCTGAGCCATTGGAAGTAATAAGGTTAGAATTAGATAGTTTGTTGTTAAAAGAAAAATAATAATGGTTTGCAAGCTCAAATGCACCCAAATAAATTAAGAAAAAATGTTAGGGTAGATGATGGGTAGGTAAAAGCAGCTTTCACAAGGCATGGATAGCAGAAATTGATCCTTTCGTTTTTACTAATTTCTCTCTAAATTAATTTTCCCCTGTAAAAATACTCCTTCCCCTTCATTTTAACCCTCTCCCCTTACTTCACTCCTTTTCCCTACAAAAAATCCCTTTTCCTTGGTTAAAAAACATATTATCTTTGGAAAAGTAAATCCCCTAATTAACTTCCATTTTCATTCAAAAATACACCAAAAACCCCTAAAATACACTTATCCTAAGTATTTGTTTAAGATATTATCGGGCCCCACTATGAAAATGTCACCCCGATGTTATTCAAACTTAGTGTATTTAATCCCGCATCATATTTTCATTTAACCCCCCTCATTCATTCTAAAACTATTAACCACCATTATATCTTAACTCCCATTAAACCTTTAACCCGTATTTAATTAATTCCCACATATATATATTATCCCCAACCCCATATATTATTATAGCATATAGTTTATTAAATCCCCACTTAATATATATCCTGACTCCTATATTATATTAAACCTTGTACATTAATCTAAAAAATGGTTTATTTTACTCTTGGGCCTACCATATAACTCCGCTTTATGTAAACCTTAGCACTATAGTTTAAACCCCATCGCATGACATTATCATGGGCCCCACGCCTTTCAAATCCCCAATGAATTCCCGCTATTCGCCCATCCGTCGGATCTTAATTGATCAGATCCGATGGCCAATAAGCCTTATCGCATCCCTGATGTTGAAATTTGGTTACCGAAGGACAGGTGGTTCCCTAAGGCTTTGATCTTTGACTTAGGGAAAAGTGTCCAAAAGAATTTAATTTTTCTCCTAAAGTGACTTTATAAGTTATAAAGTCAAACCTAATTTAAACGTGACTTTAAGTGATAAAGTTACTAAGTCTAACTTTAAAATGACTTTAATAAAGTCAATATGAAATTAGAAAGTGAAAAGTGACTTTGAAAATAAATGACTAAGAGGGTCTTTATTAAAGTGAAGTGAATTAAAAAATAGAAAGTGAGATTTAAATGAGCATTTAATTTCAGCCCTAGATCTAAAGCTACCTCAGCCATTGGATTTAGGGATTCCCCAAAAGTCACTTAGGGTTAGGTTAAAGAAGAAAAAGAGGGAAAAGATCATACAGTCTTTCATGAGCAAATTGAGAGAAGAGAAGAGAAAGCGAGGGAGAAATTTCTGAGAAGTGAGGAGAAGGAGGGCAACACCTAGAGACTTCAGCAAATCTATACAGCAGCAAAGAGGCATAGTTCCCAAGGAAGAAATCCATACAGCAAGAGTGTGGCACAATTTTCGAGGAAGGAGGCACAGTTTTCTAAGAATCTGTAAAGCAACTTCAGCACAAGTTTTTTGGGCAGATTCTGGGCACGAAAATCGAGGAGAGGGACTATTGTTTAGTGGCACAGATTTCGAGGAAATCCGTACAGCAACTTCAGCACAGTTTTCGAGGCAAAAGGAGGCACAAAAATCGAGGCTTTGCTATACATTTCGTACTGTCCGTACAGTTGGGCATAGACATCGAGAAAGGCAGTCAGCATTTAATGCTGTAATAAATGCGGTAAAAAAATTTGTTTTAATTGTTTACAATTCGACACATTTTTCAAGGCTGGGTATAAGCACGGAAACTGAGATAAGTACATTTGTTAAGTTGCTGGAATTTTTGCTGTAATTTCTTTCTCACTATAAAAGCTATATCGAACTGGTTTTCCCCAAGAGTTGTAGTGGGTTTTTCCAGGGTCATCTTGACCAAAAATCAGTGTGTCAAATTTCTGTGTGTGGCTGATTTATTTTTCTGAATTTTTATTTCTACATTTTCAGCATTGTGAAATTTTCAGAATTTGTGTTTTCAGAAAATATATATTTTTCTAGCTTGTTGAATATATGGTTTTGGGAATGGGCATTTAACTTAATGGGAGAAATAAGGAGAAACTGAAAACCGGAGTGGGTCTTAAAATTTCTACATGGTATCAGAGCTAGTTTGCTGAAAAGTGCAGTTTGGGACAGCAAGCTGATTTTACACACAGAAATCAGAACCTTTACTACAACAGTGTTATTTTCGGTTGATTAAGACAGCAAGCATGTCTTTGGGCTTGAGGGTGGAGGATAGGTTGGATGGGCATAGCAACTACAGTGTATAGAAGGAAAGAATGCAGAACATCCTTGAGAAGGCAGAAGTTTGGGGTATAATGGTGGGTACTCAACAACGCCCTGTGAATGTGCCTACTGACTCTGTTCAATTGGCAGACTTTAATAAAAAGAATAACAAGGGCAAGAGACTAATTCTGGATGGTATTAAAGACCACTGTATTCCTCATGTGAGAGGAAAGAGACTTGCTCATGAGACGTGGACAACCTTGACCAATCTCTACCAGAGTACCAATGAGAACAAAAAAATGGTCCTAAGGGAGAAGCTGAAGGCCATTAAGATGGCAAAGACTGATAGTGCTACTGCATACCTCACAAAGATCACTAATGTGAGAGATGAGTTGGCAACAGTTGGAGAGGTCATTCCACCCACTGAGTTGGTGCGGATTGCAGTGAATGGCCTTCCCAGTTCATGGCTAAACTTTACTGATGGGATTTGTGCACGTGAGACACTTCCCACTTGGGAGAGGTTCTGGGATGATTGCATACAGAATGAAATCAGAAAGAACCAACTTGGGGCAGCCAAACCAGTTAAGCAGGATGAGGATGTAGCACTGTTAGCAGGAGGCAAGAAAGGCAAGGAAAAGAAGCAAGCTTCCACAAGTGGTGGTGGGGGCAAAGGCAAAGGTAAAGGTAAGCAGTTGAACAAGGAGAAGGATTATTCTAAGGTGAAGTGTTGGAATTGTCAGAGGATGGGACACTATTCAGTTATGTGTCCAGAGAAGAAGAAGAAGGGGAAGAACAAGACCATTGCAGCATCAGCAGAGATAGAGGACTTTTCGGAGAGCTTTGACCGGGATTTTGGGTTCATTGCTTGTGAGTCCACTAGTGCAAGATCACCTGCCACGGAGGGTGAGAGGGAGTGTGCATTTCCCTCCACTAGCGGAGCATCTTCAGGTATCTGGGATGTTGACAGTGGGGCTTCACGTCATATGACAGGAGTCCGTGAGTACTTCTCAGAGCTTTCAGAGAGTAGCACTGATATAGAGGTAGTACTCGGAGACAACAGCATTGTTAGAGCAATCGGTGTGAGGACATTGACATTTGATAGGGAACCCAAACCTCCCTTGAAGGTGTCAGATGTTCAATATGTGCCAGGGATGAGGAAGAACCTTATATCCGTCTCAGCATTGGAGGACAGAGGGTATGAGGTATTGTTCAGCAGAGGACAGGTGCTTATATATCCCAGGGGTGCTCCAGCTGAGTCAGCTAGAGTGATTGGTGTACTCCATGCAAAGGTGTACAAGTTTGCATTTCAGCCCCTTTTGGCATTGAGCAGTAGTACTAGTAGCAGACCTAGCAGTTCAGAGTTGTGCGAGATTTGGCACCGCGGGATGGGGCACATGTATCATGGAGCCTTAGGAATATTGCGGGAGATCACTACAGGTGTGCCAGATTTCAGTACTGATCACCTAGATACATTCAGAGGATGTGCGATGGGCAAGTTTGCCAAATCCCCTTTTCCCAACAGTGACAGCAGATCGACTGGGATACTTGATTTGATTCATACCAATGTGAGCGGTCAGATGTCTCATGTTTCCTTGAGTGGATACAAGTACTATGTTTTATTCATTGATGATCACTCTAGGAAGACCTGGATTTATTTCTTGAAGAAGAAGAGTGAGGTCTTCAAGCTGTTTCAGGAGTTCAGAGCTCTTGTGGAGACTCAGACAAGTCGGAAGATCAAGTCCCTGAGGTCGGACAATGGAGGGGAGTACACCCTTGGTGAGTTTGTTGATTATTGTGCGGAGGCAGGCATTAGGAGGGAGTTCACAGTTCCTTACAACCCCCAGCAAAACGGGGTTGCAGAGAGGAAGAACAGATCCATCAGAGAGGCTGCCAAAGCCATGCTACATGATCAAGGGTTACCATTGTTTTTGTGGGCAGAGGCCTGCAACACTGTTGTTTATTTGCAGAACAGGAGTCTGCATCGTGCCTTAGAGCATGTGACTCCGGAGGAGGCTTTTTCTGGGAAGAAACCTGATATTGGTCATTTTCGTATCTTTGGGTGTATTGCATACTCCTACGTACCCAAGGAGAAGAGGACCAAGCTAGAGCCCACCGCAGAGAAGGGTATCTTTGTGGGCTATAGTGAACCTCGAAAGCCTTTCAGATTTATATTCCTGCACAAAGGAGAGTTGTTGTCAGGCGGGATGTGAAGTTTGAGGAGGACAGGGATTTCAGGAGGTCACGGGAGTTAGAGTATCTGGATCAGCCAGACCCTCGGGAGCAGCTGAGTTAGTCACAGGGATCCAGTGGGCAGGGATCAGAAGGTACATCGATTACTGTGCCAGGTCCATCAGTGAGCAGTGGCTCGCAGAGTCAGAGGGGTGGTGCTTCGGGCAGCATGCAGAGCATTCTGCAGAGCAGCTCACTAGGTAGTCCACTAATGGACAGTTCACACGGTACTTCAGCATCTACAGGTTCAGGTTCAGGCAGGAGGACAACAGACAGACAGTCAGGAGTTCAGGCTCCTGATGAGAAGGAGGAGTTTCATTCTCCGGTGGGAAGAGTGTGCTCAAGGAAGAGGAAGCCCAAGTGGCTTCAGGATACCTTGAGAGAGGCCACATCTGATGCTGGGCCGAAGAGGCCAGTTAGAGAGAGCAGACCACCTGAGCGGTTTTGTAGCTATATGGCAATGGTTGCCAACATCGTTGACTCTGAGCCTTCTAGCTATGAGGAGGAAACTAGCCGGCAGGTCTGGAGAGAGGCCATGCAGGAGGAGTATTCTTCTATCATGAAGAATGATGTTTGGGAGTTGGTGCCGAGGCCTGAGGGCAAATACGTGGTTACTTCCAGATGGCTTTACAAGGTAAAGCATGCTGCAAATGGCAGCATTGAGAAATTCAAGGCAAGGTTTGTGGCTAGAGGGTTCTCCCAAGTAGAGGGAGTAGATTATGAGGAGACCTTCGCCCCTATGGCTCAATATACTTCGATTCGCTTCATTATATCGATAGCAACAGAGATGGGTTGGAAGATCCACCAGATGGATGTGAAGACCGCATTTCTCGATGGCTTCATAAAAGAGGAGGTGTACATTGAGCAGCCACAGGGCTTTGAGGTGCATGGGAAGGAGTCCCACGTGTGCAGACTGAAGAAGGCCCTCTATGGTACTCTGAGATTGATACGTACTTGCAGGAGATGGGTTTCATAAAGAGTGATGCATATCCGAACCTATACTTTATTGTGATAGGTGAGGAGCCTCTCATTCTGGTGTTGTATGTGGATGACTTGGTCATTACAGGTGCAGAGAGACTCATAGAGAGTTGCAAGAGAGATCTTGCGTCGGAGTTTGAGATGAAGGACATTGGCTTGATGCATTACTTTTTGGGTTTCGAGGTGTGGCTGGAGGAGGGGCATTTCTTCCTGAGACAGGGGAAGTATATTGTGGACATCCTTAGCAGATTCCACATGGAGGATTGTAGACCCATGTCGACACCTATGATCACCAACTGGAAGAAGCTTCACGCTTCAGATTCCAAGTTGGTGGATCCCACATTGTATAGACAGCTGATTGGTTCCTTGATGTATTTGGTCAACACCAGACCAGATATATGTTTTGCAGTCAACACGATGAGCCAGTTCATGTGTGAGCTAGGAGGGTGCACTAGGTTGCTGCAAAACACATTTTGCGGTACTTGCAGGGAACAGTGGAGTATGGTCTGGATTATAGGCAGGGAGATGGAGTGAGATTGGCAGGTTACACTGATTCTGATTGGGCAGGTTCTGCTTCTGATAGGAAGAGCACTTCAAGGTGTTGTTTTGGGTTGGGTTCGGCAATGGTGTCGTGGTTCAGCCAAAAGAAGCAGTCAATAGCATTGAGTTCAGCGGAAGCAGAGTACATGGTAGCCAGTCTAGCGAGTTGTGAGGCCATATGGTTTCGCAAGATGTTGTTTGGCTTATACGGTCAGCCGTTGAGACCTTCAGTGATATACTGTAATAATCAGAGTTGCATTAAACTCACGGAGAATCCAGTATTTCATGACAAGTCAAAGCATATCGGGATCAAATATCATTTCATCAGAGACTATGTTCAGAAGGGAGCTGTGAAGCTTGAGTATATTCCCATTGATGAGCAGGTTGCAGATATTCTTACCAAAGCCTTACCACGGGGCAAGCATGTCTACTTCAGAGACAAGATGGGTATGGTGAGGAACACCTTCCTCGGTAAGAGAGAGTGTTGAAATTTGGTTACCGGAGGACAGCTAGTTCCCTAAGGCTTTGATCTTTGGCCTAGGGAAAAGTTTCCAAAAGAATTTAATTTTTCTCCTAAAGTGACTTTATAAGTTATAAAGTCAAATCTAATTTACAAGTGACTTTAAGTGATAAAGTTACTAATTCTAATTTTAAAGTGACTTTAATAAAATCAATATGAAATTAGAAAGTGAAAAGTAACTTTGGAAATAAATGACTAAGAGGGTCTTTATTAAACTGGGGTGAATTAAAAAATAGAAAGTAAGATTTAAATGAGCATTTAATCTCAACCCTAGATATAGAACTATCTCAGCCATTCGATTTATGGATTCCCCAAAAGTCACTTACGGTTAGGTTAAAGGAGGAAAAGAGGGAAAAGATCATTCAGTGTTTCATGAGCAGATTGACAGAAGAGAAGAGAAAGCAAGAGAGAAATTTCTGAGCAGTGAGGAGAAAGAGGGCATTAGCTAGAGACTTCAGCAAATCCGTACAACTGCAAAGAGGCACAGTTCCCAAGGCAAGAGTGTGGTACAGCAAGAGTGTGGCACAATTTTCGAGGAAGGAGGCACAATTTTCTAGGAATCCATACAGCAGCTTCAGCACAGTTCTCTGGGCACGAAAATCGAGGAGGCTTTGCTATACATTCCGTATAGTTCGTACAGTCGTACATTCGTACAGCTAGGCACAGAAATCGAGAATGGCAGTCAACATTTAATGCTGTAAAAATTTCTGTTTTGATTGTTTACTGTTCGGCACGTTTTCCAAGGCGGGGTATAAGCACGGAAACTGAGATAAGTACATTTGTTAAGTTGCTGGAATTTCTGCTGTAATTTCTGTCTCACTATTAAACCTATATTCAGAAATAAAGATGAGTTTTCGAACTAGTTTTCCCCAAGAGTTGTAGGGGGTTTTTCCAGGGTCATCTTGACCAAAAATCAGCGTGTCAAATTTCTGTGTGTGGCTGATTTATTTTTATGAGTTTTTATTTCTGCATTTTCAGCACTGTGAAATTTCCAGAATTTGTGTTTTCAGAAAATATTTATTTTTCCAGCTTGTTGAATGTATGGTTATGGGAATGGGCATTTAACTTTATGGGAGGAATAAGGAGAAACTGAAAACCGAAGTGGGTCTTAAAATTTCTACATGGTATCAGAGCTAGTTTGCTGAAAAATGTAGTTTGGGACAACAAGAAGAAAAATTATAGCAAGCTGATTTTACACACAGAAATCAGAACCTTTACTACAGCAGTGTTATTTTCAGTTTATTAGGACAGCAAGCATGTCTTTGGGCTTGAAGGTGAAGCATAGGTTGGATGGGCAGAGCAACTACAGTGTATGGAAGGAAAGAATGCAGAGCATCTTTGAGGAGGCAGAAGTCTGGGGTATAATAGTGAGTACCCAATAGCTCCCCGTTAATGTGCCTACTAACCCTGTTAAGTTGGCAGACTTTAATAAGAAGAATAACAAGGGCAAGCGACTGATTCTGGATGGTATTAAAGACCATTGTATTCCACATGTGAGAGGAAAGAGACTTGCTCATAAGATGTGGACAGCCTTGACCAATCTCTACCAGAGTACCAATGAGAACAGAAAAATGGTCCTAAGGGAGAAGCTGAAGGCCATTAAGATGGCAAACACTGATAGTGCTACTGCATACCTCACAAAGATCACTAATGTGAGAGATGATTTGGCAGCAGTTGGAGAGGTCATTCCACCCACTGAGTTGGTGCGGATTATAGTGAATGGCCTTCCCAATTCATGGCTGAACTTTGCTAATGGGATTTGTGCAAGTGAGACCCTTCCCACTTGGGAGAGGTTTTGAGATGATTGCATACAGAATGAAATCAGAAAGAACCAGCTTGGGGCAGCCAAACCAATTGAGCAGGATGAGGATGTAGCACTGTTAGCAGGAGGCAAGAAAGGCAAGGGAAAGAAGGAAGCTTCCACAAGTGGTGGCGGGGGCAAAGGCAAAGGTAAATTTAAGCAGCTGAACAAGGAGAAGGACTATTCCAAGGTGAAGTGTTGGAATTGTCAGAGGATGGGACACTATGTAGTTGTGTGTCCGGAGAAGAAGAAGAAGAGGAAGAACAAGACCATGGCAGCATCAACAGAGATAGAGGACTCTTTAGAGAGCTGTGACCAAGAGTTTGGGTTCACTGCTTGTGAGTCCACTAGTGCAGGATCACCTACCATGGAGGGTGAGAGGGAGTGTGCATTTCCCTCCACTAGTGAAGCATTTTCAGGTATCTGGTATGTTGACAGTGGGGCTTCACATCATATGACAGAAGTCTGTCCGTACTTCTCAGGGCTTTCAGAGAGTGGCACTGATATAGACGTAGTACTTGGAGACGACAGCATTGTTAGAGCAGTCGGTGTGGGGACATTAAAATTTGATAGGGAACCCAAACCTCCCTTGAAGATGTCAGATGTTCTATATGTGCCAACGATGAGAAAGAACCTTATATCCGTCTCAGCATTTGAGGACAGAGGGTATGAGGTATTGTTTAGTAGAGGACAAGTGCTTATATATCCCAAGGGCACTCCAACTGAGTCAGCTAGAGTGATTGGTGTACGCCATGCAAAAGTGTACAAGTTTGCATTTCAGCCCCTTTTGGCATTGAGCAGTAGTACCGGCAACAGAGCTAGCAGTTCAGAGCTGTGCGAGATTTGGCACCACAGGATGGAGCACATGTATCATGGAGCCTTGAGGATATTGCGGGAGATCACTATAGGTGTTCCAGATTTTAGTACTGATCACCTAGATACATGTAGAGGATGTGTGATGGGCAAGTTTGCCAAATCCCCTTTTCCCAACAGTGACAACAGATCGATTGGGATACTTGATTTGATTCATACTGATGTGAGCGGTTGGATGTCTCATGTTTCCTTGAGTGGATAAGAATACTATGTTTTATTCATTGATGATCACTCCAGGAAGACCTGGATTTATTTCTTGAAGACTAAGAGTGAGGTCTTCAAGCAGTTTCAGGAGTTCAGAGCTCTTGTGGAGACTCAGACAGATCGGAAGATCAAGTCCCTGAGGTCGGACAATGGAGGGGAGTACACCCTTGGTGAGTTTGTTGATTATTGTGTGTATACAAGCATTAGAAGGGAGTTCACAGTTCCTTACAACCCCCAGCGGAACGGGGTTGTGGAGAGGAAGAACAGATCCATCAGAGGGGCTGCCAAAGCCATGCTACATGATCAGGGGTTACCATTGTTTTTGTGGGCAGAGGCCTGCAACACTGCTATTTATTTGCAGAACAAGAGTCTGCATTGTGCCTTGGGGCATGTGCCTCCTAAGGAGGCTTTTTCTAGGAAGAAGTCTGATATTGGTCATTTTCGTATCTTTGGGTGTATTGCATACTCCTACGTACCCAAGGAGAAGAGGACCAAGCTAGAGCCCACCGCAGAGAAGGGTATCTTTGTGGGTTACAGTGAGACCTCGAAAGCCTTTCGGATTTATATTCTTACACAGAGGAGAGTTTTTGTCAGGCGGGATATGAAGTTCGAGGAGGACAGGGCTTTCAGGAGGTCACGGGAGTTAGAGTATCTGGATCATCCAGACCCTCAGGAGCAGCTGAGTCAGTCACAGGGATCAGGAGGTACATCGATTACAATGTCAGGTCCATCAGTGAGCAGTGGCTCGCAGAGTCAGAGGGGTGGTGCTTCGAGCAGCATGCAGAGCAGTCCGCAAAGCAGTTCACTAGGTAGTCCACTGATGGACAGTTCACACGGTACTTCAGCATCTACAGGTTCAGGTTCAGGCAGGAGGACAGCAGACAGACAGTCAGGAGTTCAGGCTCCTGATGAGGAGGAGGAGTTTCATTCTCCGGTGGGAGAAGTGTGCTCAGGGAAGAGGAAGACCAAGTGGCTTCAAGATACCTTGAGAGAGGCCACATCTGATGCTGGGCCAAAGAGGTCGGTCAAAGAGAGCAGACCACCTGAGCGGTTCTGTAGCTATATGGCAATGGTTGCCAGCATCGTTGACTCTGAGCCTTCTAGCTATGAGGAGGCAGCTAGCCAGCAGGTGTGGAGAGAGGCCATGCAGGAGGAGTATTCTTCTATCATGAAGAATAATGTTTGGGAGGTGGTGTCAAGGCCTGAGGGCAAATCCGTGGTTATTTCCAGATGACTTTACAAGGTAAAGCATGCTGCAAATGGCAGCATTGAGAAATTCAAGGCAAGGTTTGTGGCTAGAGGGTTCTCCCAGGTAGAGGGAGTAGATTATGAGGAGACCTTCGCACCTGTGGCTCGATATACTTCGATTCGCTCCATTATATCGATAGAAGCAGAGATGGGTTGGAATATCCACCAAATGGATGTGAAGACCGCATTTCTCGATGGCTTCATACAGGAGGTTTACATTGAACAACCACAGGGCTTTGAGGTGCATGGGAAGGAGTCCCATGTGTGTTGACTGAAGAAGGCCCTTTATGGCCTGAAGCAAGCTCCTAGAGCTTGGTACTCCAGGATTGATACATACTTGCAGGAGATGGGTTTCACAAAGAGTGATGCAGATCCGAAACTATACTTTTTGTGATAAGTGAGGAGCCTCTCATTCTGGTGTTGTATGTGGATGACTTGGTCATTATGGGTGCAGAGAGACTCATAGAGAGCTGCAAGAGAGATCTTGCGTCGAAGTTTGAGATGAAGGACATTGGCTTGATGCATTACTTTTTGGGTTTGCAGGTGTGGCCGAAGGAGGGGCATTTCTTCCTGGGACAAGGGAAGTATATTGTGGATATCCTTAGCAGATTCCACATGGAGGATTGTAGACCCATGTCGACACCTATGATCACCAACTGGAAGAAGCTTCACACTTCAGATTTCGAGTTGATGGATCCCACATTGTATAGATAGTTGATTGGTTCCTTGATGTATTTGGTCAACACCAGACCAAATATATGTTTTGCAGTCAACATGATGAGCCAGTTCATGTGTGAGCCAAGGATGGTGCACTGGGTTGCTACAAAACACATTTTGCGGTACTTGAAGGGGACAGTGGAGTATGGTCTGATTATAGGCATGGAGATGAAGTGAGATTGGCAGGTTACACTGATTCTAATTGGGCAGGTTGTGCTTCCGATAGGAAGAGCACTTCAGAGTGTTGTTTTGGGCTAGGTTCGGCAATGGTGTCGTGGTTCAGCCGAAAACAGCAGTCAGTAGCATTGAGTTCGACGGAAGCAGAGTACATGGCAGCCAGTATAGCTAGTTGTGAGGCCATATGGCTTCACAAGATGTTGTTTGGCTTATTTGGTCAGCCGTTGAGACCTTCAGTGATATACAGTAATAATCAGAGTTGCATTTAACTCACAGAGAATCCAGTATTTCATGACAGGTCAAAGCATATCGGGATCAAATATCATTTCATCAGAGACTATGTTTAGAAGGGAGCTGTGAAGCTTGAGTATATTCCCATTGATGAGCAGGTTGCAGATATTCTTACCAAAGCCTTACCACGGGGCAAGCATGTCTACTTCAGAGACAAGATGGGTGTGGTGAGGAACACCTTCCTCGGCAAGAGGGAGTGTTGAAATTTGGTTATCGGAGGACAGCTGGTTCCCTAAGGCTTTGATCTTTGGCGTAGGGAAAAGTGTCCAAAAGAATTTAATTTTTCTCCTATAGTGACTTTATAAGTTATAAAGTCAAATCTAATTTAAAAGTGACTTTAAGCGATAAAGTTACTAAGTCTAATTTTAAAGTGACTTTAATAAAGTCAATGTGAAATTAGAAAGTGAAAAGTGACTTTGGAAATAAATGACTAAGAGGATTTTTATTAAAATGGAGTGAATTAAAAAATAGAACGTGAGATTTAAATGAGCATTTAATCTCAGCCCTAGATCTAAAGCTATCTCAGACATTGGATTTAGGGATTCCCCAAAAGTCACTTAGGATTAGGTTAAAGGAGGAAAAGAGGGAAAAAATCTTTCAGTCTTTCATGAGCAGATTGAAAAAAGAGAAGAGAAAGCGAGGGAGAAATTTCTGAGCAGTGAGGAGAAGGAGGGCAGCAACTAGAGACTTCAGCAAATCCGTACAGCAGCAAAGAGGCACAGTTCCCAAGGCAGAAATCCGTACAACAAGAGTGGCACAATTTTCGAGGAAGGAGGCACAGTTTTCTAGGAATCCATACAATAGCTTCAGCACAATTTTCTAAGCAGATTCTGGGCACGAAACTCGAGAGGGACTGCTATTTGGTGGCACAGATTTTGAGGAAATCTATACAGCAGCCGTACAATAGCTTCAGTACAGTTTTCGAGGTAGGAGGCACAGAAATCGAGGAGGCTTTTCTGTACATTTTCCGTACAGTCGTACGACCGTACAGTTGGGCACAGAAATCGAGAAAGGCAGTCAGCATTTAATGCTGTAAAAAATTATGTTTTGATTGTTTACTGTTCGCCACGTTTTCCAAGGCGAGGTATAAGCACGGAAACTGAGATAAGTACATTTGTTAAGTCGCTGAAATTTTTGCTGTAATTTCTGTCTCACTGTAAAAGCTATATTCAAAAATAAAAAAGAGCTTTCTAACTGGTTTTCCCCAAGAGTTGTAGGGGATTTTTCGAGGGTCATCTTGACCAAAAATCAACGTGTCAAATTTCTATGTGTGGCTGATTTATTTTTCTGAGTTTTTATTTCTGCATTTTCAGCACTGTGAAATTTCCAGAATTTGTGTTTTCAGAAAATATTTATTTTTCCAGCTTGTTGAATGTATGGTTATGGGAATGGGCATTTAACTTTATGGGAGAAATAAGGAGAAACTGAAAACCACAGTGGGTCTTAAAATTTCTACATCCGAACGCTCAAACTTTAACCACTCCAAGACCTTGCGAAATGAGCAGTTTTCACACCCTGCTCCCCTGCTACGTGGCATCATTCGATTGCATCGCATCCTTAGAAATTATACCGCCCAACCACTTTTGCTGATGCAAAAACCACTGGGTTGTATTGCTGCCCGTTTCAACCAAAATCACGCTGTCATTTGAATTTAATCTACGCATTAAAGCTTAATCAATGCAGATTAAAACATAAAGACCGCCCTTGCCATGATTTTTTCACCATTGTCTATTCAGATTAACACAAATACAGCTCTGCCAACCTATTCCAGAGCTAAAGAATAGCTACTGACCTATTTTCAAGCTAGTTTTCAACCAGAATTCAATAATCTTGCTACCAAAAACACTGAAAGAATCAATGGCACAAACCAAGCAGCAGCTATGGGCCAATATCATTGAATCTGTCAATGATATTTGGCCATCAATCCAGGTTATTTATGAGCAAAAAGATTTAATCAAAGCAGTAGGTGAAGCCATCCATAAAATCAAAGAAGAACTTGGTAAGAAGCCAAAAGAGGCTAATGAAATCATAAAGTTTCTTAATTCCAAGAATAAGCAAGAATTAGAGGAAATTGGAATTAGTGACAGGACAGAAACAATCTTATGAGTTAGGAAGGCGATTTCTAAGAGAAATTTAATGGTTCAACTTGAAGAAAAATGCCAAAACATGGAGATTGCCATAACTAGGTTCATGATGAAGTTTGACATTTTGAGGCAGAAAGGCGTGCCAAATCATCTGGTTATTCATAACAGATTGATGAAACAAGAGGATTATGATAAGAAAATGAGAGAAGTGACCAAGGAACAAGCTAATATTCCTTCCTCACAAGGAATTCCAACAGGAAAAGTACTCTACAAAAGTTTTGAGAATCTCTTGTACCTACAACATGAGGTAAAACATTTATTTATCAACAAGCCTACCTTTTCAAAGTATACAGAGGCAGATGAAGTATTCAAAGGGATGGTAAAGATCAAATTACCAGAGGCAGAATTTTGGGAGAAGTTGACTGATTTACTGTGAAAGCAGTGAAGGTTAAAACAGATCAATCAAGATAAAACAGAGCAGTGAGTTTGAAGTAAAAAACAGCAGTTACAGTAAAGAGTATCAGAGTTTAAAGTGTATCAGATGAAAGAAATAAATTAAAGTCAAAACAGAAACGATAAATCAAAGTGAAAGATGCCAACATGAAAGACACTCAACAGCATCATTCGTTGAGCAACAACAAAGAGACAAATCAGCAAAAGATCAAAGACAGCAAACAGCAAATTCAATAAAAGCAGGGACAACTTGCATTAGTTAGATAGTTGTCTCTATCTTCTTGCATGAAGATATTTATTTTTCCTTGAATAATTCCTAAGTTTGTTTTAGGATATTTTGTAAGAATTGTTGTATAAATACTTCACATTTTGAAGTATTGAGGGTGGATGAATTGCTAAACATTTCTATAGTTGTACAGAGCTGAAACCTGAGGGTTCTTTGTACCATTTTCAAGTTAGTAGACTGAATTGAGCAATAAAGCATCATATTACAGGATTCATGTGTTGAGCCAGTTTAGTAACGTACTTTCACTTGTTCTTTGTTACTTTCTTATGTTTTTTCATATACTTAATGTTTTCTGAATTTGAATGATATAACAGGAATGTTATTACAGAATATGTTTAATTACACTCTATCTTGAACTGTTTGTCATTTATATTGTTTCCTCTGATATCCAAATTAGGGAATTCTTCATTGCTTCCTAGTTTCGATTGACCTCTATCATTTCCCTCATTATCCGAATCTGAGAATCCTTAATTGCTCTCTCATCCCAATTGAAACCATTTCATCATCTAGCCTAAATATCTGAATTGACCCAACTATCTTGCCTTGTGAACATTTCCTTTAGACCTTGATTATTTCCTGTTGCTTGATACATTGACTCCATTAGCCTAATGGAAAACAGACGTGCAACTATCCATCTGAACATGTGATTCCACCACCAAACCAAATCAAAACCAAAATCAATCAATCTCACATAACTAGCCTAAAATCAACTAAAAACAACAAAGTTAAATCATATAGAGAGATCCCTTTCTGAGCTTTAAGAAAGGCTAGATCCTAAGCTTAAAAGTAGGTTTGTGGTTACCTCTAATATTTCTTTAAACCTAACAACCCTAGGAAATTATTGGAGTGATAACAAGATTGATAGTAAAGACTTTTCAAGATTTGGACAACAGCGCAAGCTCTACCTTCAGGAAGAAGCTTGATATTTTAGGGAGTATGGCCACATTCGAGACATATGTCATCATATTTGACCTTGAGTGTGATGACTTGATTCTGCAGATGTTCCAATGTTTTTTCAGCATTAGGAGACATCATCCTGACACCGTCATAGCACACATGCAGTCCATCCTATCGTCATGTATGAGAGACCATGAGACCATTTGCGGAGAGTTGCAAACCAGGTTGTTGAACATTTGGAGGAGAGAGCAGTTGGTCTCACCTGCTGCTTATGAGCTAGCCTAAGGGCTAGTTGAGCAGAATATTGGACTATTCAGGAGACAGATGACCAGGGATGAGTTGCTCCAGTTTGGAGGATCAGGTAGCAGAAATGAGTTGAGGAGGAAAGGACTTTGCTTCATCTGCAAAGAACCCTGGGGGCCCGATCACTCATGCTTGAGTGATGTAGACGATGTGGCAGAGGCAGAACAGAAGGGCATTCCTTCTGTATGCCAGGATGAGCACTCTTCTTTAGATGAGTCCATGGGATCAGATGAGGATGCTTCTGGGGAGCGAGAGCAGTCATGCAGAAATGATGACAGTAGGTCGGAGTTGTATTCCAGTGTGCAGGGTGAGCAGTTAGGGGACTCTACGGAAGATACTCTGGGTGATGAGTCACTTGTGACGATTCAGCCAGAGCAACATATGATGGAGCCTGAGTCAACAGAGGAGGATACTATGCACATTCTGCATGATAGTCCTTTGGAGGAGAGCCAGATGGAGGCTCACATTGAGTCTATGATGGATATGTGGCTAACCTTGGGGTCAACCATTGAGGAGGAGCGGTGACAGCAGTTGTAGATCCTTGTCAGCTAGAGATGTTTGAGGTTGATGGGATAGTTCTGCAAGGGGCTAGTGGACAGCAGGAGCATTACATTCCCGATCAGGAGAGGGAGGAGTTGTTGGAGATGGTGGAGCATCCATCTTTGGACAGACACATTGATGAGGTGCAGATAGATGCACATGCATTCAGCAGAGTTGCAGTACTTTCAGGGAGTAGCACTCTCCAGGAGTACATCGATAGGGCTTGCAGCATATCTTGCCTACTTTGGCCCATTATAGAGAGAGGGGCCTTCTTCTGCAAGTAGATCTTGTCGGCGGACGGGACAGAGCAGCGTGAGTTGATTACGGACTGGCGACAACACTTCAGGCATGTTCCGTATATAGTTTTCACTTCATTGGATTCTTCTTCCAGGATAGATTAGCGAGAGATCATGAGTTGGTACCCTCTTGATGGTACGTTCTTCTTCTTAGGGAGCACAGGGGAGCAGGGGCTCTTAGACATGGCGGATGATACAGATTCTAGTTGGCAGTGGGGCATAGATCGACATTTCTTCAGCATCCCATCCCGGTTTCAGGACAGCAGGATCAGCATTGGATTGAGTCAGGGTTGGATTGGAGAGAGGTGATGAGTTGGTACACCGTTGGTGGGGTCGCTTACACAGTCATAGCTGCAATACAGCAGGAGCCGTGGTCTTCACCTCATAGAATGTAGCAACAAAACTAGTAGGTTTGTTGGCTTAATAGCAAAAATACGCAAGAGGTATTTAAATAATAATAATTTATTAAAAATGTATATGATAAGATATAATAAGATGATTGAAAGTTACAAGGAGGCCCTGCTTATATACCTATGCAGGTGCCTTTTCACAAACAGGCATGTCTTTTAGACATGCCTTTTCAACTAACTAACAACTACTTAACATAATCACTATTTGATTAGTTAGTAATTATATTTATTCTATTTATTCTATTTTATACAAATTTTATTTGTTACATTGCCTCTTCCTTCAGAAGCTTTGTCTTCAAAGCTTAATTTCTGACAATTTCCTTCATCTGGCGTTTGCCATCTTGAACGTAAAATTTGTCCTCAAGATTCCTTTGTCTTCTGCTTTTTTTTTTTTCTTCTATTTTCTTTATTTTTTATTTTTTTTTTAATTTTTTTAATTTTATTTTATTATTTTTTTTGGTTTAATTTATTAATTAATATTTAATTAATTAATTAAATTAATAATTATTATATATATATATATATATATATATATATATATATATATATATATATATATATATATATATAACTCTTTTTGTTATGATTTAATTAAATCTAAACCCGTCTTTAAACGTCAATGATAGACCATTACACCGTTTTGGCAAACCCGTCCGGCTTTAGACGTCGACCTGTTTCTAGAAAAAACTCATTCATCGTAAATTTGCCCTTTCATAAATTTCATTTTCCTTATTAACTACATCTGCAACAGCAAACTCTGATTCTGCAGTTCTTCGAATGGTTTCCAAATTTGCGTTCTTCAAGTAATGCTCCACAAGCCGATTCAACTGTATCTGCCGGACTGCAGTTGGTACACGACTCTGACGATTGTGAGGCAAGATTGGCCTCATATCTGAAGGTAGTTGAATCAGTAATGGAAAGCTAGCCATTTTCCCTAGGCTTGCTTCAGTTTTCCTTTCATCGCTTCCTTTCTTTCGTGCAAGTACCTCTAGAGCCCATTTCCTTTTATCAAGTTTCACATCACTAGAGTTGCAAGTCTTCTGTTGTACTACTGTTGTTTGTAGTGTTGCACTGTTTAGAGAGGAATTCAACTTCTTAATATCTGTATGCTGCTTAGTTGGGTGAACACTTCCAGCTGCAGTATCTACCTTAGAGCATGGAACCTGGCACATGCTATTGGTACTGTTGCATGTTCTTTCTAACTTGACCGGGTTGGACTCTGCATCAGATGTGCCTACTTGTACATTTCCTGAATTTAAATAAGCAGAAAGCGGCTTGATATCATCTTTTCTTGGGAATAAAGAGGTATCTGCTATATATAACCTTGAAAATATTGGATCAACTACCTCTGTTTCAGCCATCTGCTTAGTTTCTAGAGATTTAGAACATGCATCAAGGCTCTTTTTCAAAAGATTCATGATAGAATCAAGTTTCTCAACCTTCTTGAGTTGTTTTGTTTTATCGCACCTATCTTTCCAGAATTCAATCTCCCAAGCACGACGTTTTCCATTTCCAGAACCATATAGTTTCTTTGTCAGGTTTTCCCGTATCTTCCCTCTCTTTACTGGTTGGTGGATCACTCTGAGATGAGATCTATTAGTTCTATCACTTCTGTCATTTCCGTGTGTTCTAATCATTGCAGCCTTGAATGTTGCAAGAAGTGTTTCATCAGAAGCATCAAACTTACCAACATCATCTGTGGTGTCATGGTCAAATGTTATTCTCAGTTCTTTTCTTAGCTCCTGGACTAAACAAGATGTCTTATTTTCATCCATCCGTCTTGGCGTGATCTTCTTAATTCTCACACTATTTATATTATCACTTTTACTTACAGTCTTTCTGGTGGAAGAATGTTGCAGTGTCTTCGCAGTAGCTGGAAATTCTAGACCTTTCACAAGACTCATAACTTGAGGTGAGATAACATCACTTTGAGTATGACTTTGCAACTTGTTAGATCTCATTTTTTTCTTCAGTCCCAAATTACTTTGGAAACTGTTGCTTCATTAGCATCACATCGGCCTTTCTTAGATGGGAGGCACATCTGCTCATTCAATCCACTTGACCTTGCTCTTTTAATAGATATTTCATTGTGCTTTGCAGTGTTTCCAATCATATGGCCAACTGTGAGAGAATGAAACTTAGAATCACTTAAATGCCTTTGGCGGGTTTCCAGGACTTCCTGGAGTGATATACGTTGTCAGATCCCTGGTTGCAAGAGTCTACGTAAAAACAGAGTAGAAACTGAAGGAGAGATTTCATTCTTATTTTCAGCAAATCCAACAGTTTTTGCAGAAGCATCTACAAAAACTTCTATCTGTTTTGAGCGAGCCTCAATAATGACCGCAAGAGCGGCATCTTTCTGCTCCTGTACACGGGCCAACGAAGCCTGCTCCTTAACTGCAACAGCTTCATCTTCCATCTCAGGCATTTCTCGAGTTTCCAAGGCCTTAGCCTCAAATGATTTTTCTTTATTCCCATCATCATCTTCATCCTTATCAAGGACTTCATAAAAAAATTTAAAATGGGTTGTAACTTCTTCACCATCTTGATTTATACCAGTGGCTTCAGCTATGTCTATTTCTTCACGTTCGTGATTGGTATATTTTTCATATTCATCCTTGTTTCCAACATCTTCTTCTTTATTATGAATTTCTTCATAACCTTTCTTAAAACAGGTTGCAGCTTCTTCACATGACTTTTCTAATCGCTGCAGTACTTCTTGAATTTTTTTAATCTTCTCACTTTCTTCAAGATCTTCACATAATGGCACATTGTATGGTAAACAATGTTCATAGGCTCGTAAACTACGTTCATAGGCTTGTAAGAGGATGTTGTGCAACATGGCTTCAACTTGGCTTCGATATGGCTCCGATACCACTGTAGCAACAAAACTAGTAGGTTTGTTGGCTTAATAGCAAAAATACGCAAGAGGTATTTAAATAATAATATTTTATTAAAAATGTATATGATAAGATATAATAAGATGATTGAAAGTTACAATGAGGCCCTGCTTATATACCTATGCAGGTGCCTTTTCACGAATAGGCATGTCTTTTAGACATGCCTTTTCAGCTAACTAACAACTACTTAACATAATCACTATTTGATTAGTTAGTAATTATATTTATTCTATTTATTCTATTTTATACAAATTTTATTTGTTACATAGAACATCAGCTATATCCAGAGGCAGTGCGTAGTCCGAACCGTGGGACTGGGGCGATGATTGGCCATGGTGGTGTTGGGATCCGGGAGGATTGTTTGTGAGAGATCAGTTTGGGATCCCAGCATTAAGGGGTCTATTCCGGGTGGCTTGACACAAGCACATAGTGGCACAAGGGGGTTTGTATGGGATCCGGGCATTGGGTTTCAGTTCCGACGGGCCAACAGAGTGGCCCACATATTTGGATTGCTTGAGGGAGCAATCTTGGGGCGGATGGTCTGTAATATTCCTTTTTTTGGTGTCACCCACGGCAGGGTTAGGTTGGATTTCCAGAGTTAGGAGCAGACAGGTCACAGGTACAGTTTAGTGTCATCAGCGGGCTCAGGGGCTTTTTGGAGGAGTTTTGAGGAGTTTCTATGAGGTTCGGTGGAATTCGCTTAATGTATTCCATCATCCGAGCAGCTTGCCTTTCGTTCCGATGCATTCCGACAACTTTCGGAAAATTGAGTTATTTTTGGGCTTAGCTCAGTTAATTACGCTCAAGGTGGCATTCCGAGAGGAATACATGATAGAACACCTTAGTGTAATAGCTCATTGGAACTGGGACGAGGATAACTACATGATGGGATGGTTGGACACAAGTTTCAGTGACCGAAGGAGACGTATCCGATTTACTCTTTTATGCATTAAAAATGAATATTTTAATAAGAGGGAAAAGTGCTCCAGGAATAAAATAATAATAAAATAAGGCTCTAGAATGATCCAAGAGATCTATAAAAGAAAGGGTGGAGGCCATTGAGCGATATCTTTAGAGTAGATAATTTTCTTGTGTATGAGAGGTTTAAGAACGTCATTTTCTTGTGTATGAGAGGTTTAAGAACGTGGTTCTCTACTTCAACCATAGCCCCGAGACGAAAAGCCTCGGGTGATTTGTTATGTTGGACGGAAACCCAATACTCTTGAGGAGGTTTCACTCAGAGATCTCACAGTGCTTCGGTGGAGTTTGGAGAGGTCAGTTTTGTCGTAGCCGATTTGCAGCAATCTTCTTGCCGAGCCATCTACATCATTGCCAGCGTCATTCATCAGTTGGGCCAGTGATCTTTCTGGGTTTTGCTCCGCTTGCTTGGCAAGCTCAAGTTCCATTGTTCCTTCATGTTGATGTACTTTTTACCATGGATTAATAAAACGGCTCAGTGATTTTATCAGCATCCATTGTGTACTATTTTTGGCTGTGTGTATATTTCTATTTATTTTGTTGCTCAAGTTTATTTCTGCAATTTTAGTTAAAATATCTCGTTTGGGATATTACAAAGTGTGTGCCAAATAGTGCCCAACAATTGCCAAGTGTTAAAACAAGCTTGCCAAATTGAAAATTTTGATTTTTAAGCCCTTTAAGATGTGATCTTCAAATTTATATCAGATCTGATCTACTGGTTATGCAGAGATATTTCAGTCATTAAATAAGTAGATCTATGCTCAAAAAATCAATATCAAACTTGCCAAACAAGTAGTAAAATTTTATTATGAAATCTTAGTGTGTTTAGGCAATTTATGAATGAATTTTAGAGCATTCAATTTCAAATTTTGTCATTGTTATGAATTATTCAGAGAGTTGTGGCTAAACAGTGAGAAGGAAAGGGTTTAGAGATCAAACCCTAGGCTCAAAGCCTTGAAGATCACTTGCACAATTTGTCAAAACTTTTCCAATGAATTTGGCACATAAAAACACCAATCTTCAACAAATTTCTCCCTGCAAAACCCACCAATATTTAGTCTAGAAAATTCAAAGATGGAGGGATGGCAAGACTAGGGCCAAGAGAGGCCAATGCTAGGCCTAGTAGGGCTAGCACTGGGGGAAAAAAGGCCTAGATAGGCCTGCGTTAAGGGGAGGACACCTTGGAAGGCCTAGCGGCTTAGGGTAAGGGCCCTAAAGGGCTATCGTGGGCCCCACAAGGGTCACAGCCTAGGGGAAGGAGGAGGTCGAGGGCTTGGGAAAGACCCTAAGGCCTACCGCCTAGGGTTTTAAGGCCTAAAAGGCCTGCCGCAAGCCCTTGGAGGATTTCGGCTAGGGGAGGAAAGGGGAAAGGTGTTGAAAAGTGTAACTAGGATCGGTCTTCATATTGACTATGTAATTATGTATTTATGTAAAGAAGAAGACAAAAGATAATAAAATATGTTTTTGATGTGCTTGCCTCATGGGTTTCATGAGTAAGGTTTTATTATAGGTCAATAGACTTCTTCTTGATGTCTATTAGGATTTGTCTTCTGGTTATGAATGTAATTAGGAGTTATGTATATGAAGAGTCTAGTCATATAAATATGCCTCAAGACCTTGTCATACAACCTTGGAGAAATGGATCAAGCATTATGCTAGCACCTCTACTCATAACAACCTTCAGCACGCTGGAAAATAAGTTCTTCATGTCGGCCTACAAGTTGTGAACAAGTCGGCCTACAGTTAGATTGGTGGGTTGGCCTAAAACAAGAAAGTATGCCACTATATATAAGTTGCTCTGCGGTTCATTTGCTAGAAGAGATTTCAGACAAGTTCAGTGAGATAAATGCGAGCCAAGGATCTGTCTTGGTACGAAAGGAATAAAGGCTAATCTATGAAGGAGGAAGGATAATTACCTCTGAACATAAGCATAAGCATATTGTACCTCGCATCATCCAAGAAACCGTGACCTATTCCAGCAAGGGAGAAGTCTGATCTCAGTGCATGCTAAAGGGATAAAGTTTGGTGCGAAGAGAAGGGCTAAGTCAGCAAAGAAGAGCTTCACAACAACGAAGAGAAAGGAGTCTCGTGAACCCTACTTTGATGCGAAGAAAGCTCAGAATAATTATGTAATAAAGTCTATGCTATCACAGAAGTTCGAGGTTGATTTAAGATTAGTGTTGTTTGGTGCTAATCTATGTTAAGTGTTGGAAGGTGTAGAAAGGTCTCTTTGAAAGCGAAATAAGGAGACTATTGGAGGCCAAGATATTTGAAAAGAGACCGAGTTTCTCTGAAGTAGCAAGTGGAGAACTGTGTATAAGAGAAGAAGGAAGAAGTCAAGGGTGCAGGGCAGTGCAGGTTGGTGTAAAGAACAAGAAGCAACTTTAAGGAGTCAACAAAGAAGCAGTGACAAGGTCTTGAGGGCATTCAAGGGTCAAGGGTCTGAGTCGTGGTCATGGTACTTGTCATCTGAAAACTATAAGAAGAATTTCTTGTGGGTTTTCCTCTCCAAGAGGGAGAGGTTTTGGCCCTGGCTTGAAGAGCCTAAATTTGTATCTTTTGTGTTTTTGGTAATTGACTTGGTGATAGACGTAATAAGCTAAGAAGAGAATACATAAGTAAGTAAAGTAAGATTACAATTAATTATCAAGGAGAGAATTTGCATTAATCATCGCCCCCCCAAATTCTCAACAAAAGGGAGGAGAGAGAGTGTCGAGGAGGAGGCTTGAGGGCTGAGCGAGGGGAAAAGGGATAGTGGAGGAGGGAAGGAGGGCTAACGGAGGGATAAGGAGGCCAAGAAAGGGGAGACAAAGGGAGAGGAGGGGGAATGAAGGCCTTTCAAGGCCACGACAAAGGATAGGAGGGAGGGTTAAGGCCCCTAAGGCTAAGGCTGGGGTTGAGGCCCCTAAGGTTTACGTCTAGCCTTAGGGAGGCCTCAAGGGGTGACATTGGCCCTAAAAAAGGCTGGCGCAGGGAAGGAGAAGGACGCTGATGCCGGAGGAGGACGTTGGGCATTTTGTCCCTAAATAAATTTCGAAACCCTTGCTCCAAAATAAATTTGCTTCAGATCTGCAATTTACTGCAAATTTTCTTCAGTGGCTGGCCCTGCAAAAAAATTTAGAGGCTAGATCTTACCCTCAAGGGCCTAAATCTAGCTCTAATATAGCTCTTTTCACTTGATCTCACCTGCACAAACAAATTTACAAATACCCAAAACCCCAATATATACAAAAATCCAAAAATCTCAAAACCCCAGAAACCCCAATTGTAAAACCAAGATTAGAAATTTGAAATAACTTACAAGTATATGTACAAAATATACATGTAAAATGCTTGAAAGAATTTTGAGAGATTAAATTTTTATAAATCTTTGATAAATGGCTAAATGTATTTTCAAAAGATAAATGCAAGCTACCGCCTTAACAAATTTAGAAAAACCAAAAAAATATTTGAAGTCCAAACAAAGTCAGCCCGTGCCCACAGTTTGTGAACTTAGAGCCCAATGGCTGGGGAACCTGCAAACACTATATAATTCTTCAAGCATAAGCCGTTAAAACAACAATGAATCGGATCATCTAAGATAATCCCAAAACTTATCAATAGAGTGTTCCTATCATCTACAATGAAATAACGATTTAATTTAGAATTTAAATATAATATAGGAATGTACGTACCCAACACATACCACAAATCAGTAGAACATAGACACCATGACTGCACCCCAAAGTCTTTATTATGATTCAAAAAAATTTCCTAGCGAGACAGTAGCGTTATATCAGCTTTTCTGCAAAATTACCTTAGCCAAACATCAGATGGCTTAAGACACAAATGACTCTCAATTTATAGATAAATCCTCCAAGTGGAAAAATAACAGTTGGTTGGCTTGATCCTTGTCAAAATAATCTCGGGCATTGATAATCTTAGATGATCCTTTAATCTATGCCGTTGAAATAATTATTTTTTGAGGAATTTTTGAATTTCTCATTTAACCCATTTTTTAGCTCAAAAATAATTATTTTGAGCTAATTTCCTCAAAAATTTGACTTTGACTTAACCGCCAAGGCCCAAGGGTCCAATTTTTCTTGAAATTTCCAATATTCTCTTGGTGGGGGACCTCCAATAATTAATTTATTTTATACCCACGAGTTTTTCCACTTGGAGAATTTAATTTCTCTAGCACTTCAACTTTGACTCTAATTAATTAATTTTCTAGCTTAGGATTAATTTAATTTTTTGCAAAAAAATCAATTAATTGACACTTGAGGGGATTAAATATTTTTTCCACCCTCTAATATATTATATGTTAGTCACGGTGTCTAAGTATGAGGGACCATGCACTAAAATATTTTTTACATAACATTTTACATTTACAACCCTCAAAGGGGGAACACTCGTTCAGTATAGACCCTCAAATTACACACCCAATTATACGACACAATATGATCTAGTAGACCAAGTGATTTTTAATAAAATAATTTAGCCAATTAGCTTGAATTATTCCCAAATCACTTCTACATAAGACTCGACTTAAACACTAGGACTCGCCTAAGACTTTGATGACAAATTCCACCTTAGCTTTGGGGTGAGGTTGGAGGGAAAAATTTTGTCCGTGTTTAAAAACACAAATGAGTTAGTGAAACGAAAAACCTCCTAGGATGAAATTTTCACCAAAATAATAGGCTTACCTAGGTTGTTACATACATACACGGTCTTACTAGCATCATTTACATTACAAATTTGCAGAATGGGTTTACAATGACTCAATAAACTGATGACATGATGATCTCGATCCTTGAAAAACTGTGTTGCATCTACTTCCTTGGACTTTGACAAAATGTATGCAACACTTCGCTAAGTCTAACTCAGGAAAACTGATTAAATAATTAGATTAATTGAGGAGAATCGATTTTTCTCTAGAGACTTGCAGAAAAGTCACTTGATGGGGTCAAGATGATCTAAGCCATTGATTGTGATTAGACCGTGGTCATTGGTTGCTCAACGAGAGATTATAAGAGCAAGTCGATGGGGCTTTGGAGAGCATTGAAGAAGTGCGATTTGCAGTGAAAGCAAGGACGCAAAGGGAGACACTAGCAGTGGGGTTTCAGCAGAGAATTTGGGAGAAGAATTCCACAGTGATTCCAGCATTCTAGTGACAAGAAGGGAGGTCAAATTAGTCTGCTGAGAGGTCATACCAGGCAGTGTGAGTTAGCCAGTGTGCAGATCTAGGCAGCAAATCAATTTCCAGTTGTCGGAGACAGTGTCGGAGGAAGTGCAAGTTGCCTAGTGCGAGTTGCAGGGGGACGAATCAGTTGCAAGAACGATTTTCCTGTAGCAGTGCGAGTTCCAGTCGAGCCATATGCATTTTGAGTTGCTAGTGTGAGTTGCAGGAAGGAGTGGGAATTGCACTGAGGAAGCCTTTGATTTTGCAAAGGAAACGTCAGGTTTCCAGATTGATTTGCCAGTGGAGAAAATTGTTGTCGGGGCTTTTCCAGTGAAAAAGCAAACAATTGTATCTCCAAATTGTTGAAGAATTATTAACAATATAAACACTCATCTGCAGAACTGGTTTTCCCCACATTGGGGTTTTTCCAGGGACATTTGTCCAAAAATAACAGTGTCAAATTATTTTCAATGTGCATTATTTCTTTGTTCCTGTATTTGTGAAGATTTCAGTAATGAATTAATTGTTATTTACCAAATTAATTTTCTGAAAACAAATAAACTACACAACTCAGAAGATTAATCTTCAGTTGCTGCAATTAAGGAAATTTCACGGTCACTTTATTTATTGAGGGTTTTATGACCAAATTCTAAATTTCAAAAGTCATTCCCATGCCTCATGGAAGTGCCTTGGCTTATAATATAGGCATGGGCCTTCATTTAAGGCATATTTTGAAGGATAATAAGCATTATTTAAGGCTTTATTGGAGCTCTCTTTTGAGTAGTCGTCCACCTTTCTCCTAGACGTTGGAGGGTCAAAAGAAGGTCAAATCAAGTAATTGGACCATCAAAAGAGAGTTGATTTTACAAGCAAGCCATCCATGCAATCACTTGTGGAACGTTTGGTCATTTAAATTTTAGAATCAAAATGGCCCCTCTTGGCCACATCGATGTAGCATTTTGCCTCTATTTGGGTTTTACTCAATGTAATTTTGAAAATTAAATTATTCTTGACTTAGCCTCCAAGCATTTTATGGATGGAAAGACCTATTTTTTGGGAGACTAAGGAGAGAATATTTGAAGAGTCTTATCTATAAATATAGGCCCTCTCCTCCTTGGCAAATCATTGTAAACTTGTTGAGCCGTCAAAAATGTAAAATTTTTCATGAGACAAAAGGGTGTACATGTGAATTCTCTTCTTTTGTTTGGTTTATCAAATTATTTTTTCAAAGGCAAGTTTTGGAGCAGCACAAAGTTACTATAAGGCTAAGCTAATCAATCCAAGAAGTCTTGGAAGATTAGGTCTAGGGTTCATCTCACATCTTCTCTTAAGTCATTCAAGGTATTGTTGTTCTCTTTTGGGACATGATCCGCTCTCCCCTCTAGAGGTAATTAACCTTATCTTCAATTTGTTGATTGCTTGGTTGGAGGATTCTCTTCTTGGAAGGCCCTCCTAGTGGAATTTTGGTTCTATTACTTGTCTTGTCTTGGAGGCTAAGGTTGTACCCTAGGTGTTCCACCTAGCATTCCAAAACCTCAAGCATTGAGATACCAAATCAAGAGAGGACATAATTCCATGTCCTTGACTCCTATGGAAAAAGGATCGTACACTTATTCCAACAATTTGCAATAACCTTATTTACAAAATTATATCTCAATTTTCCTTGTATTTTTTGTAAATGTGTAGTAAGTCATAAATATAAAAAATCCCTAAGAATTTTAAAGTTCAAAAAAACAAAATTATATTTAAAAAAAATTCCAAAAATTATTTAATAGTGAATATCTTCACTCAATTGTGGTTTACATCGCATTTATTGGTTATACATATGGTAAAAATTAAAATCACCACAAAACTTGTGATTTAAGAATCCCTAAGCCTTGAGGCTATACGATCTCCTTCAATTTGCATTATATTGTTGTATTAATCATATTTCCAACTGTTTTGAGCCTATTTGCAGGTCCTGGAAATAATCTACATCAATTGGAAGTGTTTGAGGCTAACCTTTGCCTTGGGATACGTGAAAACCAAAGTTAAACATTTGTATCCATTTAAATTGATCTAAATAAATTTTCCGTTGACTAATTATTCCTTTTAGATTGGTTGTCCAAGAAGATTTGTGAGTCTGATCATTATTTTTGGCTAAGTCAATCTTCAGCCCTCACAGTTGTGAGTTTATTTTTGAGCAGTTGAATTGCAGATTTAATATCTTTCAAACTGCTTACTCAAAATTGGTGATCATTTGCTCACTGGAAAGCTCTTTGATAGTACTAACATTTCCAACAAAGTCCTTTGAATTTCAAGTTCATTAAGGCCTATTTTCAGACCCCTGAAATGGCCCTATGCTTGCTGCCTACTGCACTCTTCAGAAATATTAAAGTTACATATTTGAACAGCAAGTACATTGTCTTCGTATAGCCATATAGAACAGTTATAACAGCTCCATTTTGCCTTTTATAGTGGTAAGAAGGTTTCATACTCAATTAGTGGTGTTTTAAGCTCTTTTTCTTAGCATATTGAGTAACTCGTCACCACTGGTCTGCAATAATAATCAGATCAGAATTTGGTCATTTAACTAACTCCTACCTCTTCCATATTCTCCATATAAGCGCTGGTCTAATTATTCTTTGGTTGAGTTGTTGTCAATAGGGACACTGCCTATGGCATTTAGTGGGAGTTGGCCTAAAGCAAGAGGAATACGTTGAAGTGACAATGGGCGTACTCCCAATACTGCTTACCGTGTAGCAGTATTGGTTGAACCTCGCCGGCACTGCTAATTTGAGTGGTAACACACCCCACATCACATGAAGCACCCCTAAAGCATGGTGTAAACACTTTTGGAGTAACCCCAATCGCTAACAAGTTGTTGTGCCATGCCTTGTGTACAAAACCTAGTTTTTCTTATTGTCTATGAGTGAGGGGCTCTAAGGAACTACAAGTAGCCATAACATACCTATAGATATATGGTTGATACGAGGTTGCATGGGAGCTATCAGTCCAGGTTTTTCCTAGGATGATATACCAGGCTACTAATCTAAACTTATTCTACCAACGTAAGCAATGATCATATGCCAATTACCTTTAATTTGGGATCTCTATTTAGAAGTTTGTGACATGACTAGATAGCATTCCCTAAAAGTGCATGGTTGCCCATTATATAAACAATCTATGATTTGGACATCACATCCTTATTGTTTTAGCTGACATGCATTTTATGTTGTATCATCAACATGTATTTCTTTTCTTACGCAGTGTGGCAAGCTGGACACTACCACTTAAATATTCATACATTTACAACAGTGCCATGTGTTGAGAGAAGACAGTGCATAGGGGATGAATAACAATTAAACACTATCACTTCCAACAAGAGAGGAGACTGAATCAAAATAGATAGATAGTGAGAATTATAGTGAATAATGAGTTGGCTTATATAAGGAATGCAAATCCTCGTGAAAGGCTCCCAGGGGTCAAATTAAACACTAGACATATTCAAGGTTGATGCTGTTACAGCTAGCTTTTATAAATTTATAGGACACGGGATGAATTGGTAATTCTTGACTGCTAGTGCTAACTAATAATTCACTATTAGTAATGACATTATTTTAACACAAGTACACACAACAATAATGATATTACCTCCTCTCTGATTTTATACGAGAATTGTATCAAGAAGAAAGACCCTAAAATTTAAGAGGCAAATGGCAAACTACACAAAAACAATAACAAACCCAAGTAAAAAAGCATTATGTTTACCTCAGGTGGTACTCCAACTTCGTCCTCTATAATGTCAGACCCTGTTAAAGAGTCAACAGTAGAACATCCATCTGAACCATGCCTTTCACGCTTCTTTTCAGACTGCATATTTCTCTCAAAATCAGAACTCCGGACATCATGAGCAGTGCCAACCAATGATTGAGAATGAAAAGGTTCAACCTGCAAATCACTGTCTGAGTGCCATCCATCACGTGGTGCAAGAGAATGAACATCTTCTTGAACAGCACTCTCACCAACACCTTCCTCATCATCAGAAAGACTAAGAGATCTATCGATGCTATCACAGTTTGGGTCATTGGGAATAGCAGTCTCAGATTTCCATGACAACTTAAGAGGAAGCTCCTTTGGTTCACTACGCATCCCCTCAGATGAGGATGCACCACCAGAAACTTTGCGTAGAAGACCATCTGATACTTCTTTGAGCTGGCGAACTATATCATCCATGGCATCATCAACATTGACTGACAAGGCAAAAGGAAATACAAAAAAAAAATTAGAATAGTAAAGAAAATGATAAAATCTATAGCTACAAATTAGAATTAACATTACAATTACATTTCAAATATTTCTACTTGAAAATAGTCCTCCCCTTCCCAACTCCCCACCTGGAAAGAAAAAAAGCAATTTCTATTTTAGATGCACTAACAAGAACCAACTTGTTGACAACAGTACACAAAATTCACATACCAAAGGCACATTTAATGATGAATTCTATGAACTAGCACTCAGATAGCAACATATCTGCTTTGCTACCAGGCTGTGTGCAGTTAAACAGCATCAGCACATTCATGACATCAATGTTCATAACATCACTGGAGGGATCAATTGTTTCCTGTCACTTGGTAACCAGAAGTCACACTAAGTGTTGAAAGAAAATCCATTGATTTAGGTGATAAGTCTAATAGTAAAATATCTTATCCAATGAATGTCAATAGTTGATCACAAAATTACCACCAGGTTTGTATAGGATGAATACTCCTGAACATCATTTTGTTGAATGAACTTTTGTTTCAGTCCCACTGACCTGTTGTGGTCATTTGTTGGACATTAATAAAATTATCTTATCTTTCCTTATTAATATTCCAAGTCTGGCCCATGGGGCATAAGAATAGTCGGCAATAGAATTACTGTTAAGACACTCTTTTGTGAAGATGGCAGGTTCAAAACCCCATATGTCTAGTTAAGAAAACATTCCAAGTCTGGAAAAATACTTCAAAAACACTTGTTATGCTTCAGGCACTCTACACATGGGCATGATTGAAATACTTCAAAGAAACTTGTTAGCAGTCCTAGTTTGAGAAAGCCATGGTAATCATCCTGAGAAGGTAATGATAAGTATTTTGGGATTGCTCCACACACATAAAGTATTGACTAGGTATTTGATGAATTAAATATTGAGCACGCAAGACAAGAGGCACAAATGCAAAAACTGACAGGATAACAAAGTCATAAGCACTGGAACGTATGGACTCGATTCTTCTACTTCTAAGAAAACTGTTCAAAGGTCTTTCCAATCATCCTAACAAAGCACCAAGAGAACTACATTGAGATTGCTCGTCGGTTATGCAGTACTACGTATCTGGGTGTTATAATAGGCCAACATTTTTTATGAAAGATCTTGCCAAAACTAAAATTATTTCAGAGTTCTGCATGAAAAAACAAAGTTTCACAGCAGCCCGTTTTTAAACAGGAGACAGAAATACAGCAGTAGACACTTCATTTTCTTGGGTTGAAGTGGTCCGGAAAACAGAGCAAACTCCCCCACTTACCATGGTCAAAGGGGTGGTACAGGAAACGCTGAACGAGGAATGCCTCTGCCAAGCTCAAGAGCTCAATCTAAAGAGTACGCGGGCTCCCCCCTACCATTTGGCCCCTTTGGATATACTACTCAAACCAAAAATCCTCTACAAAATAACTGAAATTTCACCAAAAGATAGCGTTGAAATGATAGAAAGATATTCCATCTATTTTCTTGGTGTTGATTTGGCAGATCAGGGACAAATTCCCTTCATTGAGCCATATTCCTCTTTCAAAGAGACCTAAAATTGCCCCTGGAAGCACTAAATTTGGTTAAGGAAAAAAGTATTTTTTTATGAGTAAACCCACATTGGCACATTTGTTCAAGTTGGCCTAGAAGCAAAATGGGTGTCATGTCCCCAATTAAAATTTTGACAAGGAAATTCTCAATTTTGCAATTTTGGTGATTAATATACATAAATAAAATTAGGAGAAATAAGTTGCGGAGATATTTAATAAATTTTGGAGAAAAGGCAATGGTTGGGACTTAGGGAAAGAAGAAAAATTAAAGTAAAGTTTTGGAGATTACCGAAGCATGGAAATCAAACCATGGCAAAGATCAAACCATGGTATGAGGAAGTGAAAGCAAAAATTAAAAAAAAGGTTAGAGCCTTATTTTGATCATTCTGGTTTTGGCATTTCATTTCTGAATTGAAAGTTTGCTTAAGCTATTTAGCTAAGTCAACCAGTGCTGGTTAGCACAGGGATTTCCAAGCGGAGAATCCCACCTCTCTTTCGATGAACCACAAGTGTCACCCTAGGAAGGAAATTTGAAGCTGACTGGAGATTTCTTTTCCTATACTTGTGAGTTGTTTCATCTCTGCAACAGGTGGGACGAATTTTCCAGGAGGATGTAATGTCCCAAATATAAAATTTGCGGAAAATAGCTTTAGTAATTTAAGCCGTCAACACCATAAATAATTTGCACAAATTAAACCACAAAATTTACGGCAAAAACGGAAAATAGAATCTGCAACTGAATAATAGACAATATAAACATGCAGAAGATCTCAACCTTATTTTATTAATATAGAAAATGCTGGTACAAAAACTAGAATGGCTGAGGCAATGGCCTCAAAAGATATATGCTACAACACTGAACCAGGCCAACAAAATTTGAACTAAAAACAATAGCTGCAACTTGTGAATTCTGGATGAATTCACCAAGGGAAGAGATAGGTGCTCGCCCACTCTCACTGAATCACTCGAGGGTTTTCGTCCTAGGGCTACTGCTGAAGTCGAGAATTGGCTTCTCAAAACCTCACCACAAAGACAATACACAAATCCATGATGTCTCCAAATGACCTCCTCTTCCTCTTTTATAGATCTGGTGGATAGATCTCCAAGCCTCTAAAAGCATCTTATTTTATTATTTTATTATTGTTCTAGAAGCTCCTCCATTGACTTTATCTTAAGTGACTTTTTAATTAAAGTTTATTTCACTTAAGTTACTTTTGGGCCTTTTCCTCCAATTAATTATTTTTCCTTAATTAAATGACTAATTGAAGTCATTTTTAGTTAAGGAAAATGGTAAATCGTCCACCATACTCTCTCCGGCCATTATAAGTCACTTCTCAACATCCCATCCTAAAGATCTTTTCATTTTGGTTCCAACGAGCTATTACACTGAGGTGTTCCATCAAATAATCTTCTCAGAATGCCACCTAGAGCATAATTAATTTAGGGCCCATAATAATGCTAATTTTTTAAAGTTGTCGGAATGCGACGGGACGAAAGACAAATTGTGCGGATGATGAAATATGCCAAGTGAATGCCATCAGATCCCATAAAAACTCCTCAAAACTCCCTAAGAACCCCTGATGACATGAACCTGCTCCAATGACCTGGCCATCCCTTGTCCTAGAAATCCACCATAGCTATACTATGGAGGAAAATAAAAATGGGGACATTACTAAGGACGCAGTAGTAGAGGTACAGTTGCTTGGAGGAAGAGATTGCTGGGGAAATTGGCCTTGAGAATTTGCAGAAAATTGGCTCAGGAAAGGGCGACTTTCCTTGTGGAGTTTCAGAGATCGAGACTATTGCCTTTGTGTAGGTCGAATTATTCTTCCTCGAGGCCTGCGCAGGGGTTTTTTAGGCCATTTTTTTATGGCAGTTGTTGCAATCTTGTGTTGGGAAATAGATGGAATATCTTTCTATCATTTCAACGCTATCTTTTGGTGAAATTTCAGTTATTTTGTAGAGGATTTTTGGTCTGAGTAGTTGTAGATTTTCAAGTGGGACGTGTTGCACTCATTTTTTTACAAGTCCAAGGAAGCAGTGTACAAGAATTTTTTCAAGGATCAAAATCATCAGCGAACACATTGTTATATCATTCTAAACCCAATTTCTGCAAGTTGTAATGTAAATGATACTAGTAAGACCATTTAATTATGTAACAACCTAGGTAAGCCTTTGAATTTGGCGATGAATTGTAGAAATTTGATAACCCAACCCCGGTTTTCAGTTTCTCCTTATTTCTCCCATAAAGTTAAATGCCCATTCCCATAGCCATAGATTCAACAAGCTGGAAAAATAAATATTTTCTAAAAACACAAATTTTGGAAATTTCACAGTGCTGAAATGCAGAAATAAAAACTCAGAAAAATAAATCAGCCACACACAGAAAATAGACACGCTGATTTTTGGTCAATGTGACCCTAAAAAAACCCCCTACAACTCTTGGGGAAAACTAGTTCGAAACCTCCTCTTTATTTTCTGAATATTGTTTTTATAGTGAACAGCAATACACAGTAAAAATTACAGCAAACACTAAAAACCACTTATCTCGATTTTCTTGCCACCTTCCACCTTGAAAACCGTACCAAACAGCAAACAGAAAAATTATAGCATTAAATGTTGTCCTTGCTACCTTGAAAAACATGCCAGAATTGCCTATACGAACTGTACAGATTCTGTACGGACATGACAACAGCCCCTTCCTCAATTTCCATGCCCAGAAATTTTGCCTTGAAAACTGTGCTCCTTTGTTGCTGATTCTGCTCCTCGAAAACAGTGTTGTCCTTTCCTCGAAATGTGTGCAAACTATTGTACGGATTTTCTACTTAGGTAACCATGCCAATAAATGTTGTTGTACAGATTTTCAGCCTTGGGAAGTGTGCCCTCCTGCTGTACGGATTTGTTGTGTCTTTTGCTGCTCTCCCTCCGCTCAGAAATTTCTCTTCAGCTTTCTCTCCTCCTCTCTCAATTTGCTCACAAAAGAATGAATGACCTTTTCCCTCCTTTTCCTCCTTTAACCTAACCCTAAGTGACTTTTGGGGAATCCCTAAATCTAATGGCTGAGATAGCTTTAGATCTAGGGCTGAGATTAAATGCTCATTTAAATCTCACTTTCTATTTTTTAATTCACCCCACTTTAATAAAGATCCACTTAGTCATTTATTTCCAAAGTCACTTTTCCTTAAAATTTCACATTGACTTTATTAAAGTCACTTTAAAATTAGACTTTAGAACTTTATCACTTAAAGTCACTTTTAAATTAGATTTGACTTTATAACTTTATAAAGTCACTTTAGGAGAAAAATTAAATTATTTTGGACACTTTTCCCTAGGCCAAAGATCAAAGCCTTAGGGAACAACCTGTCATCCGGTAACCAAATTTCAACATGAATTTCATCATAGGAGGTTTTTTAACCTCACCAAATTATCTGTGCTTCTAAACACACATAATCGACATAGTTTTTCCTCTAGCTTAAATCCCAAAGCTAGGGTGGAGTTCATAGTCAAAGTCTTAGGTGAGTCATAGTGTTATATTGAGCCTTTGTAAAAGGGGTTCAGAAATAATTTAAGCTATTTGGCTAAATCATTTTATTACAGATCACTTGGTCTATACTTGATCATATTGTGTCGCAAAATTGGGTAATTATTTTGAGGGTCTATATGTAAAGGTGTATTCCCCCTTTGAGGGTTGAATTATTTTGTAATATCTTGATGTAAAAAATATTTCAGTGCATGGTCACTCGCAATCAGACACCATGGCTAAAATATTTGAGGATGGAAAAATTATCAATCCCCTCTTGGGTCAATCAATTAATTTTTCTGGCTAAATTAAAATTAAATCTTAAGCCAGAAAATTAATTAACTTAGAGTCAAAATAATTATTAAGAAATTAAAATTTCTCCAAGTGGAAAATAATCAAAAAATTAATGGGTCAAAAAGAAGTCAAATTTTGGAGATCCCCCACCAAGGCAAAAATGGATATTTTAAGAAAAATTAAGCTCTTGAACTTTGATGGTTAAGTCAAAAGTCAATTTTTTGAGAAAATCAATCCAAAACATTAATTTTTGGTTTAATAAAAAAAGGTTTTAAGAAAAATTCGAAACTTTCCTCAAAATAAAAATATTTTCGACGACAAAGATTAAAAGATGATCAAATTATTATCAACGGTTGAGATTATTTTGACGGGGATTAAGCCAACTAGTCGATATTTTCCACTTCGAGGGTTTCTCTATAAATAGAAGCCATTTTGCTTCTCATGTCATGAAATATTCTGATTTTGGGCTATCTCTGGATGATGTAAATTTGTAACGCTAGTATTGAACCATTGTTCTGCTGGGAACATTTTAATATCATAATAAAATACTTTGGGGTTCAATTCATAGTGTTCTTGTTCCATTGATTTGTGGTACGTGCTAGTTATGTGCTAATCCTATATTGTGCTTCATTGTTATATAAATTGTTATTTCATTTGTCGATGATAGGACATTCTATTGGTAAAATTTGGTTTTATCTTACGTGATACGATTCATCATATGATCTAACGATTTGGTTTGAGAAAAATTATAGAGATATGTACGTACAATAATCCTCGGGCTCCAAGTTCACAGACGGTCGAAAAGAGCCGACCTTGTTTGGGCTCTAGGAATTTTTATATGGTATTCTAACTTTGCAAAAGAGTGTGGCCAATATTTTAACGTTCGAAAAATACAATGATCCATTGTCATTATTCAAAATTTATTTTCTCAAAAAAAATATTTTACAAGCATTATATTTGTAAATATTTTGTATATAAATTTTGTAAAATAGTTTTGTAAATTATTTCTAACCCTTGTTTTGCAGCAATTGAGGTTTTGGGGTTTATTTCAAATTTTGTATATATTGGGGTTTTGGGGATTTTGATTCATTTGTGCAAGTGAGTTTCAAGGTGATCAAGAATATTTTGTTGGGTTTGGAGCTAGATCTAGGCCCTTGAGGGTAATATCTAATCTCCATTTAATTTACAGGGCTAACATTCAAAAAAAAAATCACTGCATTTGGGCAATTTTTAGTAAATTGCAGGCTTCAAAAAATTTGCTGCTCTTTGGCCTAGCTGTCCAGGATAAGACTTGGCTCTGATACTAATGTAATGAGCAATTGTTCATCAACTGAGTATCCAAAATAAGAAGCTACAGTCCATATAGGAGAAGTAATATATTTATAATGAAAGAAGAATATAGAGATAAGGATTAATTGATTGATACAATGCCATGTGACGGTATATGTATTGACTAATCACAATGGTGAACGCTGAATGGTCATGTCCATTATTATTTTTATCATTATTTAATGTTAATTTATATGTTTTATAGTTGTTGCATAAGCTTTTCAGTTTAGCTACATGTAAGTCAGAGTCCAGACTAGCCAAAGGCAAGAAATTAGTACAAGAAATGCAGCCACATGTACTATATCAGGTTAGGATAAGTCAAGCCATGACCTTCCATTGCAAGTAAGACCAGTTATTTTCCTCTGTTGCCAATAAGACATGCACTTTCAAGATAAAACAACTCAATAATATTCTCAAAGATCTACTCATAATTTATTCTGACAAAAAATAGTAAAAAAGGTAGAAACTTACCAGCCAGGGTTTTCATTACTGAAGGGGTCTTTCTAAAGGAATAATTCTGCAATAAAAATTTAGAGTAAAAAATAAGATTTAGATATTCATCCAAAAAGTATAACTTCAATTTGTGGATCAAAAACAAGAATAACCATTACATAGATGCTGCACAAGCTGGGAAACATGCCAGCCAAAGAGATTACCTTGGATGTGGCACTAAGAAAGTCCCATACTTCATGCTGTTCAGCAATATTTGGGATGGATAATAAATCCTGCAAATGTGAGATTCACAGTTAGATTGAACACAATTGACATTAGAGATTTACTGTTAAAATTCACAGGGGATGCTTACTTCTAAGTATTTATCTAGACGAATCCATCGTTTTTTAACAAAATCATCATCAACACTCGAAGAAAGAAAGCGTTTTGGAGGTAATTGAAGTGCATAATTTGGTATATCTCGAAGACGCCGATGCAACTGCTCAAAATTACGGTACCTGTGGGACAGAAAACAAAGTCACTAAAGAAACTACTTTCTCACATGACACATGATGATAAAAATAAAGAATGAAAGTCTTCAAATATCTAGATTTGTTGGAACATTTTTGTGACATTAATGCCTCGTGTGCCTATAGATCAAAAACGTTAAATATGACTAATAATATTTTTCATTGCTAATAGTAGATTAAATGTTGGAAAATATGTAAATCAACTCCGGAGTCCAACCATAACAAATCAAGGGACAACAAACATTAGACTTAAAAACATTTAATATCACTTAACAGAGCACAATGAATTTACCTCCTATCAACAAACCATGTTTTATTTTCTGAATCTGACACAACAATGGAGTAAACAGCAAAAGACTTTGACCCAACTCTCTCAAAATGAGCTCCCAGCACCTGCATACACATAATCTTATGTCAACAGGCCTAAAATGAGAAGATAAAATTATGACAAAAGCCACTGAATGACTACAGGACTATAATTTTCCCGGCATCAACTCTTACCCTGCATTTTAGCTTGGGAACATGTATATTTCCTGTCTGTGGCCATACTGCTGTGGATAGACTTTCAGAATTAGGAAAGCTATCAGCTTCACCTAATTTCAAGGCCTGTGATTTCTTGGAGCACCAAGCCTCTCCACCTTCTATAAAATACGCTTTATCCACCCTTTGCCAACCTTCTACTGCAGCTCCACCACTCACTGATTGTTTATGATCAGCCCTGAGGGATTCAATTTCATATCCTTTATTCTTTTCTTTTTTTCTTGAATGTTTTTCCTTATCTAGCAATGACTGATCGTTTACTTGCAAAGCTCTTTTTCTATCCTCTGGATCTTGGTTTTCTCTTCGACTATCAAGCGGATGACTGATACTAGATTCAAACATCATTGGGCCGATTATTTTATTTCCACCCCCTTTTGTGTCAAGCATTTCTTTTGAGATAGACTTTCCCATATCTCTCCGTTTAACTGATTCATGTACCTCCAGAACCCCCACCTGCTTCACTGTGCCTTCTATCTCTTGCCTTGAAATTGATGATTTTGCTAAATGTCCTGGATCCACATGGGTTACACTGATATCCTTTTTTCTGTAATTTCGCCCTTTAGTCCAAAGATTGTCAAGGTTTTCAGGAGCAAGAACCTCAGTTCTTCTTTGTCTTACAGCATCTAATGTATGTGCCCAATCAGCTGGTCGAGACTGTAAATAACTTGCAGTTTTTAACTGAATGTTAGAATTGCTATCATGATAAGATGAACTTGTAGCTCTTACTCCATGAGAGAAACTTTCAGCTGATTTTCTGTCCTTTGTAGATACTTTACTTTCACCAGCTTCAAATAATTGTGGGCCAGAAACTGGCCCATCCTTCAAGATAGTTCTACCAGTAGTTCCTTTGGACGACTTACTACTAGACACATCTGCTAATTCTTCTTTGGCCATCTTCTTCTTCTGTGCTTCTTCTTTTGAAGAAAGAACAATAAATTCAATCATCTCATTTATGAACCTGAAGACCATGAACATTAAATTAAATCTACTAAAGTTCATCAGAAAACTTTATACTAGTTCAGAATTCTATTGTGCCTAGTAGAAAGAAAAACATATTTGAAATATCTAGTTTTCTAAAGAAATAAAAGAACCATTAAGTTATGAAGAAAAATTGAACTATCAGAACATTGTCAAATTCAGATTTTGAGCTTTGAATGGATCATGAAGAGAGTTTTTATGGCTCAAATCGGGAATCTTTGAATTGGCAACCACTTTTTTAAAAATATGCTTCTATTAATCAAAGAAAACAAACAACAGAAAAAGAGCAAAATATAATCTCTTGTCACAAGTTGAAGACAGACAAAATACAAGCACCCCCTTTGAAGACAGCAGAAACAATTTGCAAACTTAACAATTGTTAAAATCCCTTAGCAGACACACCAATCCATGAAGGGGAGCATAAAAATTTTAACTCTGTTTTCCCCATCCTAAAAGCATGCATGCAAAGTGACAGAATTTATTTGAAGCCAACCCTGGACTTGCAAAGTTCATAATTGGCTGCACAACAGCACATGCAAGAAGTTCTCGAGCCAGGCATTGAACAATTGGACACTGAGCTTCCTGAGGCCTTAAGACAACAGCCACTACTCCAGCCATCAACCGCTTAAGGACCTGGAGAAATCCAGTGAAACATAATAAGTTTTGAAAAGAAACAATATAGAACTTGCAGACATAAAATCAATTGAAGAAGTCCTCCTGCTCTTACCTTGTACTCATCCTCTGGAGATACTAAGGCAGGGTGCAATTCTTTTGCAGCAGCTAAACAATGCTTGAGCCTTTCATCCCTTTCCTCAGATGACAATGTACCCATGACACGTACTCCAATACGAGCTTGGTTTCTTCGATAAAGTTCCAAGTGACTTCCAATCAGATCCACCATAGCCCTACACACAGACAATGAGATTAATCCAGTGTCAGTTTCTTTGACTAGAATAATCAAGATGATATATGCTAGATATAACAAACATGATAAATGCTGACCTAGTCAGTAAATCGATGAGATTGATGTGTCTAAACCTCTGAGATATCTCCCCAATTACATCATTAATCACCAAACGGATCTGCTCTGGAACTTCTTGATCTGGAGTAATGGATGAATACCAAAGATCTGTAATAAACTCTTGCACAATCTTCTGGGTAAACTCATCCACTGCTGCTTCAATGACCGGTGAGTCAATATTTCTCTTCCATTTCATTTTGTCACGTGCAGGAAAAAGAAGTGGATCATGAGGAGACAATTGTCTGCTTTGGAGATACGAAAGATATGACGGTTGACAGATAGTTGGACGCCGCCTGTGAATTTCTACCTCCATTGACAGATATCGAAACACTGAAATTATGATAAATGATATTGGAATGTTTAACCATACCCATTTGCTCGTCACTGCCACAAAGCAATTGTGTATCATTGAGTAATTCTCAATCAAATGATAGCATGGAGTTAAATATGCAAATAATTTTCCACAAGATCGTGTCGTTTTTCTAAAAGTATCAAAAGAAGAGTTGTAAACATAATAGAAATAGCACAAGTGGCCTTGGTCATCTGAAATCTCTTCTATGGTTTCTTATTAGAAATGTATTCCTTGGGATAAATGTAGCAGACCTTAGGTCCTTAAAGTATTGAAAGCTAGGCCTTCACTGTTATTAGTTGTGATCCTACACATTTCATGACCCAGCCGAATATAAATAAGTTGTTGTCAAAGGCCTAAAAACATAATCTGACAGCCGTACATTATCATGCTAAGAAAGAGGTAATTTAAAGTCAAAAACACTTCCAATATAACCTCCTGGACATATAATAAACGATGAGACTTACTCTCATTTTATTAATTAGTTTGTAATTTTGACAAATGTGAAACAACCATACAAAAAATGAACTAAACAAGGAGAGAGAAAATAGGTTTTTAATGAAGGCATTTGGCAATCTTGGTCTGCAGCTTGGCCGCTAGAAAACTAAATCATTGAGCGTAATGTTTTGGTGACAATTTGGCAGTTATTACAAATTTCATAAACCTGTTATGATTAGTTCATACTAACGAGTAAAGCAAGCTGTATTAGTATACCCTCCCTCCTAGTTGAAGTGAACAAAGTTTGTACTTCTCATTAAATACCCCAGAAGACTTGGAATATGAAAATGTCCATTGAGGATACAAATATTATATTAAAATGTATGAAGAATGATTGATGAATGTTACAAATGAGGCCCGCTTATATACCTAGGCAGGTGCCTCTCCACGGAAGGTCATGTCCCATTTAGACATGCCTCTACAACCTAATTACTAATTAACTAATCATTATTTATTGTTTACATTATTTATATCATTTTATTCATAGCATTGCCTTCTTCCTCAGAAAGCTTTGTCCTCAAAGCTTGCTGATGAAAAAGGCTTGATTCTCTTTTTCTGCTACGAATGTCTGCTCGTCTCGGGGTAGTCATCCTTGTCGATACAAGTTGATATGATCCTCTAAGTGACAAACAAAAATGTCGCATTGAGAAGGGATCAGACCATCCTAGATCAATCTTCTGTGGAATTTTGCGGTGACTGGCAACTTGTGCTGAATTGTTATCACATGAGCATATTGCACTGACATTAGTATTTTTCAGAACATCAATTTGTTGTTTTTGTTCTGAATGCGTAGCTCGATCGAGTTGCCTACTCTCGTGATTCGGATGTCGATAGGGAACTTTTTTGGTTTGACTTGCACTTATTAAGTGTGTGGTAATTTTTTTATTTTCTTCTGGCGATGATGTTACTGAGTTGGTTACAGAAACTTCACTTGGAATGTTCATCGCATGAACTGCAACATCTAAGTTTGTATTTTCTGCAACTTGCTTGTCTTCTTCTTGAGTTGTGACATTTACTGGATCAATATCTGTTTTTCTCTTCAACTTCGACTTCTACATTCGATGCTTCCTTGTCAATAAACTGTTGCATCTTGTTTTCTAATGACTTCTTGTCCTTCGTAAGCTTCTTGATTTGTGTCAATAGTTTTTCACTGTGGTCTTTAAGTCGAGAAACTTCTTCATTTTTCTCAATGGTAATCTTGTCAACTTCTCTTTGCATATTTTGTATCACCTTTTTACTTTATAAATACCTTTTCCACTTTACTTTTCAAGACAACTTAAATTATGTTTGATTTTCGAAAATATCTTCACGATTTCCTAACTTTTCTTTTCAAGACACTTTTAATATGCTTTGATTTCGGAAATACCTTCACAATTTCCCTTCTTATATTTTATATATGATAATTAAACCTTATGTTGAACCACTACAACGAAACTACATGATGCGGCATACGAATTTTGGCCTCCTTGCCAAGTCGAGTGAACAAACACAACTACTCAACAATCGATCAAGAAGGACAACGGTCATGGGTAAGGGATGTTGAGATTTGTGGAGTGTTGAGGTAGCTTCAGATGTGCTCTAGCTCCCAAACTTTGTGGAGGGACTAGAGTACATGAGACCTCCAAGACCCATAAAGGGATTTGAGAAATTCCATCCGGTCTGAGAGAAATTAATTAATTAATATTTTTAAATATTAAAGATAATTAATTTAAACATGTGATGGAACTGACTTAAGTCACATGGATCAAGCTTTGTTTTAATCTTAGCCATTGAATCAAGATTAGATCACGGTCGTTGGTTTCCCAACGAGAAAAGTATAAAGGAAAGGCTTGGGGTTAGTTGGAGAACACACACACAGTGGCAAAGCACTGAGATTAAGTTGGAATTCTAGGGCGTGGTTTGTTAAGAATTTCCAGAAGTGTTTCAACTGCAACGAGGGGTAGTATTGGCGAGAGGGATGATCTAATCCCAGGCCAAGAGTGCAACAAGAGGTAGAGAAGCAGCAGACAGAGCAGCGCAGAGGGAGCAGCAGTTGCGCAGCGCAGAGGGCTTCAGTGTTACGCAGGCCCAGAAAGGGCACTGCAGAGGCAGCATGAGGCTAGCAGAGCTGACGCAGGCCCAGCCAGGGCAGCGTAACCCAGTCTGGGGTGATGCAGGCCCTTCCTGAGCAATGCGGGGGTTGACGCAGGCTAGCAAAGCTGACGCAGAGGGCTTCAGAGCAGCATTGGGGTTTCTGAAGACTAAAAAGGGTTGAGTTCTGTAAATCCCGTTTGAGGGTGTGAATTAGTCAGTTTTTTGTCTCCAGAACAAAGGCATTGCTGCAGATTTTGTATTTCTCTGTCGGGTTAACTAGTAAGGTGCCCAGATTTGTTGTACATAGAATCTAGTTAATAATAAAAACCCTCCAGCAGCCAAAAGACCGGTTTTCCCGCATTGGGTTTTTCCGGGGACAATTGTCCAGTATCTTGTGTCGCTTTGTCATTGTGCATCTGAGAAACCGGATTCGACCATATGAGGCCACGTGTCCCGAATCTGTCATGTCCAACACAACATGTACAGATTCGAATCCAATTTGTCAGATTCGAACATGTCTGTATAGGACACGTCGAATCCCAATCATGTCTTGTACGGACACGATCGAATTCGATTCTGCTGGACACGAAAACCGAGAAATTGCGTCCGACAAGTTATAAAAGTGCGGTTTGGCTCATTTTTTCTCATCATTGTTTGTATGTGAGTTGAGCATAGAGCAAGGATTAGCAAGGAGAAAGGGAGTGTTTTCAAAGAGATTCGAGCATCTGGTAAGTGCATTGTCTCTCTATGTTTTTGCATTTAGTGTGCTGTTAGAGTTTGCATGTGCATATGTTTTACATATTTGGTCATTTTTGTTTTTTTTTACAGTATTCATGGCTCAATCAAAGGTAGCAAGGCAGGGGCAAAGAAAGGGGAAGAATGTCCGCGTTGGAAATGCCCTTCCCTGTCCCTATTTCATCAGGGAAATGTGATCCCTAAGTCTAAACTTAGGGAAATTAAATAATTAAAGGGTATTAATAAAACAGATTGAGAATCTTCTAGAGATCAAAGATCAAGTCATGTTTTAATCTTAGCCGTTGATTAGATATCTAGTCTGGGTCGTTGATTCATCATCGAGAAGATTATAAGAGAAGGCTTGACGGTCATTTGGAAAGCAAGCCGAGCACACACTCAGTACCTGGAGGAAATCAATTATGAAGGAATAGAAATTGATTATGAGGGAATAGAATTCGATTTGAAAGGGAGATTTTGTAGAGGTAGAGATGCAGAGGCAGAAGAAGGAAGGGCAAGTCAACAGACGCGGAGAAAGGCAAGAAGAGGAGGATGAAGTGGGTCACAGAGGTGAACAGTGAGCAGCAGCACTGAGTCCCCATGCAAAGTGATGCAGTCCAGCGCAGGGACTGCGCAGAAGATCATGCAGACTGACGCAAAGGGAGATAGGGTGTCTTCTGGGTGTCAAAAATTATCCCAGGTGTTTCAGGGAATTTATCTTAGGTGTATTCTAAAGTTTGCTCATCTATTTTTTGTAAAAGATTCTCCTTGCTGAAGAATAATACATACCCTCATCTGTTGCATTGGTTTTCCCGCATTGGGTTTTTTCGAGGACAATTGTCCAAAAATAATAGTGTACATGTGATTGTTTCTATTGCGTAATATGTGTTCTGTTCAATTTTTTGCTGATGATTAAGTGAATACTGTAGTTGTGTTTATTCCAGAATTTACTAGTAGAAAATCTATAAATAACTTATCATAAATAAGTAGGCAAAATAAACCTATCACTGCAGTAGTATTTCAGTTTGAAAATTTCACATTAGACTTAGGCTCCCATTAAAATTAATTAATTATTTTAATAAAACCCCATCCATGTGGAATTTCCCAAAACGCTTTTTGGGTATTTTGGAATACATGTGTCTAAGCCTCCCTGCAAAATTTGAGACTTAGAGCACATCCGATGCTACCATTCATCAACATTCCCTCTTAGCGAGAAATGTGCTCTAGTAATGCATCCTGCTGAAGCACTACACTGACTCTGTAACATCTTTGCATTGTTGATGTCTAACACCGTTGCCCATAGCTACTGTGTTGCTACATCTATGCTGCTGCTGACCTTGCATACTACTGCCAACTGCATTTGCAGTGCAACTCTATTGTTGTTGCTGCAACAGAAAAACATCCAAATTTACTGAATTAAGTGTTCAGCATGATGCATCTGATACTGAAGATTTGACTGTTGCTAGTCTCTGTAGTGACCCTCTGAAGTTGTTGCGTTGTTGCTGACTTTGAGTTGTGCCTTCCTGCACTGCTGCCAACTTTGCTCTGCGATGCTCAGACTCTGGTGCTCTCTAGCCACTGCATTGTCACTTCGACACTCCTATGCACCAACTAACACTGGTCCATCCTGCTACTGCTGATTTGAGCACCCGTAGCAAGGTATTGACCCAAGAGGTGGACTCCTCGTGGATCCTGCCCAACTGCAGCTCTTTCAAACTACAGTTCTAGATCACCCCAATTCTCCACTAGAGATATGTGGCCAATCTGTTGGAAATACTAAAAGGGGGGTGAATCAGTATTTCTTTTCAATTGTTAATTTTACCAGTTAGATCACTTATATTTAGAACAAAAAATAAACAATGATGGAATATATACCAAAGATGAAAAAATCGCGATATTATCGCGATAATTTGAAATTATCGCGAGTTTTTCAACCAAACGATAATATCGGCGATAATTTGAAATTATCGTTATCGCGATATTATCGCGATAATTTCGAAATAATCGCGATTCGAACTGAATTTATCGTGGGTGCCTCCAACAGCACGGTTATATGCCGATTTTTGGGTTTTTTTTTTTCATTTTTACTTTGACAGCGTGGGTTATGAGAGCCAAGGAGGGAAGGAGGTGATTTACAAGCCCAAGATTGGACAAAAGTGAAGAATTTCTTGCAAGCCAAGCGAACAAAAATCGAATTTGGACCAAGTGTCTCCGGCAAAATGTTTTTCCAGGTATGGGCATCAAATTTGACCCATTTTTTTTTGTTTTTTTCTTGTTCTTCCATGGGTTTCTATTACCCATGTATTTTTCATCATTTGTGATTGCATTTGGTTGTGTTTTTTTTTGTTTTTGTTTTATTGAGAGAAGAGGGTTTATTTTGGTCAAAAATGCAAAAAATTGTTTGTTAAATTTTGTTTTTTATAATTCTTCTTGTGCTCTTAGGTTCTTCCCATTATTTTTGCTTGTGTTTCAACATGTATTTTTTCCTATTATTATTGCATTCAGTTGAGGGTTTTTTTTTGTGAAAAAAATCAAAATGTTGCATGTAAAATTGTAATTTTTTTATTTTATTTTTTAACTGACAATTTTTCTTGTGCCCCAGGTTCAAATTTCAACATTCAAAGTTCAAAGTTTCCAACATGCCAAGGAAATTAGATCCTTTCTGGGAATTTGGTGAACCTGATGGGGGGTTTGACCGATTAAACTTGACTTGCAAATTATGTGGTCAACACATGGCAGGGGGGGTTTACAGGTTGAAATACCACCTGGCACAAATTCCTGGGCATGAAGTAGGCCCTTGCATTAAAACCAATCCAGAAATAATTAGAAGAGCCATGAACTCATTGGAAGAAATGGAAGCCGCTAAAGTCAGCAAAGCAGCTCTGAAGAGTCAAATATCAGGGTTTGGAGTTGAGCGTGAGAGTGGTAGTGGCTCTTCAGCATCAGCCTCTTCTACAGGCAGCCCCGCAGTTGCCTCCTCATTTTTTGTTCCTAGAACCACTCCCGGGGCACAGCCATCTATCTCCTCCCTTATTAAAAAAAAAGGAGAAGGAAGAAGCTGATAAGTTGTTGGGCAAACTGTTTCTTTGGAGTGATATTCCTTTCAATGTTGCCAGGAACAATCCATTTTATCAGGCTGTGATTGATGCTATCGCTGTTGTTGGCCCAGGATACAAAGCCCCTACATATCATGACCTTAAAGGGCGCATTCTGCAAAATGAGAAAGCTGACTGCACCAAGAGATTGGAAGACTTAAGGGCATCATGGGAAGTCACAGGATGCACTGTGATGTCAGATGGTTGGACTGATCAAAGGGGTAGGACCCTTTTTAACTTCTTGGTCAGTTGTCCCAAGGGGGCAATGTTTATAAAATCTGTTGATGCATCTGCACATGTCAAAGATGCAAGATTATTATGTGATTTATTAGATGTGTTCATTATGGAGGTTGGGCCCCAAAATGTTGTCCAAATCATAACGGACAACACTGCAAACTATGTTTCAGCTGGCAAGATGCTTATGGAGAGGTATCCGAGCATATTTTGGACACCTTGTGCTGCACATTGCCTTGATTTGATGTTGGAGGACATCGGAAAGCTTGATTTTGTCAAAGATATTGTAGAATCATCAAAGAGAATCACAAAATTTATATATAACCATGGATCCGTGCTTCATTTGATGAGGACATTCACCAACAATAAGGAGTTGGTGCGGCCTGCTATTACACGATTTGCCACTACTTTCATCTCTCTTCAATCCCTCTTGAATTCTAAGTGGGATTTGAAGAGAATGTTTCTTTCAGATGAGTGGCGTGCTTTGACTATCACCCGCAAATCAGAGGGACAGGCCATCTGCAGGTTGGTGTCATATCAAGAAGATTTCTGGGTTGGAGTGGAAGAGGTGTGCAGCATTAGTGAACCTTTGGTAAAGGTTCTTAGATTGGTGGATGGAGAGAAGCCCGCAATGGGCTACTTGTATGAGGCCATGGATAGGCCAAAGAAGCTGTTCGCAGCTATTATGATGATAAGGGTGATGATGGGTTTCAGAGACAACTTCTTTTATGGGAAGTGATTGATGATCGATGGAACAACACACTCCATCGTCCCATTCATGCTGCAGGGCTCTTCCTGAACCCCGCATTTGCTTATTCATGTGGTTTTGTATTTGATGCTGAGGTCATGGATAGTTTTTTCGCTTGTGTTTAGAAGATGGTGCCAAGTCCATCAGAACGTGTAGAGATATCCAAAGAGATGGAGGTATACAGAATGGCAGGTGGCACCTTGAGCTTCGACATGGCTGTCCAGGATAGGACTGCTAAAATGCCAGCTAAGATTTTCATTATTTTAAAAATTTTCTTATGTTTGTAACTTTATAAATTATAAGTTTATCTTATTTGTTGTAACTTGTAACTTGTAGATGCATGGTGGAGGAGCTACGGTGGCAAAATACCAAAACTCCAAAAATTTGCCATTAGAATACTCAGCCAAACATGTAGCGCTTCAGGATGCGAGCGCAACTGGAGTGTATTTGAAAAACTACACACCAAAAGACGCAACAGGTAAAACACTTAACATATTCAAATTTCGAACTGATTTTTTGAATTCATTAAATATATTTTTTTTAAATATTTAATTTATTAATTTATGACCCTTGTACAGGTTGGAGGGTCAGCGGCTCAATGACATGGTTTACGTCTACTACAATCTTAGATTGTGGGTGAGACAACTTGAGAGGACCCCTGATATGGAGGCCATCTCTTTAGATGCGATTGACACCACTGCTGACTGGAGGGTTGAGGCTGAGAGGCCTGTCATGGAGTCAGCCCCTGATTGGATAGAGGAGGAGGTAGTGGAGGGGGAGGACGAGGAGGAGGACGACGAGGAGCAGCAGGAGGAGGAGGAGCAGGAGGAGGAGGTGACACCACCTACCACTACTACCGGTAGAGGACGTGGTCGGCCTCCTTTAGCTCCTAGTGGTTCAGGTTCCCGTTCCGGTTCTGGTGCTTCATTTTTTTCTTCTAGAGCACGACAGAGCCCATTGCCAGTCCCGCCAGCGTCTTCATCTAGAGAGAAAGGCAAAGATGTTGTATTTTCTCGCAAGAGGGGCAAAGGAAATCAATAGTATAGGACCATAGGTTATATGGTCACTGGTGCATTGACATTCCTTTGTATATGACTGTTGACATTATGACTCATGATATGAGATACATTATTATATTTTTTGTTGATATTTTGAGGCTGAGTTGACTCTTGAGACTCAGGACTTAGTATTCAGAACAGGATTCAGTTTTATGTGTGATGTAGCACTATACATGATATTACACATCTTATATATTAGTTTTTTTTTCATATTTATGTGTCAATGCATTTATTTTATGCTGTAGATGCTTTAGATATTAAAAAAATTGAAAAAAAATGAATATTTTTGTATGTGCCGATTTTTTCCCGATAATTACGATTTTTTCCGATTTTTTCCCCTCGCTGATAATATCCCGATAACGATTTTTTCATCTTTGATATATACTATTATTAATTTCTTCTTTATAATAAGTAAAGTACAATAATGATATAGGGCTCCAACCCTAGATGAAGACTCCAATCTTCCAAGCTCCAACCTGTATTGTGCCAAGCACCGACTTGGTCTTTCCAAGGCTCCAACCTTGTCAATTTGAGGCACTAACCTCTAGGGCCCCAACCCTATCTTCCAAGGCTCCAACCTTGTCACTTTGAGGCACCAGCCTCTAGGGCTCCAACCCTATCTCTGGTACAGGCTCCAACCTGGTCCCTTGAGGACTCCTATCCTCTAGGGCTCCAACCCTATCTTCCAAGGAAACAACCTTGTCTCTTATGAGGCTCCAACCCTCAACTTCAATTCATCAAGATATGTTTGATGATTCTTCACGGCTCCCAATATCTTCTTCCATGAGCCCTGTCAATCTCTTCAGCAATGTCTTCTCCAAATCACTTCATCAATGACAACCTTTTCTTATCATGAAGGTGTCGCCACTGCTCTTCATGATACCCAACCAAAGATCTCCAAAGTCACCTCATGATGGCTTCAACGCATTATGGTCTCCAATAATATCTCCGAGACCAACTTCCATAAGTCTTTTAAATATCTTCAAGTATCCTTCAAGGTGTCTTTAATAGGTGCTCAAGCACTACTTCAAATATGTTCCAAAAAATCCACTTCAGGAGGTCTTCCAAAACTGCCTTTAAAGCTGCTATGAAACCGACTCTTATTCTAATCTAAACACCTTCAATAATTCCTCAAAGACTGTTCCAAAATGTCTACAAAATGCTGCTTCAGAATCTTTTCAAGGGCTGCTCTAAAGACATAAAGGGAGTGCTTCAAAATGCCTCCTAGGTCTGCTCAAATTGTCTCAAAGGGCTGCATTTAAAAAAACTGTTTCAAAAGACTGTCCACATCAAGAAGAGATGCTCCACAAATCTGCTGATGTTCTATATTGGACCAAGCTATTTTAGATTGGTCTTTATGCTTCAATATAGTCCAACTCTGCTCACAAGAGACACTTCTACTGGCCTGCTTCAAGGTGCACAATAGGCTCTTCCAATTAAGTCTTCAAAGACTCTTTAACATATCACAGTCCCACAACAAATATAGGTGTCCAAAACTATGTCTCCATAATTCTGCAGCAAATGTTATAACAGGTCCGTATATTGTGTCTCCACAGGTCTACTACACATGCCAGTACTTGTTCTTTAAATAGCTCTTGGTGTCTTTCAACAAGTCTGCCTTATCCCTCTTACAAAAGCTGTCACAGGTTCGAGTTCTGTTGCTGTCCACAGAACTATACTTCTGATCCGAGCTCTCCTTCAAATACAGCCTACAAGTCTGAGGTTTATATATATGATGAGCCCTCCTCAAACTGTGATCTTCCTTCCTGCAATCCGAGTTCTGTATTGTCCAAATTAAATGACAGCCAATCACATATATCTCTGTAATTACAGGTCCGGAATAGGTGGCTGCCAGTGTAATGTTTCAGGGCTTTATTTCAGGTCTGAAATATATATATAAACTCCACAGATGGCTTGCCAAAATAGTTTGTTGTCTGACTTTGAAAAGGAATAACCCAAACAAACAACTCTTAAATCCTCCTCTCCTCGTTGTTCTGTATCTTATCTCTGAAATGATCACCGAAATTTTGATGCTAAAATGAGGCTTTTTAACGTCAATTTATATCAGTTTCGACCCTTAATGAAGAGACACGTCTCATGGAGAGGGGCCGACATGAATGACTGTGTATAGGTCGACTAGCTGCTAGGATTAATTTCCTTAACTTAAAAAATCAATAACTTTCAAACCGCTTGGCATTTCGGGCTGAGTAATAGCTCGTTGGAAAGGAAAAACTATGCTCTTCAAGATGGTGTAGGACTCATTGTGATATGCTGCCTCCAAGGTGCCAAAATTTATTTTTCTTTATAACTGTCCTTCAATTTTTATGTGCAGAAAGTGATTGGGACAGCAAGAGGTAATTAGGGCTTCGTCATTGTTATGACTCCAACTATGTCTTTAAATTATTTCCACGTCATCATGAGGTCCTCCATGTCCTCTTATGTCACCAAGTGATTCATCATAGTGTCATCATGTATTCATGTCATAGTGCAGTGATATGACATAGGCAACTTCATCATTAGGACAGTTCCAAGATAGTAAGATAGTCTTCCAACCATCAAATGAGATCTTCCATGTCATCATCTAATCTTCTAACCACGTAATCATCATCACGTGTAGTTCTCCATATGTCATCAAAGATTAAGGTCTAGATCATCAATTGCATGCGGCATTAGATCAAGTATTTCTTAGGGATTCCTTCATTAGTGGTTTGACTTCTTCGTGACTTGACATCTTCATTGTTGGTATCAACCAAGAGTCATGTCATCACCATCTGGAACCAGACATCTCAAGAATATTGACATCTCAATCAATTCCATATTGACATCAATGACAACCTTGATTAACACAATCATGGCGAACTCCTCCTCCTTGATCCTTGCAATTGCAGCCTGCGGACCATGTTTCTCGTCCTTGTCCTTCTTCTTGAGAGAACACTGATTAACATAGTGACCCATCTCACCGCACTGGAAACACTTGATCTTTGAGACGTCCTTTTCCACCTTCGCTGCTCCTGTTGCCCCTTGGATGCAAGGGTTGCATTCTTTTCCTCCTCCTTGGGCTTCGACCCACTGTTGTTGTTGCTTCCATCAAGTTTGCACTTGATCATATCTTGCCTCATCTCTTCCTGCTGAAGAGCGGCCCACATTTGTTCCCAATTAGGCAACCTTTCTCTATCCAGGATGCTCTAGACAAAGACTTGCCATTCATCAAATATTGAGTTCAGGGCCAATCTAACCATCTCTATGGCCTGAGGTGTTGATCCGATAGCTGCCAACTAATCTCTGGTTTCCTAAAGCTTTGCAAGGAATGGATCAATGTGTTCTCCCTTCTGCATCCTCATAAATCGCATCTTCTCCTGCAAATACATCTTCTGCTACTCGAAAGATCCTACATACAACGTCGCTAAGGCATCCCACATCTCCTTGGCAGTCCCTTTGCCAGCGATGTGACATACTACATGATCCCTCACTCCGTCGAGGATCAAACGCTTAGCCTTTGCCATATTCTTCTTGTAGGCGTTCAATGGATCTGCATCTACGGGGGCAGCTACCACATTCTAGATAAAGGCCTTGAGATCATGCTCCTTTAATAGACAAGTGATCCTTGCCTACCAAATCACATAGTTGGAGGCTCCCTCCAACCAATCTTGATCTCTCAGCCCATTTGCTACCATCTCTGTCCTCTGAATAATGTCGAACTACTTCCTCTCTCTCCTCTGCGCAGCTGTTAGGCTTGCCTACGCAGTCCATGCTGGAGTATGTAGATCTGCCCCTCGCTATTGTTGCTCTAAAACTGAGAAATAGAATTCCTTGGCTTGGAATTCACTAAGGCAGAAAATTCCCTCAAAAAGTGTCTTCTTCCTTCTTCTGGCACTTTTCTGCCCACAAAAATGCTGCAGAAAATTGCGTCCCACAAAAAAATGCTCTACGTTGAAGCTTTTGCTACGCTGCTCCCTCTATCGCTGACAAGTCACAAACTAGAAATCTTACCTCTCTGTCGACTCACTCAAAGAGATTTTCCTCAAGAATCTTGCCCTTCTGGCTTGGACTACGCAATCTCTTGGGGATTCGATCTGCTGCCTATGCAGCTATTCGATCTCCCTCTTCCTCTTCAACGTTGAGTTCTTCCAATCTGCTCTCTTGCTTCACCTGCACTACTCTGATACCATGTGAAAATTACTAACTCCCAGAATCCTATTGCAACAAAATGATATTACTTCTCCTAATACAAGTTATTTATTATGTTCTACAAGTAAATACTGAAGCAAATACACTGCAACCTTCACTAAATAAACTGCGGAAATTAAATGTGGAAACAAGATATGAGCAAGAAGACTAAACAAACATGACACCATTATTTTTGGACTAATTCCTCGGAAAAACCCAATGCGGGAAAATCGGTGCAACAATTGAGCGTTTGTATCATTAAGAAGAAGTTTCTGAATACAATTGGATGCCCAAATCTGGCTATCCACAGAGAATCTGACTAACAGAGAATTAGTGAGTGTTACCTCACACTAACACTGGAGATCCGACACTGACCCAACACTAAACTGGACAGCCCCACGCTGCCTCTACGGTCACTCTAGCTGGGGACTACATCACCTCCTTCTGTTGTTCGTTATGTTAGTTGGATGTTGGTCTTTTTCCCCTCCGGTCTTACACCCCGGCACTTCGGCACTGTATCTGACTGATCCTCAGCAAAATTGTGGATCTCTTCAGAGACTCAACACTACTTCTGCATGGCTCTATGTTGCCCAGCGTGTCCCCTACACTGCATCTTTTGCGTCCTCTGCTCTGCCTTCTCTGCGATGTATTCTCGGCTCAAGAAAAGATCTTCCAACCGGAACTATCACTGCCCCTCACTGCAATCGAATCAACTCAATGATCTCTCCGACTACTCACTTGAGAAGTCGATCTCTAGACTCACTCGATGTGTTTTCCAAATGCCCATCGAAGTCCTTATAATCTTCTTATTGGATAACCAACGGCCCAGATTAAAACATAATCAGCGGCTTAGATCATTTTGACTCAATCTTCGTCTATTTCTAGAGGTTTCACACCCAGTTCTATTAAGATACTTTAATTATTTTAATTCCCTAAGTTTAGACTTGTCTCCCATTAAAGAAAAATAATTATTTTAATAAAACCCCATCTGGGTGGAATTTTTCAAAACACTTTCTGAGTATTTTGGAATACATGTGTCTAAGCCTCCCTTCAAAATTTGAGACTTAGAGCACAATTGATGCTACCAGAAATCAACAAGGTTAGGGAACAAAACCACGGTCAAAGGCCTTCCTTCTTCCAAGTCACCCAATAATCCATGCCCAAAAAGCCCAATGAAAAACAAGCATAAGCAATCGATTGCACAATGAAAAACATATATTTTGGGTCGAATTTCCCAACTTCTAACATATGTTCTCGACAAATGGGCGAGGAAGCATATAACTAATGCAAGGAGCGGAGATAAAGTGGCACATCACATCAGTTGTGGATGGCACTCAGGGGTTGTTGGTTGTTTGCTGAAGGAGATGATTAGGAAAGAAGCTCTCCTAGGGGTCCCACTTTTGGTGGGTAACATTTGGCTCCAATTGGGGCATGAGCTCATAGTAGAGCGCATGATCCATGTACTCAAACGGGTAGGTCATGAGAATTCCAACAATCTCTTGGGACGTAGACCTGTGTCCTACAGACCACAAAGCAACTATTGGAAGCATATGCACTGAGTGTACTTTATCGCCCATGTTTTTCATCAAAATAATAAATCATACAGGAAAATAAATCTTTATTAAAATGCAAGTATAATCTAAATGCAATCTAATCTAACATGAGAACATGATATGATGATAGTAGTAGCTATGGAAACATAATATGCAATGCACCTACACTACCATGCAATGTGAGCATTTAATGCATGAACTAAGTATAGTCATATAGCCAATATAACCTGCATATGATTAGATCAATATAAAAACACTTTTCCTTATGGACCATCATGAAGCAGGGTACCCAAATATCACATTTTCTATTTGATGAATGATAAGGGTGGGAGGCAAAAACATATGAGGACCATGCATTAGGGACCACGGACGAAGAAGGAAAAGAAGAATCCAACTTGCACTACCTTTCTTGCAACGAAAGAATGGAGAATTCAACGATCAAGCTCGAAAACTTTCGATGAAGAACAAGCTCGGGCATATCATTCTCATCATTGTCCATGGAAACATCCTGGGAGTGATATGATGAGGAAGATGAGGGAAGGACAAGGTCATCATCATCAGTGTCATATATTGGATCATTGTCCAAATGATGACCAATATCCCATTTTCCCTCTTCTATATGTAGAAATTCAGAAGTGTCAACATCATGCGTGTTGAGAATTCAATAAGGCAATGATTATGTTTAATTCTCTTTTACTTGATAACGACTTGTATTTCCTTTTTACTTATTAGCTTTGCTCCTTATTATTATATGTGTGAAGCATCAAACAGCTACCAAAACAATAAGAACAATGACACAGTATATAGGTTGCAAGCTAGGGCCAAAACCTCTCCTCTTGAGAGGAAAACCCTTAAATCCCTTCTCTTCCTTATAGATTCTTCAATTGACGAATTCCATGACTTTACGACTGACACCAATACCCTCTGAGACCAAGACCAACCTCTTGAGATGATGTGCCAACTTCGATCTAACCAAACCCAGTCAAATCTCTTCCAATAACACTTCCTCGGCCTCCTACTACAGATCCGAAATATCTGCCTTACTGCAACTGTTGTTGCCACACGTGGGAACTTTGATCTTCTTCTAGAGCCCTCCTTTGACCTTCGCTTGCCTTTCCCTGACTATTGGAGCTTGAGAGAGACCCTTGGTGACCTTCGCTTGACCTCTTTGCCTCCTTTTCCCCAAGATCGAACTTGCAGATGGATGCCCTAGGTCATTGCAGAAACCCTAGTCCTCTTTAGCACGTGAGAGAGAGAATTAGCCCAAAAACAAATCTCCTTTGTACTTCCTCTTCTTCGTTGCCTTCTCCTTCCTCTTCTTAGATATAGTGAGTGATGAGTGTGAGTCCCAAATGGAGGACGAGTTCTTCTCATAGGTTTCTTCAAAGGTCGGTGTGGCTCTTCATTTAGGCCGACTTGGTTTTGGAGGGTATTCCGACACTTTCAAAGACAAAAATAATTTTATTTACAAGTTACAATGTGCCCAGTGGGGTCTTCAACTTACGACAATGACTCTTTTGACTTCTTGACCTAGGACAAACCCTAGAGGCACTCAATGGGTGCTTGACCTATAAAATAAAAGAACTTGAGCATGAAACCCATGCTCCAAAATAATAATAATCATTTTTCTTTTCATTTTACTATTTACAAGAATCAAAAATACATTTCATACTTAAGAAGACTGAACCTAGTTACACATTTTTCAACACTCCCTCTTAACTAGGGAAATATTCATAAGAGGTAGATGGACATTCTCAATCTGAAGAGATCTCATAAGAAGAGTTGGAATGGTAACCCCTAGCCACAAATCTTGCCTTATATTTATCGATACTTCCATCAGCCGCATGTTTGATCTTATAGATCCATTTGGAAGTTGCTACAGATTTGTCTTCAGGCCTTGGTACGATCTCCCAAACTCCATTCTTCATTATAGATTGATACTCTTCATTCATGGCATCCTTCCATTCTTGATGACTGACAGCTTCTTCAAAAGTGGATGGTTTTGCTTCTATTAGTTTTGTCATGTATGCAACATACCCAGTTTATATCTTCGGTTTCTTACTTTCCCTAAATGAGTCTTCGCTACTCCATCACCTTCTGCATCACGTAGTGTAGATTTCAACCAATTTGGTCTCTTTCTTGATTCCGAGAGGACCACAAGTTGAATCGGTTCACTGGGGCCCTCATCTTCATGATGAGTTTCTTCTTCTTCCCTATTAAATTTCTCTTCAAATACTAGAATTTCTTCGTCATAAGAGCCCATGGGAAGTTCCTTCGATTTCTTAAAAGCAATACTCTCATCAAATATGACATCTCGACTTACTTCTATATGGTGTCCTTCCTTTATGTAGATTCTATAGGCCTTAAAGGAATTGTTGTAACCAACAAATGTTCCTCTCATGCCTGCTGGATCCAGCTTCTTTCTTTTGTCCTTTGGTATATGAATATATACGGGACACCCAAAGATACGGAGATGATCCACAGTTGGTCTCTTCCCAGTGAATACTTCTTCGGGAGTCTTGTTGTCTAGTGACCTGTGGGGACTTCAATTTTGAATGTATACAACTACCTTCGTAGCTTCTCCCCACATAAACTTTGGTAGATCTTGATCATGTAACATCGCTTTTACACTTTCTTCAATGGCTCAGTTCTTTTGTTCTGCAACTCCATTTTGCTCGGGATTATATGGGACTATCAACTCTCTCTTAATTCCACCTTACAAAATGTTATAATCTCCTTGGATGTATATTCTCCTCCATTATCGAATCTCAATATCTTGATTCTTCTTTCTGTAAGCTTCTCTACTTCAGCTTTGAATTCTTGAAACTTTGTAAATACTTCGTGTGAAAATTTCTGAATGCAGAAATCCTACAGTAGTATCATTGTTTACTTCTCCTACTTGTGATTAAATTATACAAGTTATTTCCAAAAAATATTCAGAAAATACTGAAGTAAACACTACTAACATCCTACACATATGCAGATCGTTTACTGAATAATATGCTCATTCAAACAAAGTGACACACAGATTTTTCAGACAATAGTCCCCGGAAAAACCCAATGAGGGAAAACCGATGCAGCAGATATGAGGGTTTATTATTATTATGTAGAATCTGAGTACAGCAAATCTGGGCACCCAACTGGTTAACCCAACAAAGAAAATAATAGATCTGTAGCAATACCTTTTGTTCTGAGACCAAAAGCTAACTGATCCACACCCTCAAACGGGATTTACAAGACTCAACTACTTTATGGCCCTAGAAACCCAGCGTTGCCCCTTAAGCCCCAATGCAAGCCCTGCTAAGCTCTGCGTGCCTCTGCGCTGCTCAGAAGGGGACTGTGTAACCCCAAACTGGGTGACGCAGTCCTTACGTTGCCTCTGGAGGCCTCTGTGTAACTCTGGAAACCCTCTAAAGCTGCAACGTTGCCCCTCATGGGTATGCGTAGCACGGGCATAGCAGTTGAAGCCTCTTCATTGCGCAGCTGCTGCTGCTGCCCTTGCTCCTCTACGCTAACCTTGATTGCTGCACCTCTGCCTCTTGTGGACTCTTGGTTCCAGGATCAGATCATCCCCTCAGCCAACTCTATTCCTCGTTGCAAAAAAACTCTTCCAGAAATTCTTAGCAAACCCTACCCTAGAATTCCAGATCAGTTCCTCAGCTCTACCTCTGTGTGTGTGTCTCCAACTGACCCTCAAGCCTTTCTCTTATACTTTTTCGTTGAACACATCAACAGCCGTGATTAAATCTCTTATCAATGGCTAAGATTAAAAGATTGCTTGATCCACGTTACTTAGAACATTTCAGCACATGTGTTTAATTAATTCACTTTAATTTTTCTAATTTCCTAAGTTTAGACTTAAGGTCCTCATTAAAAAAATTAATTATTTGAATAACTTCAGCACCAGATGAAATTTCTCCAAACACTTTCTGGGTTTTGGATTTGATGTGTTTCTTAGCCCCTCCACAAAGTTTCAAAGCTAGAGCACACCCAATGCTACCCCAAATACAAAAAATCTCAACACTCCCTCTTAGCACGGAGTGTGCTCTAGCAATACATCCACTTCATGTATCGCAAGATCTTGGCATTGGTCTCTGCACTACTGATGCTTGGCCTGCTGCCCTCCATCCACTGCGTTGTTGCTCTCTGTACTGCTACCCGTATCACTGCCACTGATACTGCCACATTTGTACTATAGCTCCCTCTCAACTTGCTCCATCATGCTACCCATAGTACTGCCACTGCTAACTGTTGCACTGCAACTTAGTTGCCGAGAAGCAAGCAACTGAAAGACTCCTGCCCAATCATTGACAGGCAAGTCAAGTTGCATCTCATCACTAAAACTCCCGTGGATGTTGCTTTATGATGTCCTTCTGAAGCCACTGCATTGCATGAGAACTGCCTCTCTGCACTACTGAGGTCCCGTTAGCCTCTACACTGCTGCCTTTGCACTGCGTTGCTCCCTCTATAGCATCTCAGCATTGCCCTTCGCTCCAATATGATCTTCTGCATCCATATCCTACATGTCTCGCTACCGTCTTAAGGCTCTCGTAGCTCGTATGTGATCCAAGAGTAGGGCTGACTCAAGGATCCCGCCTCCTTGATATGTAGCTGCTTCTACAGATCCATGTCTCCCCACTTACATGGCTCATGAGAACTCATGGCTATGTCATCTTCACTCCCATCGTCCTTTGCTGTTGCAGCCTTGGAATCAAAAGCTCCTTTGTCCTTCTTAGGACAAGTGTTGGCGAAGTGTCCAAGTTCGCCACAGTTAAAGCACCGAACCTTGGACAGTTCCCTCTTCTTCTTCCCTTGTTGCCTTCGTTCCTTCGATGCAAGGGTTGCATCATCTTCTCTTCTTTCTTTACTCTGACTGTACCACTGTTGTTGTTCTACCTCTTGGTGATCCTCCTGATCTCTTCTTAGCAGAGGATTGCCCACATGTCTGCCCAAGATGGTAACACTGCCCTGCCCAATATGCTTTGGACAAACGTTTCTCATTCCTCAGTGACTGCATTCAGGGCAATCCTTACCAAGAGCCCTTCGTCCGGAGGTGCACCCATGGCAATCAGTTGATCCTGGATAGTTTGTAAACGAAAACGAAAGGGATCTACCTCCTCATCCTTCTGCATTTGGAACAGCCTCATCTGATTCTCTAGAAGCATCTTTTGTTGAACGAAGCTTCCTTGATACATGGCCTCTAAAGCGGTCCACGTCTCGTTTGTTGTCTTCTTTCCGGCAACGTGTGGCACAACATGATCCTTTACTCCATCCATAATCAAAGGCTTAGCCCGCACTTGATTTTCATTAAATTTCTTCAAAGGATCAGGATCTGCAGGCTCAGTTAGGACATTCTCTGCATGGTTCTTGATGTCATACTCATCCAGGACTGATAGGATCCTAGCCCTCCAAATGACGAAATTGGACACACCGTCCAACTTGCCCTGATCCCTCAGCCCATGAGAGGCCATTTAGCTCAAATCTGATGGAAACAGTACTCTTCTCCCTCTTTCTGCAGTAACACAGAAACGTTGGATCTAGGTTTCTCGGTGACTAGAAACCCTCTAGAAATTGCTCCTTCTGAAAACTGATTTTCCTCCTGGAAATCTTCAACGAAAACAATCGGACAGCTCTCTCCGATCCTCCTGATTGAATCTCAGATCTGTTTGGCTCAGATCTACTGATTAACTGTCTTCCTCTCGCTCTTTGTTGGCTTAGATAGGCACAATTCTGCACCGACAGAATCTCCACCACACCAACACTACTGAAGAACTAAAACATTGCTTCCGGATCTCGACAAACTGACAAGAAGACTGGATTGCGTCCCTCTAGCTAGCCTCTGCGTAAGCAAACTGACCCAGTGCAGTCTCTACGCTGCTCAGAAGTGGACTGTTTAACCCCAAACCGGGTGACGCAGTCCTTACGCTAGCCTGGTTAGCCTCTGCATAAGCCTGAAGGCCTTCTGAAGCTGCAGCGCTGCCCTGCCCCTCTCTAGATCTGCATCCTCCTGTTACTGCAGCCCTTTCCGGATTTCAGCTGCTTCTGTTGCTACCCTGCAGAAAAATATTCTTCAACTGATTTGTTGGAGATTCAGCTTGATCTGCTATCGCTCTGATACCATGTGAAAATTTCTGAAAGCAAAAATCCTACTGTAGATCATGGTTTACTTCTCCTACTTGTGATTAAATTATACAAGTTATTTCCCGAAAATATTTAGAAAATACCGAAGTAAACACTACAACCAACCTACACATATGCAGATCATTTACTGAATAATACGCTCATTCAAACAAAGTGACACAGATTTTTCGAAAAATAGTCCTTGGAAAAACCCAATGCAGGAAAACCAATGCAGCAGATATGAGGGTTTATTATTATTATGTAGAATTTGAGTACAGCGAATCTGCGCACCCAACTAGTTAGCCCGACAAAGAAAATAATAGATTTGTAGCAATGCCTGCTATTCTGAGACCAAAAGCTAACTGATCCACACCCTCAAACGGGATTTACAAGACTCAGCTATTTTCTGGCCCTAGAAACCCTAGCGCTGCCCTTGAAGCCCCAACGTCAACCCTGCTAGGCTCCGCGTGCCTCTGCGCTGCTCGTGAGGGGACTATGTAACCCCAGACTGGGTGACGCAATCCTTACGCTACCTCTGGCGACCTCTGCGTAACTCTGGAAGCCCTTTGAAGCTGCAGCGCTGCCCCTCTTGAACCTGCGTAGCACGTGCATAGCAGCTGAAGCCTCTGCGCTACGCAGCTGCTGTTGCCCTTGCTCCTCGGCACTGACCTTGATTGTTGCTCCTCTGCCTCTTGCTGACTCTTGGCTCCGGGATCAGATCATCCCCTCAACCAATACTACCCCTCACTGCAGAAAACTCTTTTGGAAATTCTTAGCATACCCTGCCCTAAAATTCCAGATCAATTCCTCAGCTCTGCCTCTGTGTATGTGTCTCCAACTGACCCTCAAGCCTTTCTCTTATACTTTTTTGTTGAACACATCAACGGTCGTGATTAAATCTCTTATCAATGGTTGAGATTTAAAGACTGCTTGATTCACGTCATTTAGAACATTTCAGCACATGTGTTTAATTAATTCACTTTAATTTTTCTAATTTCCTAAGTTTAGACTTAGGGTCCTCATTAAAAAATTTAATTATTTGAATAACTTCAACACCAAATGAAATTTCTCCAAACGTTTTCTGGGTTTTGGAGTTGTTGTGTTTATTAGCCCCTACACAAAGTTTCAAGGCTAGAGCACACCCGATGTTGAAATTTGGTTACCGAAGGACAGGTGGTTCCCTAAGGCTTTGATCTTTGGCCTAGGGAAAAGTGTCCAAAAGAATTTAATTTTTCTCCTAAAGTGACTTTATAAAGTTATAAAGTCAAATCTAATTTAAAAGTGACTTTAAGTGATAAAGTTACTAAAGTCTAATTTAAAGTGACTTTAATAAAGTCAATGTAAAATTAGAAAGGAAAAGTGACTTTGGAAATAAATGACTAAGTGGGTCTTTATTAAAGTGGGGTGAATTAAAAAATAGAAAGTGAGATTTAAATGAGCATTTAATCTCAGCCCTAGATCTAAAGCTATCTCAGCCATTAGATTTAGGGATTCCCCAAAAGTCACTTAGGGTTTCATTAAAGGAGGAAAATGAGGGAAAAGGTCATTCATTCTTTCATGAGCAAATTGAGATAGGAGGAAGAGAGCTGGAGACATTTTTCTGGTTTGAGCTTGAGAAGGTGAAAGAGAGGCAGATTCAGCAGTCCGTATAGCAGCAAGGGGCTGCACGTTTTTCGAGGCAGCAAGAGGCTGCATGAATTTCGAGGCAGCAAGGCCGTACAGTAGAACATATTTCGAGGCAACATTCCGTACAGCAGCTTGAGGCACGTTTTTCGAGAGGGACAGCACAGAAATCAAGGCTAAGGTACAATAGCTAAAGGCACAGATTCCAAGGTCGTTGTGCACGGTTTTCGAGGCAGCTAGCATGGATTTCGAGGAGGCAGCGTGCTGTATTTTTTTCGTACAGTCCGTACAGCTAAGTACTGGGCACGATTTCCAACACTGTCATTTGCTATAATAAATTTCTGTTTTGAGTTTTTCGCTGTTTTGGCACGTTTTCCAAGGCGAAGGTAAGCACAGAAAACAAGATAAGTCCGTACTTTGTTTGCTGGAATTTTTCCTGTACATTTCACTTCTCTATAAAAGCATTTTCAAGAAATAAAAAGAAGCTTTCGAACTGGTTTTCCCCAAGAGTTGTAGGGAGTTTTTCCAGGGTCACATTGACCAAAAATCAGCGTGTCTAAAATCTGTGTGGCTGATTTATTTTTCTGAGTTTTTATTTCTGCATTTCGGCATTGTGAAATTTCCAGAATTAGTGTTTTCAGAAAATATTTATTTTTTCCAGCTTGTTGAATGTATGGCTATGGGAATGGGCATTTAACCATATGAGAGAAATAAGGAGAAACTGAAAACCGAGGTTGGTATTAAAATTTCTACATGGTATCGGAGCTATTTTACTAAAAAAGGCAGTTTGGGACAGCTAGAAGAAAAATTACAGCACGCTGATTTTTCACACAGAAATAATTACCTTTACTACAGCGGTGTTATTTTCAGCTTATTTAGGACAACAAGCATGTCTTTGGGCTTGAGGGTGGAGAATATATTGGATGGGCATAGTAACTACAGTGTTTGGAAGGAGAGAATGCAGAGCATCTTTGAGGAGACAGAATTTTGGGATATCATGGTGCATACCGCACAGAACCTTGTTAATGTGCCTACTGATGTTGTTCAGTTGGTAGCCTTTAATAAAAAGAATAACAAGGGTAAGAGACTGGTTCTAGATGGAATCAAAGGCCACTGCATTCCTCATGTGAGAGGAAAGAGATATGCTCATGAGATGTGGACCACATTGACCAATCTCTACCAGAGTACCAATAAGAACAGGAAAATGGTCCTAAGGGAGAAGCTGAAGACCATTAAGATGGGCAAGACTGATAGTGCATCTGGATATCTCACAAAGATTACTAATGTGAGATATGCATTGGCAGCAGTTGGAGAGGTCATTCCACCCACTGAGTTGGTGTGGATTGCAGTGAATGGCCTACCTAGTTCATGGCTGAACTTTGCTAATGGGGTTTGTGCACGTGAGACCCTTCCCTCTTGGGAGAGGTTATGGGATGATTGCATATAGACAGAAATCAGAAAGAGCCAGCTTGGGGCAGCCAAACCAGTTGAGCAGGATAAGGATGTAGCACTGTTGGCAAGAGGCAAGAAAGGCAAGGGAAAGAAGCAAGCTTCCACAAGTAATGGTGGGGGCAAAGGCAAAGGTAAAGGTAAACAGGGAAACACGTAGAAGGACTATTACAAGGTGAAGTGATGGAATTGTTAGAAAATGGGACACTATGCAATTGTGTGTCCGGAGAAGAAGAAAAAGGGGAAGAACCAGAGCATGGCAGCATCAGTAGAGATAGAGGACTTTACGAATAGCTTTGACCGGGAGTTTGGGTTCATTGCTTGTGAGTCCACTAGTGCCGGATCACCTGCCACGGAGGTTGAGAGGGAGTGTGCATTTCCCTCCACTAGCGGAGCATCTTCAGGTATCTGGTATGTTGACAGTGGGGCTTCATGTCATATGACAGGAGTCCGTGAGTACTTCTCAGAGCTTTCAAAGAGTGGCACTGATATAGAGGTAGTACTCGGAGATGACAGCGTTGTTAGAGCAGTCGATGTAGGGACATTGAAATTTGATAAGGAACTCAAACCTCCCTTTAAAGTGTCAGATGTTCTATATGTGCCAGGGATGAGGAAAAACCTCATATCCGTCTCAGCATTGGAAGACATAGGATATGAGATATTGTTCAGGAGAGGACAGGTGTTGATATATCCCAAGGGCACTCCAGTTGATTCAGCTAGAGTGATAGGTGTACGCCATGCAAAGGTGTACAAGTTTGCATTTCAACCCCTTTTGGCATTGAGTAGTAGTACCGGCAGCAGAGCTAGCAGTTCAAAGCTGTGTGAGATTTGGCACCGCAGGATGGGGCACATGTATCATGGAGCCTTGAGGACATTGCGAGAGATCACTACAGGTGTGCCAGATTTCAGTACTAATCACTTTGATACATGCAGAGGATGTGCTATGGGCAAGTTTGCCAAATCCCCTTTTCCCAGTAATGATAGCAAATCGACTGGGATACTTGATTTGATTCATTCCGACGTGAGCGGTCGGATGTCTCATGTTTCCTTGAGTGGATATGAGTATTATGTTTTATTCATTGATGATCACTCCAGGAAGACCTGGATTTATTTCTTCAAGTGAGGTCTTCAAGCGGTTTCAGGAGTTCAGAGCTCTTGTGGAGACTCAGACAGGTCGGAAGATCAAGTCCCTGAGGTCAGACAATGGAGGTGAGTACCCCCTTGGAGAGTTTGTTGACTATTGTGCGGAGGCAGGCATTAGGAGGGAGTTCACAGTTCCTTACAACCCCCAGCAAAACGGGGTTGCGGAGAGGAAGAACAGATCCATCGGAGGGGCTGCCAAAGCCATGCTACATGATCAGGGGTTACCATTGTTTTTGTAGGCAAAGGCCTGCAACACTGTTGTATATTTGCAGAACGGGAGTCCACATCGTGCTTTGGGGCATGTGACTCCGGAGGAGGCTTTTTCTGGGAAGAAGCTTGATATTGATCATCTTCGTATCTTTGGGTGTATTGCATACTCCTACGTACCCAAGGAGAAGAGGACCAAGCTAGAGCCCACCGCAGAGAAGGGTATCTTTGTGGGCTATAGTGAGACCTCAAAGGCCTTTCGGATTTATATTCCCGCGCAGAGGAGAGTTTTTGTCAGGCGGGATGTGAAATTCGAGGAGGACAGAGCTTTCAGGAGGTCACGGGAGTTAGAGTATCTGGATCAGCCCGACCCTCAGGAGCAGTTGAGTCAGTCGCAAGGATCCAGTGGGCAGGGATCAGGAGGATCCGAAGGCACATCGATTACAGTGTTAGGTCCATCAGTGACCAATGGCACACAGAGTCAGAGGGGTGGTGCTTCGGGCAGCATGCAGAGCAGTCCGCAGAGCTGTTCACTAGGGAGTCCACTAATGGACAGTTCACACAGTACTTCAGCATGTACAGGTTCAAGTTCAAGCAAGAGGATAGCAGACAAACAATCAGGAGCTCAGGCTCCTGGTGATGAGGAGGAGTAGTTTCATTCTCCGGTGGGAGAAGTGTGCTCAAGGAAGAGGAAGCCCAAGTGGCTTCAGGATACCTTGAGAGAGGCCACATCTGTTGCTGGGCCTAAGAGGCCGGTCAGAGAGAGAAGACCACCTGATAGGTTCTGTAGCTATATGGAAATGGTTGCCAACATCGTTGACTCTGAGCCTTCTAACTATGAGGAGGCAGCTAGCCAGCAGGTCTGGGGAGAGGCCATGCAGGAGGAGTATTCTTCTATCATGAAAAATGATGTTTGGGAGGTGGTGCCGAGGCCTGAGGGAAAATCCGTGGTTACTTCCAGATGGCTTTACAAGGTAAAGCATGCTGCGGATGGCATCATTAAGAAATTCAAGGCAAGTTTTGTGGCTAGAGGGTTCTCCCAGGTAGAGGGAGTTGATTATGAGGAGGCATTCGCTCCCGTGGCTCGATATACTTCCATTCATTCCATTATATCGATAGTAACAGAGATGAGTTGGAAGATCCACCAGATAGATGTGAAGACCGCATTTCTAATGGCTTCATATAGGATGAGGTGTACATTGAGCGACCACGAGGGCTTTGAGGTGCATGGGAAGGAGTCCCATGTGTGCAGACTAAAGAAGGCCCTTTATGGCCTGAAGCAAGCTCCTAGAGCTTGGTACTCCAAGATAGATACATACTTGCAGGAGATGGGTTTCACAAAGAGTGACATAGATTCGAACCTTTACTTTATTGTGATAGGCGAGGAGTCTCTCATTCTGGTGTTGTATGTGGATGACTTGGTCATTACGGGTGCAGAGAGACTCATAGAGCACTGCAAGAGAGATCTTGCGTCGGAGTTCGAGATGAAGGACATTGACTTGATGCATTACTTTTTGGGTTTGGAGGTGTGGCAGGAGGGGCACATCTTCCTGGGGCAGGGGAAGTATATTGTGGACATCCTGGTAGATTCCACATGGAGGATTGTAGACCCATGTCGACACCGATGATCACCAACTGGAAGAAGCTTCACGCTTCAGATTCCGAGTTGGTGGATCCCACATTGTATAGACAACTGATTGGTTCCTTGATGTATTTGGTCAACACTAGACTAGATATATGTTTTGCAGTCAACACGATGAGCCGGTTCATGTGTGAGCCCAGGAGAGTGCACTGGGTTGCTGCAAAACACATTTTGCGGTACTTGCAGGGGACGGTGGATTATGGTCTGGATTAAGGCAGGGGGATGGAGTGAGATTGGCAGGTTACACTGATTCTGATTGGGCATGTTGTGCTTCTGATAGGAAGAGCACTTCAGGGTGTTGTTTTGGGTTGGGTTTGGCAGTGGTGTCATGGTTCAGCCGAAAGCAGCAGTCAGTAGCATTGAGTTCAGTGGAAGCAGAGTACATGGCAGCCAGTCTAGCTAGTTGTGAGGCCATCTGGCTTCGCAAGATGTTGTTTGGCTTATTTGGTCAGCTGTTGAGACCTTTAGTGATATACTGTGATAATCAGAGTTGCATTAAACTCACGGAAAATCCAGTATTTCATGACAGGTCAAAGCATATCAACATCAGATATCATTTCATCAGAGACTATGTTCAAAAGGGAGTTGTGAAGCTTGAGTATATTCCCACTGATGAGCAGGTTGCAGATATTCTTACCAAAGCCTTACCACGAGGTAAGCATGTCTATTTCAGAGACAAGATGGGCGTGGTGAGGAACACCTTCCTCGGTAAGAGGGAGTGTTGAAATTTGGTTACCGAAGGACAGGTGGTTCTCTAAGGCTTTGATCTTTGGCCTAGGGAAAAGTGTCCAAAAGAATTTAATTTTTCTCCTAAAGTGACTTTATGAAGTTATAAAGTCAAATCTAATTTAAAAGTGACTTTAAGTGATAAAGTTACTAAGTCTAATTTTAAAGTGACTTTAATGAAGTCAATGTGAAATTAGAAAGGGAAAAGTGACTTTGGAAATAAATGACTAAGTGCGTCTTTATTAAAGTGGGGTGAATTAAAAAATAGAAAGTGAGATTTAAATGAGCATTTAATCTCAGCCCTAGATCTGAAGCTATCTCAACCATTAGATTTAGGGATTCCCCAAAAGTCACTTAGGGTTAGGTTAAAGAAGGAAAAGAGGGAAAAGGTCATTCATTCTTTCATGAGCAAATTGAGAGAGGAGGAGGAAGAGAGTTGAAGACATTTTTCTGGTTTGAGCTTGAGAAGGTGAAGGAGAAGCAAATTCAGTAGTATGTACAACAGCAAGGGGATGCGCGTTTTTCGAGGCAGCAAGAGGTTGCACGAATTTCGAGGCAGCAAGGCTGTACAATAGCACAGATTTCGAGGCAGTAGTCCGTACAGCAGCTTGAGGCATGTTTTTCGAGGAGAGGGACAGCACACAAATCGAGGCAAAGGTATAGCAGCTAAAGGCACGGATTCCAAGGTGGTTGTGCACGATTTTTGAGGCAACTAGCACAAATTTCGAGGAGGCATCTTGTTGTATTTTTTTTGTACAATCTGTGTGGTCGTACAACTAAGTACTGGGCACGATTTCCAAGACTGTCATTTGCTATAATAAATTTATGTTTTGAGTTTTTTGTTGTTTTGGCATGTTTTCCAAGGCAGAGATAAACACGGAAAACAAGATAAGTCTGTACTTTGTTCGCTGGAATTTTTCTTATACATTTCACTTCTCTGTAAAAGCATTTTCGAAAAATAAGAAGCTTTCGAACTGGTTTTCCCCAAGAGTTGTAGGGGGTTTTTCCAGGGTCACATTGACCAAAAATCAGCGTGTCTAAAATCTGTGTGTCACTGATTTATTTTTTTGAGTTTTTATTTCTGCATTTCAGCATTGTGAAATTTCTAGAATTAGTGTTTTCAGAAAATATTTATTTTTTCCAGCTTGTTGAATGTATGGCTATGGGAATGGGCATTTAACTATATGGAAGAAATAAAGAGAAACTGAAAACCGGGGTTGGTATTAAAATTTCTACAGATGCTACCCCAAATACACAAAATCTCAACACTTCGTCCTTGGTTTTCATTAAGTAAACCCAGGTTTTTCTTGAATGGTCATCTATGAATGTGACATAATATAGATGGCCTCCAAGTGATTTAGGAGTCTTAGGGCCACATACATCGAAGAGAATGAGATCCAAGATTTCTTTTTAGCTTAGGTATTCCATTTACTATGGTGTTTAGAGATGGGAGGATCTTGAAATGAAGATGATCAAATCTTCTATGCCATAGTTCACAGGGGCTAATTTCAATGTGAACCAAGGCTTGAGCTAGAGGAGATATCAGCCTATAGAGTCTTCCTTCTCAAATACCAATGACTAGCATTTTCTATACTTGAGTCTTTACTCCATACAACAACCTTTCCATCAATGAAGGCTACTCTATCACCCTTATCTTCTAGACTTGAAATGGAAAGTAGGTTCTTATGCAAACCTGGAACAAATAAAATGTTGTTGAGGTGAATGTTACTTCCATTCTCCAACTCTATAGAAGTTGACCTAATGCCTCTCACAAGATAGCTCTTGTTATCTCCAAGTTCCACTGAATAAGAAGATTTTCCCTTTGATAAGGTCTTCAATTGTTTGTGATTACCTGTCATGTGCCTGGATGCACCATTGTCGATTAACCATATGCTCTCATCTTGGAATGTGCCAATGAGTGTCGAGAAGAGACCTTCATCCTTTTCCTTGATTACTTCCTCCTTTGCAGAGAATAAGAGACTCCATACTTCCTTGATGCCTTTCTTGAAATAGCTTGTTACCCTTGAACACTTCTTGATGAACTTCTCCAATGTAGAGGAGATATTCATGATGCCCTTTGTCGATCTTAGCTTCGATACCATGTTGAGAATTCAACAGGGCAATGATTATGTTTAATTCTCTTTTACTTGATAACTGCTTGTGTTTCCTTTTTACGTAGTAGCTTTGTTCCTTATTATTATATGTGTGAAGCATCAAACAACTACCAAAACAATAAGAACAATGACACAGAATACAGGCTACAAATCAGGGCGAAAACCTCTCCTCTTGAGAGGAAATCCCTTAAATCTCTTCTCTTGCTTATAGATTCTTCAATTGACAATTTTCATGACGTTACAACTAAGATCAATACCCTCCAAGACCAAGAACAACCTCTTGTGATAATGTGCCAACTTCGATCTAGCCAAACCCAGTCAAATCTCTTCCAGTAGCACTTCCTCAGCCTCCTGCTACAAGATTCTCGGCCTCCTATTGCAGATCCGAAATTTCTGCCTTATTGCAACTGTTGTTGCTACACGTGGGAACTTTGATCTTCTTCTAGAGCCCTCCTCTGACCTTCGCTTGCCTTTCCCTAACTCCTGGAGCTTGAGAGAGACCCTTGGTGACCTTCGCTTGACCTTTTTGCCTCATTTTCTCCAAGATCGAACTTGTAGATGGATGCCAATGTAATATTCCCTTTTTTTGGTGTCACCTATGACAGGGCTAGGATGGACTTCCAGAGTTAGAAGCAGACCCGTCACAGGTACAGGTTGGTGTCATCAGCGGGCCCAGGGGCTTTTTGGAAGAGTTTTAAGGAGTTTCTATGTGGTCAGGTGGCATTCGCTTGATATATTCCATCATCTGAGTAGTTTGGCTTTCGTTCCGGTGCATTCTGACAACTTTCGGAAATTTGAGTTATTTCGGGGCTTAACTCAGCGAATTACGCTCAAGGTGGAATTCTAAGAGGAATACATGATGGAACACCTTAGTGTAATAGCTCATTGGAACCAGGACGAGGATACCTACATGGTGGGATGGTTGGACACGGGTTTCAATGACTAGAGGAGGCATGGTAGTTGATTTACTCTTTTCTACATTAAAAAGGAATATTTTAATATGAGGGAAAAGTACTCCATGAATAAAATAATAATAAAATAATGCTCTAGAAGGCTCTAAGAGATCTATAAAAGAAAGGGAGGAGGCCATTGAGAGATATCGTTGGATCATATCATTTTCTTGTTTATGAGAGGTTTGAGAACGTGGTTCTCTACTTCAGCCGTAGCCCCAGGACAGAAACCCTCGGGTAAGTTGTGAGTGTTGGACGGAAACCCAACTCTCTTTGAGGAGACTTCATTCAGAAGTTTTGCAGAGCTTCAGGGATTGGTGTGAGGATCATTCAGATCTTCAACTTGTGCTTCATTATCTTCAGTAGGTTCAATGATAGTTGTTGCCGGAGGGAGAGTGCAGCAGTTCAATTTTGGAGGCCAGCGCAGTGCAACAGTTCATCTTGGTGGCCAGTTTTCCATCTCAGCTATTTTGCGTCAAATTTATATGTAACACCAGTTATTACTTATAATAAAATGTTGAGATTCTTCCTGTTCTAAGTGTTAATGGATTGCAGTGTTTTATGCGTCTTAATTTTACATGGCAATCTTCTATTGAGTAGATAGTGATTTTACGGATATTGTGGAGTTCAATTATTTTTCTGCATTTTTAGTTAAAATATCCCTTTCGAGATATTACAATGGTATCAGAGCCTTGGTCTTGGCTCAACGTGCGGGGTTTCAGTTTTGATTGAGGTTGTTCGAGGGTTTATTCTAAATGTGCCAAATTTTAAGGCGGGGCCACATTTTTGATCAGTGTTTATTATTTGAATTTTGGACATTAGATCAAAATCGGTTTATTTAAAGGGTCCCATTATTTATTTATTTTTCAAAAACAACGTGAAGGTATAAAGTATTGTTGTGGGCCATGAATTTTTTTTATGAGGACATGGATTAATCTATCGTCTAAGATTTGTAAGAGCGGAGAGATCCTTGAAGAAACCAACAACCATTTGGTGCAAAAGAAATTTTATAAACCTGGGAAACTATTAGCGTGGCCTAATTTCTTCAAGGGATAGTGGCATCTTATTTTTTTTTTAGCATGGGTCGTGCATATTAATTCTTAAGGGCTGTAAGGTGGAGAAATATTATCACCAAAGTATTTAGCCAAGGGTTTTAATTATTAAGAGGGTCAAAGTCGCCAATGCCGAGTCACACAGCAGCTAAAGCCGAATCCATTTTCGAGACCGAGATCAATTTCTTCAGCAAACAGAGAATCACTTTTATTTGATGGGTTTACAGGTTGAATTCGTATTAGAGGGAGGTCAAGTCTATGGTTCAAATGTTGGACGTGAAGCAAATTCCCCAAGGCCGAGTTGGTATTTTTTTAGGGACTGTTCTCATTGCAGTTGCTGACAGAAGGGAATAGTGGTTTGTTTCACCCATTCAAAGGGTAGCTCGAATACCCAATCAATTTTTATTTTTATTTTTTGGGGCACATATCACCATGGCCGAGTCTCCTTTCTTCCTGAGCCACATATTATTTGAAGACCACATAGTATGGACTCTAGGATGTGAAATATCGTCATAGGCGGGACAAGTTTTGCGTTGGGGCATGAAACTAACCTTCAAGAGGCCGCACTCTGTTTCTCAGCATAAACACAAATTTTGGGAGTCACATTAAGGTGGTCAAAGCATGCAAGTGTGTGGCTTTCAGAGACTGTGTTGGACGATGTGCAATAGTGGTATGGCATAGCGTGCAGCATGGCTCTTTCCCTCTCTATATCTGAGCAGTATATGCCCTCTACCACGACTTGAAGCAGTATCTTCTCTGTCTTCTAGCAGCCAACGTATGCCAGTATTGAAGGTTGTGGTCATTTGCCCATTGCTATCCAATTTTCTAAAGTAGCAGAGAACATAATTTGAGGGTTGAATCAGATTGTGCTTAGAATATCCATCAGTCTATTGCTCAGGATTTTTATCCACAGCTTGTGCACAAGGCCAAGTTGCCTCAAACCTCAGCTCGAATTTTCTCTGGGACAAGGCAGATTGCAGGTGATTTGTATTTGTGTTGAGTATTACTTACATCATCATCTCAAGTCTTTGGTAGCAGGTCGAGTTCAGAGGAATCTCAAGTGCTGTAGCAGTCCTTCTTGGTAAAGCCAAGTGCAAGGTACCACAAAAGTCTGAGATTTCCAGGCATTATATCTAATTGCCTGTTGAAATTTGGTACCGGAGGACAGGTGGTTCCCTAAGGCTTTGATCTTTGGCCTAGGGAAAAGTGTCCAAAAGAATTTAATTTTTCTCCTAAAGTGACTTTATAATTTTTATAAAGTCAAATCTAATTTTAAAGTGACTTTAAGTGATAAAGTTTCTAAAGTGACTTTATAAAGTTATAAAGTCAAATCTAATTTAAAAGTGACTTTAAGTGATAAAGTTGCTAAAGTCTAATTTTAAAGTGACTTTAATAAAGTCAATGTAAAATTAAAAAGGAAAAAGTGACTTTGGAAATAAATGACTAAGTGGGTCTTTATTAAAGTGGGGTGAATTAAAAAATAGAAAGTGAGATTTAAATGAGCATTTAATCTCAGCCCTAGATCTCAATCTATCTCAGCCATTGGATTTAGGGATTCCCCAAAAGTCACTTGGGGTTAGGTTAAAGGAGGAAAAGGAGGAAAAGGTCATTCATTCTTTCATGAGCAGATTGAGAGAGGAGGAGAGGGAGCTGAAGAGTAATTTCTGAGCAGAGGGAGAGCAGCAAAGGCAGCACAGCAAGTCCGTATAGCAAGAGAGCACACTTCCCAAGGCTGAAAAATCCGTACAACAGAGTTTCATTGGCACATTAACCAAGGCAGAAAGTCCGTACAGCATTTGCACGGTTTTCGAGAGAGGGGCAGCACTGTTTTCGAGAGCTGGAACAACAGCAAGGAGCACGGTTTTCAAGGCAGATTTTTCTGGGCACGAAAATCGAGAAAGGGGGCTGCTGTCCCATCCGTACGGAATCCGTACAGTCCGTACGGTCATTCCTGGCATGTTTTTCGAGGCAGCTAAGACAGCATTTAATGCTGTAATTTCTCTGAAATATTTCTGTTTGCTGTTTGGCACGTTTTTCGAGGTGGAGGGTGGCACGAAAGTCAAGATAAGTGATTTTTGTGTTTGCTGTAATTTTCTGTGTATTACTGCTCACTGTAAAAGCATTTTTCAGAAATAAAAGAGAAGCTTCCAGACTGGTTTTCCCCAAGAGTTGTAGGGGGTTTTTCCAGGGTCACCTTGACCAAAAATTACTGGGTTATGATGTGTTGAATGGCTGTTTGTTACTGCTGATATTTATTTCTGCATTTTCCAGCATTCTGTAATTTTTCCAGAATTTGTGTTTTCAGCAAAAGTTATTTTTCAGTTTGTTAAATGTATGGATATGGGAAAGGGCATTTAACTATTTTGGAGTAATAAGGTGAAAAACTGAAAACCGGGATGGGAAAATATAAATTTTTTACATGGTATCAGAGCTTGAGTGTTGAAGAATAGTTTGGCACAGCAAGGAGGTTACTGCTGATATTTATTTCTGCATTTTCCAGCATTCTGTAATTTTTCCAGAATTTGTGTTTTCAGCAAAATTTATTTTCCAGTTTGTTAAATGTATGGATATGGGAAAGGGCATTTAACTATTTTGGAGTAATAAGGAGAAAAAATGAAAACCGGGGTGAGAAACTATAAATTTTTACATGGTATCGGAGCTTGAGTGCTGAAGGGCAGTTTGGGACAGCAAGGAGGAAAATTACAGCCTGCTGATTTTTCACTCAGAAAATTCCAGCAAGCTGATTTTTCACAAACAGCAGATTTTTACCTTTACTACAGCAGTGTTATTTTTCAGTTTTAGGACAGCAGGAGGTCATTGGGACTGAGGGTGGAGGATAGGTTGGATGGGCATTCCAACTACAGCATTTGGAAGGAGAGAATGCAGAGTATCTTTGAGGAGGCAGAAGTCTGGGACATTATGGTACATACCACACAGAACCCTGTAAATGTGCCTACTGATGCTACTCAGTTGGCAGCATATAATAAAAAGAACAACAAGGGTAAGAGACTGATTCTAGACGGAATCAAAGATCATTGCATTCCTCATGTGAGAGGAAAAAGAAATGCTCATGAGATGTGGACAGCATTGTCCAATCTCTACCAGAGTACCAATGAGAACCAGAAAATGGTCCTGAAGGAGAAGCTGAAGACCATTAAGATGGGTAATGATAGTGCAGCTGGATATCTCACAAAGATTACTAATGTGAGAGATGAGTTGGCGGCGATTGGAGAGGCCATTCCACCCACTGAGTTGGTGCGGATTGCAGTGAATGGCCTCCCTCGTTCATGGATGAACTTTGCTGATGGGGTTTGTGCACGTGAGACCCTTCCCACATGGGAGAGGTTTTGGGATGATTGCATTCAGACAGAGATCAGGAAAGGTCAGCTTGGGGCAGCCAAGCCGGTTGAGCAGGATGAGGATGTAGCACTGTTGGCAGGACGCAAGAAAGGCAAAGGGAAGAAGCAGGCTTCCACAAGCAATGGTGGGGGCAAAGGCAAAGGTAAAGGTAAACAGGATAACACCACAGAAGGACTATTCCAAAGTGAAGTGTTGGAATTGTCAGAAGATGGGACACTATGCAGTTGTGTGTCAGGAGAAGAAGAAGAAGAAGGGGAAGAACCAGAGCATGGCAGCTTCAGCAGAGGTTGAGGACTTTGCAGATCGCTTTGACCGGGAGTTTGGGTTCATTGCGTGTGAGTCTTCTAGTGCAGGATTATCTGCCATAGAGGTTCAGAGGGAGCATGCATTTCCCTCGATTAGCGAAGCATCTTCGGGTATCTGGTATGTGGACAGTGGGGCTTCACGTCACATGACAGGAGTCTGTGAGTACTTCTCAGAGCTTTCAGAGAGTGGCACTGATATAGAGGTAGTACTCGGTGATGACAGAGTTGTTAGAGCAGTCGGTGTGGGGACACTGACATTTCAGAGGGAGTCCAAACCTCCCTTGAAGGTGTCGGATGTTCTTTATGTGCCAGGGATGAGGAAGAACCTCATATCCGTCTCAGCTTTGGAGGATAGAGGATATGAGGTACTGTTCAGGGGAGGACAGGTGCTGATGTATCCCAGGGGAACTCCAGCTGATTCAGCTAGAGTGATAGGTGTACGCCATGCAAAGGTGTACAAGTTTGCATTTCAGCCCCTTTTGGCATTGAGCAGTAGCACCGACAGCAGAGCTAGCAGTTCTGAGCTGTGTGAGATTTGGCACCATAGGATGGGGCACATGTATCATGGAGCCTTGAGGACTTTGCGGGAGATCACTACAGGTGTGCCAGATTTCAGTACTGATCACTTTGATACTTGCAGAGGATGTGCGATGGGCAAGTTTGCCCAATCCCCTTTTCCCAGCAGTGTTGGGATCGCAGGATTCATTTAGATGTGAGCGGTCGGATGTCTCATGTTTCCTTGAGTGGATATGATCTTGTATTTATTCATTGATGATCACTCCCGGGGAGGACTGGATTTATTTCTTGAAGACCAAGAGTGAGGTCTTCAAGCGGTTTGAGTTCGAGGCTTGTGGAGACACGGGCAATTCGAAAGATCAAGTCCACGAGGTCGGACAATGGAGGAGAGTACACCCATGGAGAGTTTGTTGACTATTGTGCGGAGGAGCGGAGCATTGGGAGGAGTTCAACAATTCCTTACAACTGACAGAAACGGGAGGATGCGGAGGAGAAAACAGAGAACCATCGGAGAAATTTACGAAAGCCATGTTATGATCGGGGGTTGCCATTGTTTTTGTAGGTGGGCACATAACCTGTTGTTTATTTGAACGGGGAGTCGCATCGTGCCTTGGGGCACATGACTCGGAGAAGGCTTTTGAAGAAGCTGAGTATTGGACATCTTCGTATCTTTGGGTGCATGACATACTCCTACATACCCAAGGAGAAGAGGACCAAACTAGAGCCCACCGCAGAGAAGGGTATCTTTGTGGGCTACAGTGAGACCTCCAAGGCCTTTCGGATTTACATTCCTGCACAGAGGAAAGTTGTTGTCAGGCGGGATGTGAAGTTCGAGGAGGATAGGGCCTTTAGGAGGTCACGGGAGTTAGAGTATCTGGATCAGCCAGACCCTCAGCAGCAGTTGAGTCAGTCATAGGGATCCAGTGGGCAGCGATCAGTAGGATCCGGAGGTACATCTATGGCGATGTCGGGTCTGTCAGGGCGGTGGCTCGCAGTCGGAGGGTGGTACTACGGGCGACATGCGGAAGCGATTCAGCAGGAGTCACGATGGACGGTTCACACGGTACCTCAGCATCTACAGGTTCAGGTGCAGGCAGGAGGACAGCAAACAGACAGTCAGGAGTTCAGGCTCCTGATGTTGAGGAGGAGGAGTTTTATTCTCCAGCAGGAGAAGTGTGCTCGGGGAAGAGGAAGCCCAAGTGGCTTCAGGACACCTTGAGAGATGCCACATCTGTTGCTGAGCCTAAGAGGCCGGTCAGAGAGAGCAGACCACCTGAGAGGTTTTGTAGCTATATGGCAATAGCTACCAGCATCCTTGACTCTGAGCCTTCTAGCTATGAGGAGGCAGCTAGCCAGCAGGTCTGGAGAGAGGCCATGCAGGAGGAGTATTCTTCTATCGTGAAGAATGATGTTTGGGAGGTGGTGCCGAGGCCTGAGGGCAAATCCGTGGTTACTTCCAGATGGCTTTACAAGGTAAAGCATGCTGCAGATGGCAGCATTGAGAAATTCAAAGCGAGGTTTGTGGCTAGAGGGTTCTCCCAGGTAGAGGGAGTTGATTATGAGGAGACCTTCACTCCCGTGGCTCGATATACTTTGATCCGCTCCATTATATCGATAGCAGCAGAGATGGGTTGGAAGATCCACCAGATGGATGTGAAGACCGCATTTCTCAATGGCTTCATACAGGAGGAGGTGTACATTGAGCAGCCACAGGGCTTTGAGGTGTATGGGAAGGAGTCCCATGTGTGCAGACTGAAGAAGGCCCTTTATGGCCTGAAGCAAGCTCCCAGAGCTTGGTACTCCAGGATAGATACTTACTTGCAGAAGATGAGTTTCACAAAGAGTGAGGCAGATCCGAACCTTTACTATATTGTGATAGGTGAGGAGCCTCTCATTCTGGTGCTGTATGTGGATGACTTAGTCATTACAGGTGCAGAGAGACTCATAGAGCACTGCAAGAGAGATCTTGCGGCGGAGTTTGAGATGAAGGACATCGGCTTGATGCATTACTTTTTGGGTTTGGAGGTGGGGCAGGAGGAGGGGCATTTCTTCCTGGGACAGGGGAAGTATATTGTGGACATCCTTGGCAGATTCCACATGGAGGATTGTAGACCCATGTCGACACCGATGATCACCAACTGGAAGAAGCTTCATGCTTCGGATTCCGAGTTGGTGGATCCCACATTGTACAGACAGCTGATTGGTTCCTTGATGTATTTGGTCAACACTAGGCCAGATATTTGTTTTGCAGTCAACACGATGAGTCAGTTTATGTGTGAGCCTCGGAAGGTTCACTGGGTGGCTGCAAAACACATTTTGCGGTACTTGCAGGGGACAGTGGATTATGGTCTGGACTACAGGCAGGGGGATGGAGTGAGATTGGCAGGTTACACTGATTCTGATTGGGCAGGTTGTGCTTCTGATAGGAAGAGCACTTCAGGGTGCTGTTTTGGGTTGGGTTCGGCAGTTGTGTCATGGTTCGTGAGACAATGATCGATAACGTGTGAGTTGACGGAGACGAAGTATATAGCGACAGTCTAGCTAGTTGTGATGCCATCTGGCTTCGCAAGATTTTGTTTGGCTTATTTGGTCAGCCGTTGAGACCTTCAGTGATATACTGTGATAATAAGAGTTGCATTAAACTCACGGAGAATCCAGTATTTCATGACATGTCAAAGCATATTGGCATCAGATATCACTTCATCAGAGACTATGTTCAAAAGGGAGATGTGAAGCTTGAGTATATTCCCACTGATGAGCAGGTTGCAGATATTCTTACCAAAGCCTTACCATGGGGCAAACATGTCTACTTCAGAGACAAGATGGGTGTGGTGAGGAACACCTTCCTCGGTAAGAGGGAGTGTTGAAATTTGGTACCGGAGGACAGGTGGTTCCCTAAGGCTTTGATCTTTGGCCTAGGGAAAAGTGTCCAAAAGAATTTAATTTTTTCTCCTAAAGTGACTTTATAATTTTTATAAAGTCAAATCTAATTTTAAAGTGACTTTAAGTGATAAAGTTACTAAAGTGACTTTATAAAGTTATAAAGTCAAATCTAATTTAAAAGTGACTTTAAGTGATAAAGTTGCTAAAGTCTAATTTTAAAGTGACTTTAATAAAGTCAATGTAAAATTAAAAAGGAAAAAGTGACTTTGGAAATAAATGACTAAGTGGGTCTTTATTAAAGTGGGGTGAATTAAAAAATAGAAAGTGAGATTTAAATGAGCATTTAATCTCAGCCCTAGATCTCAATCTATCTCAGCCATTGGATTTAAGGATTCCCCAAAAGTCACTTAGGGTTAGGTTAAAGAAGGAAAAGTAGGAAAAGATCATTCATTCTTTCATGAGCAGATTGAGAGAGGACGAGAGGGAGCTGAAGAGTAATTTCTGAGCAGAGGGAGAGCAGCAAAGGCAGCACAGCAAGTCCGTACAGCAAGAGGGCACACTTCCCAAGGCTGAAAAATCCGTACAGCAGAGTTTCATTGGCACATTAACCAAGGCAAAAATTCCGTACAGCATTTGCAGTTTCGAAGAGAGCGACAACATTTTCGAGAGAGTGAACGAATGAGAGAGCGGTTGGGGGGCGAGATTTTTAAGACACGATAAATCGAGAAAGAGGCCGTTGTCCATCCTACGATCGTTCCTAGGAGCTTGGCACGCTTTTCGAGCGCTAAAAGACGGCATTTAATCGCATAATTTCTACGAAAAATTTTTTGTTTCTTTGTTGACACGTTTTCAAGGTGGAGGGTGGCACGAAAGTCGAGATGAAGTGATTTTGTGTTTCTTTGTAATTTTACGTATTATTCTTGCTCTTTGTAATAGCATTTTCGAAATAAAGAAGAAGCTTCAGAACTGGTTTCCCAAGAGTTGTAGGGGTTTTTCCGGGGTCACCTTGACCCAAAAATTACTTGTGTTATGATGTGTTGAATGCGTTTGTTTTATTCTGCGATATTTATTTACGCATTTTCGACGATGCCTTAATTTTTCCAGAATTTGTGTTTTCAGCAAAAGTTATTTTCCAGTTTGTTTTTACATTGCCCTCTTATTAGTGGAGCAAGTTCTAGGTATGCATCAAAATTTTTCTTGTAATTATCCAAAGCAGAGAATTTAAAGGGTTGAATTGCAGCAGTATAAAGGAAGGTCGGGTGCACTGTAGTTGATTACATTTCCAGAATTAAAATATCATTGGGCTGTGTTATCCATGCTTATCATCTGAGCCGTGTTGGTGGAGAGTTTTGGCGAATATTTAGCCAGGGAGCCATAACAAATTTCGGGCATGAGATTGAATATATTTCCTAAAGGGATGTGCTTCTACTATCTCCTGAAAGGTTGCTTGCTATAGGTGGAAAAACCTAATCTGGTGATTGGAAGTCACTTATTCCTCCATGTGCAGATCACTACAGGAGCAGAAAAAAATAAATGAGTTGGTTGTGCTTTCACATCACCATATAAAAGGAGTTATGTAGCATGTATTGGCCCTAGCAGTGTGTCAAATCAAAGCAACAAGAGGGGTCGAAGTCATCTTTCTCTGTTGTTATGTATTCCAAGGTGCAGTCTGGAGTTGGAGCTTCCCTGTAGCTCAAATGACCAGGTTCATCTTACCCATTCAAATTTCTTTATACTGCACAGTGAATGTAAAACAATCATTTTTTCTGCTACTGTGATAAGAATCAGCCTTGTGTAGTTCTGAGTAAATGGATATATTAATTGGATGCTTGATACTATTCCTTATGAACATTTCTGAAGATGAGACTGTAAATAAACTCCTACAGCGGTGTGTAGAGACAATAGGTTGTCAGTAAGAATTTTATATCCCATACCCAACAATTGTTGAAATTATTGAAATTTGAAGGAAAGGAGATTTACAGTGAAACTTTTTACTAAAGCACATTGCTGAGAAATTCAACAAACTCGGAAAAACAATGACCTCATTACCACAAACATTCCTGTTATCATTGGTTGAACCATGGAGGGATTCCTAAACAGCTTGAGAAGAATAAAAGTTGGTTCCTTGAACCACCATGCATCATATGACCAAAAAACAAAATTGAACAACAGACCCTTTTCAAGGGGAATTTATGCCATCCTTCAAAAAGAACAGCCAAAAGAGTTGCAGGAAGAATTGGGGATTGGTCACAAAATTCTTGCACTTGGAACAGATTTGAAACACATGAAGATGACATGGAGAGTTCCGTCTAAACTAGATGAGCTTAATGTACTTCTGTCCAAAATAAGCCAAGAAGAAGGGCAGAAACTGATTTGGGCTCTAAAACCAGCCATGCTTGCTCTTATACAACCCAAATTCTTGGAGGAACTGTGTGAGGGGGTCAGACTTCCAGTTGCATTATGCCTCAGCAACATCATGAAGTTGACCGCACCTATAGCTCCATACAATGATGAAATTATGAGGAGGGTTATGAGATTGATAGTAGAGACTTTTCAGGACTTGGACAACAATGCAAGCTCTACCTTCAGGAAGAAGCTTGAGACTTTATGGAGTATGGCCACAATCGAGACTTATGTCATCATGTTTGACCTTGAGTGTGATGACTTGATTCTGCAGATGTTCCAATGCTTCTTCAGCATTAGGAGACATCATCCTGACACCGTCATAGCACACATGCAGTCCATCTTGTCGTCATGTATGAAAGACCATGAGACCATTGGCCGAGAGTTGCAGACTCGGTTGTTGAGCATTTGGAGGAGAGAGCAGTTGGTCTCACCTGCTGCTTATGAGCTAACCCAAGGGCTAGTTGAGCAAAATATTGGGTTATTCAGCAGACAGTTGACCAAGGAGGAGCTTCTCTAGTTTGGTGGATCTAGTAGCAAAAATTAGCTGAGGAGGAAGGGACTTTGCTTCATCTGCAAAGAACCTTGGGGGCCTGATCACTCATGCTTGAGTGATACAGATGATGTGGCGAAGGTAGAACAGGAGGGCATTCCTTCTGTATGCCAGGGTGAGGACTCTTCTTCAGATGAGTCCATGGGATCAGTTGAGGACGCTTCTAGGGAGCGAGAGCAGTCATGCAGAGATGATGACAGTAGACCAGAGCTGTGTTCCAGTGTGCAAGGTGAGCAGTCAGGGGACTCTACGGGAGATACTCTGGGTGATGAGTCACTTGTGACGATTCAGCCAAAGCAGCATATGATGGAGCTTGAGTCAGCAGAGGAGGATACGATGCACATCAAGCATGATATTCCTTTGGGGGAGAGCTAGATGGGTGCTCACATTGAGTCTATGATGGATATGTGGTTAACCTTGGGGTCAGCCATTGAGGTGGAGCAATCAGATGCACAGACATCAAGTACGGTGACAGCAGTTGCAGATCCATATCCTCTGGAGGTGTTGGAGGTTGATGGGATGGCTCTACAGGGGGCTAGTAGACAGCAGGAGCATGACATTCCTGATCAGGAGTGGGAGGAGCTGTTGGAGATGGTGGAGCATCCATCTGTGGGCCGACACATTGATGAGTTGCAGATAGGTGCACATGAAGTCAGCGGAGCTGCGGTGCCCTCAGGGAGTAGCACTCTCCAGGAGTACATAGATGGAGCTTGCAGCATATCTGGCCCACTTTGGCCCATTATAGAGAGAAGGGCTTTCTTCTACAGGCAGCTTTCGTTGGCAGACAGGACAGAGCAGCGTGAGTTGATTATGATCTAGCGACAGTTCTCTGGGCATATTCCGTATGCAGTTGAGACTACATTGGATTCTTCTTCCAAGATAGATTGGGGGGAGATCATGAGCTAGTACCCTCTTGATAGTACGATTTTCTTCGTAGGGAGCACAGCAGAGAAGGGGCCCTTAGACATAGCAGATGTTAAAGATTACAGCTGGCAGTGGGGCACAGTTCGTCGTTTCTTTAGCAATCCATCCCGATTTTAGGAGAGCAGGATCAGCGTGGGATTAAGTCAGGACTTGAATTGGAGAGAGGTGATGAGTTGGTACGCAGTTGGTGGGGCAGCTTATACAGTTAGAGGTACAGCACAGCAGGAGCCAAGGAGTATTGATGCTTGTTGGCGGACTTCACTCACTGGCTGCGCAGTACGGGGCCTAGCTGGGACTGGGCAAGGACTGCCAGCAGTCCTGGAGGATTGTTTGTTGACTGGTACAGTGAGAGATCAGTTTGAGATCCCGACATTGAGGGGTCTATTCCGAGTGGCTTAACACAGGTGCATAGCAGTACCCATGAGTTTGTATGGGATCTGGGCATTGGGTCTCAATTGCAGCGGGCCAACAGGGTGGCCCACATATTTGGATTGCTTGAGGGCAAGCAATCTTGGGGCGAAAGGTCTGTAATATTCCCTTTTTTTGGTGTCACCTATGACAGGGTTAGGATGGACTTCTAGAGTTAGAAGCAGACCAGTCACAGGTACAGGTTGATGTCATCAGCGGACCCAGGGGCTTTTTGGAGGAGTCTTGAGGAGTTTCCATGCAGTCGGGTGGCATTCGCTTGATATATTCCATCATCCGAGCAGTTTGGCTTTCGTTCCAGTGCATTCTGACAACTATCAGAAATTTGAGTTATTTTTTAGCTTAACTCCACTGATTACGCTCAAGGTGGCATTCTGAGAGGAATACATGATGGAACACCTTAGTGTAATAGCTCATTGGAACCGAGACGAGGATACCTACATGGTGGGATGGTTGGACACGGGTTTCAATGACCGAAGGAGGCATGGTAGCCAATTTACCCTTTTCTGCATTAAAAAAGAATATTTTAATATGAGGGAAAAGTGCTCCATGAATAAAATAATAATAAAATAATGCTCTAGAAGGCTCCAAGAGATCTATAAAAGAAAGGGAGGAGGCCATTGAGAGATATCGTTGGATCATATCATTTTCTTGTTTATGAGAGGTTTGAGAATGTGGTTCTCTACTTCAGCCGTAGCCCCAGGACGGAAACCCTCGGGTGAGTTGTGAGTATTGGACGGAAACCCAACTCTCTTTGAGGAGACTTCATTCAGAAGTTTCGCAGAACTTCAGGGATTGGCATGAGGATCATTCAGATCTTCAAATTGTGCTTCATTATCTTCAGTGGGTTCAGTGACAGCTATTACCCGAGAGAGAGTGCAGCAGTTCAGTTTTGGAAGCCAGCGCAGTGCAGCAGTTCATCTTGGTGGCCAGTCTTCCATCTCAGCTATTTTGAGTCAGATTTATATGTAACCCCAATTATTACTTATAATAAAATGTTGAGATTCTTCCTGTTCTATGTGTTAATGGATTGCAGTGTTTTATGCGTCTTAATTTTACATGGCAATCTTCTGTTGAGCAGATAGTGATTTTACGGCATATTGTGGATTTCAGTTATTTTTTTGCATTTTTAGTTAAAATATCCCTTTCAAGATATTACACCCTAGGTCTTGCGCAGAAACCCTAGTCATTTTAAGCACGTGAGAGAGATAATTAGCCCAAAAACAAATCTCCCTTGTCCTTCCTCTTCTTGAATCTTCACTAGAATGAGTGATGATTGTGAGTCCCAAATGGAGGACGAGTTCATCTCTATTTATAGGCTTCTTCAAAGGTGGACATGGCTCTTCATTTAGGCCGACTTGCCAGTTGCCCGGCCGACTTGGTCTTGGAGGGTATTCCGACACTTTTAAAGACAAAAATATTTTTCTTTACAAGTTACAATGTGCCCAGTAGGGTCTTCAACTTATCACAATGACTCTTTTGATTTCTTGACCTAGGACAAACCCTAGAGGCACTCAATGGGTGCTTTACCTATAAAATAAAATAACTTGAGCATGAAACCCTTGCTCCAAAATAATAATAATAATTTTTCTTTTCATTTTATAATTTACAAGGATCAAAAATACATTTCATACTTATGAAGACCGAACCTAGTTACACATTTTTCAACAATGCGGAGCCCAAGGAGCCATTTCCTTGAGTTTCGCATAACAACCTAAAGGGGAGTTGTCAGGGTGAATTCAAAATGCCTTGAGAGATGCTTGTTTCACCCTGCAAAGATTGACTTCGAAGTTCAATGAAGAACAAGGGCTTCGTTCTTCCAATGGAATCGCCAAACTTTGATCTATATTGTCGTTAAGGATTTGATCCCTCTCGGCGCTTGGTAGATGTAGAGTTAAGATCAATCTAAGTTGGTTTATTATTAATTATAAATATAATTATTTTATTTTTTTAAATTTTTATCTTAGTTTTGTATAATTTGACCAAGTCAAAATGTTTTATTGATAATTATCATTGTTGATTTTTTTATTTTTTTATTTTTTTTTACCGAGTCAAAATGTTTACATGACATTACAACATCTCTTCTTGTTATATTGTAAGTATTGAGTTTTAATTTAAAAAATGTTATAAAATTAAATTAAAATAAAAAATTTTGATTTTGAAATGAATTATGGTTTTTGGGCATGTGGTATTGATAAACCATAGCATTGGCCCATAGTATTGTAACAAAGCCTATGTATATTATTATTTTCTTTTATCTAAAAAATTGTTCGTATCTTTACTAATAAAAACAAAATTAGGGGATTGTCATTAATTCCAAAGGAATAATTGAAGATAGGTATGCCTTGGGTTTGGGCAAGATGACAAATAACCCAGCAGAGGCCTATGGATTGTATCTGGGTCTTACCTTAGCCCAGCAAAAAGGAATCAAAGAAATGAATATCCTAGGGGATTCCCTCTTCGTCATAAAACACGTGAACTATAACTCTGCAGCCCAAAACAACAAACTGAATCAAATACTCAAGAGAGCCCATGGAATGCTTCCTTTCTTTAGGAAACTAAATTTTTATCACATCCTAAGAGGACAAAACAAGGATGCGGATATGCAAGCCAACAAGGCCTGCCAAAGAAGGAAGGGTGCAACAAGGTCAATGAAATAGACGGATATTTTCCCATTCCTTAATTGCTTTCATGAAAGTCCAAAAGTTGATGAAAATTCTCACGTCCTAGTCCAAAAACCAGACACAAGTCAAAAATCATGGATTTAATGGCATTATTAATCTCTATTGCCCCTCTCCTCACATTGTGGGATTTCACCTTTTCTTGTTGATTTTTGTAGCATCCGGAAGTGTTCCAAGTCTCAAACTTTGTAGGGAGGCTTGGACAGCAACATTCCAAAGAACCAAGAAATAGTTTGTGGAAATTCCACTCAGTTCATGACTTATTAAAATAATTAATTATTTTAATGAAGACCCTAAGTCTAAACTTAGGGAAATAAAATAATTAAAGGGTATTAATAAGTCAGAGTGTGAATCTTCTAGAAAACATGGATCAAGTCAAGTTTTAATCTAAGCCATTGATTAATCTTTTAATATGGGTCGTTGGTTCTCCAACAGGAAGATTATAAAAGAAGGCTTGAGGGTCATTTGGAAAACAAGTCGGGCATACACTCTGTACCCGAAGGAGATCCATTCTGATGTAGAATTCGATCTCAGTGGGAGAGTTGCAAGGCAAGAAGTTGCAGAAGAAGAAGGAGGAGGTCGGTGGTGATCGAGATTAGGGTCAGAGCGCAGCAGTGGGTCACTGGATGCAGCTTGAGGCTGCAGCGCAGAGAACCCACGCAGTCTCCATGTAAACTCACGCAGTCCAACGCTGGGACTGTGCAGTGAATCATGCAAAGAGATGCAAGGGCATGCAGGGGTTGTTCAGGGTGTCAGAGAATTGTCCGAGTAAGCCGGAAATTCAGTCTCAAGTGTTTCATAATTTTATCTGTCGTATATTTTCCCTGTAAAGATATCATTTGCCAAAGAATTAATAAAACCCTCATCTGCTGCACCAGTTTCCCCACATTGGGTTTTGTCCAAAAATAATTGTGTACATGTGACTGATTCTTGTGCTTATGTTCTCTACTGTTTATTTATCTGCATATATATTTGTGAATGTTGCAGTAGTATTTATTTCGATATTTGCCGGAAGATTTCTGAATAATAACTTATTGAAGTAATAAGTAGGAGAAATAAATCTATCACTACAATTGTTTGTAATTTTCACATGGTATCAAAGCCATAGATGAATAACAGAGAGGGGGCATCTATCAGTGAACAGAAATCTACTGTTGCAGCAACAGTGCAGAAGGGTTCACGTAGTTCTTCAGGAGGGGGAAGAAGCACGACAAAACAAATGGATCACGATGTCTCTGTATTGGCATCCAGACTAGAGGAAGATTTTTCTTGTGTATCAAGCACTGCTTCTTCTGATGTCTAGCATATTGACAGCGGAGCCTCTGCTCACATGACGAGAGTACAGGACTGTTTTTCCGACTACCAAGAAGAGTAGATGAATTTCAAAATAACCATGGGTAATAAATAAAAGTGCACTCCCGTTGGGAGAGGTACCATAGTTTTTCAGACCGAGGCAGGACACAGAATCTAGGCCACTAATGTACTGCATGTGCCGGGTTTGGGGATGAATCTACTCTTAGTGTCACAGCTTCAAAACCGAGGATATGGCATCTACTTTATTGGTAATAGAGTCTACGTCAAGCACCCCAATGGAAGAAAAAGGCACAGATCGGACTAAGAAGAAACAAATTGTACAAGCTACAACTTGATTCTCCAATGGCACTAGTTGGCAGCGTAGATGAAACGGACCTGAATGAGCTATGGCACAGAAGAATGGGGCATTTGCATCATGGAGCATTGAGAACTCTCTAGAACACTGTCACAGGTGTTCCTGAACTAAGCACTAAACAAGATGATGTCTGTAAGGGGTGCGTATTGGGAAAATATGCCAAGGCAGCATACCAGAGAAGCAACAATAGGGCCAAGGGTGTGTTGGATCTAATACACTCAAATATCTGTGGGTCAATGTCCACTAGAGCTCTTAGCAATGCCGAATATTTCATCACCTTCATTGATGACCATTCCATGAAAACCTGGATCTACTTCTTGAAGACCGAGGATGAAGTCTTCAGTTGATTCAAAGGGTTTAAGGCTCTGGTGGAAAATCTGACAGGGAAGCGGATCAAGGTGTTGCGATTAGATAATGGTGGTGAATACATAGATAAAGAATTCACCGGATTCTGTGCAAGGAAATGCATCAAAAGAGAATGGACAGCTCCATACAATCCGGAGCAGAATTGTGTGGCAGAAAGGAAGAACCGGACTATTTTTTAAGCAACCAGAGCTATGTTGTATGACCAAGACATGCCCAAATTCCGGTGGGCTGAAGCGTGTAATACAGCTGTCTAAATTCAAAATAGGACTCCTCACGCTGCACTGGGAAGATCACGCCAGAAACTGTCTTCACTAGCAGTAAGCCTGAAGTGCGTCACTTTAAGATCTTTGGCAGTATAGCTTACTGTCATGTGCCTAGTGAGAAGAGGAAGAAGTTGGAGATGACTATTGAAAAGGGGTATCTGGTATGATACAGCAAGAATGCAAAAGACTTATCGCATCTATGTTCCTGAGAGCAGGAAAGTGGTGGTACAAAGGGATGTGAAGTTTATGGAGGAGAAGGCCTTCAAAAGATCACGTGAGTTGCTTTCTGCTACGCAGTCAGAGAAAGAACCTCTGGTCCAGCCCCAACAACCAGCAGCAGAAAATTCAGTTGCCTCTCCAAGGCATAGTGATCCAAAGGATGTGTCTCCTGAGGATTTGCAAGAGGGAGAGTCGGTAAATCCACCCACCACCTGTGGAAGAACGAGCAGGGAACTTCGACAGATTCTGAAGGATGCAGAGATCTTTGTCAGAATCCCCTGAAATGAGAAGAGGCAGCGTAGGCAGCCTAAGAGGTATCAAGCCTTGGTTGCTCAAGTTGGAGAACCTTCCAGTTTTCAAGAAGCAGCTCAAAACCAAGTGTGGGTTGATGCAATGGTGGAAGAGTACAGCTCCATCATGACGAATGATGTCTAGGAAGTAGTACCCAGACCTCAGGGGAGATCAGTTGTAGTATCCAAGGTGGATCTACAAAATCAAGTATGTTGCAAACGGCAACATCAAGAAATTTAAAGCCAGGTTTGTGGCTAAGGGGTATGCTCAGAAGGAATGAATTGACTATGAAGAAACCTTTGCCCCAGTAGCCAGGTACACATCTATCAGGTCTGTGATATCCCTTGTTGCGCAGATGGGAAGGGGAATTCACCAAATGGACGTCAAGACGACATTCTTGAACGGTGTCATAAAAGAACAGGTGTATATAGAACAACCGGAGGGCTTTGAGACACATGATCAGAAAACTCGTGTGCAAATTAAAAAAGCATTATATGGACTGAAGAAAACTCCTAGAGCCTGGTATAGTCAAATTAACAGCTACCTTGATGGGATTCGTCAAGAGTGATGCAGATCCCAATCTCTACTATCTAAGAGTAGGGACTGAGCCTTTGATACTGGTGTTGTATATATATGATATGTTCTTGACAAGATCATCAAGGGTCATCACATATTGCAAGAAGAATTTGGCTGAAGAATTTGACATGAAGGATCTAGGACGAATGCACTATTTTCTGGGGTTGGAAGTTTAGCAACAAAATGGGGAGATCTTCCTTGGTTAAGGAAGATACACTACAAAGATTCTGAAGAGATTTCAGATGGAGGATTGTAGACCCATGACAACTCCAATGATCACCAACTGGAGGAAGATCGACACGTCCGAAGATGATGAGGTTGATCCTACGCTGTATAGGCAGCTCATAGGGTCATTGATGTATATGGTTAATACAAGGCCAGACATTTGTTATGATGTTAATACCCTCAGTCAATCCATGGTGGAACCGAAGAGGGCACATTGGGCAGTAGCCAAGCATGTTCTCAGGTACCTTCAAGGGACAGTCAAGCTTGGATTGAAGTACACCCGTAGCAATGATGTCAAGTTGAGTGGTTTCACTGACGCAGATTGGGCTGGAAGTTCAGTTGATCGGAAGAGTACCAGTGGGTATTGTTTCAGTCTAGGATCAAGAATGACTTCCTGGTGCAGTAGGAAACAGAAGTCCGTAGCACTGAGTTCAGTAGAAGCAGAGTATATGGTAGCCAACACAGCTTCGCACGAAGCCATATGGCTTAGGAAACTACTAGTGAATCTACGAAAGGAGAAAATGGAAGCAACCAACATCTTATGTTATAATCAGAGTTGCATAAAGCTCTCTGAGAATCCTGTCTTTCATGATAGGTCGAAACATATTGACATCAGGTGTCACTTCATCAGGCACTGTGTACAACGTGGAGCTGTTCAGTTGCAGTACACTCCAACAGGTGGCAGACATCCTCACAAAGGCTCTAGGGAAGACAAAGTTTGTCTACTTCAGAGAGAAAATGGGGATGATGAAGAATCCATTCCAGTAGCAGGAATGGATAGACTTAGTATTCAGAGGGAGCTGTGGTACAAAGGCAGCAGTGACAGTGGCAGTGTCAAAGGCAGCAGTACAAGAGGCAACAACGCAATAGATGGGGGGCAGAGTCCTTAGATCAGCAGCGCAACAGATGGGGGGCAGAGTCCTTAGATCAGCAGCGCAGAGGGTGCTTCAAAATCAGAACAGCATGCAACAGGCATATTGTTGGAACACCTTCCTTGCTAAGAGGGAGTGTTGATTTTTGTAGCATCCGAAAGTGTTCCAAGTCTCAAACTTTGCAGGGAGACTTGGACAGTGACATTCCAAAGAACCCAAAAACAGTTTCTAGAAATTCCACTCGGTAAAAAATAATTAATTATTTTAATGAAGACCCTAAGTCTAAACTTAGGGAAATAAAATAATTAAAGGGCATTAATAAGTTAGAGAGTGAATCTTCTAGAAAACATGGATCAAGTCAAGTTTTAATCTAAGCCATTGATTAATCTTTTAATCTGGGCCGTTGGTTCTCCAACAGGAAGATTATAAAAGAAGGCTTGAGGGTCATTTGGAAAACAAGTCGGGCATACACTCAGTACCCGAAGGAGGTCCATTCTGATGTAGAGTTGCAGGGCGAGAAGTTGCAGAAGCAGAAGGACGAGGTCGGTGGTGATCGAGATCAAGGTCGGAGGGCAGCAATGGGTCACTAGAGGCAGCTTGAGGCTGCAGCACAGAGAACCCACGCAGACTCATGCAGTCCAGTGTTGGGACTGTGCAGTGAATCACGCAGAGAGACGCAGGGCATGCAGGGGTTGTTCAGGGTGTTAGAGAATTGTCCGAGTAAGCTGGAAATTTAGTCTCAAGTGTTTCAGAATTTTTTATGTCGTATATTTTCCCTGTAAAGATATAATTTGTTGAAGAATTAATAAAACCCTCATCTACTGCACCGGTTTTCCCACATTGGGTTTTTCCGGGGACAATTGTCCAAAAATAATTGTGTACATGTGATTGATTCTTGTGCTTATGTACAAGGCTAAAGTCGTTTTAGACATCAGGACAATCATGGTCAAGCATTGGGATCCCGGATGTAAGCCCGCAGCCTTTCAATTCTTCATGAGGCTTCGGCTTGGAAATTTCTATAAATGGTGGCATAACGGTCTTAATTTCTGCAATATGAAAGATTCTAACTCTATCCTGAAGGTCGTAGGTGCAAGAACCCTTGGGCAGAGTCGAGGTAGTCAAAGGATAATTCTGGCTGTGGAGGGTAGCCCCTTCACACAGACTGGGGCATGTCATCTTTTGGAGTGTGTGTCAATTATTGGTGAGGGTGTCAATTTCTGTTTGGTTGAGCAGGGAGAGTCAATTGCTGGTGAGTGGGATCAATTATGCTATTGTGTGTTCATCCCGGGTGTTGTTGGGTTCTCTGTTACTCTGGGTCAATTGAGACACTAGGATAGTCCCCAAAGAATCTCTGAGAACCATCCCTTTGAGTTAATTACCATGATGAATCATATCCTCCTAGACGATTCAAACTCTGGCTCTTGGGGCCGTTGACGCCCACGCTCAGGTGGGATGGCAGGCTGTTCAGAAAGGAGGTGGGAGAAGTGCCCGCCTCTAGCAGCTTACACTCCTCCTGAAAGTGGGTCTTGTGATAGGGAGCACTTCGAACTTCGGGAGGATTTGATGGATATTCAGAGGTGTCTTCAGCAGCAGCATGAGGAAGCGTATGAAATGCAAGAGAGGCAAATTGAGAAGAACCAAAAGATTCGACAGTTGGAAGATGAAATCGATGCTCTGCGTAATCAAATCGAGGATCTCCAAATTAAATTGACAAGGCAGAACTCTCAGACTGCTGATGAAACAAATGGGATTGACCTCAACAAACCAACTGCCATGGATGTGTTGGAAATACTGAGAGGGAGTGAATCAGTATTTCTTTTCAATTGTTACTTTAACTAGTTAGATTCTTCACACTTATAATCAAAAGAAATGTATAATGATAATATTATTACGAAACAAGAAGGATTATAATCCTTTTTCAAGTGAATGAGTACAATAAGATGTGAGGGTACCAACTCTTTAATAATCGAGGCACCAACCTGTTGCCAAGCACCAACTTGGACATTGATGAGGCTCTGACCTCTAGGGCTTCAACCCTATCTTTTCCAAGGCTCCAACCTTGCGTTTAAGGGCACCTACCCCAAGGACACCAATCCTTCTTATCTTCTTTTGATATGAAATGAGAGTTGTACTTACTTGAGTGTCCTTGACATAGTCTTCACTGTACAGTCAACTTCAAAGATGCTCCACTGCCCAATCACCTTGTTGTGTGTTGACTTCAATTTCAGAATTATCTTGCTTCACTATTCAGGTGTAAGTATCTTCACTGTAAGTCCTTCACTGTTCAAGGTGTTCACTGTACTTGGTCCGAATTCTGCACTATCAATCTAGCACCATCAATTCTGCACCATTCTGCACCATTCTGCACCATCAATTCTGCACCATAGTTTGCACCAAGAGTTCACCACACAGCACTAATACTTCTGCACTATTCAATGCTTTTCTAAAAGATTTTCTCACTTCACAATGGGCTGAGCTCTGTCATCCAACAAACAATTGCAGAGTCCGAGCTCTGTTGCTAAGAGTAGCTGCCTGTGGTGTCCAAGTTTAGTCCTCCAAACTATCTGTGATATCCAAGCTCTGTGGTGGAGACAATCCTTCTTATACCCGAGCCTCCAAATTGTATATTACAGTGGGTCTGAATGTCCTGAGGCACGGTGATTTAGGAGTGTATTACAGTGAGCAAGGTCCAAAGATAATGTAGGTTACACGAAGATAGCACAGGCACAAAGGTTTTACAATAAGACTGCACCACTGTTTCGAGCCATGGCAGGTCCGAAGGTAAGATAGCATGGGTCTGTGGAGTGATCCGAGCTACAGCAAGGGATTCCAAGCTGCTTTGTATGTGCACCAAGCCACAAAAACAGATCCAAGTAGAAACAGGTCTGAAATATGAAGTGGTCTGAAGCTATTACAGTGGATAAGCTGCCTGGAGGTGTCAAATATCTGATTTAAAACTCAGAAACATTCATCCGTAGACCCTTTCTACTTAATTTATGCTCCCTTTCTTTTAAGTTCACGAGTTGTGAACTGTAATACTCTTCTCTGTGGATAATCACCGAATTGGGTGGATAGAAATGAGGTCTGCGGTCTAATTTACATGCATTAAGACGTGAAAATGAAGGGACGTGGCCGTTGGATGGAGGCTGACATTAGGGATAGGGCATAGGTCGGCTATATGTCAAAAATAGGATATATAATTTTCAACAATCAATTTCTCCTAGACTATTTGGAGTTTCGGGTCAAGTGATAGCTCAGTGGAAAGGAAAAATTATGCTCTAAAAAATGGCATAGGAATCAACTTGAGAGGCTGCCTCTAAAATAGAGAAAAACATTTTTTAATGTGACTGGTCTCAAATAGTGCAGAATTGGAGGAGGACAGTAATGCAGAATTGGAGGAGGACAGAATGTGACTTCATGGAGACATTTACTAGGAGAGCTCTTACAAATTTCCATCAATTGACAATTATTGACCAACAGGATGATTAGTCTGCTTATTATGTTTGTTTTTTGATGTCGAACTTCAAATGTATTTTGCTTTTAAGGCAGTTTTGTAGGGAAAATGGGTCTAGGCTGATACTTGGCATATATCGATGCCCATGATGGCAATTTACATGAATTGTAAACCTCTCGATTTATTACCGCAAACGGGCACAGATTAATACCAATATATTACTCTTTGCTGTTAAAAAAAATTACAATATACAAATTTTGAATTTAAAAAATGTTTACGTCTAACATCTAACGCCTGCACATCTCCCCTATATTGGGTTGTAGAGCGCATCTAACATCTCCCAAGTAGGAAGGTTAGAGTAGAGTCCTACCAGTTCTTGGTTGTCCCTAAGCCTCATGGGCACTTGGATAAGGCAATTATTGCTCCATTGTCGCTTCATATAAAAATGGTGCTGCTGCATGTGGCCTTGGAATTTCATGTTTACACATGACCAACATAATGGAAAAACCAAGAGAAGTGCTTAGCAATAGTTGTATTGCCCATGGACGAGATCAAAAGAAAGACAAAATTATAATGACAAATGATGTCAATGGTGTCGCTATGTAAATCAGGTATCATATTTAAGAACAAGGAGAAGAGATGCTGAATGATGCAGTTATGGCCTCGGTACCATGTAATGCTGTAACAGCACAATGGTATAGGTATATAAACTTTATTATATATCTGTATATATATAGCAAATAATGTGAGGCATGATGGTTGTACAGCTGTCATTGCTAAAAATCCAATTGGAAGCAGCTCAGCTAGTCTGTCCACCAAGTCTCCTTCCAATTGTCAATTACCGGAAAGTTGTATATGAACAGTTCAATGGCATTCTCCAAAGAGTCATAACTGGATGCATGTAATATATAGGTCCCTATTGCAACCTTAGGTTGGCAGCTGGAGTCCGCCTGGTTATCCTCATCATTGATATAATCTTCCCCAGCTTGAGCCCAAAATCTCACCAGCTAAAAAAAAGGGTATGCCAAGGGGTCTACTAGACTATAAGTATTAGGCTTCTGCCCCGGTTTCACGAGAAGGGGCTCTCCTGGGAGGCACTTGTAGGATAAGGGATAGCTGCAGATCCCTGTGGCAAACAGTTTGCTTGATTGCTATTGGGTTTGCGTGGAAGCATCTATGTAATGTTACATTTTCGGGAGGATCCTTTCCCTTTTAGTTTATGGGACTTGACGAGTTTTAAGCAGGAGTTGGGCTTTGCTTATGACAATCAAACACAGTCTGTTTGGTCACAATATGGAGTCCCTTTCCCTTCGTGCAGCACAGGCTCATATGCTTTCCCTTTTGCCCTTTTTAGGACGGGATTTTCCTGGTACCCTCGTGGTCCGTGTGCTGTAATTTTCAGTTCTATCTTGTACTTATTTTTTCTGACATAATATATGTGGCATTTCCAAAAAGCAATGTACTAAGTTAATTTTTGGTGCTTCTCGAGTATTCATCAGACTCATCCAAAAGGTTATGAGCTAGACTAATGATGTGCAATTCGTCAAGGTTCAGTAACAAGCTAGATGACACCAGGATTTTAAAGGTTATGAATTAAAATAATCATTTGCAATCACCCAAGATTCCATATCAGGGTAGAAGATACTACTGGTTGTAATCTTGGACTACTGATTAATATATGTTTATCATCAGTTCTAAAGAAGGACAAAGGATTGGAAGAAGGATATCATCCAGTGCACTTCTATGAAAATAAAAAAAATCTTCACGCAAAATAAATCATATGTGCCTCTCCCATGTTCCTTCCTTTGTTGACAGCAATTGCACGCCACCAGCATGGGCTACACAGGGCACAAACTGAAATGTAGCCTATAAAGACGAAGTCTATGAAAACAGCAAAAATACTCTTCCGTTGCGTGTCTAAAGGCCTTCTATCTTATGCTCGAGCTGAAAATAGGGAGATCAGCGACCGTCATACAATTATGGCATACTGCAGACAACAATTTCATTTGCAAAATCAAATGTCCTTCTTGATTATTCTTGCTACTGCCCACTGGCATTAACATCAAGTGGGATTTTTACAAATAAAGTGGAGAACACTCTGCTGGTTTCCAAGAAAATGAAAAACAGCTGCAGTAAGTTAGCACTGCCGAGGGGATGTAGATGCAAATCCGCATGCAAGATTACCGGATTTTCTGGACATGAACTTCTGGTTTAGCAGCAAAGTGACGAATTGGCTGGCCAGTGAACTTCTGGTGACAGTGACACTCTTGGGATGGCCAATAGTCCGGCCAGCTAACGTTTGGATCTCGTGTTTGGAGGGCTAGTAGTTATAATCCAGGCTAGCTACTGCTCGGATTCTCATGCCGGAGCATTTACTATTAGATATATTCGTCTACCATTAGCTATTTGTAATTGCACCTAGTGGTGCCCTGCGATAAACAGCCATTAACTTTGTAGGAAAAAAAGATAGCCCGATGGAAGTCAACTCTTAACACCTTGTTTGTGAGTACCACCTGCGCATATTCAGAACACGTGTCCCCTTATCAGTCTTCGGTGAAATTGGACAAGTGAGAAAATGATGCCTTCATTTTAGGAACCCTTCGATGAAGAACCAAATTCTCCAAATCTATCTCTTTATTTGTGGTCGGGTTACCATGCTTCTCCCATAATAGAACCAAAATTGGTTCTATTTGTTTCAACTACTGCTAACTCCGACGGACAGAATACAGACCAGCTGCCTATGTCTAGTGCCCACTCTCAGTTCTCATTAATTAATACGCCCAAAATAAGTGGAAATTGCCCTCCTGTTTTCTACTTTTATTAAGCATACGCTAATTACAAACAAGACCAACACCCAAATACCCTGGCGAAAAGCAACCCATTGAAAGGGATTATCATCCTGCTCTTAGTTATTCGGGAGACTTGGTAAGACAACTACAAGATGAGAAATAAGCATACGTACATGATAAGAAGTAGGCGAGAGCGAGGATGCTTATGAGCCATGCGAGGGCTCTGGCCTTGCCCTCCTCGATGAGATCGTTGATCGTCTCCATCTTGCGCCCCATGGGTTTCTGAATTGTGGCAACCGGTCTAAAGATAAAATCCAGAAGAATATATGTCTATGTCTATACTTCTTAAGCCAGCTGGGTACCTCCCTTTCCTTTGACACCAAGATTCAACTCGCCCAATTCACCTCGTTTAAAAAAGGTCCTTCGTCTTCCCACTGCCTAGCTCTGTTAATTGTCTGCCATCCCGATTACCATGGCAGTAGAATTTGGATTAGTACGAACAGGATCCGTGCATTTATTTGTATCTCTTTGGGGTGACACAGTTGTGAGCTTTCCAGCTTTAATGGGGGTTTGATAGCACTTCCCACTAAAAATTTGCAGACAGCCACGTTCTATATATGAATGCATGTGAGTGGAGCCTCCAAATTTATCCCAAATGCATATTGTGCTTTGATATGAATCTATTAATAAAACATAAATTTTGATTAATGATTGGAGGCCTATCATATTATTCTTTATTATTTTTATGGAAACAAATGCGTGAGAGGATGGTCAATCTTCGGCCAGCGATTCCCACAAAAGTGAAAATGCCCAAAAGTTTGAAAGTAAAATCTTGAAACTTTGTGAATCTTTTTGAGAATCTCCGAAACAACAATTTCCACGAAGTGGCCCATATATTCTAGCGAGTATAAATTGGAAGTCTAGAACAGAGGAAAAACCCTCCTTCGCATTTCAGAAAAATGAAAACAAAATGGTATTTCGGAGGATTTCAAAAAAACAAGGAAAGTTATATTGGGATAATTGTACCTACGGCACTTTACAGCACTTTACACTTGTTAGATATAATGCGCAAGTATGGAGTAGAGTATAGGTAGATGTGTGAGTTTTAGATGTAATGTAAGATTGTATTTAAATAATTTTAATGTATATTTATGAACACTCAAAAAAGAGATATGGTATATAAATATAAATAAATCTGAGGTATGGTAAAGGTATGGTAAATAAATAAAAATATTAAATTTGTTATAATATAATATATATTAATATATCATGATATATATTAACTCTAGATATATATGGGAGTGAAGAACAAAGACATAGAGTGATAGAGGTGGAGAGATAGGAGGGTTGACAAGAGAGAGATGGAGATAAACTAAAGGAGAAGGGAGAGGAGGAATGAAGGGAGAGAGGTAGAGAAGGGTAAGAGAGAGAGAGGGAGGCACAAATATGGAAGGGGGAGAGAGAGAAGGAGAGGGGGAGGGAGATAGTGGTAGGATTATAGGGAGAGATGGTGGAAGAGAGAGGGAGGTAAGAGAGAAAGGGAGAGAGAGGAAGGATGAGAGAGAGGCGGGGATAGAGGGAGGGATAGAGAGATGGAGTTGGAGGGGGGGAGAGGGAGGGAAGAAGAAAGACACATAGAGTGAGAAGTGGAGAGAGGGAGGGAATGACAAGGGAGAGATGGAGAGAGAGTGTATGTTTAGGGTGAGATAAAGAGACGAAGGAGGAGAGAAGGAGAGAGGGAGGGATATATTAACATAGTTGGAGAGAGAGAGAGAGGAGGGGGGGTGGGGGATTGGAGGGCAAAGAGATAGAGAGAGGATTGAAGGGAAGAGAGAAAGTGTGTGTGTGAGAGAGAGAGAGAGAGATGGGGGAAAGAGAGAAAGGGAGAGATATGAAGGATGGGAGAGAGGAGGAGAGTGATGGGGGAAGAGAGTGGGAGAGAAAGCGAGTGAGAGGAAGGAAGAGAGAGGATGTGAGAGAGTGGAGAGAGGGAGGGAAAGAGAGATGGACTTGGAGGGGGAGAGAGAGGGAGGTAAGAAGAAATACATAGAGAGAGAAAGGTGGAGAGAGAGAGAGAGGGAGAGATAAGGAAGATGGAGAGACAGGGAGAGAGTGTAGAAGGAGGAAAGAGAGATAGAAGCGAGGGAGAGGGAGAGAAGGGGAAGATAGAGATATAGATGGAAGGTGAAGAGAGAGAAGAAGAGATAGATGGAGAGAGGGAGAGAGTGATAGAGAGATTGATGAATATGGAGTGTGAGAGCGTGCATGTTTATGGGGGTGAGATAGAGAGACAAAGAAGGAGAGATGGAGGGAGATATAGATATAGATGGAGGGGGGAGAGAGGGAAGAAGATTTCTTGCACTAGATGCATTAATTTTAGTGTAGATATTTATTTTTAATGATATTTGATTTCTTGCACTAGGGGCATTGATTTCAATGTAGATGTTGATTTCTAAATATATTTGATTGTTTGCACTAGATGCATTGATTTCAATGTAGATGATTTATAATCATATTTGATTGTTTGCACTAAATGCATTGATTTCAGTGTAGATGGTGATTTCTAGTCCTATTCGATTGCTTTCACTAAATGCATTGATTTTAGTGTAGATGGTGATTTCTAATCTTATTTGATTGCTTTCACTAAATGCATTGATTTCAGTATAGATGTTGGTTTCTAATCTTATTTGATTGCTTGCATTATATGCATTCATTTCAGTGTAGAAATTGTTTTCTAATCTTATTTTATTGCTTGCATTAGATGCATTGATTTTAGTGTAGATGTTGATTTCTGATTTGATGTAATTGGAAAGAGAGATAGAAGCGGGGGAGAGGGAGAGAAGGGGAAGATAGAGATATAGATGGAAAGTGAAGAGAGGGAAGAAGAGATAGATGGAGAGAGGGAGGGAGTGTTGGAGCGGGGTCCCCTAGCTGCGATTTTGGTACAATTTAGTAATATTTTGTAATAGTCTAGTCTAGCGCAGGGGCTTTGGGGCGGGTCAAAGCCCCCAATGAATTGTAATGGGTCGAAGGGTAGACCAAGAGTCCGCAAATCACGGTTTGTGGACCATAGAGTAGCGCAAGCTAATATGATATAAATAGATGGATGAGACGAAGTCTAGAGGTAAGTTTTTAGTCTGATTAATCTTGGATACGAATTGTAGAGATTTGTTGTGTGGATTGTTTGGGTAAGCGCTCCTGCTGGCTGTGTGCGCGGATACCCCAAGTCTTGTTGTGTGCGGGCCCTGCTAGCTGTGTGCGTGAGTTGGTAAATAAAGTCTGTAAGTGGATCTGAATATGAATAATTGAGAAGACTGTTTTGTGATATCTAAGTGTTTCTGCGTTATGATTATCGGCTACGCTTTATGTTATTTTTGAGATTATACCTGCTTGTTGAATACTAATGATTTATTAATGTGCACGTGAATGCAAAACTATAAGAAGGAATGAATGCATAGATCTAGTTATGATTAGTCACCTTGCTTCTGTTAACATGTTATTTGATGGTTTATGAGCTTCGTTTAAGTTACTCCGACGATATATTGTAAAGGGTTTCTGTGTTAGGGCTTCTCCAGCGCAGCTCTGTTAGATCTGAAGAGACCCACTTTAATTAACTTTCTCCCTCTCAGGGTGTGGAAACCTGGCTTCAACACCCTCCCATACTACTTCGGGTGAGACCTTGACCTACGTAAGTAGGCCATTGCAGAAAGGGCTAGTAGTACAGGGGTTTGTTGGTAAACCTTAAATCTGAACTTGGGTCAAGACCCCTCAAACCAACAAATGGTTCCATCGCAGAGATGAGATGCCCCTGCAACCGCAGATGGCTTTGCAGGCATTCGACAAATGGGCCATAAAATTTGTAGGACCCATCAATCCCCCGGGAAAGAAGACGGTTGTCCGTTACATCATTACTGTAATTGATTATGTAACCAGATGGGCGGAAGTGAAGGCTGTAAAGGATTGCACTGCAAATACAGCTGTGCACTTCATCTCTGAGCATATTCTGACCAAGTTTGGCTACCCAAAGATTTTAATGAGAAATATTTGTACACATTTTGTTAATGAAATTATTGAAGCTTTGCCAGAAGAATTTCAGATCCACCATGCGAAGAGAACCCCATATCACCCACAGGTGAATGGGGCAGTAGAGGCCTTCAACAAAATTTTGGAACATGTGCTAACTAAGGTCTGTAATGTTGGTCGAAGTGATTGGGGAGTGTGCCTCCCCTTAGTGCTCTGGGCCTATAGGACCACATGCAAGAAACTGACTAGAAAAACTCCTTTCAGGATGGTCTACGGGAGGGAGGCCATCATGCCCATGGAATATATTGTCCCCAGCCTACGCATTACATCTTTTACAAACATGGCAGAACCCAGCATCATGGAGGAATGCTTGGCGTAGTTGGTTGCCTTGGAAGAGGATCGTTTCATTGCTAACTTTCACCAGTAGGTTCAAAAGGCTCGAGAAAAAGCTTGGCATGATCGACATATCCGACATAAGTTCTTCAAGGAAGACGAATTAGTGTTGCTCAATGATAGCCAATTTGCGCGCCACCTAGGAAAGTTTCGTAAGCATTGGTTGGGCCCATACACAGTGAAGGAGATTACAGATGGTAGTGCGGTCAGGTTGGCTACGCTGCGCAGAGACTACCTGCCTGGGTATGTTAATGGAAGTCGTCTGAAACCTTATAGGGACAACCCGACGCCTACTAAATGACTATATGGTCGGAGTCTCTGTATAAGGAATGTTGTGCACACAAGGAAGGAAAAGCGAAGGGAGGTCCAACGGGTGCACAGGGGAAGTGCACAAGAAAGGAGGCACGGAAAGGTGCGATGGAGGTGCAGGGGTAGTGCGCAACTAGAAAAACTAGACGTTGGAATAGTAAAACTGGGTGAAAAATGATTTTACCGTTGAATGGAGTGGGTATTTGGCAATTCATGTAGCGATCTGGGAGGATTTTTTATCGTTTCCTTGATGGTAAGTTGCATTTAAGACTAATTTGGCCATTTTTACTCATATGAGGCTATAAAAAGAGGGGTACATGTCATAATCGGTTCCTTTGCTTTCTGAAATTCTTGTGCCTTGTGCTTTACTGTGAACTCTCTGTGTTGTGTGCATTTTACATTTGTATGTCTGGGTGAAGTACCCCCTCTGACAACAACAACCTTGAATTTATATTTCGTGCAAGGATGATTGCTTCTAACCCCGCCAAGTCGTCGCCTATTACGGCCTTTGTTGAAATTGGGTCTGAAGATGTGTTTGAGGTAACCCCCGACGTTGAAGAGGTCGTATCTAAGCCGGCCATGGGAAAGGGAAAGGGAAAGGAGAAGGGCAAGGAGCAAGGTAAGGAGAAAGGAAAGGGGAAAGCCACGAAGTGGGCTTCGATGAAGCCACGCACCTCCCCTATAATTGTGCATTCCCCTCGACAGGTGCCTCAGGCGCGCTCGCCCAATCCTTTGAAGCGACCCATGAAAGCCCAGGAGGAAGCTCTGCTGGTGGCTCCACTCTCCTGGCTGCCCGCATATGTTAAGCCAAGAAAACCCACGGTGCGCACCCCCAAGAACATCGATGTTATCCGAGAATATCTGCAAATGTTGTTGGTTTCGCAGGAGGTCCCTTTGATTGGTGACATGTTTGGGAGCCTTCCTTTTCATCAAGTTTGATGACCATGACCTCGCAAATGAAGACGCCTTCCCGGATCTGGCCTTGGAGTTGTACTTAGAAAGAGTGTTGTAGGAAAATGTGCCGAAGGTGGAACCAATGTCGTGGCCACGTGGATTGGAGGCCTCGGGGGTACTGAATTTGCTGTGCCTCCCCCACTTTGGGCGATATCTGATGACCAACCTGGTTCTGCGCCAGCTGCTGGCGCTGATCCACAATGGGTGCTTGTGGATCCAAGGCCTCATCCCGACGGACGTTTGCGTTAAGTCACGTCCGTTGATGTTTCAATGAGAAAAGTATAAGAGAAGGGCCCTATCCCATGAAGGGATTCAACAAGAAATATGAGCAGAAGAAGTGCGGGAGAAATATAAAGTCGATTGTGATAAGAGGGGATTCATTGTAGAAACCATTGCTTACCCAGGAGTGCGCATGGGTACTCTGCTGCTCGCCTGTAAAATGATGCACAAGTGCCGGGCATCGACTGTCCCTGCCTATGTGATTCAACTTCCCAGACGGTACGAGAAGGGGGTCTGCTACAACTGGTTGTAGTAATTCTATAAGGAATTTTTAGACAACGTGCGCGAGGCGCGGGACCAGGGAAAAGCATTTTGCTACGCATGGCTTTTACTGTTGATCGCCTTGATTGCATGGGAGACACCTGATGATGTGGTGCTCCCTAAGCTCGAGCCCGATGTTTGTGAAGGTGTGCAGTATGCAAACCTTTGGGATTCGAAGGATTCCAAGTGCATTGAGGAGAACAAGGTGTTATGGGTATTGTTCAACCATGCACTAGCAACAACAATTCATTCCAGGTTGCGCTTGTGGCCTGCAGTCTATGAAAAATACAAGTGCATCGCCAAATTCCACGTCACCATGCACAATGTGCAGATCGGGGCCTGCAAGGATCAAGCATGGTACAACCTTTTGTATATGGCCACATAAGTGGAAATCGATCAACTCATCGCAACTTGGCCACCGGCATGGAAGCTTGGCTTCAAATCATTTGTCCCAGTTACAACAAGCACCTCTGGAAAGGACGCAACCCCGAAAGATATTGTCCCACCAAATACAACGAAGGAGACTGAGGTGCACTCCACGGAGAAAACCACGACCAAGGAAACCCCAAAGGATGCCACCAAGGGGGCAGAGCAGGAGTCTTAGCGGGACGTGGAGGTTGAAAGGTTTGGTGGGGAGGGCGTGGAGTCCCCATGTGGAACAAAGCGCACAGGTGAGCCTCCAAAAGGGAAACAGAAGAAGCGCAAGGCCGATAAGACCAATGAAACAACAGAGGTTTCTCTAACAGAGGAAGAATTGGAGAAGATCGTGGATGCTGTCACTATTGCCTCGAAAGACCGATGGGCTGCCCTCGAAGATCAGCAGAAGGTCGCGGTGGAAGCCTTGCAATCGGGGTTGCAGGTCCTTCAGTTAAAAGAAGATATGCTTCAAGCGAGCGTGAACCAGGGGAAGCATAATCAAGCGAGCCAGCCAGCCAGAGTCACTACCTTGACCACAGTGACAGAGAGTAGGATCTACCCCCTCTCGAGTGCAACATTCACTATAGTACCTCCGATCCCGTGCGAGCAAGTCCGCACTTGTTCTACGGTCAATCTCGATGTTGAGAGACTAATATGTGAGCAGCTACACATTCTCTACGTATTCATCTCCGACGAGCTCCAACATAGAGAAATGCGAGTGCAACATTAGCTAAGTGAGGCCGAGCAAACCATTGTGACCAAAGCTATCGAAACTGCCCAAGCTCAGGCAGCACACATCACGACAGTTGCGCAGCAAGCGGAATTGGAACGTCTGATAGACCAGCTATGCGAGGACATGCCGGAAGTGATTCCTACCTCCGTTGCACCGCAAGCCAAGGTGGAAGGCTTGGTAGCTACGTTGAAGGCCTCCAGGACATAAGTACAAGTTGTCAAAGTAGACCTGGAGCAACATCCCTCCCAAGGTGCGTTCCCATCGAGCCACGCTGGTCAAAGAAGCCACAAGCAGTATATCAACACAGATCACCAAGGGCTTTGAATTGTTAGATACTACTATGGGTTTATGGTCCACGGTGCAGCGTGATTTGCTCCTCCGCCAATTCAATCAGGAGCTGCACCAAAAGGAGCAAGATTTTGAACAGATGGAAGCTACCATGCCCACCCTTGTAGCAACACAACGCCTAGCTCATCTTCAAACCATCCACATGCTCATAGATGAAATTGAGGAGCTCCGCCACAAGAAGCAGGTCCTCATAGACCACCTGAAGCCATAGGCTGATGAAGCTCTCAAACTTTCGCAAGACTTAGATGTGGCAGTAAAGCAGTTGAACCAAACCCTGGAGAGCATCACTGCAACTACTGAAGAATCAACTTCACAAAAGTTGGTCAACATCTTGCAGTATGCAACCAGACAGAGTGAAGGCGTCCTACCCCCTTTTGCCGCTGTTGTCGAACAACTCCAAGAGAAGATGAAGACCCCACTGCCGTTGTGACTCGAGACGAGTCACAAGATTGTGTTGGGGGCCTGTTGGAGCGGGGTTCCCTAACTGCAATTTTGGTACAATTTAGTAATATTTTGTAATAGTCTAGTCTAGCGTAAGGGCTTTGGGGTGGGTCAAAGCCCCCAATGAATTGTAATGGGTCGAAGGGTAGACCAAGAGTCCGCAAACCATGGTTTGCGGACCATAGAGTAGCGCAGACTAATATGATATAAATAGATGGATGAGTCGAAGTCTAGAAGTAAGTTTTTAGCTCGATTAAGCTTGGATAGGAATTGTAGAGATCTGATAGTCTGGGTAAGGGCTCCTGCTGGTTGTGCGCGCGAAGACCCTAAGTCCTGCTGTGTGCAGACCCCGTTGGCTGTGTGCGTGGGCTGGTAAATAGAGTCTGTAAGTGGATCTGAATATGAATGAATGAGAAGTCTGTTTTGTGATATCTAAGTGTTTATGTGTTATGATTTTCGGCTACGCTTTATTTTATTTCTAAGATTATACCCGCTCGTTGAATATTGATGATTTATTGATGCGCATGTGGATGCGATACTGTAAGAAGGAATGAATGCATAGATCTGGTTATGATTAGTCACCTTGCTTCTGTTAACATGTTATTTGATGGTTTATGAGCTTTGCTTCAGTTACTCTGCCGATATATTGTTAAGGGTTTCTGTGTTAGGGCTTCTAAAGTGCAGGTCTATTAGATCTGAAGGGACCCACATTAATTAACTTTCTCTCTCTCAGGGTGCGAAAACCTGGTTCCAGCACCCTCCCATACTACTTCGAGTGAGACTTTGATCTATGCAAGCAAGCCATTTCCTAAAGGCCCAGTGGTACAGGGGTTTGTTGGTAAACCTTAAATCCGAACTTCGGTCAAGACCCCTCAAACCAACAGGGAGTTACAAAGAGATTGATAGATTTTCCTTGGCCACACACGACTGAATGCATTCATTTCAGTGTAGATAGTGATTTCTAATCATATTTGATTGCTTGCACTAAATACATTTTAGTGCAATATAGGAATATAATTCATCAACATAAAAAAATAACTTCGAATTAATTTTGTGTAGAGCGCCTCTCGGCGCAATTAATTTTAAAGTGATTGGATTGACAATATCCATTGATTTTAGTGTAAGCACAAACAATTATTGACAATGTAGATTGATTTTTGTGTTATAGTAATTTAACCTATTAATATTGGAGAGAAAGAGAGACAAGGTATCATGTTTACTACAATAGTTTGAGCTAAATAATTAAATGGTTTATGATTTCAATTGTCCTTTTCATATAATCGATATTAAAAGATGACAAAAATAACAAGGATGACAATAAGAATAGTAGAAGAGAATAATTTAATATTGATCACAATGAAGAACATTTGTAATTGACTACATTCTTATTATTCACATTTTCTATCATTCAACACTATTATTGTCACTTTGCATTCAAAAAATTTATTTCATAAGTTTTCATCATTAAAGTTATTAACAATATTTATCATTATTAGGAATTTGGCTTGTGATCCATAAAATGTATATAAAATATTTCGGCGATAATCACATCTAAGCATATTATGTTGACGCGTTTCGAACCATCACATTGGCTAGTTCGAAACACGTCGACATAATATGCTTAGATGTGTGTGATGGTTCGAAACGCGTCAACATAATATGCTTAGATGTGATTATCGCCAAAAGATTTTATATAAATATTTATCATCTCAACAAACTGAGGCAAGTAAAAAAATTTAGAATTAAAATGACGAGGTTAATCTCAGACATATTTAACATATTTAAAAGTATTATATTAGTATTTGGTATATTTACATATTATTGATAAAATTAATCATATCTTCGATAGATTTTCCTTGGCAACACACCACTGAAACCAACCTAGATCCATCTTAACTCCAGATCTATCAAGCATCGGCAGGGATCAAATCTCTCGAGGTGCAAACCTTTCCTCAAGTTTTACACTAAAAAAAGAGGTTTCCACCTCGAGAGATTTGATCCCTCTCAGCGCTTGATAGATCCATAGTTAGGATGGATCTAAAATAATTTATTTAGTGAAACATTTGTTAAAAAAGTAGAAACATTTGTTATGAAATTAAAATATATATAGAATGAAATAAAATAAATTTACCCTAAGCTATCTTAAACTGAAAAATAAAAAATAAAAAAATAAAAAATAAAAAATAAATTTTTTTCTATGTTTTAACCATGACTCATATGTTTGATTCTAGGGTTAAGATTTTCCAATTGAAATAGTCGACTCTGCGATTACACACCCAAAGACGTGATATACTCTACGTGTAGGGTTAAGATTTTGTAGTTGAACTAGTCAATCGTGCATTTAGAAATCAAAGAAGTGATATACTCTCTCCTTATTGTATGGCCTATGGACTTATTTTATTTTATAAAAAATCAAAGAAGTGATATACTATCTGCTTATTGTATGAGTTTTGGACTTATTTGATAATTATAAAAGCTTCTTTCTTATTTGAGCACGTCTTTGGTGAGTCAAGTTTACCGAGTATTTAACCTTTTATATGCAGCGAAGACTACATCAGTGAATATGGACAAATATGTGGATACATGCATTTTTTTCCATTTTCTTTTTATTATAATTGTTTTTTACTTTCCATAGTTGCATTTAGATTAAAAAATAATAATAATAATAACAATAATAATAATTAATATTTATAAGATAAAATAAATATTATTTATTTTTTAAAATAATGTGAGACTCAGTAATGGTCTATTCCCAAAACTTTTTGGAACGAGAGAATCTGTTAGATTTGCGATTCTAAGTTAGTGGAAAATGAAAAGCACTTCATTTTAAACTGCTCGACTCTTATTTACATTTTCTCTCAATTCCGTACCATCTGCCACACTTCCAATCTTCTTAACCTATTAAACCATCTCACCTATAATGATCTTGGAGCACTTATTTCCCTCATTTTGACCATAGAAATAAGATTTTGAAGAATCAAACCTAGATTCTTTCTCCTTTTTTAAAGTCTAATAAATTGCATTGGTCTTAAATGACGGTAACCATCATCATCGTTATAATTATTTTTAAATATATTTTTATTTATTATTATATTTAAAGTTGATTAATTATATTTCTATATTTTTTATTATTATTTTTATTATGAATTATATTTTAAAGCATATTTCAATATATAAGATATTTAAGTATTTGTATTATATGTATGGTATTTTTTCAGTAAAATACATATGAAAAGAAATTTAACATTTTTAATAAATATGTATTTTTTGTGTTTTTGGTTCTCTACAATTTAATATGAGAGATGTTATGTGAGGTTGCATTTAAAAATAGTAAAATAATATATTATATTAACAAATTAAAAATAATAATAATAAAAGAAATTAAATTAGCCTTAGTAAAAATATTTCAATTTGGATTTTAATTTTACATGGCTTTATCTAGAGATATAAATTAACCCAAAGTTTAAAACAAATAATTTACCTTTCAGTATGAGGAAGAATTGTAATTTCTTCATTACTTAATGAGTAAAAAAAATTAATTAATTTTTTAGTACAAGAAAGAAATGTAATTTCTTCACTACTTAATATGAAGATGATAAGAAATAGTATTATCGATATTACATTATGTGTAATTCATTCTATATTAACAAAAATATGATACTCAGTTTACATATGATCTTTAAAACAAAAAATATTTCACGTCAACCATCAGTAAAATATTTCAATGCCCATATTAAATAATATAATTTTATATCTACTTTATATAGAGAAAAATAAAGTAATTGAAATTAAAAATTGTATTTTCATGTGTAATTTATTTCATTTTAATATGGATTTATAAAATAAAGTAATTGACATTAAAAAATGTATTTTTATGTGTAATTTATTTCATTTTAATATGGAGTTGATATATAAGATTTTAAAAATATCAATAATAAAGAAAAGTTTTAAGTGGGTCATAAATAAAATATTTCAATAGGCACGTTGAGTAAAAGATTTTAACATGAAACACATATAGAGAATTTTTTTTTTCATGAATAGTTGCTTTCTAATTCAATTTATGAGGGAGGTTTGTAATTTTTTCAATTCTTAATATGGATTTGATATGTAGTATTTTAGAAAATTAATAATAAAAATAATTAAATGTATGCATAGGGCATGTTTTATCATTTTAATATGGAGAATATGAATTATAAATAAAATATTTCAATGTCAACTATATATATTATAGCAGCCTAGATCCATATTAACTCTAGATCTATCAAGGGCCTAGAGGGATCTGTTAGAGCAAGGATTCACTCCTTGACTACATAAGGAGTAAGCCTTGCACTTCATAGTTCATTTAAAATTTTAAAGAGGTTGATTGAGTGGTGGGATGATTTCTCAAATATTTTGAAATGATTTTTTAGATTCTTTAAAACTTTAATGCATTTGGCAAGTTGTGGCAAGCATACATTGTATGGGTAAATGGTAGTATAGGGAGCATAGTGTAACAAATGGAAGAATATGGATAGTTGGTACCTATTCTAGGAAATATTCCTATCCCAAATCAGTCACAAAACTATGATGATGGTTCTTTACACAAAGTCTGTTTATGCAAAGTAAACAACATTTAGAAAATAGATTGCATGTATAAAGTATTCCATAAATCCTTTATGAAATCTTCACTGGCATGTTCTATAACACACATATAATTTGCGAAAAACTAAAAGCAGATAATTTACTGTTAAATCCTTTAACAACTTCTCACTCGCACCTTACTAGTTGCAACAATTCATATTTTAGAAGAAATTAACAAAGAAAAGAGACACACCACACATTAGATGTTCCTTGAGTCACAAAATACTCCAACATGAAGTAAAAAATACTTTTATTTTATTCAGTCTTAAGGTAGACCGACATCCAACCTGGAAATGGTATTTACAAATGGTATATATAGCAAGAGAGGCACCAAATCCATCTCTTCTAAAAAGAAGGAAACATTACTCCTAACTCTACATATGTGTCAAAAGACATTACAGCCATATCCCATCGAAATATAAAAGAAAGGACATATGTAAAAGAAAGAAGAGAAGAAATCTAGGCTGAAATGTTGAGTGTGTTGTCATGCTACCATTTTTTCTGCTGATTTGTCTCCTTGTGTCTTTGGTCTTTAAATAACCATGTATCTTCATTTAATAAGGCCTCCGACAACCTCATAACCAACTTTCACCATCACTTGTTATATCCATTTGGTTATGGGTTCTTATCCTTCCTTAATTGGCTCGGAAAGATTTGCTGACAGGTGTCGAAATTCAGTTAAAACAGGTGCTGCCAGAAACTTAGGTAAAATCCTGTAACTATACAAAAACTGGAATGCTACCGGAATTTCCGGTAACACTCTGTTTCTTTTAAAAAAAAACACAGAAAATGTTGAAAATCCTATGTAAACTTATATTCCTTGACATCTAAGCTGCTGTTCAAAATTGCGACTGATAAGAAAAAAGGTGTTTGTATCAAAAAACCTTTTTACCTTCCTTCTATGTGGGTTGTAGCTTCAACAAACTTATCCAAGTCCATTTTGGTGTCAACAGTTGATCTGGATCTGGTTGTTCTTGTGGCTGCTTCCTTGACAGTGGATTTATTCTCCTTAGAACCCTTTTGTATCTTTATTCTCTTTGAGGGATCTAAGTGCTGCTCTGAAGGGGTTTTATTTATTTTTTTCTTCATGAATTTTTCTGTCTTTGACCCTTCAGATTTACCTTCAATATCAATGACCTCTGTCATTAAGCTTGGATTGTGCAGAGCCTTGGAATTAAGCCTAAAATTGTTATTGTCTCTGATATGCCTCTTTCTGGTACCAACAACATGTTTGGCCTCTTCTTTCTTCTTCTTATTGCTGATGTCATATCCAACATCCTTGAGGAGTTCTTCATCCGATTTTTTAGGCTAATACTCTTTCTGCATCTTCTGTTGAGTATGTGCTTCTGGAATTTATGGTAACATCTGCACTTTGACTTATTAGTAGTTGCAGACCTTCCTCTTTGGGATCTAGTGTAGACATTAGGAAAAGGAGGAACAAGGGGCACCATTTTCATAGATTTGGGTTTACTTGTTGAGGAACTCTCTCTTTTTTCCAACTTTCTCTCAGTCTTGACTGCAGAAACTTTTTCTTTCTTGCCCTTGGCCTTCTTATGGATATTTTATTTTTTAGCCTTTCTCTTTGTTCTTCTTTTTGCAGGTTGAGGGTGTGGTTGTGAAACTGGAGGTGTAGGTGCAGGTTGCCTTGCCCGGTAAAACAAAAAGTGATCCGAAGTTTGATTTCTCTTCCCTAATTCTTCTTCAACTAGAACCTTGATCAGAGCTTGATGATACAAGCTATACTCTGAAACAATAGTGTGAGTTTAGACCCTTGTTGACATCTTTGTCAGACTCTTCAACAACTAATATGGCAGGTTTAATGTCTTCATACCTGCAAAATGAAAAAGAAACCTCATGTGATAGAGAAACACAACTGTATACCTCCTTTCACAAGTGAGGTATATCTTGACAAGTTTAAGAACTTATACCCAGTCATTCTTAAGATAACTCCTTGGAATTCCCTTGGCCCAATTTGGATCTATGTACGCATCCTTGAGGAAACTATCGAGGTCTCCTCTTGTGATAACCTGACCTTTAAACCACCGCTCTCCTTCCTGTGGAAGGTTAAATGCTTCAACAATGTAGTCTTTTGAAACCCATAATGTAAGACCATAAACTGTGGCTTCTTGTCCATTGAAAGAGCTTGCAAACTCTTGAGCTACTCCTGAGTGAGAGCTCCCTAACCTAGTGCATAGATAATACCACCCTGCTTGGATAAACAAGCTTCTTACCCTCGAATTTTCATCCACTAGGTCTGCACCCTATGGCTCAATTTGATTTATTTTTCCATGTGTTTTAGTCATCTTTATAAATTAATGACTCTATCTCTTGAAACTGATAGGCGACAGAGTTGGAGGAGTTTCACCTTACAAGTGTTGCTTGTATTCTCCTTTGAAATCCTGTATGAAATCCATACTCCTCCTCAAACTATAATTATAAGAAGTTCGATCTCCAACAACTAAACTCTCAAATGATCATGCTCCTACATTTTTGATGGTTTTAAAACAAAAACTATGGTTCATCACCCCATGCAAATCGACTTTCATTATAGAAAATATTCCTCACCATGGCGTGTACCATGTGATAGCCATTATTACCTTCAATTGGTTGTGTATCTTACTATGGAAAGCTCTAGATGGCTTGAGACAAGCGGATCTATGACTGGCCGTTACCTCTGCTATCTTGTTGATTATTGACCGAAATTTCTGTCAACACTGTTGTGCCACCAACCAAACGATCATTGTGTTAAGTTTGATGAACATGATCTCCTCCGTTCATAAAAACACATACTTTGGCATAAGATTAACTGACTTAGGGTGATAGGCAAGGATTAACGATTGGGTGTATTACTGTGGGTTAGCACCTAAGCATTAATGCATACCATGACTTTACTTCAACTAAACTGACCACATACGACTCCTATCACAAGATACGAAACATTTAAAAAAAAATTGAAACGTATTTACACTACAAAACGTGGCTTGACAAAAGAGGATGCGCTTTTTCATTTATTTTTAAAAACATAGTATGCTTCCAGAATTTCCAGAAGCATCGAAATAAAAAGAAAAAAGACAGAAACAAGAATATAACATACTGTTTGAAAAGACTAAAACAAGTGCTTCTGGAATTTTCGGTAGCGACCAATTTTTTTTTTGAAATTTTGAAAGTCTAATCCTGAAAACAAAAAATTTAAAATGGATTCATGACTTAGAAAAGAACTGTGCTAACATGATCAAATCTCTTTTCACTCTAAAAGATGTTTACATCTCACTAGATTTTATCACTCTTAGCCAAAATTTAAAAAAAATGTTTTATGAGATACTAAAAAATTACCTAAAATATTATATTATGTTTGTCCTTCTTTTATGTATTTTAAATCACTAAAATTCAATGAATAATGAATATAATATTTAAATGATAATATATATTATGTTATATTTTTATTATAATGTTGGAGCTTTGATAAGAAATAAAAGGTGATGAGATATTTAAGTGATAATACTTTTTTTCCGGATGCGGATGCCTCCCGCATGTGATGGGACGCTCGTCCCTTGATGCCTCCCGAGGCCGTCATTTTGGGCTGGCCATCTGGCCTCCCACAAATGCATTAATAGGGGCATTCAATATGCCACCCCACGATGCATTAATTCCATTCTCTCGAATCGTCGACGTGCTGAGCATTTCACTTGGTCTTCTTCAGCTCCTGGTATGGATGTTGGTCTCCCGTATGTCGATTGCTCTGTCTGCACCACCATTAAGCTTCACCGAAGTTCTTGCCCGCCCGCCTGCACTGAGCCTAGCGCTCGAACGCAGAAATGCAGACGATGTGAGCTTCTTTGCTGCTTGGAGACTGTTCCTGAGTTCCACCATTCGCATAGTAAGCTTTGTTGTTCGAATTCTCTGTGCACTTCTTCTGGCCCTCCAATGTCACTTCTCCTCTGTCCGTTCCATCAACCTCCCCCTCTTGCTATGCCTATACTGCGCCATCGTATGTGATGTCACTGTGGCTCCAGTCGTGGTCGTGTCTATCGCCTTCAGTCTTGTCCCTCTTCGGACTCATCCTTTGATGATTTCCCCTGTGACCACATTCCGGAAACCAGAAGTCGCAGGGGCAGGCCTCGCTCCCCTAACACCGCCCATCCATATGTGCGTCCTCCGCCTCCCTTTGTCTTCTCCTCTGCACCTCGTGTCGACCCTTCTGCCGCTCCTCTCGTTCCCCCTCCACCTTCCTCCTCTTCCCTTCGCCAAACCTCCCAGCGTGCGGAGTTCAAATTCAACTGTGTGTTTGAAAGGCCGGTCCTCACGGCGTTTGTCACGGTTACTGTCTGTGAAGAGTCTACCCGCCTTGCGCCTCCTTCGACCGCAATCCTTGATCCCTCTGTCGCATTTCTTAACCCCAATGCTCCTAATCCTGTCTCTGCTGAAAACGCTAAGGTCTCCTTGGCTCAATTAAATATTTCTCGTGACGTTTCAATGCAGGTCCAGACTACGGAAGGCAAGGACAAAGGCAAATAGCTTCCCTCAACTAATGAAGGCGGAAGCAACGACGAGTATAAATGCAGAATTGTAGAAGAACTGCCCTCTCCAACAAATGAACAGTAGTCTGAAAATCCCTCAGAGGTTTTTGTCTCTCATGCACAATGTTTTTAGGTTAATTATGGTTTTCCTGTTTATTCACCCTCTACTTGCAGAGTGGCCAGTTATACTTTTTGTATTTTTGTTAAACTACTTGGTTGAAAGGCCGGTTTCCCCTATGAGGGCGACAACTCTTAATTTGCAGGGATTGGTTTCCCCTTTGTGGGCAGTCCAAACTCTTGTTTCTCACAGCAGTCAAGCCCTGTGCTTAGGCTCTCTTAGCTGAGGCAGTGGCAGTTTTGTACTTTTATGTTACATATTAATAGATTTAGTGTTACTTAGAAAAGAAAAGAAAAAAAGAAAAAAAAAAGTGATAATACTTTTATTATTATGTTTGGGATAGATGAATTGCATTCTTTGACATATCTGTTAAAAGAAAAGTATATTTAAATGATAACATATATTATGATATATTTTTATTATAATGTTGGAGCTTTGATAACAAATAAAAGGCGATGAGATATTTAAGTGATAATACTTTTATTATTATGTTTGGGATAGATGAATTGTATCCTTTGACATATATGTTAAAAGAAATAAAATGCATCAAACAACCATGAATCTTAGAACTGTTTTAGGACATAAATAATTGTTTTATTTCATGATACACAATTATCCAAAAGTTTGTATCTTTCTCCCTTTAATGCATCTTTCACAATTGAACTCCAATAAGAAATACAAAGGCTATTAAATATTCAAGTGGTAATGCAAAAATTCTTATCCATATAGATTGAATATATAATCTCCTTAAATATGTTTCTCTCATTGAGGTTAATGTTAAAGATAACTCTAAAATTAGATATTGAAAATGTCAAAGATAATTATAAAATTAGATATTTTTCAAGCAGTGTGAATCTCATTTTTTTAATACAATGAGATGAATCTTATTTTTGTATTTCAAGAGGTTCACTAGCCTTTCATATTCTCCTACTTATTCTAATTTCTTCTAATATTTACAATTTTTTTACAATGACAAAAAAAATCATAGGATTATGTGTGCAACATTCCTTCCCCCCTCCCCCCTAACTTGAAGGGGTGTTAGTGAACCAATCATCGTTTTAAACATTTAAAACTTTTCTCTTGTGAGCACTTTGGTAAAGATGTCATCAATTTAGTCATTTGTGGAACAATGTCTCAAATGAATAGTCTTTGCTATGGAATGATATCAAATCAAATGATACTTTATGTTGATGTGTTATTATACAATAATTTGTCACACTCCCAGTCTCGTATCCCGAAGTGTCAAAGTTTGTGTCGTTAATGTCACAAGTGTCACAAAGTGGTGAAATTTGTCGCAAACAATGTATTCACCATGAATAATGTTTGTGGATATCAAAATAATATCCTCGGAGAAGTGGAAGAAAACTTGCCTTGAAAGAATTCTGGAGAACTTGTCAAAATCCCTTATTTGAAAGCCCAATGTAATTTTCATGCAAGTTTCTTGCGCTGATAACTTGGGCATTTTACATGAATCATGCTGCCAGCACGACTTTTATCAGGAAAATCTGCGTTGGTCCTCTTCGGCCAGTTTTTCCCAAAATGGAGGAAAGGCTTCTCTTACTAGAAAGCTCGAGAATGATGACGTGATTTGAGGTATTTGATGATTGGAATGAGACCTCCCATTCCCAACCCTATATCCTCCTTCCATGGATCTCTCCCTGGAGATGTGGAACTCCTCCCTCTTTTCATGGATCCTCAACTCTCTCTCTATTACACAATAATTTGTCACTGTGCCTGTACTCCCCATTCCTGATCCTTAAGACCCCTAACAGTGACCCCTGTGCTTGTTTTCCATCATGAAAATATTCCTTCATGTGATTTTCAGCACCATGAATAAACTCTCTGTTGGAAATTCCTGAAGCAGCTCCTTGAAAACCTAATTATCTGGAGCAGTGCGCCCTCTCCGTGTCTTGCTCGTGTCAATGGTTTCTTTTGGTCTAGGGTTGTGCCAATTGGCACTGGAATGAGGACCATACTCACGTTGATCCTCTTTTGGAATTTTTTTAAAAAATGGAAGTGAAGCTTCGTGGCAGAGAGTTGGTTGTTTGTTCTTGAGGATAGAGCCGAGCTTCTCCCTTTGGGCTCTTTGTTCCTACAAAAGTGGAACCACCCAAAGGGATAACCCATTTCCCCACCTAAAGTGGATCCATGCTCCCTCCTCCTTTGCTATATAATGGACAATATCCCATAGCTTTGCTAGTTAGAACAGAGATAGAAGAACAACATAGAGACATTTTGTTGCTATAGGTATCGAGCGAGAGTTGAGACCTTTTTCCCTCCACATAAAGTTGAAAGAGTGCTTTGGAGACGTGCTTGGATTAGGACCCGTTGAAGGAGAGCTGCGACATCAAGGGGCAGGTTGTAACTCCCCCTCTCTATTTTAATATAATACGATTGGTTCATGCTTTCCATTCATGACTTTAATGTGTGATTGGATTCTTAGTTTTCCTTGATCAACTAAGTATGTTTTATATGCATTATATATTTTACGCTTTCACGTTTCTTGTTGTTTGATCCCTGTGCAGGTAACCAAGCATCGGTAGCAGTGAAGATCTGACCACAGAACATGAAGGAAAAAAGGATTCAAATGGGAATTAGCATCAAATTGAGGTAGGTGATCTATAAACGATCTGCATGCATTTACAATCTAGGAAAGTAGGTTTCAAATTGTTCCCTATTGTTATTAGACCCATCCTAGGGCTAGATGGATCGTCTCTATCCACAAAGAGGATTTTCCTGCATAACAAATTGGCGACTCCACTGGGGAGTGCTAGCCTTCCAGTCTCCTATTTTTGTTTTTTTGATTTCTTGTCTTGTCTTCGATTTTGATCAAGGGTCCATCTCCTTGTCTTTGTAGCTCCTATAATTGCTTACAGACATTTATCTCTCTACTGAAGTGATAAGCCTGGTTTCAGTTTGGAAAACCCTTTTATTTTTTAATCTTTACCTCGATCGGTGCTGGTATTGCTCTGACAGTCGCGCCGATCAGCACAGTATCATTTTACACACTTGCGCTTTTACCCTTCCAGCGCAGGTTGCAGTCTAAACAGTCGCGTCGATTCCTGTGTGTGCTTTTCTAGGGTTTCCTTCATTTGGTTAGCCAGTGAGTCTTATCCTTCTGAGTGTTCATGTTTGTTTGAATAACTCTGTTTCTTCTCTGTTCAGTGACATTTTTGGTTCAAGTTTTCCACCTTTGGTTGTCTCTTTTGTGAAGCTATTGCATCCTTGTCTTCCTAGGGTTTCTAGGTGTCCTCTGGCCATCCGAGTAGTTGCTTACTTTGTTGACTGCCAGATTTCTCATTGAATCAAGTCTTGTCATACCTTTCAGGCGTAGTGTTTGATTGGGCTTCATCTTTCGGTCGGTTCTCTGGGATAGTATTTTTCAAGTGTCAACTCTGAATGCATTTGAGTTTCTATTCGCCATCAAGCATAGAATACAATTGCTTACCCTCTGATTGAAATTTGTTTTCTTTGAGTGATTAATCAGTGTGTGAATGAAGAGTGATTTGTTTTGAAGAAAATGGTTTACGTTTTTCTTTGATTTTCGAAATATTTGCCTCTTGCATGCATGCTTGAGAGATTTCATTAGTACTTAAAGCATTGTTGATTAATTTCCATTCTACATTTCGCATTGTGCTTATAAGAAAAACACAAAAAGTTTTTTTGTTTCATTTCACTTTAGAAAATGAAAATTTCATTTCGATTCCCTTCTTAGTGCATTTGGTGAAAGGAGGATAATTGTAAATTTTTTGTTTCGCTTTTAAATTCCGCACTTGAAGAGAAAAGTGAATGATGTTTTATGCATTTGTTTTCTTTCTACATTGATTGTGTGAGTTTCTCTCTCCCTCATTAACGTGGGATTCATCAAAATTAATGGTTCTTTTCTCATTTAGCTACATTTATGGATTTAGATGACATCGGCAGGGCTTTGAAATTGAGACATAATTCAAGATCAACCTTAAAATTTATTCAATCAATCTAAGGAGCATTTGGAACCTAATGAATCACATTTAGAGGTTTAGGCTAGAGATGTGTTCCAACGTCATTAAGCGTAGGAGTTGTCGCTAACATTCTGCGTTACAGCCTGGGGGTGATATCCCGTCCCGCATATGGAAGTATATTGATGTATGAAAGTATATTTTGGGATGCTCTCATCGAATGATTACACATCAGACAACACTACTATGGATTTGGACTCCCACGTATCGTCACCTATATTTTTGGAGACACCACTAGGCTGCAAACCTGCCATAGGTAACTGAGTTGGCTGCCTTGTAGACATGATACACCGAATACAACATTTAAGGAGATTAGCTACCATACGTTAAGTCCTTGATCATTTCTCTTTCATTTGATCACCAAGGTGTATATTGCAATTCACGGCTACCTGGTAATATTTTTTTCCTAGATTACCCCCTTTTGATTTATTTCGTGTTTTCTAAAATTAATTTCCCACGATCACATGGCTTACTTATTAGAATATTTTTGGGCCTCATCATGAGTAACTCCTTATAAAGATATGTTTTAAAGCCTTGAATTGATCATCTTTCCCCTCTTCTACTTCTTGAGATAAGGTCATCGTGGCTGAACCACCAAGTTCAGTTCCCTCCCCATCCACTCCTTCCATAGGGACATTGTCTTGGTCCGAGTGTTTCCAATGTAACTGTTTCTATGCCTGCTCGAACTATAGTCACGCCTACTTCTGCAAAGCCAACTATTTGCGTAGGTCTTTCAGTACCTCCTATCAGTACTCTAGTGTCGATCCCCTCGACTTCAGTTTTTGGAGGAGGTCCTACCCTGTCAAATGTCTCCCAACCTATTGTTGGACCATCCGTGAGTGGATCTTCAGCTTACATTCTAAATTCCTCTCAAGCCGCTGGCAGCATTCCTATGCTTGTTGGATCGTCTAGTGTTGGGTGTGGAGCCTGATTATCTTGTTTACTTTGTATCACAACGTTGGACCCTATACCTTAATGGCGGAAACGCCGCCCGTAATTAAATGCTGCCTGGGGGTTCGAGGGTAGGGGTTTCGGGGGAAGCGCCCCCGAAGCTAAAAATAGATGTAAAATTGCCTTGTAAAAGTATAGTAATTTCTAGTCAATCTGGGCCGTTCATTAGGCAGATGATCTGATGCTAGAAGTTATGTTTAGTTTAAGGTTTTGTTTCCCTAGAAGGCAACCTCTCACTTTGTATGTGGGTATAGTATTGCAGCTGTGTATTGTATGTGTATTCTCATAGCGAGAAACAGATAGGGAGACTGTGAGAGAGAATAGAGGATATTACAGTGGATCTGTTGTAGGTTGTGTCTCTTCATTTTGTTGGATAATAGAAAGGAAGGACTGGTTGTTCGGGGTGGACATAGCCTAAACTTGGTGAACCACGTATATCTGTGTCTCTTTGGTTTTATGTGTTTTGTGTGCTTGCGTTTTTCGTATATTTTATGTTTTGCATTGCTCTGTAATATATAATTATCTAACATCTGACCCAACAGGGTTTGAATACGATCAATATCATCAATTTTTGCAGAGTCTTAACCAGCAACATTATCTCCCGTATGGTTCCCAACAGTTTCAAACTCAGCAAGTAAATCCTCAGGGATTTCAAGGGAAACCTGGCGCCCAGCCACGGGGTTACGTCTATTAGCAGGGTATTATCTATGGTCAAAATTGACCTTATGGACCACAAGGGAAACCTTTCGTACAATAGGCAGCGCCTTACGTACAACCTAATCAACCTTTCGTTCATCAAGGTCCTTTTTCCTATTTTCATCAGGGACAACCTTCTAGTTAACCAGGCCAACCACATTTCTAGCAGGGTCAGCCTTTTTTCCAGTAAGGAAAACCCTCCGTTCAACCAAATCTGGTCTTTGTTCATCCAAGTCCTTAGATACAACTTGGCCCTTAGGTACAACCTGACCCTTAGGTACAACCTGGCCCACAAGTACAACCTAGTCCTTAGGCACAACCTAGTCCTCAAGCTAAACCTGGTCCTCAAGCCAAACCTAGTCCTCAGGTACAACCTGGTCCTCAGGTACAACCTGGTCCCTAGGTACAACCTGGTCCTCAGGCACAACCTGGTCAACCTCATCAACCTTAGGGTATAGTCCAGCAACCCCAAGGAAATCCATACCAAACCTTCTAGCAGCCGCAAAATCTGTATGTTGCGAACTATGTTCAACCTGGACATAAATGGTCTACTATAGGTAAGAATCTGTTTTTGGGTCAGCAACCAGGATATGGTCAGAATCCACAAGGTTTCAATCCTTATGGGGAAAACCCTTCGGGGCGGAATTTCTCCCAACTCGGTTGGCATCCACAAATGGGCACGTATCAAAGACCCAATACCATGCCTTTCAATCTGCAATTGACATTTCTCACAATGTTGGAACTTCCTGATGTGTCAAGATTCACCAACGATCCAATTCTTCACAATTCGTATTGGTTCCCGGTTCCAACCAAAATTTTGAGCGATTTCCCCAAGTTTGAAGGTAAATCTGGGGAAGACAACCAGGTGCGTGTTATGATGTCCAATCTTTGGTGCTCCAATTCCTAGGTCGACAATTCTGTCCATTTACGTCTCTTTCAAAGAACATTTACGGGTGTCGGTGCAAAGTGGTACTTTGAACTTCTACGCAAGACTTTTCAAGATTTTAATTCTTTAGCCATGGCCTTTCTTACACATTTTCAGTTGCTTGTTCGTTATGAAACAAGAACCCACCTCCTAACATCCTTAAAGAAAAATACTGCTACACATATCTTTGATCATATCCATTAATGGAGAAGGCATCACCATTTGATCAAATTTGACATTCCTAATCAACTGTTGATAGAATGGTTTACCAAATCATTCGTCAATCAGATTTCTAAGGATATCACTATGGGGGCAGCTACCACAGAAGAGAAAGCCATAGCTCGTGCCCAGTATATTGATTTGGTTTACTCTCAGTTTAACACGTTATACGATATCTTGCCTAATGCCCAGCGCCCGAGTTCTCAGTCTGCAGCCTCAAAAGCTCCAGTGACACCACCGGTAGACAATGTCATTGGTTATGTTTCCTAGACTTCACGGAAGTCTTCTTCTGCCTTTAAGAAAAAATTGTCTTCTTTCTTCGATTTTTTTCCTCAGAATCCCCTAAATCTGGGAAAAAATTTAGAGGTTAACACCGTTTAGTCCTCTGTGGCCGATAAATCCTCTAAAGGAAAAAGGAAAGGTAAAGGAAAATCTAAATACGATGCCCCAAAATAGGATTCCTCCAAGCCTCACGCTGATGATGGAGCTAAATGTAAACTGAAGTATCCTTGCCTGATATGTGATGACGAGCATTACACCAATGACTATCCACGACGGGTTTAGGTGAGTCGATTGTTGAAAGGCACCCAAGGAATTCTAGTTGTTCTTAAGGAACCGTTTCCATCATAGCAGACTTAGATTGTGGAACAACCCCAGTCTTCTAGCCCTTTTGGTTCTCAAGTTTTCATGATGAATGGTACTGCACCCATATCTATCACTACCAAATCGAAGTATTATGTGGAATCACGTCAAGCGGCAAGGAAATAAATCGTTGATTCTCCTACTCCTTATCCCCTTCCCGCTTCTAGTCCCCTTCATATTGAAAGGCCTAGTTTAATCCTGTTATACGACCACCTTCTAAAGGTGTGCTCCGCAAGTCCTCCTATAATCCAAACGCCCGCGCCGCTCAATGTTACAATATTGTTGAGGGTTTGGCTTTGGCAACATCTACTATGTCCGCACTAGAGGTTCTTCAGAGTTGTCCGTCACAACGGAAGGCATTGTTATCCGCTATCGGAGGAATTGATCCAGCCGATTCAAGCCTTATTACCTTCGATCTGAAGAATTTTTCCCGTGTCTCCCTCATCAACTTGCCTTAATTATCCAATTTGGTATTAATGGAAAGAACATCGATCGGGAAATCGTGGACAAAGGTGCATCTACATGCATTATTTATGTTTCGTGTTGGAAAGCCATTGGTTCTCCAACTCTCAATCAGTCTCCAAATACTTTGGAGGCCTTCGACAGGAGAGATTCTTGTCCCTTTGGTATTCTTCCCAGTTTTCCTATCACGTTGGAAGGAAAAATGGTCAACGTTGAGGTTGAAGTTGTTGATGCCAAGATCAACTATAATCTTCTCCTCTGTCACAATTGGAATCATGCTATGCTTTGTGTGCTGTCCAATCTCTTTCGTGTTCTCCATATCCTGTACGAAGGAAAGATTATCACTGTTGATCAGTTGTCCTTTTTCTCTTCCACTTCTTCTGAAGGAAATTTTCCGTATGTAGACCATACCACCACACCGTATGAGAATGTGGGGGCAGGGCTTTTCAAATATTTTGCACTTATGGGTCTATTCTCTCTTCCTCCACCAAACACTTCTTAGGTCAATATGATATCCACTTCTTCTGATCCCTGGATCATCCCTTTGCCTGATTAGGTTGATTTGTTTGGTGATGTGATGTCGTTAAGCTCGATAGAGGTAAATTATTGTGAAATCATCTCGGCTTCGGCTAATCGTTCTGAACATGCTACTTCTAGCATGCATTTCGATGCGTACTCCAAATCTCCTTGGCTCGGTTCCTTGGATTCATCTAATCCCCTGAATGAGACATTTCCATCTAACGAGAGTATCGTGGAAACTATGTCTCTCAAGGAAACCACTTCAAACAATATCCATCATCGTTCATCCTTCCTCTCGAGTCCCGGAGTAGCTCAGTCATGTCATGAAAATATCACTCCCCATGTTCTGCACGACCCGCTCCTGACCCTGATGTCGGCCCATGAGGTATTTTCTAAAGGGAAATTGGGTAGTATTACTGATACTATGCCTATCAACATTTCTGTGAAACTAGGAATTGTCGAGAATATTCATATTGGGGTGACTTTCTCTCCAGATGAGGTCAAGCTCTATACTAGTCTCTTTTAAGAATTTCAATATGTTTTTGCATGGTCCTATGAGGAAATGTCTGGCATCAACCTGATTATAGTGCTGCATGAAATACCGAATCATCTTGACGTGAAGCTTGTTCATCAACGACTTTGCCCTATGCACCCTAGAAAGGTCGTCGCCATTAATTGAGAGGTTCAAAAAATTCTTAGGGTTGGATTCATTTATCCCATCCCGTTGAGATATTGGGTGTCCAATATCGTCCTTGTCAATAAAAAATAGGGCACCATTCGCTTTTGTGTTGATTACCGAGATATCAATCGAGCCTACCTGAAGGATAACTATCCCACTCTGTTTATTGACCAAATCATCGATTAATGTGTTGGGAGTGAGATATTCTCCTTTATGGATGGTTTTTCTAGCTATAACCAGATCAACATCTTTCCCGCTGATCAACACAAGACTTCCTTTATCTGTCCATGGGGGACCTTTTCTAACAAAAAGCTCCCTTTCGGTCTCAATAATGTCGGTGCTACTTTCCACTGCGCGATGTACTATGTTTTTCATGACATTAAGCATATCGTGCAACCTTATCTGGATGACCTCCCTTCTCATTCAACTAAGCGCCACGAGCATCCCGCACACGTTCGAGATATTTTTCTACGCTGTCGATAATACAATATTCGTTTGAATCCGCATAAGTGTGTTTTCTCTGTTGAATCTAGCAGACTCCTTGGGTTTGTCGTATCTAAAGAAGACATTCATCTCGATCCCTTGAAAGTCAAGGCTATCATAAATTTACCTCCTCCATCCTCTTTATCGCAATTGTAGATTCTGCAAGGGAAATCTAATTTCCTATGTCGTTTTGTTCCCAATTATGTGGAGCTTGCTAAGGGTTTTACACGATTACTGAAGAAAGGGATCCAATTTCTGTGGGACGAAGTTACTCAACGCTACTTCAATGCTTTAAAGAGTGTTCTCATCCATGCTCCTTTACTGCATCTCCCAAATTATCATCGTGATTATTTTCTGTACTGAGCAACTTCCTCCGGTACCATAGCTATGGTACTCGTTTAAGACGATGATGATGGTATTGAACATGTCATCTATTACCTCAGCTGTAACCTTATGGATACAGAGACTCGATACGCCCATGTCAAGAAACTGGCTTTAGCCGTGGTACATGTTGTTCAATGCTTTCAGCATTATATTCTTTTACGCATGACTACTCTGACCTCCGACTGCAATCCTATGAAATATATCTTGACCCGCCAGTTTCTAGGGGGGAATATTCAAAATGGATTATCATTTTACAAGAGTTTGAATTGGAATTCACTGCTGCAAAATCAAATAAATCATTGGTTTTCGCTGAATTAATATGCTACCTTCCCTCTGCCTCTACTCCATCTGATCTCGATGAGCACATTCTAGACGACACTCTCTTCATGATCAAAATTGTCGATCCATGGTATAGTGATATCATCATGTATCTCCAGACCCAAACTTTCCGATCTAAGTTGGAAAAGTCTGATCGTCGATGGATTTGACATCATTCCAAATTGTATCGTATCATTGGGGATACTTTATACCGAGTTGGTGTAGATTCGATTCTTCGTCGTTGTCTGACTTTCGAAGAAGTTGAGAGAGTTATCAACGACTACCACTCCGGGGCATGTGGTGGTTGTATGTCTGGTTATGAAAAAACAAAAAAAATCCTTCGTGCTAGTTACTTCTGGCCTTCTATTTTCAAATAATTCATCCTTGCTGTCCGTAAATGCCATGCTTGCAAAATTTATCAACGCAGGATGCACACCCCACCTGCACCCTTACACCTAGTTGTTACCGTCGGCCTGTTTGCCAATGGGGCATTGAATTCATGACATGTAACCCTCACTCGACTCGGGAGAGGATAACATGTCATTGTCGATGTGGACTATTTCACTAAATGGGCTGAGGCGATGCCTACATATGTTGTTTACGGTAAAATTGCAGCTCAATTTCTCTTCAATCATGTTATCGCACGATTTGGTGTTCCTCAGGCCATTATCACCAACCATGGCTCTCATTTTCGCCATTACATGATGGCTAGACTGAATTCTCAGTTGGGTTTGTGTCATGACAACTCAACTCCATATTATCCTTAGGCCAATGACTAAGTTGAAGCAATAAATAAGGTTTTAGTTACTATGCTTCATTGCACTATTGGGATGCATAAGTCAAATCGAAATCTCATGTTGTTTTCAACTCTCTAGGCATACTGAACCTTGGCCAAAAACGCTACTGGATTCACTCCATTTCAGTTAGTGTATGCCCTCTGTTACACAGCAATTTGTCACCGTCCCTGCAATTCCCCATCCCGCACAATTGGAGGGCTCATTCCGTGACCTGTGAGCAGTGACATGACTTGAAACCACTTTCATGACATCCCCCTGAACATGAGATCTCATTGCCCTGAAGACAACTCCTTGTGAAAAACCCTAAAAACACCTCTTTTTGCATTGGCGCGGGAATCCAGTTCAGTACCCGCACCAATGGGGGAATCCTTCAAATAGGGCGCGCCAATTGGCGCTCTGTCTCAGAGTCGCACTCGCGCCAGCCATTTTAAGGAGTGTTTTTAAAAAATAAGTGGCGGAAGTTTCGTCCTAACTAATCCATAAACTGGTATCTAATTTGAGTTGAAAGGTTTGGCTCTGGATCTCCATGTAGAGGAAGTGGTTTGCCGCCTCTCATGGAAGCTTCCTTGAGGATAGGGCCAATCCCATGATGATAGGGATCCCAAATCCCCTTCCTCCATCTATAAAATCTTTCTCATCTCCTTTGTAAGCTAATCTCCAAGTCCCAAGAGCTATCAAAGCCTAATGCTGCAAGAGCCTTGATTCATTCCCTTAAGGCCAAATCCAAGCAAGGAGATTATTGTCGAGACATCCGAAGAGAGAGGCTTGTCCTATCCCCGACAGGATTTTTCGAGACGTGTTTCGCTGGCAACCCTCTGAAGGAGAATTTAGCATCAGAGCCAGGTTGTATTCTCCATTGATTGATTAATGATAAGCGACTATTGGTTATGGTTCCACTCTTGTTGTTGTTTATGATAATGAGTTATGTCTTCTCTGACTGACATATAGTTGCATATACTGGATTGTACACTTGCATTTGTTTTGTTTCTTGCATGTGTAGGTGTCCGGTCACGGAGATCGTGAGGATCGTGATCCGCCAGAGCTAAGGAACGGGAGCACTACTTTCTCTACAAGCGACAGCGTTGGATTCCAGGTAAGCCTTCAGCACTAGTTGGTTTATTTGCAATTAGGAACCTGCACTATAGCATGTGACGATTGTTTCTAGACCCGGTCTGGGCTAGTAGGGATCACCTCTATCCGCAGAGGGGATTTACCTCTACAAAAAATTGGCGACTCCACTGGGGAACGAACCTAGAGTCTAGCTTGTTGTTGTTCTACTTTGTAAGCTACAGATGGAGCCTGAAGTTAGCCAGATAGCCTTCGAAATGCTATTGCTCTGCATTAGCGAAGTAGATCAAAGCTGCTTTAGTCAATCTCCGGTTTAGTTTATGAACTGAACACTTGGAGTATTGTCTCGTCTTTTTGGTTGTTTCTTGATTCTGCTTGCTTGATCGGCTCTTTTGGCTAGCTCTTTTTTGTGATTTTGGATTTTGGTTAGCTTGATCATCACTGGTCTGCTTGTTGGATTGATTTTTTTTATTTTTCCATAGCAAACTCGACTGGCGCGCTTTACAGCCTGACAGTCGCGCCTATTGGCACAGGTTGCTAGTGTATTACCCACGCCAATTCATTTCTGGCACTAGTTTCAGCCTCACAGTTGAGCCAATCCTGTGAGGTACTAGGGTTTTCTCTGTTCTGAGCTTCCTGAGCTTGATCAGTGTGTTTGGTCTTGTTTTTTCGACTGCTTGAGTGTTCTGGAGCCTTGTTTGACCGGCTGTGACCTTTGTCCTTTGGTTGTTTGCCCATTTCCATCAATTTCACATTCTAGCCCTAGGGCATCTAGGTGCTCTTGTGTGTCGAGCCTCCCTTGGGAGTTTTTGGTTTCTATTTGTTCATTCAACCTTTTGATTGCTCCTCTGCATTCGTTTAGCGGTTGTTTATCATTTTATTGTGTTATTTGAGTGATTGTTCTCTTCTTCATTCGAATTTCGCTTTGTCTCGCTTTGGGCCTAGATTACATGGTCCATTTGAGTCTTTGGGATTCTCTTGGTTTTGAGGGACTATTTTGTCAATTTGGAGATCTGATTGTGTGTTTACATTGAGTGAAATTTGTTTGTTTTGCTCTTTCCTCATCACTTCTCAAATTTCTCTTTTTATTAGTTTTCATTTTGTTTAGTGCACTTTGCTATTAAACATTGAGAATACAAAAAAATCTCTTTTGCTTTCGATTAGTTAGTGCAAATTAAAATCTTTTTTGTGTTATTAGTGATTAGTGACTTTGAGAGAAAAGTTTTTGGTTTCCATTAGCTGCATTAGAGACTTTTCTGGTTGTTCTCTAATCATTTTATTATTGTGTGAAAAGCTCTTAACTCTCTTGTAATTAGCTTTCATCGAATGAAATGATATACTGTGGCATATAGTGTGCATTTAGGAGATTTCGAGACACAACACTCGCTAGGGCTTGAAAACTGAAACGTAATTGAAGATAAACATTAAAATTTATTCAATTTACACTAAGGCAACATTGAAACATTAACGCAACATTTAGTGGTCTAGGCTAGAGACGTGTTCCGGCGTCTTTAAACCTAGTAGCTGTCATTCGCCTCTTGGCTTTAGATAGCACTAGTACGGACTTGTGCTCCCCGTACCGTTGAGTATATAAAGGGAGACCCCACTAGGTTTCTATCCTTTATCCATAGGAAGCCGAGTCTGCTGCCCTATACCTGTGATACATCGGACACAACATTCGGGGAGATTTCCTGCACGTACGTTAAGTCCTTGGTTGATTTATTTTTCATTTTGAAACCAAGGTGTATATTGCAGTTCACAGTTATTTGGTACACCCTTTGCATAGTATTCCTGAGTAGTCATTTGATCTTTTCTGACTCCTTAAATTTGAAAGGATCACCAAGCGCTTGTCCTTTCACGCTTGCTTCAAAAATGAAAGAGATAGAGTCACCTTTCATCCGTTTCTCGACTCTTAAAACATGAAACAGTGAAGTTTCTAAGTTTCAATGTGGTAAAATAAATCACCCACGATCATATGCCCCTTTAGAGTTTGCTTGTTGGCCGTTTGATTGTGTGCCTTGGTTTTTAGCCCGTGTGTGGTTTTGAGTTGTTGATGGCAACTTTTCCAGAGTTCACCAACCAAGGAATCCCCTCCGATGGGAATCCTGGTCATTTTCCTCCTTTTGGAAATGTTGGTGCTCCTTATATAGAAACATTGTCCCTTCCTGGGTTAACTGTTGGGTTGCTTGTTTGGTTGTTTTCAACCTCTGTGGTCCCGAATGTCTTGGCTACTGGTCAATCAGTTTTTCCACCTGAACAACATCATGTTGATTCCAAGGTGGACCTCTCCCCTTCTTCGCCTGTTTCTGCGTCCTCCTCTTCTACTTCGCCTGGTGAAAGTCTGGATTCGAGTAACCAGGTGGCTAAGAAGAAGAAGAAGAAGACAAAGAAGAAGAAGTCCGATAAAGGAGAGGCTAACTCTGCGGCTATTGCGCCTAAGAAGTCTCCTCTTGATAAACCTCCCAACCCTCCACGGAAAGTCAAGTTCCCTTGCATGTTGTGCACAGGAGACCATCTTCTTCGAGATTGCCATGGCATTCCCAAGGTACTCGAAGTATGGTCCAACGGTCGTCCACCGTTGCCTTTGGCTTTCGGGAGACAGGTTGGGGGCACATCTTCAGCTGGTGCTGGTAAAGCTCCTAAGAAGCATGGTAAGATCACCAATCCCTGTAAGTTGTGTGAAGGGCACCATGCCATTCACCTTTGTCCTTATATGGATGAAGCCAAGCGAGTTTTGGACAACTCGGTTGTTTCTTCACCATGCCTTCTAGCTGGTTACAAGCAGCTTTCTTTGGGTCCTCTGCCAGCTGACCCTACGATTGGTCAAGAGTCATCCTTGGTCGATCCCGCTCTCCCGGAAATTCAAATTCAGGAATCCATCCCCGACCAACCATTGGTCGTGGGATCGGTTGAGCTGGCCCCGTCTATGGTGCACCAGGTCTTTTCCGTTGAGAGTGGACCTCACACCCCTCATGTTCTTCTGGTTTCTTCAGATTCCTCGGACTTGGAGAAAGATTCTCCTGTCCCTATATCTCAAGAAGTTTCTCCTCCGCCTCCCATGATGGAGGTCCTGGAGGATACTCCTCCTACCTTCGAGATGGAGGTCGTAGAGGATACTTCTTCTTCTTCTATAACACCAGGGGAAGACCATCTCGGTTCGATGGTAGCCCCTCCAAGTAGTTCGGTCACTTCCTTTAATTGGAGTCGATTTACGGGATATCGCCTTCCATCTTATGTGCCTTTTGAGATAACGGTACAGGCCTTTGGTTTGGTCGTACCCAACACCATTATATACGAAGGTGCGTTTGTTAGTGTTCTATCCTCAACTACTTGGTAAGCTTTTGGTTCACCACCGCTTGCACATGTTACGCAGAATCTGTTGACGTTTAACAGAAGAACTAGTCAACCGTTAGGGATCCTTCCAAGGTTACCTGTTACTTTGGGAGGTAAAACCGTCCATATGGATGTGATGGTTGTTCCAAGCCCCTTGGATTTCAATCTGCTCTTGGGGCGCGATTACACCTATGCCATGGGAGCGCTTGTCTCCTCCCTTTTTCGTGTGGTCTATTTTCCACATGAAGGATGGATCGTGACCATTGATAAGCTTTCGTTCTTTGGTCCTGATGTGGCAACTGGGCCGCCATCATCCCTTCCTAGTTTTTATCCACCTGTTGTATTTGCCCCACCGCAGGTCAAATATGTGGCTACCTACCCCGTGCCTGTACTCAGTGATAATTCCATCGTGCATTAGGTGCTGGGGGCATTGGGTCCTAACTTTCAGGATGTTTTCCTTCCATCGGGAGTGGAACTCTTGGAAGCGATGAATTCTTGTTCATTCTAGTTTGTGAGCGGGATTCATGTCATGTCAAACTCCTTAAACCAGCAAACAAGGTGTCACAAGGATATTTCTTTTGATGTGTCAGCCTCGTTAAAAAAACAAACGTTCGTTCGATTGAGTCTTTGATGGGATCTGGTAAAAATCGTTGATTTTCTTGAATCTCCTGTGAACATATTATCCTCATTTGTTGGCTAAAATTTGTGGAATAAACTTGAAGCATATGCTAAATTAGTCACCATCGAAACGCCTTTAAAGCATAGTTTGTTTAGCTAAACTTGTGTAAAGCAAACGGTTTTCAGCATAGTTTATCTTTGTTCAAGCTTGTGTCTGATGAAAACCAACTTGATTTCTTGATTTCAACTTGTATGGTAAACCATTCATTTACCTCTTGTGATTGCCATTTTATCGCTATTTTGAATGGCTTGTAGTTTTCTCATTCCATCGTCACTATATTCACTTGACAAATCATATGCAACGCCGCCATTTGTTCATTTCGTTCTTTGAGGAATCACGATAAATGGTCTTGTTGTGACCTCATACCACCATTGCAGCGGTTTCCACCATTAAAGACAAATTGCTACCATACCATAGAACAACCAAAGTCATCTTTAAGCTCTTTTATGGCTACAAACATGAAAAATTAAAGTCATATGCGTTTTAGTCTCGTTAAAGTAGCCTGAAATGACGTCTACCAGTATACATTTACCCTTTTTGAGTTTGTAATAGATTATTCTGAAAAATGAATACCCTATTCCTATATCCGACTAGGAGGTTTTCTAGGATATTTATTTTCTACCTTTTTGTGAGTATGAGAACTATTACGAAAAGAGACCATTGGAAGTTACTTTTCATTGTCTTCAACTCTACTAGCTTGTGAAAAAATGACGAAGTTATTCCTTTAATAGGACATAATTAAACCACAGTGACATTGAATTAGGTATTAATGACAGTATAAGTTCTATCCTTCCTGAGAGCTCATTAAATGTACTAGGATAGACTTATGTAAACATGTAGGCACCCTCTTCAAGCTTGTGTAAAAATAAAAATGCTAACCATAAATAGTGGGGGAAAATGGAACCAACATCATTGTCATGTGTCGGCAGTGTAAACTCTTGAACATGTTGCTTATATGAATAGTATTCGAGTTGAGACATCTCATCTCGTTTCACTTGCCTGGTAGGTTTGGGTAATCCCATTTTTTGACCTATCATCTAATCTGCCTTGTCATCATGACCTACGATACAACAGTAATAAAATACTACTAAACTCCTTTGTAAATACGTCTATGTTCAAAAGTTGTCCTACTGCAATATAACCTTCTCACAATTCTCATCTGATATTGATTCATAAAAACATTATATTCCCTGGCACGTACGATGATGTAGGAAACCTGCACAGCAGTCGGGGTCACTTCGTGACTTCAACTCATTATCCGGGCCCAGTCTAAGACTCTGTCTGGTACGTGGAGCTGCATGCCTACATTAGCGAGTTCTCGCATTCGGCAACCAAAGTTCTCATCCCAATGACACTCAGGTTGAGTGATTAGGTATTCGGCAGCAGCTCATTGATTACATATCGTGGTGTGCTTATCGTACCTTGGGGCCATTGTCATTATTGGTATCTTGCGTACTGTTAACTTTCATCATTGGTTTTGGTAATAGAACGTGATGTTCTTGCATGTTTTGACTTCAACTCGCCAATAGCATGCTTCGAACTTACTTTGTTACGAGTACGAGATAGGCATGACCTGGTTCTGTCTTTGTTATAATCAAGGCTGTGATTTTTGTGGATTATTATGATTAGTTACTGTCCTTTGATTGAATGGTTATGACCATACAGAGTCTATTGTCGATCACTGGATGGCTGCCGTCCATACCTTGGTTCTGGTTATTGTATGCTACTGTTATGGATGGTTCTTCATACCATATATATCATGTATTTGAGATGACGGCCACTTCTGCCTAGCTTTCCAACTGTGTGTTTTCTTAGCTGGACATGTTATTATTTAGCTACTTCACCCTCTCTCTTCTGGCCTCATGCTTCTAAAATTCACACAAAGAATTGTCACCGTCTCCTCGCAATTCCCATCCCGTACAATTGGAGGGCTCATTCTCAGGACTCAGAGTGCGTTGACAGCGACTGTCTGCCTTCATGACATCCCTCTCAACATGAGCTTTCATTCCCTTAAGACAACTCCTTGTGAAACTCTAAAAACATCCCCTTTTATCAAGGAATCCGCTTAGTACTTATGCCATTGGGGAATCCTTCACAGGCGCTGTATCATGCCTGTCTGTAGTCACACGCCAGCATTTTAAGGATTGTTTTTAAAAATAAGTATTGAAGTTTGTCCCAACTAATCCATAAAACTGTATCTGAATTGAGCAATGGTCTCCTGACTTCAGCAGAGGAAGTGTCTTCACCTCTTGAAGCCTTGAGATAGGCTGGACCCTGCCATTTAGGATCCAACTCCCTCTCCACCCTGTGTTTTTGCTCTATATCCTTTGCTGACTCTCAAGTCCCAAGAGCGGTCAGAATAATGGTCAAGAGCCTGACTATTCTGAGCAAATCAAGCAAGAGATTATTGTTGAGACATCCGAAGAGAGAGGCTCTGTCTTATCACAGGATTTTCGAGACGTGTTTCATTGAAGTACCTCCATAGAGAATTCAAAGCAGCCAGTTTGATCTTCCATCAATAATATAAGTACTATTGGTTATGGTTCCACTTTGTCGTTGATTATGATAATGTTTATGTCTCTCTTATCACATATAGTTGTATATAATTGATTTTAATATGTTGTCTGCAGGTGTGTGTGTCTGTCATGAGAGATCGTGAGGATCAGATCGCTGAACAGAATGGAGTGCATTTTCTGTTGGGGCTGTGATACCTAGATTCCAGTGTTTCATCACGGTTGGTTTATTTTAAATTAGGGAACTGCACTATAGAGGATTAATTATATTAGACCTGCCCACAGGGACTGTTTCCTGTCTCACAGGGATTTACCTCTACAACACCTCTCACAACCTTATTGATTTCCTAGTCTGTACCCCTGTGTAGGTTTTAACCTAAAACAGCAATGACTACACCAATCTTATAAAATAAATACAGTTAGAGTATAAAATATAAAATGGAGAAACACAGATTTTTCCCCTGGATCCCAAATCGAGACGACCTACTGATTTTTTCATTATTATATTCTTTTATGTTTACAACATATATATATATACCACACAGATAAACCCAACCTACAAACTCGGATTAGAACATAAACTGAGTTCCCTGGATCCTGATCTACAAAATACCAGGGTTAAAACTACTCATTCTACCATTTATGTGCAAGTTCATGCACAAAACCATGGATGCGACTCACCACCGGAAATTAAGGGACTGTAATGCTTATGAGCACGCCTTCCCTGACCCATGTATTTAATCATGAAAGAATATAACAATACCCACATTCTCCCGCTTGTTGTTTTCTTTCCATGTGGGTCACAAGAGCTTTAGTCATTGGCTCCAATTCTTCAACACCCATTGTATCTCTACACCAAGAGAGAACTCAAGGCCATAATTTTGTTAATGCATTCAATATCTTTCCAAAGGTCCACCTACGTGAATAAATCTTTTAGCCTCAACCACATCTTCACTAAAACAGATACTGAACATCAATGTGCTTTGTCTTTGAATGATAGCGATTTATTATTGGTGCACTTTGTGGTCTATCCTTGTAACTGCCTTTATTATGCTTGAACAGTCTATTGTAATAGGTGCTTCCTTGCTTGCATGAAATGCATTTTGCTATATTAATACCTACGGGCAAGTGCCTACAGGACTATCTTTTATCATCCAGCTGACTGCCTCCAGAATAAGCTAAACACCATACCCCCCTTGTGGTCTTCTTTGAGCTAGGATCTCGGCCCGATGCTGCATCAACAAACCTTGAATGTCAACATTCTTAATCCTGGTCTTCACTGGTAGCACAAGCCACTGTCTTGGTACCATAAATATGAAAACAAACTGTCTTTTCAATTTCTCCTTACCAGGTTTGGCACATGAACATATCAATACTCCTTTGCATATGCAGTATACTGAGTCTAGTGGGACATGCATGTGTCCAAGACTACTGCCCTACTTCTGCATGGAACCACCAAGGACATGTCTCCTCTTCTTCTTGTGTCATGGGACACTGTTAAATACAAACAGCTTACACCTACATGAATAGGAACATTCATAAGTTTCTTTATCACCATATTGAACCTGTATAATATAGTATCGACATACTTCCTTTGGTTTAACCGAAACTTCCTCTTTACTGAAGTCTCTTAATTTCCATGCCCAAAAATATGTTTACGGATCCTTCATGTAAGATTTGAAGCAGTTGGGTCTTCAAATGGATAATTTCTTTGTCATTTCAATCAACAACATATCATCCACATAAAAGACCAAATAAATAACAGGGTCACCAATTAATTTAAATAATATGATGATCACTCCTTGCATACGGTAGGCAAGTCTGTTGTGTAGGTATCAAATTTCCTGATACCACATCCTTGGTAGCTGTTTTAACCCATCTGAACTTCTTTAGCACCATATACAGTTCTTTCTTACCCTTCAATAAAACATGGTTATTCATATGGTCTCCCTCTTCTGGAATCTGTGAAGAAATACATCTTCATCACGCCATTTCTATCTCAAAATCAATGCGGTAGCAGATAAAAGTAATCTAATAGAAGTAACTTTGGCAACGGAGAAAAAAATATCACAAAATCAAATTTCCATTTTGGGAATAACCTTTCACTTCTGCTTGAGCTTTGTGTTCCTAAGCCTTGCCTTCTACATTTCATCTTCTTCTTAAACACCCATTTAGTCCAGTGGGCTTCCTTCAGTACTTATCCACCAGATCCCCTTTGTCGCTTTTGTGCAAGGATGCCATTTCATCAACCATAGCACTCCTTCGATTTTCCATCCTGCGAATCTCTTGCCTGTTTGATAATTAGGTTCATCATCGGTTATAGTTAAGGCAAAACTTTGAACATAAAGCGAATCGTTTCTTATACCTTTCACAATTTCCTTCTTCCTGGGCCCGGTCTTCTAAAGGCTGAGTTTGTGTCTTCATCTTGGGTCTTCTTCTATTGTAAGTGCGGTTCATCCTCCTTTTAGCTCAAACTTTCTGTCTTCCAAGGCTTCCTTTAGTGAGAATTCATGTTTAACAACATCTTCAACCTCTAAACTTTACGTCACTTTGTACACCTTCCTTGTTTAGGTTCTAGCTTGTAACTAAACTCATCCTTATACCAGTAAAGATGCACACCTTTCGATTTGTTATCCAACAGTCCTTTCTCTGGAACATGTGCCTGCCATCACATCAAAATAACCTTAGATGAAAATTTCTTAGGTCCATACCTCATGTGGGTCTTATCCTCGCGTCTTGATGAAGGTGATCTGTTAACTAAGTAACATGGGTCTCACTGCCTCTTCAAAATTCTTGTCCTAACACGTTACCCCTTTGACATACTTCTTGCCTTTTCCATGATCTTCTATTCATTCTTTAGCTGTCATTTTTACGGGGTGTGTATGGGGTAGTCTTACGCCATCTTATACCACACTTCGGAACTCTTCAGAATTCCTTCTTACGAACTCCCAACAATTATTGTCCTCACTTTTATCTTCTTCTCTTCCTTACGGTTTTCCCCCGAGTATTAAATATTAAATTTGTCAAGACTTGATTTCTTCCTCGAAAATATATCCATGTATTCATAAGAAGTCATATATGAATGAAACATGAGTACAGTTTCAAAGTGATGGGCAACACGACCCAAACACATCACTTCATGCCACGAGTTCTAATATCTTGTTCCCCTCTGCTTTGATACGGGTCTGCTTACATATACAGTGACTAAGAAATCGAAAACGAGAAAAATGAGCATACCTTCTACACTTCATCTCTGTATGTGTCTGAAAGCCTTCTCTCCAATATGTCCAAGCCTTTGATGCTGCCTTGGTCTTTTCTCCAAAACGGCTAGGCTTTAAAATCCCGATTTCGAACCACAAAAACTCTTCACCATCGATATTGATGCTACCTTGTGGCCCATACGAGTTCCGGTCAGAACTCCCCCGCATTAATACTAGTGCTCACGAACCATCTGCAGGCATCTCCTAAGACATTGTTTTTACACCATCATCCACATCTTCCCTTCCCAATCGAATTTTTGGCCAATGCGAGAATATAGAACACCGAAGTGTTCTAAATCACTTACACATTGTGGCTTCGGCCTTTACCTTTCCCGTCCCAGCGATTTTGGCCGCCTATCATCCCTAGGAAAGACATCACCATCATATTTCTCCTTCTACTCAGAACCACCTCCTGCAAGGTAAGTGAAAAGATGCTGATCGTCCTTTGACTCGCAGTCTACATGTGTATTTGAGGGCTTATTTTGTCCCCCTTAAGTAAAGGTGGTTTTAATGCGAGAGGGCATCATCGAGGATCCCTTTCCTTTCTAAGAGAGCTTTAGGTCTACGGTCCTTTTTGTAGTGCCCTTCCTTTCGCATTCCTTTGCTTTTAAACTTTCTGAAAAATTTAGATCTCCCTCTAATTCTGGATCTCCTGTTCCTTCTTGTTCCTAATACGGGACCTTCCTCGTCTGAATGAGCATCTCTCCATTAAGCCCTCCTGTTCTCCAATCATTCCTCGGCAAAAGGTTAGAACAATATCATCAAAATTAAAATGGTTATTGCTACCTATTTTAATAACATTGTCACGAAATGCAATGAAAACACAACAAAGCTGATACTTATCTTCTTACGATTTTAATATCGAGATGACGATTTTGACTTACCATTATATTAGGCATTCGGATGCTCATCATTGAGTCTCCATCAACCACTGCGATTTATACGAAGCTTTTCGTAGGAACAACTTATTCTGGTGATTGGTACAAGTCCCAGTTTTTCTAAATTCTTCGCGTAGCTTTGATCGTTCGGCAATCTGAATACGAGACACCCAACCCGTATTGTGCTCTGTTGTCGAATCGATTTCTTCGGTCTTCATCTGACATTCGGGTGGTTTAGTACCTGGATATCATGATCATGGTCTTTATCCTCCGATAGATCCTCATCTTGGCTTCGCTCAGCTACGTTAAATTTCTAAGTCTTTATCTCTTTCGCCGCTATGTCTTCTATCATAAAAATAAATCGCACTGTCTCATGACAGGGTCTACCTTAGCGAACAAACCTACGATGGCAAAGCGTCCCCTTAGGCAAAAAAACATTTTGATACCAAATATGAGTTTATTACAGACAAAAGGTATACCACGGTCTTATAACGAGAAAATAAACAATAACGAAGCGCCAAAACATAAACAGTGTGATTTTCCACTTGGATAAATGGAGCGACCAACAAATTTCATTATATGTTTCTTTTGGTATTTTAACACACATATATATACGTAAAAACATGCCCATAAACCCCAATCATAAACCACAGATTTAAGTTTATATTAATTCCCTTGGACGGATCTACTAAAAAATACGAAGGCAAAAACATAATGCCCCAATACCATATGCAAACCATTTCAAAAAACCATGAGCGGACTACCCAAAATTAAGATCAAGAAATTTCGCCAATGCTGCCGAACCCGTGAGGGGGTAGTACGTGGAGAAAATATAACACATACCCAACACTTTGTCAAGTTAGTTGTAAGTGCTTAAAAACCCTCACCGGAGAGGGAACGTCTCTTGTACTTGGAATGACAGTGAAACTCGACGCTTACGCTGCTTGCAATTCTTGAGCACGGAAGAAATAGGTGGCTTCGTGCAGTTAGATAATTTCTCCACATGCCCTTATACAGAGAACTTTCCTTCTCTATGACAAAACTGCCGACAATTGAAGGTAGGAAAATTAAGACCTATGTCGCGCCAGAACGCTATCGACATGCTTCTTGTTTTCCAAAAGGGCACTATGAGCTGATTGATTATAGGGTTATCCTTTAGGTAAACCACAAGGTAAGTTTGTCTAAAGATATATTATTAACGGTTTCTAGTATGTCTATCATGTACATTAGCTGTGCTTTTAATTTTTGTCATTTTTGGTTTGGTGTGTGTTTGCAAACGATTTTCCTTCTTATCTTGTTTTACGCCAGTTCTGAGATGTCTTTAGCTCCTTATATGGGTTTACGGATGGTGCCTACGTGGTATAGAAAATTAAACCAACTTGACAGTTACATAAAACACATGCAAAATGGGACACAAATATTGTTGGGAAAAAGGCTTGACTCATGGTATTCTCATCATTCTCACTTATTAAAAAATTTAATGTTACCAATTTAAATAGATTAGAGACAATGTCTTAAGATAGTACGTACTATCTTAGACTCCCTTTAATTGAATAATTTCTCAAAAGCACACCAAGATAGGAGTTACTAGCTAACTCAATCTTTAGGAAACGACCAATTGTTTGTTCTTGGAATATTTAATTAATTAATTTGTTTGGATTTATTGTTGTTTTGTGAGAAAATTTAACATTTCACATAATGATAAATCACGAAAATGAACGAGAACCACCTTCAAGTTCTCATGTTGATTCTCGTGTAAACATTGCCTCAGAGGCACCAAATGTTTCTGATTTAAAACTGTGGCTATAAGATACTGAGTCACTTAGTCTGACTACCTGGACGGGCTGAAAACTCCATCACGCTGTTGCAAACATCTGTCTTTATGAAATCAACATCCTTTTCCACCGAAAAAATTTGTCAATGCCCACCGGCTTTGCTCAATCGGTTGATGATGTCAAAACAACTCACTGCTGTTTTTGCCGTGTGGAAAACTGCTCACTGGCTTCTTTGTTGTCAAATCGCCCACCGGAAAATTTTTCGATGCCCATCGGCTACTTTTGTTGGTTTTGTCGAGACTTTTGTCTGCCAACCACCGTCAATTTCATCGACATTTTACCTCTTTGTCACCGAAAGGGAGAGACAATTCTCTGAAAGTTTTCCGTACTCCCTTAGGCGAGAGTTTTGCAACCAGTACTCCTCTGCTCAACCATGATAGGTACCATCTTCTTTTCACTCATTGTGTCATGTAGCATCAAATTTGGGTCAGAACCAGAGCAAGAGCTGACTGCAGACACCATTTTAGTGACTGATCCATTCATAATGTACTTACCACTACTTTTTGCTGTCATAAATTTTTCGAGGAATGATCGGGCTTTCCACACGAGGATAAGGATGGAGATCAAACACCGATCTTCCATATGAACGGTTCGACAATGAGAACATTTTGGTGGACTTCAACTTTAGGTTATGCAGAATATTTTTTGTTCCAACTTTGTGTTGCATGCATTGCTAGTTGTCCGCAAATTTCTAACTCATCGAGGTGAGTTGCATGAAATCCTGACTACTGAATCTAATTATATGAATATATAAGATATAAAAAGCATGTCAGTTGTTTGATATAATCCTGCTTCCTCTATTCTTTGTTAGTTTGAAATTTTCCTGGCTCGATGACGAAGCCAAATAATGAACTCAAAACACCTTGATACTTGTGTTGTTTGGATGAATGACTACTATCAAATGGATACAAAGACTGAAAGTATCACTTTTTTCTACCCTTCAAGTTGCGAATTTCCGAGTTGAATAAACTCCAATAGTTTCATGTGTTTGTTGTGTATGCCGTGGAAATATTAGCAAGGGGTATATTTGTCGATGTGCACCATGTCTTCATCACTGAGATGATCAACCGTGAAGAATGTTTAACAACTTTCAAATACATTGCGCCATCTCAGTCTTGCTCAATTTGTAAACTGTGCCTTCCTTGTTGAGATGTCGTGATTTGAACTGCTTTCACTTAATTTCGGTACTTGAATGACAAGCCTGCCACAGCAGCTTAGCCAATGCCGCTGATTTGTTGTTTGTTGCGCTGCTTGAACACTTGCTAGAATTGTATAATTTTCTTGCTCAAACTGAATTCTCGTCTCGTGATGACGATCGCGTTTGCTTTGAATGCTCACTTATTCTACTTGATGAATTCACGCTCATTTGAATGAACAGCTACGTCAATGGATGTCGACCCTGCTAAAATGATTATTTTAACTGTTTGCTGCATGTTGCTTACTAACTTCATTGCCATCGCCGATGGTTTGATCTCTACCCATCTATAAAATTGCTTGAATGAATACTCATCGCCTTGGAGAGATGGAACTTGCTGGCTTTTTGTTGTATAAAAAATCACATCAATGATTTTTCTTAAAGCAGAAATAACAATCATTTAAAATGCACCCAAGAAAGTGTTAGAATCGACTTGCTAAGATTAAAAGATTTGAAACTAAACAAGATTGCTTCTAACCACCCTGACTAGAATTCAGTCTCTCCTAATCCTGAGAGGGAGCATTTCCTGCATATGTACAAAGATGGATTTGTCTTTGAAGTTTGGGGTTATGATATTAGGTTTAGTTATGAAGGCTAAGGGGTTTGTTTTTTTTGGATGGTTGAGCATGATTACTATTCAAGGTGGAAAGTTTTGAGGCAAAAAGTTTCAAAGGTGAGAAGTTATAAAAATCTATAAAATTCATTCTAAAAGAGATAGACAATTGTAGGTTTAGTCCATTAAATATGAGTCATATCTGTTTGAATGAGCAACACATCATAGAATATCCTATAAAGTCATCAACTATTAAGGATTGATGATATTAACATGTACTGGAAACAATAGATGGTTAAACAGAAACTGATAATAATTTCACAAAGGATTTATAATGTACCAAACAAGAAAAGCCTCTTAAATAACTCATAAAACCAACCAAGTGTATGACCACTGGACTTCTGGCAAGTTTGTATTAAAGTGTACTTAATTGACAAACAATCCAAGAATCCACATAATTACTGTAAAGTAATATAAAACATATATAGAAGTCAGCAATGTAAGATCGTATAAAGTACTTTTAAACCTATTATGTTTAGCTTCTCAACACCAAGGCAACAAAATCGCTTTGGAGAAAAAAACTAGACCAGGGCACACCATATCTTCCATAGTCATCTTTAATAAGCAAAATAAGGAAAATAACTTTCAAGAACAATTTTTAAGGCAAACAAAGAGGGGATCTAGGAACTCTAACATTCCTATTACTTAATCAGATAAATCACTTTAAATAAACAAATTGAGGAAACATAAGATAAAGATTTTCTACTGAGAGTGTCATCATATAAAGTAGGACCTAACTCTATAATTGTTATTCTTTATCGTAGTAGAACAGTATATGTTGTTGTATGGTTAAATAACAAAGTAGATGCACTTCAATGATGATATAGACTGTGATCCCAAGAAACAACTTTAATATTGATGTATTAAACCAAGCAGCCTTCTGTTCAATGTTTTGGCTTGGGCATCATCTTCCACATCACGGCATCTGATCTACTTCATAAACAGAGCTTCAAGGGCTGTGAACACTGACATAATCATAAAGCTGTCAACATTTCAAGTTTGTAACTAACAATTTCATTCTACCATGGATGAGAAGAATGAGGAGGGTGATCACAAAGACTAAAACTAATTAATACATACATTATCTTCTAAATTTCAGGGCTAATATATGTATAAAATACCATATTAATGGATTTACATAAAGATAAAGCTTGATGGGAGCTTTTGTTGACCTTTGAGGCTCAAGGCACAGTAAGTAACTCTGCATGATGGCATTTGCTCTCCAGTGGCCCTCACAAGGCTGAGGCGAATATCTTCATCTCATTAATAACTTCTGCCTCCGTGTCAAAGGGTTTGGAGTAACAGGTGGGTTTCAGGGTAGATGAGAGAACAATGTCTGCATTGTATGGTGGAGAAATTTTGATAGAACACTTTAGGTTTTCGTAAATCGTGTTTTATTTGGGATTAGGATTTTGATAAGTATCTTAGACGTAATCCCCGTGAAACCTGCCTCTAATCCTCTCGTTCCGATGCATTCTGTCTTTGGAACATGAACTTTGACTGTGTCTTTCATGTGTTTTGTTATGTGTACATGTAGGTCTGTTTAAGGTGTCAATGGTTGACAAAATCATTATGTTATAACTAAACTTCAGTGATTTCCGTGGTGAATCGAAGGCTGAGGTCGTCACCCTCAACCTTCACTTTTCATGGGTTGAAAAAATATTTAACTCTGTGAAATATAAACAAAGTTATAAAATCTCACATATGGGTTGAATTCAGCCTGTGACTTTGTGGAAGAGCCAAATGCCAAGGTACCATCAACGTCGGGATTGGATCTGAGAGATCATGGAACGGCGCAAGACGATTACTGAGCTCGCCACCACAGAGATCGACGACCGGGAATGGAAGTTGAAAGTCAAACGGAGGGAAAATGGGCGATGAAATGTGGACCGTCGATCTGCCGCATCGATCGACGTGAGATTGCTGATGCACCAGAGTCTGTTATCGCGTGGGCACCCTTCGTTAATCAGCCGGGCATCTTCGGTGAGCATCACTGCTGGGATGGCCCGCCCGCATCGAACGGCAGATAGTGATATCGCTCGGGCATCCGCGTCCGAACTATAACGTTGGCGACCGTGGTTGGCACGATGGACGAAGGTTTTGAAAAAAGGCACAGGGGACGCGTGGCAGCTGCTGCATGGAATCGCCGCCGACGGAGAAACCACCTTCCGCCTCCAAAGGCGTGCAATAGATACCACGCTGCATTCGGGAAACGTGTGTTTGTGGGGTCCACCGGTTTGACAAGTTCCGCACCGTCGGATTTGCAAACGACCACCATGATATTGTTCTGATTAACGTGAAAATTTTTAAAAAGAAAAAAATAAAAATAAAACCTGCGCCTTATAAAACAAAGGTTCCTTAAGGGTTTACAAAATGTGAAGAAGAGGGGTTAGGCACTCGATTGCGGGGCTATTGGGCTAGGAAAACTTTATGACCGAGGGTTTAGTATGGAAAGGGCCTATCGACATCGGATTTTCGGCCCCAGGATTTTCAATCAACCCAATAAATATGTCACATTTCATGACTGACTTTTCAATCAACCGTAATATATTAATCACATTGCTACTGTTGGACTGTAACTTTCAATCAACCCATTTAAATATTTAACAACGGGATTTTGGTTTTTATACCAAAACTTTAGAAAAAGTGTTTTCTGACTACAGCACAGATCGGGAAAGATTTTCAATGCATTTTTCAAAGGAATTCCATTTCAATGTTGTGCATATCTTTAACTATGGAAAATTGATTTTATGAATGGAAGAAGGAAACTCATAAAAATAGAGGAAAAATATGGAGAAAAGGGGAGCAAATGAGGGATTGAGAAGAAAATGAAGGTGAAAAGGGTCCTTGCAATATTATTTTGGCTTGGAAACCAAGAAAATTCCGAATGGGGAATGGGGTATAGTAGTGAAGATTTGGATAGAAACAAGAGACCTTCAAGAGTCTTCAAGAGCCAACAATTTTTAGCAATGGAATGTTCCTAGCACCCAAAGTTTTACCACCTTTTTGCTATAAATTTTTTTTATAGGTGGCTAACAAAAAAGCTTTACAATGATTTTAATGGCTCACTTAAAACAATGAATTTCATATAACTTCTTAAAAAATCATGAACAACAATTTTTAATGATTCAATTTAAAACAACAATTAATACAAGTTCTAAAGGGATTTGCAAGAACGCTCGATGTAGACTTTGCTTTGAAATGTTGGAGTTTCTAGATTCATGAACTAGTATTAAGTGAATTTAATTGTTGAAGTAGAATGCCGATGTTGAAAACTTTGATTATTTGTTGTAGGTGCGTTGCATGCATGTGTTGAAAATAATTATCCTTCCTTGAAGCTACTTCATTACTAGTGTTGTGCTTTGCTTGCATTGAATTTTATGTGTGCATTAAAATGAGATCATTTATGTGTCAAACTAGACACAAACTACAAGAAAAAAATCATGAAGCCATAAAAATACGCGCCATCAACAAACACACACATGGTGTACCTAAGATCCCCCTTATTCAATTTCAGATTCTAGGACACTTCTGAACACCACAAATAATATGTATTTTCATCAGTATTGATCATCAACCTTTCATTCTTTATAATATTTGTATTAAAGCCAAACAACAGAATTACCACAAAATTTTGGAAACAAATGTCTTCAAAAATCGTGTGCACCGATCACCACATTATTTCTCCACGTTACAACGACATCTGACGGTGAAGTACACTATCTCTCAAATATCTTTATATTCAAAAATACTTTTGTTACACTTAAATACATTTCAAAATTCATTTCAAAATTAACTTAATACCCAAGGATTTCTTACAATTTTTAATGCACCTTACCACTCCAAAAAGTTTTAAACATCACTCCTATTACAAATACACCTTATCTCTCCAAAAAGAACCAAAATCAACTTTTCACTTCAATATGTAAGATTTACACTTATCACTCATTACAAACATAGCCTTATCATTACAAATTTTTAATTTTAATTTTAATTTTTCGAAGACCATTCTATCCCTCCAAAACTTTATGATTAACCAAAGAAATCTAAAATCTTCAAATGTAACACTTAAACTTCTAAATTCTCCATGTAATTTAATTCACTAATCACTCAATTCCTGTCAACTTGCATTCATCACGCTCATTAACAGCTCTGATGTACCAAGTTATATACTTCACACCACATTCATGCATGTTTAGCACAGGCCACCACCAACAGTCCATCTCCCACATCCACGATAGTCTCCTCGACGTTGTCGTGGTTGGCCTTATGCCTCAGCAGATCAACGACAGCCCACCAAGAAACATCGTCACAAACACACTGCAAGCCCAATGGCCATGCTGGAGATTCTCCTGACTAACTTCTGAGATCAAGGTTTCCAAATGGGCAGAACACTCTCTCCATGCACCATTCTTTGAATGGTATGAACAATTTTTGGCTCTTGGTTCGATACAAATCTGCATATATTGTTCTGCATTGGAGTCAGATTCTGCCGAGCTGTAGCACACTTAAATAACGACTCTAATAGTTGTGGAAGAAGTTGTGTATGTTCTCTTAACTAATCAATCAAAATTGCAGAATCTTGGGTCAATTTTGGAAATGAAGCTATTGCTTCAAAGTTCTTCAGTTATTTGTGTCCTGGGTGGGTCATTCCGATCATTAAGCAAAAGAACCAATTTTTACCTCTGTAAAAGTTTTGTATTTCAGTTTATGAATTATAGTTACAAATTTTCTCCTACAGTTTGTTCTCCTTGCCTAGCATTATCTCTTTGATTGGCAGTAAGAGTATAACCAAAAGCACTCAGCGATTAATGTTCTGCTTATTTTCTTGTGGTCACTGCTATTTGGTTGGTGAAAACTCCGTCATTTCAAGGTCATATCTTCCTTTCACACAAATGCAGGAGTGCGTAAAAACATGTCCATATGGACCGCGGCCATCAAAGACACCGCAACACCGTATCTTTACGAGATCCAAAAAATCATCCCAAACAAGCATACAATCCATGTGAAATACAATGCTATACCATATATAAGGAAGAAATGTAAGACAAATGGGGAGAGAGCTCAACAAGTAAATTCAGAATTCGTGACGTAGAAATGCCGTAACGAAGGATTCGTGATGTTTGAATGGCGTATATTCCGTATTTCTTAAAAACTTTAGAAATAAATCACAATTAAATTTCTTTTCTCAAAAAAATTTATGATTGTATACCTACTCTCAAAATTCTGTATTTATACCACCTTCACATCATCCTCATTACCGATGGCTTGATAATACATGTAGAAAATTAAATCAACTCAAACTGCATTACATAAAACACACATACAAAATCGATACACAAAATATTGCGAAAAGAGGCTTCTTCAAATTTCCCTCATGGTATTCTCATCATTCTCACTTATTAAAAGAATTTAGTGTTACAATTTAAATAGATGAGAGACAATGTCTTAAGATAGCGCGTGCTATGTTAGACTCCTGGGGTTGTATAAATGCACAAATATCCATCAAGATAGAGCACAAAAATAACTCCACCTTGAGGAACAACTCAAGACTTAGGCAAGTAACACATTCCTAACTTGGAATATTTAATTAATTAATATATGTTTGGATTTACATTGTTTTGTGAGAGAGGCTAACACGTAGTACCCGAAATCTATCTTTCATATTCTGCATATTCATAACTTGAACATGAGTGTTTTAGATACAAGGTATGTTTAGTTCAGATAACCAATAATATTTACACAGTGCCGTTATTGAGCTTATGTCCTAAGCAATTTCTCTCGCATTAGAGAACTGTTATAACTGATTCATACTTTGTTGTCCTGTATGGTTCAACGGCAATATTCACAAACACCTCAAATATTGAGAATTTATATGCGTGTTTGTTTGTTAGAAAGAAATTTGATTACATTACATATCATCACATTCCATTTATTGGCCATGTATACATTAACAAATCCACAATAATCATATATAGATAGACATTTGTGGAATTTATAATCATTATAACATACATAACAAGAAAATAACATGTATCAATTGGTTTGCAAATAGTGTTCAAAAAGTACATCATAACTCCCAAAATAAATAATATATGTTCCGTACATAGCGAGATCAAGTAGGTCTCCGCAACCCGCAGAGAAGGAAAAATCTAATCTAATCCACGTGGTGATCACTAGAAAGGCATCATCGTTTAATGACTCGAATCATCGCTCGATGAATACGATCAGACGTCTCATATATATATATAAACAATGCACACATGTTTTTATCCTTCATATCCCCACACACTACTGGAAGTGGCATATCAAGGCCACTCCAAAAAAATCAGTCTCGCAGTATGGCCATTTTCCATAAATGATTATTGAGACTCACCCATGTGAAAAATGCAGGTATGAAAGATACATTCGTTGTCCGCCTCCTCCACAAGGCATCAACGTCTGTACCCCACAACCGTGGCTCATGGTACCGGTGCCTCTATCTCTATCCCTTGGTACTCTGAATAGAGGCACTCACTCTAATAAGAAGGCTAATGTACCGAATTCGTATCCAACCGCTTTAGCTTGTCAATATTTTACTTCGTGAGGCTTTTCATTTTCTTCACTACGCCCACATCATTAGAACACGTGGTCTCACAATCCACCACCATTTGTAGTTGCCTGCTGGCCTCATGCCACGCTTGCACCCCACCACGCATGTGATATCGTATAACACTACTCAAGTATACACATCATCTACTGTGATTATGGCTATCTTGCCACTGAGGATCTTGTTGCCTTGGAGAATGTTTCCAATATGTCCATACTGCCCATGATTCTGGGTTCTAGACAATCGTGCTCTTGCTCCTCTTACGTGAGAGTCCTGATGGATGTGGATAAATCACACTTCACCTCTAGTTCTGTCACCAAGAAGTCAAATCTTTCACCATGTCCAGATAATCATTGAATGAGAGAAGATCCTGGCTGGGGTTTCCATGCCTAAGGTCATAAAGAATTTGAGGAGCCCACAGCTCTCACGTATCCGTGCAAGCTGGTATATACATAATCGCCCGATCAACTTCTTCATGATCTCTTTCTTTCCACTCAATCACCATGATTGATGGCTCTTCTTCCTCGCAACAACATTCAACAAGTTAGTTGTTAGTGTTTATAAGCTCAAAAAATTGGCTTAAAATGATTTTTATTGAGGCTCTATGACGTTTTTTCGTCTACATTCATTTAACTGTTTGGTACAGAATACGACTGGCAAATACCCGCCTGGGTTGTAAAAAGGTTAGGTTAGCACGGCCCGAGAGACACCGTACGATCCATGGCGTTAAAAAATTTTTAAATCCTCTCAAAAATGAAAAAATAGCCTCACAAAAATTAAATATTGAAAATAAAAATAAGAATACTGCCTTTCCTATACAAAATTATCAATATTGTCTTCCTCTTGATTCAAGGCAATGCGCTCCCGAAGATCTAAAGTAAACTAGGTAAAGCTTCTTCTCAACCAAGTGAAAGTGAAAATTATTTTTTATTATTTATTTATTTATTTATTTTTTACTTTCTCCATGTTTTATAAATGCACAATGACATTTTATGGTTTTACCATTATTTAATAATATACTAATGTCTACCTCAAATGTTTTGTATTTATTCTGTAAGACTGTCTAATTTTTTCTGGGGATCTACACATTTCATGTCAGTTTACTACTTTTCGTACTCGATTAAAAACAACAAATGAAAAAAGTACCCCCTTGGAGCTATATTTCTAACTTTTTTCACCTCAATATAAAGACAACAAGTCTTTGTCGTTTATTCTACAAAGGGTAATTTAAGTGTCATTTACTCCATTATATTTCACTCCATTATTTCGAGCTGGAATAGATTATTTATTTGCAGAAATACCTTAGTCAATCACGACTAAGAGGTCTTCATACTTTGTTTTCTATCTTTCGGTATGTATATCATTTTAATGTACTATGGAGTCTCGTTGAATCTCTACCAAACGAGAGGGTGTGTGTAACCATGAATACATTCCCATCTTTTAAACTTTCAATAACCATTTATACCTTCATTTCAACCTATTGGGATGTGAGAGGAAGAGAATAGAATCTAAAGTACTTATTATATATTAAAGGACTTAATTTGAGTATGTTATGTATTAAGCAAATTATACATATCTGTATTCTACACATAAATATCAGCGTGTAGACACTAGATATAAGTGGAACCCATAAAGGAGAAACTGTCTGTTTATTTGTCAGATGCAAAGCAAGCTCCAACTCCCTCTCACCATCGTTTCTTCTCGTTGGTGCACCAACCTGCTGTGAGGCTCCTAAATTTCACTCGCAAGTTACAACTTGCAAGGAGCAACAACCTCCCTTTCCTGGCTTTTGCGTGCACTAACCTGGCTGTAGGAGGCCCCAACTCTGCCACAACACACCCACTACTATCAGCCAACTATTAGGGAAGTCTCCACTTCAATTATCAAACAAATGTTTGTTTAATTTTCCCCATATTCTGCCTGCTCGTAGCTTCTCTTAATCTTCTCTCGCCTCTATATTTTGCATTGTCTTATGTCTCCTGCCTTCCCCTCTAAAAAACTCTCCGTATATCAAGATAACATATTTATATTCTCCTCATGCTGATTCACTTGAGTCTCCTCATTTGGAATTCAAATGGAAAGTCATGTCTCTTTTTTGCCTTCTCCGTCTTCTGCATTCTATCACGCATTTGGGCCTATAAATCAGAGTTTGACGGAACATTACAAAGGGGAGTTTGTTTTCCTGAGATCTGCCAATGCACGCAAACAATGTTAATAACCATTTACATTCTATCATAATGCACCTAAATTAATTCATTTAGTTTTGAATTAAATGATTTAATTTTCTATCATTTTTTTGTCTTTCTTCAGGATCGTGTCTTTGTCTCTCTTTCGGCTCGTTTGCTCTTCTCCGTCCTCTCGTTGTGGTGTAACCGCCGTGATACGTGTAATTGTGTCTTTTATATCCTTCCATCTGAACTGTGAGGATTCCAACACTTTTCATGCCACGAGTGTCTTGTTGATGTGGAAATATCATAAGCGGAATGTATATATCACAAATAGATATTAATAATCGCTCTCCCGCAGAGCCGAGGCCCGTGGGTCTAGCTGCACGCGCGCGGCATATTTTAATATAACCGCAACCATGTTTTATATCTAACAACACCCTTTTAATATAACTCGCCGGGTGTTTCAAATCCGCGTATCATATCCATGGTCCGTTTATAATACAACACTTTAATAATACCGCCTCTTCAATGTATTTATTTAAACTTCTTCATTCAATGTATCCGAATCCTCTTTTTTAACTTCCGCGATATATTAATAGACCCATTTAACATAGGAAACAACCTTTCGGCCACCTTGTCATGCTTTCCGATGCACCGACTCTCCTCCGATTGCGATTGATCGCTCTCGCTCCGATTCCGATTCAATCGAAATCGCCAATCGATTGAATTGATATCTACTCAACGCATTACAACAATGTTCTACTGATTCAACGGAACGTTTTAATCAATACCCATATCATCTAACTATTGCAAATTTCTCCATGCCCATTTATTCATCTGAATGTCATCTGATGAATTTGTGAAATGCTTTCCACTCTTTGTATTTTCACATTTATCCGATTGTGAGGGAACCCTGACAGTGAAAGTCCTCAAAGCATAATATATAATTTGACCAAGCAGGCTGTCATCAGATTTTAAATTCTCTGCTACTTTGTCTGTATTCATCAATTGTTTATAGACCTGACTGTCCCACTCTCATCGCAATCGCAATTTCCGTGCTATTGCTTCTGCTTTCCAGATTCTGACAGATTTGGGTGGGGTCTCACCATATATAACTTTATTTATAACGCTTATAAAACATAATATGTATGTTCTTGACCTTCCCTAACATACGTAATGTGCGGCATTTATATGTATCCTCCATCGGAGTAGACGATTCCCACAATATTTGTTCTGTATTTGCAGCCAGGGAGCGCGTGCCATTCCCACTCTTGTAATCGCTCGCCTGCCGCCTCTCTCCGCTTCCGCCGGGGCTTGAGAGTGCGATTCCCGAAATTTTGTAACCGCTCTCTCGCCTCTCGTCTCTACTTCTGTTCCGCGCCCGTCTCCGCCTCTATTGCTGAGATAACGGTTCGCCTATATTATATTCGTTTTCCTCTCGCTCATTTGCTTCTTTGCCGTCTCTTCTGCTTGAGCGTCGCCTCCTTGCCATCAACACACATCTACCGCCTCCCTTTGGCATTGATGGCAATCCACTTTCTCGTTTGCTTTCTTTCTCTTGCTTGCTCTTCCGTTTATTTGTTCTTCTCCTCCCCTTTGACATCAATGGCAAAGGACGACGCTCATCTCTCCGTATGGGTTTTGTCGTTGCATTTCCTTTCTCTGTTGCGTATGTGTCCTCTTCTCGCTGAAATTGACTATGTCTTATAGTGATACAACTTGTTGAGAGAACATTTATCGATGCATTTAATCCTCGTGTTAATAATATAATATGTATGAGGGTCATTATATATACTTCTATAACTGTCAGATTACCATATATGTTTAAATTTTTATTTTTTGTTTCAATGCCCATAATACCCACAGAATGCCGATCCCGTGGACTCCGTTTTATGCTTCCTTTGCTTTCGATTTCCTTAGGAAAGATATTTTCGTTTATGTTTCCCCGAGATTATGCTTTCTTATATTAGAGAGTAGTATCTGCTGTGATACTACCCCTAGTCTCATTTCAAGTATTCGGAATGTCTTCCTGCAAGTAGTTTAGCAAAGACATCCTTTATCCGTTCTTTTGTTGGTACATAGTTCAGTTTAACTATTTCTCCAGCCACTTGTTCCTGAGAAAATGATATTTGATTGCCATATGTTTAGTTTTTTGAATGAGAACATTTTGATATACTACAGGAATTTCATTACTGCATTTATCAGATAGGTCTACGACGTTTACCTTCATGTCTGAAGGTCTGTCATCCATGGACTAGTACAGCCGCCACATATTCTTTTCCACTTGTAGACAGAGAGATGGATGTTTGTTTCGTTTAGCCATGCCACTCGTACTTTCTCCTAGTTAGAATGCACCTCCACTTGTACTCTTCCTATCATCCATTACGCCTAGCCCAATCAGACTTGCATGCGGTCAAGTGAAGCTTTGGTTTTGTATGCTCAAAGCCCATTGTGTGCCCAGGAGGACCTCAGGCCTTTTTTTACCTAGAAGATGGTTTTGGAGTGGTGTCGTCATATCTCATACTGAATCCACCATGAGATGAGCATCCATCTGGGGCCGCTATACAACAGTTCTAATGCTGGATCCAGAGTTTTGATCATGAATTTGTCTATCATCGCACAATAATGGGGCTTGCATCCCGTGATCATGGGGTTGTCATTTCCAGGCCTCCATTTTGAATTTTTTTCATTCTCTTTTGGGCATTTTTCTTGGTGTCTTAATGTGTCGTGTCCTTTGCTGAATTTGTTCTCAAGTAGAAGGTTGAGTTCTCCATCATATATTTCAAACTGCTTTCATCTCATCAACAAACCCTTTGCTAGTTCATCTTTGTTGCTTCTAAACAGCAATACTACCATATATACAACAATAATTAGAGTTCATTTTCATGTGTTTTTATGTATAGATTGTCAATTTTACCCACTTCTGAACTTTGTAAATATTTGTTATTCTGAGTACTAGTATAATATATCTGTTTGTTCATATAAATTTCTACCAGAATATGTCTTCTGTCTGTTACAGAACTTCATGAATTCCATGTACATTCTTCTCTAGATCTCCATTAAGAAAAAGGTAATTTACATCCATTTGATATACCTTGTGTCTGATGGTGCTGCAATGTGAAATATCTATTAGCTTCCATTCTAGCTGTGGGCAAATGTTTCATCATAATCACGTCCTTCTATTTGTATACCCTTTGGTATCAACCTTGTTTTGTCTCGATTACTTGTCCTTGCTCATTCATTTTGTTTTTGAATACCCATTTTGAATCCAATTATAATTTTTCTCATAGGTCTAGAACTAGTTCCAGTGCATTGTTCTTCTCAATTTGTCCAATTCTTCATTCATCGCTTTTATCCATTACTATCCTTGTCTATTTCCTTCTGGGAATTTCTTTGTCTTTATCAGATAATATGCTATGTATAATTTCTTCGTTTGTCTCGTTAGCCTTCTAATTCAACTCCCTGCTTTCTATCAAGATCCTTTGATCTTCTTCAGGATGATCTTTTCCGAGTGTGTCTAGGTTTTCAGCTCAAATTTCCTTGTATTATCTGTTGTTCTGTTTGTTTTGTCATCTATCCTTGTCTTCCTCTGTTTGTCTGATGGATCTGTTACCTCAGATTTTCAGCTGTTTGTCTTTCATCAAATCCTACATCAATACTTTCAATCTTCCGAAGGATCTTGTCGTAGCACCCGAAATCTCTTGCTTTGGAAGTATATCCTAGAAAAATCCCTTCATCCGCTCTTGCAACAATTCCCCATGTTTTCATCATTATCTTATAAATACCTATGTCACACTCTAAATGTTTGGCTGAAGCCGGCTTCCCATGCCATGGGGTTCATGGAGCTGTCACTCATTGGCCTTAAGTGAGTCTGTTAAGATGGCACACAGGTGTGACTGCTTTCGTCTGTGGACAGTTTGCTGCTGTTACCTTCTGTCATAGCTCGCTGTCATTGTACACCTGCTGGTTCTCCTGCCATCCACCGCCGAGGTGTCCCCGGCAATAGCAAATTGCTGTTTTATGTTCATTACATAGATCCGCAAAGTCATAACTTGAATTCTCCTCCTCCGTCCGATCCGATACATTTCTACTCGCATCCGCCTTGATTTTTTCGTTAATGTTTTAAATGTTTTGAATTTCTCCAGCTTCCGATTTATTCTTGAGAAAAGCAAACTCCATGCTTACCGAGAAATCATCTATTATCAGCATAAAGTAGGACTTCCACCAGGTTTCAATTTTCTGTGTCCACACATCCATGTGCACAAGTTGCAAGTGGTCTTCTTGTTGGATAACTCTTTAGGATTTCTAAAGGATGTGCTAGTTTGTTTCCAACCGACAAGATTCGTATATTGTGTCAGGGCCTTTTTATTTCGGCCTCCTGCCAGCTCTTCTTTCCTTTGCTCCCGCCTAATGATATGGTCAAAGCCGAGATGTCCCACCCTTATGCCGCAACCATGACTCCCCGAGTTTACAAGAGCAGCAAAGCCATCCTCTCACCATAAAATAATATTACCTGTCAATGTAACTTTGAGCAGAGTTTTCCTGTTCCTTGACCGACTACACAATCTTGTGCTTTAAAGAGAACTTCACAAATCTTTATCACACATCTAACTCACACGCAAGTCATTTCTCACCAATTCTACATAATACATCTTGGGCCTTTCCTCCGCCATTGTCTATGCCGACCATCCTTTCCCCTCGATTTTCCCGATTTGTCATTTCCAAAAGACATTGCCCAAATTTCTTTTCATCAAGAGCGTACAAACCTGTTTCCGTCTCCGGGGCCATGTTTGGAGCAATGCATCGTCCAAGTACCACCGGCTTTTCGCATCTTGAGCGCTTAGAGCTGTGTCACGCTTATTCACCTTTCTTTATCCACTGAGGCCCTCTTTTGAACATTTGATTATAGTTTTTATGGCACTGTGAGCATGAACAAAATTTTTGACTCATCAACCTCCTTGAGGTATTGAACATCGATTTTGTCTATACTTTCTATTCAATATACTTTATAAATAATTCTTTACAATAAAACAAATAAATTAAATTATTTTCTGCATACCCGATATAAGGTTGTTTTTCCATTTGTTTGTTTGAGATATCTTTCTCACCGTTTGCATCTTTTGCGTGTCCGACTATTACTCTTCCTTGCATAACAATATGCAGCAATGTGTCCTAGCTTGTATGCATAGCAGGTGGCATTCTTCATAGAGGTGTTGAATTCTCCGATGACTTCCAATTTGATATACTTAGGGGCATATGATTCTTTTCTCATAATAGTGTCTCATTATATTCTTTACATTATAGGTTTTTTCATTTCTCTCGTCTCTTATTGGCTGCGTATATATCTTTGTAGGAATTATTTGAGCTACTTCCTCATCCTTCTTTGCTTTTACAAGTACAATCTTCTTCCGTCAACCTTTTCTTTTCCTTTACTTGGATCTCTCCTTCTAGCCTGTCTCCAAATTTTTATCATAGGGGATCTTTGAGCAACCAAAATTCTGGCCCACCAATATATTTTGTTGTATTGAGAAGGTATAGAAACTTTCGTTGAGCCTTTTCACTTTCATCGGCATTAAATTTCTTCTTCAAATTTTCTTGTTCTCGAGATTTATCTTTAATTTGTTGAAGTAACATATCTTCTATCTTCTTGGCTTCTTCAAAGTCTTACCTTCGCAGGGCATGAGGACTTCGAATTTTGTTCTTCTTTAACACATTTGAGGAGAAATATCTTTGCTTTCCATTTTAGTTTGAGTCTCTGGCACTTCTCCAGAGCATCTTCTGCCTCTCAAGATCGACTTCTCCTTCAGCAAGAGTCCTTCAGATCTTCTATGCTTAGTAAAAATTTAGAGGTTCCCTTTCTCCCCGAGGGTTCATCCGAGCGTCTTCGCATGCACCGCCGTCTTGCCGTGCATAGAAGGATTTTCTCGCTGAATTTATTTTCCCGCCAATTCTTCGATGTGTCTTTCTCTCCGATTCTTGAGCTGATTTCCTTTGCTCTCTTCGTGAGGACATTTAGCAAAGATAATGTCCAACTCTTCCACAAGCTTAAAGCATTTGAAGGGAAGTTTACCTTTGTATCTACTCCGAGCCTCTATCCAAGCTTCTTGACAAATCTTGCTTCTTTCTTCATCCGAGCAAGAGCATATTTCTTCCTCTTCTTCTTTTCCTCTTTTCTCTCTGTTTTAAAGGTCGTCTCGAACTTGGTTTCTTCGTGGGAGCCTCATTTCATAGGCCTAGATTTCATAGGGCCGGGTTCATAGTCAAAGTCTTCCTTAAACTGCCTTTCTATTGGGTGTATAGTCTGGATGAATCCTTGACAGATGATCTTAGAATTTTTTGCAACGGTTTCTTCTGCATGGTTTCTCCAAGAGTTTATATTGTTAATAATTTCTAACTTTTAAGAAGAAGCTTCGCCAACATCTTCATCATTCATTTTTAATTTTTTTAACTGGCCTATATACTTGTGTTTGGGTGTTTTTACTAGTCTCCTCATGTATGCCTGGGAGTATCCCATATTTTTCTTTGGTAAAGTTGTCTTCTTTGTGCATTACTTTAATAAACTTGGCTCACATAATCCATTCACGATGGCATCTATGCTTTTGCCATGCTGTGCTTTCAGCTCAGATTGGCTTGACTTTGGGCATATCCTAATTGCACAGCTGTTCTCGTACTTCTACTCCTAGTGACATTATATTGTTCTGCCTGATTTTCCAGATGCAAGAGAATTTTCACCAGCAGAAATGGGCTTTATTAAGAGCATCCTTCTTTACTAGCCATCTTGGGAACCTACGACTTTGCTTGTTAGACTTGTACAAAGGAACCCTGCCTTCGATACCAATTGTTGAATCTCTAATTAAACTGAGAGAGACCGCTTAATACATTCCCCATCTTTAAAATTTTTCAACAAACTTATTTACACCTTCATTTCAAACTCTATTAGATGTGAGAGTAATAGAATGTAATCAAAGTAATAGTTTAATAGGAGCAAGGACTTAATTTGAGAGCAAGCAGGTATTAAGCAAATGATACATATCAGATCAATACATAAATATCAGTACAGAGACAATTCGTATATATGGAAACCCATAAAGGGAGAAAACCACATCTTATTATTATTGTGATGCAAAGGCAAGCTCCAACTCCCTCTCACCACTATTTTTTCTCACAGCACCAACCTGAAGTATGGAGGCTCCTACTCCCCAATTTCCGCAAGCTACAACTTGCAAGGAAGCACCAACTCCTTCGCTTCGTGTGCACCAACCTGGGCTGTGAGGCTTCCAAATCCCCGCCGCCTACAACCGACGACGATTGCCCGCAACTTGATAGGGAAGCTCCAACTTCCCACCATCAAACTAAATTGCTCGCCGATTTTCCTCGATACGCCCGTTTTTCTAGTAGCTCTCTAACTTTCTCTCCTCGCTCTTCTATATTCTGCATTCTCTCTATATATGCTCTCTCCCTTGCTCTAAAAAAACTCTCTCTCGTATATCAAGATGATATTATTTATAGATTTCCCTCACATGATTGTCCGTATTCTCGCTTTGAATTCGAAATGGAAAGTCATGTCTCTTTGCGTCTTCGCCTTTCCTACCTTTATCGCCTTAATACTCAGAAATTATAATCGTAGGTGTCAATTTGAACATTACGTTGGGAGTTTGTTTTCTCTCTAGATTTGCCATGTATCACAAACACAAAAACAATTAAACCATTTACATTCAATACATAATGTAGTCTGGCCCACCATTTAGTCTTTTAAATTGTACGCATTTGTCTTTTCTTTGGTCAGTTTTTGTCTTTTCATGGATCAGAAAGCTTTATCTCCTTTCGGGCTCGTTTGCCTCTTCGTCCTTCCGCGGTGTGTAACCGCTTTCGCATACGTGTAATTGGGGTTTTTATATCCTTCCTCACTGTAAATCTTGAGGGACTCTAACACTTTTCACACACAGTGTTCTATGATGTGGTTATCGTTGCTGAACGATAATATATCACGGGGCCGTATATTAATAATCGCTCTCCCGTTAAGCCGAGGCCCGTGGTTCACAGACCGCGCGAGATATTTTAATATAACCGCAACCATGTTTTATATATCTAACAACACCCTTTTAATATAACCGAAGTAAGGCTTTAACCAACGCGTATCATATCCATGGTCCGTTTATAGTACAACACTTTAATAATGTCGCCTTCTCTTCAATGTAGTATTTTACTTAAACTCCCTTTCTTTTCACTTTAATGTATCCGAACCTTCACAGCCTCAATACATATTAATATAGACCCATCAACATAGGAAACAACCTTTCAGCCACCTTGTCACGCTTTCCGATGCACTCGACTTCCTCCGATTGCGATTGACGTCTTGCCCATCCATTCAATCGGAAATCGCCAATCGATTGAATTGATATCACTCAACTATTGCAGCTCCAATGTGCTCCGATTTCGATTCAATCGGAAATCGCCAATCGACGACCAGCGTTCACCTTGGGCTCTTCACATTTTCGATCCGATTAAAGGGTTCCACCATATAAAACTTCGTTTTGTGTGCTCCATAATATATACCTTAGACCTTTGGTTATGTGCTCCGGCTTCATTGCACTCGCAAATTCTCTCGTTTATTTAAGTTCTCCACTATCAATTAGGTTTATAGACCCATCGGGTCCGGACTCATCGCAATCGCAATTTCCTATGGGTTACATATTGTTAATCGCTCTTGTACCTCGATTGCGATTGGGTGGGGGTCCCACCTGAAAACTTTTTTATGCACTCCGCTTATAAAACATAATATGTATGCCTTGACCTCTGCAACATACGTAATGCGGCATTTATATGTATCCTCCATCCAGGCAGACTACTCCCACATATTTGTCTCCATTACATACGTCGGGAGTGAAGCGATTCCCGAAATTTGCAATCGCCCGCCCTCGTCTCTCGCTCTCTCGCTCCGCCGGTTGGAGAGTGCGATTCCCGGAATTTTGTAACCGCTTCTCTCACGTGTCTCCCGTCGCGTCTCTGCCGCTCTCCGCTCGCATCTATTGCCGAGATAACGGTTCGGGCCGGCCAGACATCGTTTTCCGCCTTTCAATGTTTCTGTCGCCTTTATTATTACTGCCTCCTTTGCTATCAATGACAATATTTCCAATGTAGAAGTCTTCTTTTCACCTCTTTTCAAATTCTCTAAATATGAAAAAGACACCGAGTTTCACCTTTCTCGACTTCCTTTTAAAATTTAACCGCATTGGATCCATCATCACATCACACCCAGCTTTCCTTTGTAGGGCTCGTAAATATACTAGGGTGGATTTTTCTCCGAAGGAGAAACTATATCATAAGCATATGCTATCCCTTCAAGATTGTAAAAAAATAACTAGGTACTTGCTAGAAATGATGGGGGAAAATGGAAATCATTAATCATTTGTGTTGGTAGTACGTCACTTTGAACATGACACATCCTCGTTTCGTGTTGGGTTGGGGATATCCTTCATTAGTCACTTTGTCTCCATAGGTTTGGGAAGAGTGTTTTTCCTCTCCATGCCATCACAATTCTCGTCAAACATGACCTCTAATTCCATTTGAGTCAATAATCCAAACTGAGTCGTGGTCAAATATGCTCAACATAAGTTCCTTCGCTGCCTCTCATTCTATTTGTTCTTTGATCACTCTCATTATTATCTTATTGCCTTCGTCTCATGTCGATATGGGATACATTATGGTTCTCCTTCGATGAATCGCTTCTACTTCAACACATTATCCAAGAAGCTCGATTTGGGATATCCCTTTCACCTTAGAGCTCATGCCCAGCTGCGTTGTTTGCATTCGACTTATGAAGCCATCATTTGCCTTCAGACTAGTGATTCTTGAGCATTGACGACAACTCCTTATTCGCATCTCGTGGATTGTACTAATACTAGTACCTTAAGAGCCATCAATATGATTGGTGTTTTGTTACCCTCATATCACTAGTATAGCCCCTTATTATTGTTAGTAAAACCCCTTTATTGGTTATTGTTGTACCTGTAACCCCATTTTGTTATTATTGTGCCCTTAAATTATTATTGTTAGGCTGGCTAGGATTACATCAGGCCCACCAGATTACATTATGGCCCCATGGACTCCTATATATAGAAAGGAGGTTTCAGAATTGTATCATCCAAGAATTGTTCATTTATGTAATGTATTGAGGTTGCCCCCTTGAATTGGCTGTATTTCTAAGTGTTCATATCTCTTTTTCTATTTGGAGCTGTTACACAACATTTGGTATCGTAGCTTTGGATTCTAGGGTTTCATTTCTCGCTCCAAACAGTCATCGTGGCATTTTCGCTATAACGTTTTTTCTTACGAAGTTTCGGCTGAATTTTTTAGGGTGTGAAGAAAAATCCCGAGGAAGCTTGTATAAAAAAATTTTGTAGGTTTGGTTCGCAATAATTTGGAGATATGATCTCGTGGAAGTCAGGTATTTTTTTAGATCCTAAACAGTCATCGTGGCATTTGCGCTATAAATTGTTTTCTACGAAGGTTCGAATCTGAAATTCATATGGTGCGAAGCTGAAATCCCGAGGGAAATTCATCAAAAAATTTTAGAGCTTATCGCAACATTTTATATAAGACCGTGAAGGTAGTGCTTTTCTGTGCCTCGACCATCTCAAAGAGGTGATCAAGTTAATAAATCTCTCTCCTCAAGACGGACGGAGTGCCGTCAAAAGTGGTCGTTATATAACCCATAGTTTCTTCTGCTATCAATTTCAGAGACAAAGACAAAACACGTTGACACGTGGCAAGTCGTGCGTTCGCTCTAATGAACCATCTTTGGGTAATTAGTCATTGTGGGAGATTGGACACAACTTTGTCTTGAGAATCAAAATCGGGGTCAGACCCGTGGCATTTGAAAGAAGCTTCAGAGGGCTACTTGCTGAATTTCAGATATTGAAGATTTTCTCAATTACAGTATAATCAATGCAATGACATCAAAGCTAGTAAAAGGTGTGTATTTTTTTTCCACCGCATAAGTCTTGTTCAAGAATCAAGTTGAATTGATCTCCAAGGGAATCTTGTAGAATAGATATCAATATTGGATTCTAAAATGGCCCCTAAAAAGAATTCAACACCCATTAAGCCTTAAGAAGGCTCTACTATGACTCATGAAGATGAAGAATTGCAACATGATCTAATAAAACAAGACAAATGTACGTTTTCACTCTCGCAAAGAGCAACAAAAAATGAAATTGGAAGTTTTGAAGAAAGGCATGGAAGTGAAGATGGACGGTTTGAAGAAAGGCTGGAAGTTGCAGATGGACACAAGGAAAGACAACATGGAAAACATGAAGAGGATCTAAAAGCAGAGCAGAAGGTTTGACATGCTTAAAACTAGAAATGATTCAATACAAGAAAAGAAGAAACTCATGAGAAACAAAGAACAACATCAGATTTCAAATCAATGTTAAGTGGAAGAACCACCATATTCAAAAAATGGATATGAGGAAGTTTGATGGAAAGGATCCTGAATATGACATTTCACAGATGGAGCAATATTTTGATCTCCATAACGTAAACACACGAAAGGTACGCATTGCAACTTTACATTTAGAACAAAATACATTTGTAATGGTATCAATGGTTTTGCTCCTAAAAAAATCAGTTACTTGGTCAATTTTTACGGAGGAAATGATAGCACATTATGAGGATACAAAGAGCAACACCTTCTTTACCCAATTGATAAATCTCAAACAAAAAGGGTCTGACAAGACACTGAGACTTCCAAAAAATTGAATATATGCAGAATCAGATGTTACGTAGGAACACAGGATTGATCTCTTCATACCTTAAAGCATAATGATCCAATACAGAAACGCGTTTAAAACTCCGATTCATTGAGAAGGCATCAGTTGGCAAGAAAAAGTTGACGGAAAATTATACACAAGGAAGCCTACCACTCAATTCTATAAAGAAGGAAGTGTTGCTACACTCTAGATTTCCACAACCTACAAGGTTGACACCACAACAATTGGAAGAAAAAGATAAAAAGGCTTTGCTACAGTTGTGATAGCAAATACACTAAAGGTCATAAGTGTGTCAGAAGAAATGAGTTTTACATAGATTAAAGGAAAGAATAAAAGAAAATAACAAGAAGAGGATATACACTTGTGAACCACCCCTAAAAGAAGAAGAAATGAATCCGACCATATCGTAATGCACCTGCCAGGAATTACCACTCCTCAAACTCTCAAGATAGAAATAAGACAGGAAAAGGAAAGTGGTTAGTGTTGATTATCTGCAGCACCCATAATTTTATTCATTATAAGGCAGCTAAGTATCCAATTGTTTCCAGCCAAAGAATTTAATGTCAAGTGATGGTTGCCAATGGAGGAACCATGAATTGTTCGAAAAATGCCATAATATCAAGCTAACCATGTGAATATGTATTGACTAGTCCAATGCTCGCCATTCCTATGGAGGTGCTGATGTTGTACTAGGAGTACAATGGTTACAATCTTTAGACGGTAGCTTTTAATTTTCAAGAACTTTCAAATTTTTCTGCAAGGAAAGGAAGTCAATTATATAATAAGGGGAAGCCAGAAGGAGACAGAAACAATGTCATGATAAAGCTTGCAGAAAGAAATAATTGAAAGGATTGTACAATGAAATAGAAGTTCCAATATCAAATCATCTATTTCTGCAGATTCAAATGTCTCTGACAATCATTCAAGGAAGTTGAAATCTAAGACTCTACCATTTTGTGACTACATCATGCTATTCATTTGATTCAAGGAAGTGTTCCTTCCAAACATCGTCTATAGAGCACCCTACTCTAAAAGATGAATAACTGGAGATTGCAAGAAATGTTAGGAGGTTAAAATAATTCCCAATCCAAATAAAGTTCTTCTCTCATTCCCGTAGTATTGGTACACAAGAAGGATGGATTATGGTGAATGGGAACGATTATAGGAGTCAATGGCTTCAACACAAGACAAATTTCCCATTCCTATTTCTGATAAATTATTGATGAATATATATTATTACCTATTTTACTGTCAATTTCTGTCAGATATCATCAAATAGAAATTAATCAAGATATTCCAAAAATGCAAAGATTAACTCATGAGGGTTATTATGAATTTTTGGTCATGCCTTTGTAATCTTGGTTTCAATGCACCTTCTACATTTCAAGGGTTGATGAATTCCATTTCAAACCCTTCCTTAGAAAATTTTGTACAGTATTTTTATTGATATACTAATCGCTAAGAATGTAGGCTGATCATGTTGAACATGCTGATGTGGTGTCTAACTATTGCAGAGAAACAATTTGCAAAAAAGTCCAAATACTTTTGGAGGCAAGAGGTGGAAGACTGTAATGGCATTAAATTACTGTAGGTTAAAGTGGACCTAACAAAATAAAGCCATTAAGGAATGGAATTTCCTACAACTATAAAAATGGCAGATTTCTGCTGTTATGGTATTATCGTGTTGGTTAAGAATTATGGAGAAATAGTTACCTCTAACAACATTATCAAGAAAGATGCATTTTCATGGACTCCCGAAGCAATCCAAGGCATTTTGAACGCCTTAAAGAGGCAATGTGCCTAGCACCGGTCTTAGCTTACACCCGCATCACAAAAACCTTTATTGTGGAATGTGATGCCTCAGAAATGGAATTGGTGTAGTTTTAATGTGTGTATGAAATATCTCCATTGCTTTTGAAAGCTGCCCAATCAAAGCAGCAAAAGTAGTAAAACTGCTTGAGAGAAGGAAATAGCAATACTATATTAATCAAAGAAATGGCGAACTTACCTAATGGGAAGACACCAAGGCAAACCGATCATGACAGTCTTAAACACTTTTTGGAACAAAGACTATCGTCGAAGAACAAGAAAAATGGGTCACAAAGATGTTGGCTATGCACTTGTTAACTTACAAGGAAACAATGTTGTTGCGTATGCACTCTCAAGAAAGAATGAAGAGGTGGAAGCATTGTTTGTTATCTTGCTGACTGCACCCAGAATATAACGTTTAGATGAATGGAAGAAGATGAAGATGTATGGATACTCATTCAAAAGTCAGCAGCAAGATCCTAGTACATCCGATACATTTATTGGCACGGATTCCTATGGTACAAAGATCGCTTATATCTTTGCAGAATTTAACTAAAACAAAAGGATTTTTCTCTGAATTGCACACTTCTCCTTTAGGAGGACACTGTGGATTTTAAAAACTTAACACAAAAAGGGTAGCAACTTTTGGGATGGCCTTAAATCCGATATCTGAAAGCTTTGTGGCGGAATGTTTGGTCGTTTTTAGGGACAAAGTGGTACCATCAGTAACTCCTAGACTTCTACAACCTTTATCCATTCCAAGTCAACGTTGGGAGGAGATTTCAATGGATTTTATCACAGGTTTACCTAAGTCCGAAGGAAAGAGTGTCATCATGGTGGTAGTTGATAGACTTACTAAGTATGCACACTTTTGTGCATTATCTCTATCTGCATGAAGCAATGCAGAAGAAAATACATTTATAGACAACTAAAAGTTAGTGAAGCCCAAGGGTTATTGTGAGATTTACGTAGATCCCATTTCACTGGAAATTTTTTTGGATGGAGTTATTTTTCGTTTGGGTACTCAATTAACTCATAGCTCATCTTATCATCCTCAACTGGACATTGTCCAGAGGAAATAAATGTCAAGATTTTCAAGTATTTTGTATCTTCATAAACAAAACAATGTTCAGAACATCTATTGAAGAAAGGTAACACTTCCATATTGCAAAGAAAAATAACTGCATTTGCTATGCACTTTATGGATATCATCCACCATCCATCACATCATCTTTAAGGAAAATTCAAGGTTCAAGCAAGTGAAGATCACATCGAGCATCGCAAGAAGTTCTCCAACTCTTAAAGGATAACCCGAATTTGCACAAAATCGAATGAAACAACAAAGCAGATCAACATCGTAGCGAGAGAAGTTTTGATGTGTGAGATTAGTATTTACGCGCTACAAACTTACAAACAATGTCCTCAAGAAAAAAAGAGGATATAACACGCTGTGCGCCATGGTCCTTTACAAGAAGGTAAAGATTGGTACTATACATACAAATTTATTTCGCCTTCTGCTATACATCCCGCTTTCCATGTTCTATGCTTGTTAAGGTAGTAGAAGATCTTCACCAAAATGTATTGCCGTAACTTTATGGGGAAGGGAAAATCATATTAAACCGCGCTCATGGAAAAAAGAACTCGACAACTATAACTTACCCACTCTTTGTGAGTATCTCATCAAGTGGAAGAACTTACCCACCGAAGATTCTACATGGGAGGATGAGAATTTTATATTTAAGCACCTGGAGGCTACTCAAGTGTTGAGGACAACACTTTTTTTGAAGGAGGGCATGTTAGGTCCCTATATCAGTAGAATTCTATTGGCTTTTTCAGTTATGTAAACCCTTTATTAAAGATATTGCACCTTGTAACCCCCATTTTGTTGAAGTATCATAAACTTAAATTATTATTGTTAGTCACAGGATTACTGTGGCCTACTAGGATTAGCATTATGGCCCCATGGACTCCTATATATAGAAAGGAGGTTTCAGGAATTGTATCTATCCAAGAACAAGTCTATTTATGTAATGTATTGGAGGTTTCCAAGGCTTTTATTTCTAAGGCGTTCATATCTCTTTTCTTCTATTTTTGGAGCTGGTTACACAACATGTTTTCTCTCATTCCTGTTAATAGTTTACATCATCAACTGGTAATCAACTGAATTTATTGCATGTTCGACTTCAACTCAATTATTCACATGCTTGAATTTGTACTTGATTGGGTCGTGACATAGCACAATACCCTAGGTTTTTTCTAATAAAGCCTAGGCTATGAGGCGATATGTATCATTCATGATTGTGCACATGACTCCTTCATTCAGATGGCTACGACGATACCTTGAGTCTATATTTGTGATCCCCTTTATTTGGATGGTTGTGACCATACCTTAGGATCCTGTTTCATGATTAATTCCATGGATGGTTGCGTCCATACCTTATGTCATGTGATCATTTCAGAGATATTAGTTCATGTATACGTGTGCTTGTTTGCGCAGGTTTTCTGACGATGGCGTCTTGGTACTGGCACTTATTCGTAAATCATTTCACCCCTCACTCTCATTCGACCTTGATGCTTTAGGGGGAATCAGTTAAAAAACAATTTTTCACTCTGCCTGTACTCCCCGTTCTTGATCCTGGAGACCCCTAACATTTACCCCTGTGCCTATTTTCCATCATGAAATTATGCCTTCATGTCCTTTTCAACACCAAGAATAAACTATTTATTGAACATTCCTAAAGCAGCTCCTTGAAAACCTAATTATCTGGAGCGTCGCACCCTATCCATGTCTTTCTTTTGCCGATGGCCTCTTTTTGGTCTAGGGTTGCATCGATCGGTGTTGGAATGAGGATCATACTCGCGCCGATCCTCTTCTGGTATTTTTTTGAAAAATGGAAGTGAAACTTCAAGATCTGTAAGCTTCATGGCGAAGATCTGGTTTTTTGTTCCCGGGGATAGAGCCGAGCTTCTCCCTTTGGGTTCTTTGTTCCTACAAAAGTGGAACCACCCAAAGGGATAACCCATTTCTCCACCTAAAGTGGATCCATGCTCCCTCCTCCTTTGCTATATAGTGGATAATCTCCCATAGCTCTACTAGTTATAACATAGATAGAAGAACAACAAAGAGACATTTTGTTGCTATAGGTATCGAATGAGAGTTGAGACCTTTTTCCCTCCACATCAAGTTGAAAGAGCACTTTGGAGACATGCCTAGATTAGGACCCATCGGAGGAGAGCTGCGACATCAAGGCGCAGGTTGTAACTCCCCCTCTTTATTTAATATAATATGATTGGTTCGTGCTTGCATTCCTGTCTTTAATTTGTGATTGGATTCATAGTTTTCCTTGATAAACTTAGTAGGTTGTATATGTATTATATATGTTATGCTTTCACGTTTGCTATTGTTTGATCCCTTGCGCTGGTAACCAAGCACCGGTAGCAGCGAAGATCTGACCAAGGAACGCGAAGAACCAAAGGATTCAAACAGGAATCAGCATTAGATTTAGGTAGGCGATCTATTCACGATCTACATGCATTTACAATCTATGAAAGTAGGTTTCTAATTGTTCCCTATTGTTACTAGACCCATCCTAGGGCTAGAGGGATCATCTCTGTCCGCAAAGAGGATTTCCTTGCATAACACTCTCCTTCCCTATAAATTAATTACTCGTTATCCACTAAGGGTTAGTGAAGTTAGTTATAGCTATTTAGTGAGGTTGGATTATAGCTTGGCTAGTTGGTTGTCATCCTAGTACTAAATTGGGCTCAAATGCTGTCCATTTGCAAAGGAGAAAAGGTGTTTGAAGGATAAGGCTTGGAATTGAAATCTCACTTGAAGGAGGCTTCCAACATCAAGGCTTCATTGGTTGTAATGCTAATAGATGATTTCTTTCCATAAGTTTTTCAATTATTGTCCTTTTGTTGTAATGCTCCTTGATCTATTACATAATTTTCATTAGAAAATGTTATGCTTTGCATAGTTTTGTTGTCTCCACTGGATCTTTCTTGTAGGCACTCATCTACACCAGTGAAGAGGATATCATGAGCTTGTAAGCCAAAGACTCAAGGTCGACATCAAGGGTATTAGCATCAAAGATAAGTAGGAGATCTATCCTCCTTTGTATTTTCTAATATGAATTGGGAAATATTGCATGTAGTTGTCTTATGTAGTTGTTAGATCTTCCCCTAGGACTGGAGGGATTTTCTATGTCTGTAGAAATGATTTCTCGCCAACATGTGTTTAATTTAGTTATGGAATCTAGTATTCTTGGTCAAATTGAGTATATAAGTACTATCAACTAGAAGATTTGGTTCTACTACAAATATTCAAAAAATTTCCTGTCCCACACAATCTCCTTTGTTGCTTCAATAGTTTCCACATTTTCTATCTCTATTGTGGAAAATTTTGAAACTAATTTTTTTTGTGACCTCTAGGAGATAGTTGTTAATCCAAGACTCATGGGATAGCTTGAATTTGACACTCTATTTTCTTTGTCCCCATAAAATATGAGTTGGAATATCCAATCAAGATGAAGTCACTCACCTTAGAATACTTGAGTCCAAAATATGGAGTTTCCTTCAAGTATTTGAAAACAATTTTTTGCAACAGACCAATGTATTCAATGCCTTTTACATAAACCTATAAATAAACCCAAAAAAAAAAAAAATATCTAGTTTGGTGGTAGTGAGGTAAATAAGACTTCCCACAAACTATTTATATGTGGTTGCAAACTCAAACACATTCCCTTATTTTGTTGTAATATTTAAATTCCACTCTATTTTAGGTAGACAAAGGGTTGCATTCAACCATGGAAAACATATTCAATAATTGTTTAGTGCACATATTTTGGGAGATGAATATTTACTTTGGATGTTGAATTACTTCTAACATCCTAAATAGGTCATCTCAAATCCATTCTTCAACCCTTTATTTGAGGATCCATTATAGTTCTCATTATTCCCTTCCATCAACATATCAATAACACACTACAAGATATACAACAATGTTTCCAATTTTCTTGAAAAACATGGTTGCGTCATCAAGATTAAAGTATTTAAAATACACTTTCAGAAATATTTTCAACTAACTTTTCATACTAGGCTCATAGTGTTTGTTTTGGTCCAAATAAGGATTTGATGAGTTTACATGTTTTATTCTCTTGTCCCTTCACCACAAAACCTTTTAATTGAGACATGTAGACATTCTCTTGCAGGTTTCCATTCAAGAAAGTAGTCTCCACATCCATTTGATGGACTTTCCATCCACTATGTGTTGCCAAGGCAAAGAGAGTCTGGATGGTGGCCCATTTTTCTATGGGTGGGGGGGAGGGGGAGTTTCCTCGTAATCAACACCTTCATTATGTCATATCATTTTTCTATAAACCTTAATTTATGCTTATTAAATGATCATTTTGATTTTTACTTGTTCTTGTAGACCCACTTGTAGCCAATTGGTTTGCTTCTAAATGAAGGGTCCACCAACTTCAATGCTCCATTCTTAATAAGAGTATTATACTCATTCTATATTGTTTCTTTCGAATAATCATGAATAAATTCTTCTTCAAAGGAGGTTGGTTCAAAACTAGTAGATGAATTCAATTCACAGTTATATGTAACATCCATTTCCTCTACATCACCTTAATTGGAATGATCTACATCACTTCTATCTTTTCTAGTGGAACTTATGTTTCCCATTTTTCCAATCTCATCAAGGTGAACACTTTCAAGTGTTTGGATGAGTCAATTTGGTGGATATTTTTTAGATGGTCTAGATTGGTCCATTTTATGAGATGGTGCTACATCAATATCCAACCTTCCAATTCCATCAAACACATCATTCAAAGGATCTCCTTGATCTCATGAAGCAGACACAACTTCATGAGGGGTAGATCGTGATTTAAAAGGAGGTTTTGGAAATTGATCCAAGATAGGGATCCATACTTGAAGATGTCAAATCTCATTATCAAATTCATGACATGTATTTAAATGAGTAAATCTATCCAAATGATTAAGACACCAGTCAATGATATTGTCAGCCTTGGAACACTCAACACAAATTGGATATCTGGAAAAAATAATATTTTTTGTTGACATCATCACAAGTATGATATGCCTTAGTGGTATTTTAATACCCCAAGAAGATTCACTTCTAACTCCATGCATCAAGATTTTTTCTTTTCTCCTTAGGATTTGAGGCATAGCAGATGGAGCCAAAGACCTTGAGATGCCTCACCAAAGGAATGTTAGGTCCCTATAATAATAGTGTAGCCCCATTATTGTTATTTTTGTGCCCATGTAATCCCTGTATTGTTATTATTGTGCCCCATAGAATCCCACTATTGTTATTTTTGTGCCCTTACATTGTTATTATTATTTCGGCTAGGATTATATTGTGACCCATTGAACTCCTATATATAGAAAGGAGGTTTTGTCATTTGTATCATCCAAGAATTGTTCATTTATGTAATTTAAAGGAGGTTTACCCCTCAAATAGGCTGATTTATAAGGTGTTTATCTATCTTTTCTTCTATTTTGTGAGCTGGTTTCATAACATTTGGTATCAAAGCTTTGAATTATAGGGTTTCGCTAGTTCAAACAGGTCATCGTGGCATTTTCGCTATAAAAATTTTTTCAACGAAGGTTCAGAAGCTAAAAGAAAAACCAATTTGCAAAGCAATCACGAGGAACTTCGTGTAGAAATTTAAGATCTTGGTTCACAATATTTTCATATATATGATCTGTGGAAGTTAGGTTTTTTGTAAGTTCCCAATTTTCATCTCAAAGATGTAACCTTGGGAAAATTATCATAACTCTCTCTCTCTGAGCATCAAATTGGAATTATGTAAAAAGTGGTTGAAAGTACAAAGACTGTAGTTTTTTGTATCGATTTCAGATCCGAAGGAGGAAATAGTGACACGTGGCAGGCTGTACAAGTTCGCTCTACTGAAGTAGTCCATAATCAAGTCATTGTGGGATATTGGGCATAAATTTATCTTTAAGAATCCAAATAAAGTCAGACCAGTGGCATTGGAAAGAAGATTTAGAGGGCTACTAAAGGACCAAAGATAAAATCTTGGGGATCCGAAATTATAGAGATACATCTATTTAAATATCGAGCTCCTAAAAAGCAAGAAAAAGGTGTGTATTTGTTAAACAAATTTGCATAATTTTTGTTTGAAAAACCAGTTTGAAGTGATTCCAAGGACATATTAAAGAACATATATTAGTATTTGATTACTAAAATGCCTCAAAAAAAGAATTCTAGACCCATTAAGCCATTAAAAATCTCTACTATGATGCATGAAGAGGAAGAAGTGCAACAAATTTTGATCTCACAAAGAGCAACCAAAGATGACATAGATGGTTTAAAAGACATGGAGGCTAAGGTGGATGGTTTGAAGGATGAAATGAAAGCTAATATGGATGATAAAGTAATGGAAGATCACATGGAGCATCAAAAACAAGTTCTCCAACTCTTAAGGGATAACCTAACTTTGGTGCATAATCGAATGAAAAAACAGACAGATCAACATCACAGTGAAATAAGTTTTGATGTAGGTGACTGGGTATTTTTACGAATCATAACTTTGGTGCAAAATCGAATGAAACAATAGTTATATCAACATCACAATGAAATAAGTTTTGATGTGGGCAACTGGGTATATTTACGACTACTACCATACAAACCAATGTCCCTCAAGCAAGCTAAGAAGGATAATAAATAATCACCAAAGTGCTATGGTCCTTACAAGGTTTTGCAAAAGATTGGTACTATGGAGTACAAATTGGATCTTCCTACATCTTCCCGAGTGCACACAATTTTCCATGTTTCATGCTTGAAGAAGGTTATATGTGACAAAGCCCATTTCAAACAATGTTTCTATAACTTGAAGAGGAAAGAAAATTCATATTGGAACTTGAAGTAGTCACGGAAACACGAACTCGACAACTATGAAATCAATCAATTTCAGAGTATCTCAGCAAGTGGAAGAACTTAACCTCTGACGATTCCACATGGGATGATGATAAGTTTATACAGAAGCATACAAAAATAATCAAGTGTTGAGGACAACACTTGTTTGAAGGAGAGGGGCATGTCAGGTCCCTATAGTAATAGCGTATCCCCTTATTGTTATTAGTGTAGCCCCATTATTGTTATTGTTGTGCCCTTACATTTTTATTATTACGTCGGCTAAGATTATATTGTGACCCGTTGGACTCCTTTATATAGAAAGGGGGTCTTGTCATTGGTATCATCCAAGAATTTTCATTTATGTAATGTAAAGGAGGTTTCCCCCACGAAGAGGTTGATTTCTAAGGCGTTGATATATCTTTTCTTATATTTTGTGAGTTGGTTTCATAAAAAAGAATGTGGCCATACCACATTTCATAAGTATTATTTTCAATAGCATGAGATGGACACTTATTTTTCACATATATTGCACATAAAACTACATCAACTTTACATTTTTGAAAAGCATCATTAAATGAACCATATTCAATATGGTTGTGTTCATTCTGTCAGCTACAACATTTTGTTGAGGATTGTATGGAATAGTAGTTTGATGTTGAATCTCATATTAACGAAGATAGTTTTCAAATTCATTAGATGTATATTTTCTTCCATCATTAGTATCAAGAGAGTCAATATGTGATTGTGCTTCATTGCGAATCCCTACATGAAATTTTCTAAAAGTTCAAAAGCTTGAGATTTGTTTTTCAACAAGTACACCCAACAGATCCTAGTGTAATCATCAATAAAAATCCATCATATATTTATTTCCATTAGCAGATAGAATATTCATGAGGCTACAGAAATCATAATGTATTACCCCAAGATTTCAACATGCTCTGGAAGTGGAATCATGAAAGGGTTTTTATTTTTTCTTTCCAGGGATACAAGCATCACATTATAGCTAACAATGAGAATTTTTTATGCTTCTTTCATAACATTTTGAATCTTGTAAGGTTAAGTGAGATGGTCAAGATTGTTTTCCTAGGTTTAGAACTTCGTTACTGCACAAGCACGTTCACGACTTAGGGCTTTGAATTCAAAAATCGTTTTATCTCTTATATAAATTTTAAATTTTGAACATATATAAGTAAAGAACAACTAAAAGAATAAATTAATGAAATAAAAAAGAAGAAGAGTTTTTTCTCAAACTATAAAAGAAATGAATCAACACCAACAACTCAAATTCTCAATAGTTCAAATATAAAAGAAATCAACAAATGTGCATGCACGCACACACGCACCGATATGAGTTAAAATTAAAAATAAATTTTTACACACACCTATAAGAGCCTGAATTAGAGAAGACCCTTCGATTCCAAAGATGTAAAAATACTCATACAATGGCAACTAGGTGCACAAAGAAAGTAATAAATATAGATCTTTGGTGGATCACTTCAAGTAATTGAAAAATATCATTAAATTATACAAAAATAGAACTAATTAGCATTGAACTGATTAAAACCTTTGAATAGAATGGAAAAATATTTAAATCAAACAAATCAACCTTAAAGAACAATTTAAAGAATCCAATTTTTTTTTCTTTGCTTCTTTTCTAGATGCTCCTTGCTATCAACAAGACAATTTTTTATCCAGGTGGATCGAACAGGTCCAAGAACAAGTGGCTTAAGTACAAAGGCTCAAAAAATCGAAGTGTTTGGAATGTGGCAAACTTAATGTCAAGTTGTAGATCTCGTATTTATGATTCCAATGATGAGACGACACTCAATTTCGAGTTTGTATGAAGGAGTTAGGAGCAATCAAAGTTCAAGGGTTGATTTGGTGATGTGGAAAAATAAGGAGGACAAAAATTTTCTGAAACGTGGCCACCAGATTCCGGCCAAATCTGGCTGGATTCCGGGAAAAAATGTGGGATGGTTAAAATGTCTCCTTCGGTCAGTTTCCAGAAGATTTAAAAATAACGGTTTTGTTTTATAAAACAGAAAAATATATAAAAAAAGGGTTGATGGGTGGCCAAATCTCATCGAAACCTCCTTAGTCTTAACAAAAAATATATATTGATGGGGCCGATGACCATGACCCCACCGGACCCCTCGCTCCCACCGACCACATATTACAACAATAGTGGCGGGTAGCGGTCGTGACCCTGCCGCCCGACCACCCCCATACATTACGGCTGTCGTATCATAAATATGGGTGGTGGGGGTTGTAACCCACCGCCAACCCTCTCATGCCACCTCTCTATATGGATCATGACACAATGGAAAATCCTCGGCGGGCTGCCCAATGCGAGCCCGACCCCCCCTCTTTTATGTATTTTAAAATCCGCGAGGTTAAAAAAAGGGTATTGCCACTGTATTAAAACTAATTCGGATTTTTTTTTGGAGGGGGCGGGGTTTGACCAGCCGACCCCCTCCCTCATATTGTGGATCCAAAACCAACTCGCCTAACGGGTTCTTTGGGTAGTCCACCACAATTCCAATATTTAAACCTTCATTTTTGCGGTGTGCCCAGGCAGGTCAGGAGCAGGCACGAAAATCGAGACAATGGAACCAGGAGACAATGTAGGAAGGGGGGCGGAACCATGATCTAAGCCATTTTCCAGAGGGGTCAGATTTTCACTTTCTCAGATTCAGTAAAATTTTATATGGATTCTGTGCTACTCGATGCCACAAATCCAACAGTGCTGTCCATTTCTTTAGTAGAAGTTTGCAATTTTTGGGCACTTTTAGCTATGGAGGTATAAGGGTGTAATTTCTCATTTTATACTTGTACTTTCATTTTTTTCCACTTAATGAAAGAGGGCCTCCCCACTATTTGAGCAGGGTCTGGAGACGTAGTCCCTCCCGGAATAACTCTGATATCAATTCTGTGTCTTCTTGCATGATGTTAATTGCTTCTCTCTTCTTATGTTTATTCCTTTAAAGTTTCTTATTTTAAGCTATAATTTTCAAATGTAATTATTTAACACATCTCAAACAAAATATTTTGGATCAAGTGGTATCAGAGAAGGTGTTTGTAGATGTGAATTACATGCTTGTATGCTAACTAGAAACAGACTACGAAGAGGCGAAGGGATACTACGGTCTTTTGATCCCGAAGTAGGATGTGAACATCATAGAAGGAACATGGATGGCGATGGTCGAAATGAAGAGGAGCTAAACTTCCACAAGACCTTTTACACCATGGCAGATTGAGTTGAGAAATTGTTCTCTAGACTTGAGAGACTAGAGAAAGTAGGGGAGAATGCTTTAGAAGGAAAAGGTTAAAGGCATGGAGGTAATGGAGGTAATGGAGGAGATCCACCTCCTTCTCCTTCAGCAAGTGAAATTTATTCCTCCTCTTCTCACCATCATCATAGGAATTCATGAAATGCATCTAATAAACCTTTATTTAAGTTAGATGTCATTTTGATCTACCCATGTATAATGGTGAAAGTGATGCAGAGAAACTTAACAAACGAATTAGGTAGCTTGAAGTCTATTGCAGGATTCAATAGATTGCGGAGGACGAGGCAAAGATCCAGTTGGCTCTCTTCGACTAAATGACACAACTCTCATCTGGTGGGAGAGAAAAATTCAAGGCAACAGTAATTTGGGTAACCTTCTTTCCTCATGGTCAAATGTTATTGCTGCACTTAAAGATCAACTCTATCCCTTGGGTTATAAGCAAAAAGCCTTAATGGAGTGGCAGTACCTAAGACAAGGTAAAGGACAAAACGTGCAAAGATTTACCGATGAATTTAGAACACAAGCACTAAGTTTGGGCATTTCATTAGATTCTCCTGAAGTTATAACTAAGTACATTGGGTCATTACATAGTTACATAAGACATTCATTATTGTTGTTTAAGCCTCCTACCATCAATGAGGCCAGTGTGAAGGCCACACATATAGAAATCATGGGGGCACATGAACAAAGCGACCACCCAAAAAGGACTGTCGCAGCCAAAAGAAGAGGAAAAAAAACCTTCTTGCACACATTGTGGAAAAGAGGGAAACAACGAAGAAAATCGCTGGAAGCTACACCCTGAGTTGAGACCTGAGAAAAATGACAACATGGGGAAGTATAAGACCGTCACCACCATACAACAAAACCAATATTCTGAATCCGAGGAAGATGAAAATTTCACAGCTACAGGATTTGCACGAGGTAGACCAATTGACCTGGGGTCCGACTTCGGCGATGAAATGAAGCTTGCAGCCTTTGGGATCACAACAGAAGGACCCATAGAATTAGGTTCCAATTCAGGTGATGAAACAAAAATATCAACAGATAGTGTACCAAATATGAAAAGGAAACTTACTGCGGTAGAGTTCCAAGAACTTGAAGAGATTAACCAAGGCATCCAAGCAAAAAATGATGAGCTAACAATGCTCCTTCATGAAGCAAGGGACGAAAAACAAAGGTTACTATGCCAGTTGCAAGCTAAGGATGAGGCCTTGGAAAAATTGCAACATAACCAACCCGAGGTAAAAACAACCCTTCAATTTTGTGTACTTTTCATGATGATGAATTTGTTGCTTTTGAAAAAAATACCACAAGGATCGGATCCAAACTGCTGAAGAGGATGGGGTATCAGGGAGAAGGCCTCAACATCCATGGCCAAGGCATCATAAACCCCATCTAAGTCGAGGAATTTCCACATCGTGTAGGACCCGGATACACCAGAAATGAAATGGGAGAAAGCTCCAATACAACTAGTGACCAACCAACGACAGACGATGAAATCCCTTGATCATAGTCTAGCGATAGTGAGGGCTCCATGAACACCTATCAGAGGAACACCAGGGGAAAGCACCCCAAGGCGACCCAAACAGTTTGGAGGGAAAAGAATTGTTGTAGTCGTTACAACGAAGTGGGACACCAACATGCCATGTGTCCAATGATCCATGCTCTGGTAGCATCAATAGATGAGCCGAAAGGTGAACATGTTCAACAAATGAATCCACCACATTAACGGTGGTCTTCTTTATTAAGTTGGTTTTTTTAGAGGTAGTAGCTTGTTATGGCCACCATTGTAAATCATACGTTGCAAGTAAATGTAAACGTGATAGTATGTTCCCATCACTTCGAAACAAAATGATGAGGTTTTGGCCTTTCATCATGAGTAGTTGTGGTATTGATTGTTTTTATGTAATCCTTGGCCAATAAGTTTGTGCTATAAACTCTTGGGAAGGAGGGGTTGTTGAGTCATGTGTGGTGTGCATGATTGTAAACGATGTACCAATTTGCGTGCAAGAGATTGAAATTGTGGTTTTGAGTGTGTTAATGATTTTGGGGTCCAAAAGCTCTTCAGTGGGGAGGAATGATCTAAGTGGATCAATGATCTAAAAATGAATGCTAGTTATTGCTGTGCTAGTTTCATTTCAGATATAAACTTTTCTTTTCTTTGTTTTACTTATCCTTCATAGGTTTGTTTATGAGCATGTGATTGTCAAATAATGGAATTTGTGAAATTATGAGTTTGTCATAAGATTAAAAAAAATAATTTTAAATGACAGAACATAAGCAATATAAAAAACAACAAACACACATAACAGAGCTTAACACACAAAATTTTGATAAAGGAGTTCACCCCTCCTGGGCTACATCTCCTTGGTCCAGCTTCATAGTGTGACCTTTGTATTAGATTCAAGTATGCTAAAATTGTTGTTAAAAGCTTCAGAACCTCTTAGAACATGTTACAATGAGTTTAAAACATCTTAATCTCCCAAAAATGACTATTTTTTTGTTGAATTTGGACTCTAGATGCTCTGGCAATGACCCCAACACCTAGTGGCCCTAACCTTCAAAAATCTTCAAATGCACTAAAACACCTATAGATGACCTTTCCTACCTCTGCAACCTGCTCCATTGAGTTCCCAACATGCCAATTAGCCTATAATTAATTTTACTGAGCTCTATTTGTGTTGAGATTCAACAAGATGATGAGCTTAGTGAAAAGTAAGCACCTTCATTAAGTGGGGCCCGCAGGCTATTTTTAGGTGTATGTCTATTTTTAGACATGGTGAGCATATTCTATAAGTTGCAAGATGCTATTTGTAGATGGTTGGTAAAATTTTAAAAATAGATGAAATTCTATTTTTAGAATATTGGGTGAAGTCTATTTATAGATCGTCAATATAAATATAGGTGCATGTCGATTATTATTAGCTCTTAATAATAATCTGACAATAAATATCAACTTATTCTCTTGGAGCACTTTATTTCATTGAACATATTTGGAAAATCAGTGGGATGAAGGAATTACACAATTCCTAGGGTTATTGGTGGCTCATGCATGGAGGAATCAATTAGAACTGAAGTGGAAAAGTTATGACAGAGTTGGAAGAGTAGTTACGGGAGTTGTTATTTAGTTTAACTCAGTTAATAGAGTTAAACTCATTTGAGCTAGTTGTATCTAGTCTAACTGAAAGATACACTAGTGAGAGTTTATAAAATTAAATATTTAATTAATTCATAACTAATAAATCACTAACAACTGAACAAATACAACAGTTAACTACTTGCATGTCAGTTCTAGTGGAGACCCAGTGGAGAGATAGGTGAAAGGGTGAGATGGACTATCCGTTGTGACTATAGTGATGCATTCAATGCATCTGACACACATTGGAGTTTCCAATGAGGATTGCGCAGCCAAGGCAAGGCCAATTCGAATTCATTCAGGGGTCCTCTTCAGCAGGGATTGCGCAGTGGAGGCAGGCTATCAGGAGGCAAGAAATTGGTGCATAGATATGCAAATTTCTGCATGACAGTGTGTAATGATTGTTGATTGTACTGAGAGCTTGATGTACAAAGCTTTGTATGATATTATTACATGATTCCATTAATATACATAATATATGATAGTTGGGGTTTTTAGCTTTAATCTTTCCCGTTAAACAACTGTGTTATGTGCGATTGAATTTATTCACCTACGTTTGCATTTAAGTTTTAAATTTCCGCAAGTTTAACAGTGGAAGGATTCTGTATTTAGCAAGAAGATAAATATTTTTAGATCAGGAGAATCCGATAATACATCAGTATTGATATATTTCTAAATGGTATCGGAGCAGTATTGATCACTGGAGATTGCAATTGTGAATAAGTGCCGAGTTTTGTGCTGGTGGACAATTCGAATTTGTTGTAGAAATTTCTTGGTGCGACAGTTGAGTATTCATTGAAATTTCTTTCAATGGGTTGCGATTGGAGTATGCTCTTGAGGGTAGCTCGAATTACATATCCTGGAAGGATAGGATGGATGCAGTGCTTGAAGATAATGGATTGAAGGAGTTCATCGATAGCGATGTTCCAAAGCCTTCTTCTAGTGATGTTGCAGGACTTGATGCATGGAAAAAGAAGGCAGCAAAGACAATAAATTTTTTTTGGAAGGTGTGAAAGACCATATTGTGTCAAGAATTCAATGGAAAGCCACTCCATTTTCAATGTGGAAGGCTTTGACATATCTTTTCCAATGCAGCAACGACCATAGGAAGTTGGCGCGGAAAGATAAGCTCATAAAAATAAAAATGGAGAAGGGTGACAATATTCCAAAATATCTCATGAATTTTGTCCAATGTAGGGATGAATTGGGAAGTGTGGGGATTACAGTTGCGGATTATGACTTGGTGAGATTTGATCTCATTGGGCTTCTAAAGAGTTGGCATAGCTATGAAGACTCTGTCAATGGACGGGAGAAACTGCCAGATTGGGAGCGACTTTGGTCAGATCTTGTGCAGGAGGAGATAAGGCGGAATGCTAGGGATGGATCTTCATAGAAGAATGATGATGAAGAGAATTGTGCTTTGGCTGCCAAAGAAAGGAAAGGGAAGGGGAAGAAATACCATCCAAAATCCGAGGCTAAAGGCAAGAAGCTGGATTTGTCCAAAGTGAAGTGTTTTCACTGTCACAAACATGGGCATCTCGCCACTAACTGCCCACAAAAAAAGAAGAACAAGAAGGTTGCTGGAGCTACAGTGGGTGAGGCCTTAGCCTGAAAATTTGAACTTGATTTCTCCTTGATCGCATGCTTGGTTTCAAGCGTAATGGGATCGATGTGGTATCTTGATAGTGGTGTGTCTTTCCATATGACGGGAGACAAGGAGTTGTTTAGTGACTTGGAGGAGAAGGATCTCCAAGTGCATATAGAGATGGGCGACGATGTTAGATACAGTGTGACTAAAATTGGAACCATTACCTTTGAGAGGGATTCAGGTAAACCATTTCTGTTGAAAGATGTTATGCATGTTCCAGGTCTGAAGAATAACTTGGTCTCGGTCGCTATGTTGGAGGAAAAAGGTTATGACTTTGTTTTCAGGAAGGGAAAAGCCTTCCTGCAACATAAAACAATGGGTCAATCCAAGAGGATAGGGATTTGACTTAAGAATCTCTACAAGAAGGAGGTATATGGCTGCGTTGGAATGATGGGAAAAGCAGAATAAGTGGTGAGCCAGGATGAGGGCGAATTATGGCACAGGATATTGGGCCATCTTCACCATGGTGCCTTGAAGGTTTTGCAGCAGATTTCTACTGGACTTCCTAAGGGTACTCTTGCACGGTCAGATCAGTGCAAGGGATGTACTATGGGTAAGTTTGTGAAGACCACCTTTCATGAGAAGGAGAACTGTGCTTCGATGATCTTAGAGAGAATTCACACAGGCGTGTGTGGACCTTTCTCGGTTGCTTCAACAACAAAACACATGTATTATGTTATATTTGTTGATGAATATTCTCGTATATGTTGGATATTCTTCATGCAGAAGAAGAGTGAAACATTCTCAAATTTCTATGAGTTTAAAGCATTGGTGGAGAAGGAGTCGGGGAAGTAAGTGAAGGCTCTATGGAGCGATAATGGTGGTGAATATATCTCGAACAAATTCAAAGACTCCTGTAGCAAAGAAGGAATTCGAAGAGAACCCATAGCGCCTCATAACCCACAGCAGAATGGGACTGCGGAGAGGAAGAACATAACAATCATGGGTGCTGCACGAGCTATGCTGCATGACCAGGGCCTACCGATGCACTTGTGGGTGGAAGCATGCAACAATGCGGTTTATGTGCAAAACTGTTGTCCTCATAGAGTACTTGACATGAGTACACTTGAAGAATATTTTGCTGGTAAGAAGCGTGATATTTCTCATTTGAATATTTTGGCTCATTTGTTTACATTCATGTGACAAGGACGCCAAGAAAAAGCTAGAGCTGACTGCAAAAGTTGGGATATTTGTGGGGTACACAGAAACACCCCATAATTATCGTGTGTATTTTCCAAAACAGTCAAATGACTGTGGTGCGATGGGATATAAATTAAATGAGGTGAAAGCCATGAAGTTGTCGCTTGAGAGGGAGCTACACTTGCATGTGGAGGAGGAACTTCTTGTTCCCAAAGATGAGCCTCTAGATTTGGATCAGCCATAGGAGGAGATTCATGGAGTGGAGGAGTCCACTCATGCAGAACCAAACATCAGATCTGGCAGAAAGCGTACCACAAAAGCCGAGAGACCAAAGCTTGATGTGGCACAGAATTTAGGAGTCCCTACATCACAGTGCAGATAGAGATAGTCACCTGACCAATTTACTGGATACATGTCTCTTATGAGAAAGTGTATCGTGACAGAGCCATCTTCTTTTGAAGAAGCAGCGCAGGAGCCCAAATGGGTAAATGCCATGGTGGAGGAGTATGAATCCATTGTCAGAAACAATGCTTGGGAGATTGTTCCAAGGCTGGTGGGTAAATCAGTGGTAGATTCGAAATGGATCTACAAGGTAAAGCAAGCTGCTGATGGGAGCGTCAAGAAGTATAGGGCAATATTTGTTGCTTGAGGGTTCTCACAGATTGAGGGGATTGATTATGAAGAAACCTTTACACTTGTCGCACGGTATTCTTCCATAAGGACCATCCTTGCTCTCTCAACACAGATGGGTTGTCACATTCATCAGATGGATGTGAATACTATGTTCCTTAATGGGATCATTGAGGAAGAGGTGTACATTGAGCAGCCTGAAGGATATGAGATCTTCAGCAGTGAGTCGCATGTGTGCAGACTCAAAAGAGAATTGTATGGGCTGAAGCAAGCACCACGTGCTTGGTACACACGGATTGACAGCTATTTCACTGGACTTGGCTTCACCAAGAGTGAGGCGGATGCAAACCTATACCAAATTGTGGTGGAGGGTAAGCTTTTAATCATTGTTCTTTATGTTTATGATTTAATATTAACGGGTGATGAGCAGTTGATACACCCATGCAAGACAGATCTTGCAAAGGAGTTTGATATGAAGGATTTGGGCCTCCTTCATTATTTCCTTGGATTGGAAATATAGCAGTGAGAAGGTGAACTATTTGTGTCTCAAGGCAAGTATGCTCGGGAGATACTTGGTAAGTTTCACATGGAGGACTGCAAGCCCATGGATACTCCTCTTCCAGGAAATTGGAAGAAAGAGGATGCTACATCGGCGGAGGCAGTGGACGCCACTGTTTATCGACAGTTGGTGGGTTCGCTCATGTATTTAGTTAATACAAGACCGAACATATGCTATCCGGTGAACCAGCTTTCACAAGTGATGGTTAATGCCGCCAAGCTCTTTTGGAAGGCCGGCAAGCATGTCCTGAGGTATCTCAGGGGCACATCTGAGTATGGATTATGGTACAGACAGACGGATGAGGTGAAGTTGCTTGGCTTCACGGATGCAGATTGGGCAGGCAACCCAACAGACAAAAAGAGAAGATTAGGAGGGGTTTTCAGTATCGGATATACGACAATTTCTTGGTACAGCAGGAAACAAATATCTGTGGTACTCAGTTCAGTGGAAGCAGAATACATGGCAGCAAGTCAAGCTGCATGTGAGGCTATCTGGATGAGGAAGATCCTGGTCGGTTTGTTCAGTTCACATTTAGATCCTATAGTGATACATTGTGATAATCAGAGTTGCATTAAACTCTCGATTAATCCTGTGTTTCATGATAGATCTAAACATATTGATATCCATTATCATCATATCAAAGATTGTGTGCAACAGAAGATCATGTTGCTTCAGTACATTCCTACGAAAGATCAGGATGCAGATATCCTGAAGAAGGCACTTGGCAGGAGAAAATTCGAATACCATAGAGGTAGGATTGAGGTGAAAGATAATCCCTATCTTGTTGAGATTCAAGAATATGATGAGCTTAGTGAAAAGTAAGCACCTTCACTAAGTGGGGCCTGCAGGCTATTTTTGGGTGTATGTCTATTTTTGGACATGGTGAGCATATTCTATAAGTTGCAGGATGCTATTTGTAGATGGTTGGTCAATTGTGAAAAATAGATGAAATTCTATTTTTAGAATATTGGGCGAAGTCTATTTATAGATCGTCAATCTAAATATAGGTGCATTTTGATTATTATTAGCCCTTAATAATAATCCGACACTAAATATCAACTTATTCTCTTGGAGCATTTTATTTCAGTGAACAAATTTGGAAAATCAGTGGGCTGAAGGAATTACGCAATTCCTAGGGTTATTGGTGGCTCATGCTTAGAGGACTCAGTTAGAACTAAAGTGGCAAAGTTATGACAAAGTTGGAAGAGTAGTTATAGGAGTTGTTATTTAGTTTAACTCAGTTAAGAGATTTAAGCTCAGTTGAGCTAGTTGTATCTAGTCTAACTGAAAGATACACTAGTGAGAGTTTAGTGAATTAATTATTTAATTAATTCATAACTAATAACTCACTAAAAACTGAACAAATACAACAGTTAACTACTTGCATGTCAGTTCCAGTGGGGACCCAGTGGAGAGATAGTTGAAAGGGTGAGATGGACTATCCATTGTGACTCTGACACACATTGGATTTTCCAATGAGGATTGCGCAGTCACGACAAGGCCAATTCAAATTTATTCAGGGGTCTTCTTCAACAGGGATTACACAGTGGGGGCAGGCTATTAGGAGGCAAGAAATTGGTGCATAGATATGCAAATTTCTTCTTGATAGTGTGTAATGATTGTTGATTGTACTGAGAGCTTGATGTACTAAGCTTCGTATGAGATTATTACATGATTCCATTGGTATACATAATATATGATAGTTGGGGTTTTTAGCTTTAAGCTTTCCCGTTAAACAACCGTGTTATGTGCGATTGAATTTTATTCACGTGTTTGCAATTGAGTTTTAAATTTTTGCAAGTTTAACAGTGGAAGGATTCTGTATTTAGCAAGAAGATAAATATTGTTAGATCAGGAGAATCCGGTAATACATTAGTATTAATAAATTTCTACAATTTGGTCAAAAATTGAGTGAGTTATGACCAAAACCAATTTTACCCCAATTTCTCCTCTAAAAATGGAGGAACTGCCAGTTAACATTCCAAATTTAGAAACCCTCCAAAAATGGCGCGCCCTCCAAAATTTCCGCCAACATAAACTCTGGGCTTAATTAGCATTAAACACCCTTACGGGCGGATAAAAAAGGTTTAAATGTTAAGTGCGTTTTACGCTCTAATGACAGTTTTAATGTCATTAACCCATGTTTTAAACTTAATTAATCAAATTTAAACTTCCGTCGGTTTGTTGGGATAAGCACCTGGTTTCGAGACTGCGGCCACATGGGGAGGGGGCTGGCCCCCTCCAACCCTCATTGGTCGGGCCATATTAATTCAAATATGTGTGGAGAACCTAAGGGTTAAGAAACACACTTGAGTAGAGACGGTAAGTCGCACGGTTTGTAGGCGTGAGGTTGAGAGTTCGACCCCACTCCGCCACAATAATTTTGCACAAAGATATACAATAAATCCTCCACCAGATTTATCAACGCTGCCATGTTTGGAACCTTCGCTAGTTTATTTGGAGACCTTCTAAATCTGGTTAAGTCCGCTGAGAAGGTGGGTTTGTAAACTATATAATATATATATATATATATATAATACCACCATAAGAATAATGTCCAAACATTTCTATAACTTGATATTTCGACCCAAAGGTTAGGATATGGCCCACTAGAGAGGACACGTGGCACCCTCTGGTTGGGTTATACTCCAACCCTTAAAAAAATTTCAAATTCCAACTTAGGAAGAATTGGAGGTCATTGGACAATTTCTCTCTTCACTTAACCCAAATGGTGAATCTGAAGACGACACTTGTCACAGTGCCACTGGATGCAACCTAGAGAATATTCCCTACAATGTTGACTGTACATGCCACATCATCACTACTGTTCTACTCCTTTTTTTCCTATTTTGGAAAACGAACAACAGACGATAACTTGGTCATACGAACTCGGATTTTGATGAAACGAGTTGTGCCAGAATCCTGGCGATGAACTCTATCTGGCCATTTAGGTTTGAAGCAATTTTGAGCACTTTCATTTTTTAGCTAAAACTTGAGCCTTAGATCATTCCTCCCCACTAGAAGCCTTTTGGAACCCAAAAGATACTATCATTTTTTAGCAAGTGTGGGTACAACTCCCTCACTTTTCCAATCTCCAACCATTTTTCCTTTGAAGGATTTTGACCTTTGAGTCTAACTCTAAGGTATTCAACATTCCCTCTTCTTGAAGTTCTGATTCTTCTGTCAAGTATGAGATCTTGCTGAAGCTCATTAAGGTATTATGGTGATAAATCATCTATTGATGGTAGCTGAACATTATCTCCTTGATCATCAATCAAAGGAGGCTCAAACAATCTCAAATTCTCAACATTAACGACAATATAAAATTTTCATATAAGGAGGCAAATCTAGCTTGAATGCATTTGTACCAATCTTTTCCAGAATTTTCAATGGACCATAATGAATTGGTTTGAGCTTTTTACCTCCCCCTTGCAATATTTCCTTTCTTATGTACAACCAAAATTCATCACCAACTTGGAATTTGTGATCAACCCGATGTTTTTCATGCCTTGCCTTGTAGTTTCTTTGACTCTTCTCAAGTTGCTCTTGCACTGTGTGATGTACCAACTGAATTTGCTCAATGAACTTTCTTGCTTTATCTATGTCACTATGTCTATCTATAGCAACATATTTCTCAAATCTAAAGTCCAATGGATATCTTGGCAAGTAACCAAAACATGCCTCAAATGGCGATGTATTTGTGGAAGAATGTTTTGCCCGGTTGCATGCATGTTGTATGTAGTGTCACTGTTCGTCCCACAACTTGGGATGCTTGCTGCAATAGCCTATTAGAAGGTGAATAAAAATTATATTTACCACATCTGTTTGACCATCTGTTTGTGGATGAAATGCTGTACTTTTCTTCAACTTTGTATCCATCATGTCCCATAATTTTGACCAAAAATTCCCAACAAATCGAGAATCTCGATCACTTACAATAGAATTAGAAATTCCAAAATGGATTCATATATTTTGAAAGAAAAGATTAGAATTTTGTTCAGTTTTAATAGTTTTCTTACATGCCATAAAAATACACATTTTTCTAAACCTATCTACCACAAAATACAAATAATCATGACCTTTCCATCACATATGCAAGCCTCCTACAAAATCCATTGAGATGCTCTCCCAAGGATGAGAAGGAACTAGAAGTGGTGTGTACAAACCAACCTTCCTATTTCTAGGATTACTTGTCGCACATAAGGAACATCCTCTAATAAAACGAGAAACACTTTCATTCATGCGTGGCTAATAAAAATACCTTTGAAGATGCGCCATTGTCTTGCCTACACCGAAATGTCCTGCAATCAATGATGTGTTCGCCTCCCTTATGATACCGTTTCTTTCTCCCTGTGGTATACCTAACTTTCCCAAGTGATACAAAAAAATGTTATGCACATAATAATCTAACTCTTCACTTTGGTTTCCATTTCTCAAGTTCTCATACACATCTTGAAAATCACTATCATTCACATACTGTTCAAATGTAACTTTCATGCATAATAGAATTGTGCTTGAGAATAATAGTTGAATTCACATTAGGCCTAGAGATCATATCAGCTACCTTATTGTAGATTCCTTTTTTGTATATGATAACCAAGTGAAATTTTTGTAGAAAACCCATCCACCTGAAATGTCTTGATTGCTGCAAATTTGACTGTGATTGTAAGTACTGCAATGGATGACGATTAGTATGGATAATGGTCTTTTTCCCCATCAAGTAATATTTCCATTTATTTACACTTTTTACCAATGCACATAACTCTTTATCATAGGTAGGATGTTTAGTCACAGCTCCATTAAAAGTTTCAGAATGAAATGAGATAGGCCTACCATGCTACATGAGCACTACTCCCATAGCATAATCACTTGCATTTGTTTGGATCTCAAATGGCTGTCTAAGATCTGGAATTGCTAAAACTGGTGTTGAACTTATATTTTGCTTTAAAGCATAAAATTCTTTCTGCTGCAAATCTCCCCAATGGAAGAATTTATTTATGCTTGGCAATGCATGTAACAATGCTGCAATGGAAGAAAAATTAGCAATAAATTTCCTCCAATACTATGCTGCCCCTAAAAAACTTCTTACCTCGGTAACTATATTGGGCTTGGGCCAATTCAAAATGACCTCAACTTTGGAAGGATCAATCTTCAACTCACCTCCTCCAACAATGTGTCCCAAATATACCAATAAAGTCTTACCAAATTCGCACTTTGACATCTTAAGAAACAATTTCTCTTTTCTCAAAACATCAAGTACCTTGTTCACATGCATGACATGCTATTCTCTTAGTTTTCTGAATATGAATATGTCATCTAAGTAAACAATGACAAATTCAGCTAGAAATGGTCTAAGTACATCATTCATTACTCTCATGAAAGTAACTGGTGCATTTTTTAAGCCAAATGACATAACTAACCACTCATATAATCCTTGTCTAGTCTTGAAAGCAGTTTTCCAAATGTCTTCTTCAACTATCCTAACTTGATGATAACCACTTCTCAAATATAACTTAGTGAAATAATTTGCATGCTTTAACTGATCAAGCAAATCATCAATGCATGGAAGTGGGTAGCGATTCTTTACCATGATTTTGTTCAGTGCACGAAAATCAATACACATGCGCCAAGTCCTGTCCTTCTTTGGAACCAAAACTATTGGATAACCACATGGTGAAGTAGATGGGTGTATGATACCTTTATTCAGAAAATCTTGGATTTGCTTCTTGATTTCCAAACTTTCCATAATTGACATGCGATACATACCAATATTTGGAAGTGGAACATCTTGCTGTATCTGATTCTCATGCTGAATTCCCCTCTTGGGTGGCAACCCCTTTGGTTCCTGAAACATCTCGCCATGCTGACTTACCACATGAAACAAATTAGATTTCAATTTTTCATTGCATCCTTCAAAAGATTCATAGTTAACATATTCCTTTTTCTTGATCATAAGAAGCACAAATTTTTTACTTGCATTTACTAGCCTCTTCATTTTCCCTACATTAACTAAAGATATATTTAGTTTCTTGCGATGAGCTCTCACAATATACTCCACTCCATCTTTGATCAAATGATATTTTTTCTCATGACGGTAAAAGACCGCTTTCCTATCCTAAAAATATGGACTACCCAAGATAATCCCTGAAATGTCAAGTGTAACCACATCTAACTCAACTTCATCGACAAATTTTTCAATAATAGAAAATCTAAAAATGCATTTCCTTGTCACATGTAAATTGGCATTGTTAACTATCTAACGCAAAGGGTATGACTTATGATGAGGTACAATTTCAAGGTTCAATTTTTTTACTAAGTCTTCTGAAATCAAGTTTGCTTGTGACCCTGTATCAAATAATGCATGAATATTTGTATGATTAGAAATTACTCTAACATGGAATAATTCTTACCTTGTATCTTCATTTGAAGTGCTATTGTGACCGTTTGAGGTACTAGAACTTGAAATTTCTATAGCTTCCTTTCCTTTGTTAACCATGTCAACTATCTTGGTTTCATCTCCTGAATTAGATCCAAGATATTTTTGTGTGGTGGTAGTCGTCTTTTGTTTCCCTTTGTTATTGGGTTTCTTTGGTCTTATTTTGGGATGTATTTTCCAACAGTAGGCTTCATCATGCCCCTGTTTGGAAATACGTTTGCATGTAATTTTCTCCCCTTCTTTCTTAACACTTTCGTTCTTCTTTCCCTTCAATTTTCCTACTTTATCTTTTCCCTTACCCTTGAATGGTTTCTTCTTACTACCCTCTTCAGAAATGTTTTTACCCCTTGCTTCAAGATGCTTGGCTTGCACACACACTTCATCTAAGTTATTTGGGTTAAACATGAGAATAGTGTGTTTTAAGTAGGAATGTAGACCTCCTATATAATTCAAGAGTTTATCTTTGAATTTAAGTCTAATCCAAGCAATAAAGCCCTTTTCCAAAAATCTTGTGTATACTCTTGGACACTTTGACCTTTGAGTTGTCTAAAGTTTTTCCAACTCATCATTGCTTTCTGCATATAGGCTAATGGATAAAATTGTCTTTTAATGGAAAAAATGAATTCGACCCAAGAAATGGAAATCTTACCATGGATTCGCATTTCCTCTTGTGCCTTTGCCTTCCACCAAGCTAGTGCTGCTCCTTCTAGCCTTAACGAAGCTAATTGGATTTTGATACCATCTTCTTGTAGATTATGAATTCTACAGTAAACTTCCAATTAATGAATCCAATTGTGTAGTATTTTAACATTAAATTCTCCATTGTATGTAGGAAGTTCAAATTATATGTCCAACTTGAGTAATAGAGTCTTACCTTTTGGGATCTTGGAATGAGTATGGGTATGAGTTTTTTTAGTGGATGTGGAAGATGAAGATGGTGCTGAGGATGATGATGATGATGATGGTGGAGAGCGAGGTGGTTTTCCTCCACTGCCTTTTGAGCTTCTCTCTTCCTCCTTTTTACTGTTTGAAGATTATTCTCTATGAGGGTGTTTTGAACCTTCTCTAGTATCCTTTTCCATAAAAGCTTCATACATAACTTTCACCATCCTTTTTATTTCTTTGAAATCCTTCTTGACATCCTATTCTTCGGAATTTTCATGAGTTCCTTCATGGCCTGACATTTTGGTTGTAGATTCAAGCTCAATCTCTGCAATCACTTCAACCTCTAGTGCAATTAATTCCTTTTGTGCTTCAAGTGTTGCCTTGAGTGGTCCTTTGGGTAAGGATGATGCCTTTTCAACCTTCTTCCTTCTTGTCCTAACTTCAAGACTAGCTATCAGTAGCTTCCCTTCTCCTCTTTGCAATCTCAATCTTGTAAGCATTAGTAAATTTTCACTATTAAAAACCCTTCAAGTAAAACAAGCAAGCAACCTTGTGCTCCGATACCAACTTGATCTAAAAATGAATGCTATTTATTTCTATGCTAGTTTCATTTCAGATATAAACTTTCCTTTGCTTTGTTTTACTTATCCTTCATAGGTTTGTTTATGAGCATGTGATTGTTTAATAATGTACTTGGTGAAATTATGAGTTTGTCATAAGCTTAAAAAACATAATTTTAAATCACAGAATAGAAGCAATATAAAACACAACAAACACACATAATAGAGCTTAACACATAGAATTTTTATAAAGGAGTTCACCCCTCCTGGGCTACATCTCCTTGGTACAACTTAATAGTGTGACCATTGTATTAGCTTCAAGTGTGATAAAATTGCTATTAAAAGCTTCAGAACCTCGTGGAACCAGTTCCAATGAGTTTAAAACATCATAATCTCCCAAAAATGACTATTTGTTTGCTGAATTTGGACTCTGGATGCTCTGGTAATGACCCCAACACCTAGTGGCCCTAGCCTTCAAATATATTAAACTGCAGTAAAACACATGTACATGAAATTTTTTTGCCTCCAAAACCTACTCCATTGAGTTCCCAGCATGCCAATTAGCCTAGAATGACTTTTACTGAGCTCAAATTGGTCGAAAATTGAGTGAGTTATGACCAAAACCAATTTTGCCCCAATTTCTCCTCTAAAATTGGAGGAACTGCCAATTAACATTCCAAATTTAGAAACCCACCAAAAATGGCACGCCCTCCAAAACTTCCACCAACATAAACTTTGAGCTTAATTAGCGTTAAACACGCTTACGGACGAATAAACAAGGTTTAAATTTTAAGCACGTTTTACGCACTAATGACGGTTTTAACGTCATTAACCCATGCTTTAAGCCAATTAATCACCTTAAACTTTAGGTTTGTTGGGATAAGCAAGCGGTTTTCGTCGGTGTGACCACATGGGGAGGGGGCACAGCCCCGCCAGGGCTAGTCCCCTCCATCCCCCAATGGTTGGTCCATATTAATTCAAATATGTGCGGAGAACCTAAGGGTTGAAAACACGGAGGAAGCGATAAGTCGCGCGAGTTTGTGAGCGTGAGGTCGAGGGATTGAGACACTCCTCGAAAATAGTTTTTCACAAAGATATATAATAACCCCTCCGCGAGATTTATCAACTCTTTTAGGTTTGGAACCTTTGCTAGTTTAGTTGGAGACCTTCTAAATCTGGTTAAGACTGCCGAGAAGGCGGGTTTGTAAACTATATATATATAATACCACCATAAGAATAATGTCCAAACATTACTATGAATTTCTATTTTGACCCAAAGGTTAAGAGATGGCCCACCAGAGAGGACACGTGGCACCCTCTGGTTGGGTTATACTCCAACCCTTAAAAAAATTTCAAATTCCAACTTTGGAAGAATTGGAGGTCATTGGAAAATTTCTCCCTTCAATTGACCCATCTGGAAAATATGAAAACAACACTTATCATAGTGCCACTGGCTGCAATCTGGAGAATATTCCCTGCAATGATGACTGTACCTTCCACATCATCACTGTACCAGTTCTGCTATTTTTTCCTTGTTTTGGAAAATGAATAGCAGACGATAACTCAGTCATACGAACTTGGATTTTGATGAAACGAGTTGCGCCAGAATGCTAGCGATGAAATCTATCCGGTCGTTTAGATTCGAATCAATTTCGAGCACTTTCATTTTTTAGCTAAAACTTGAGTCTTAGATCAATCGAACAAGTCAAAGAACAAGTGGCTTAAATACAAAGGCTCAAAAAATTAAATTATCTGAAATGTGGCAAACTTAATGTCAAGTTGTAGATCTCGTATTTTTGATTCTAACGACGTAGACGACACTCAATTCCGAATCTGTATGAAGGAGTTAGGAGTAGTCAAAGTTCGAGGGTTGACTTGGTGATGGGGAAGACTAAGGAGGACACAAATTTGCTGAAACCCGGCCACTAGATTTCGGCCAACTCCGGCCGAATTTCAGGTGAAATTATGTGATGGTTAAAATGTCTCATTTGGTCAATTTCCAGAAGATTTAAAAATAACTGGTTTGTTTTATAAAAAGAAAAAATATATAAAAAAAGGGTCAACGGGTGGCCAAATATCATCGACCCCTCCACAACCTTAACAAAATATATATATTAATGGGGCTGATGGCCATGACTCTGCTGGACCCCTTGCTCCCATGAGCCATGCACTACAACAATAGTGGCGGGCAGCGGTTATCACCCCGCCGCCCGACCACCCCTATACATTATGGCTGCCGTATCATAAATACGGGTGGTGGGGGTTGCAACCCACCGCCAACCCTCTCATTCCACCTCTCCCTATGGAGCACGATGCAGCGGAAAATACAGGGCGTGCCGCCCAATGTGGGCCCAACCCCCCCTCTGTTATGTATTTTAAAATATGTGGGGTTAAAAAAAAGGGAATTTCCATAGTATTAAAACTAATTTGGATTTTTTTGAGGGGGCGGGGTTTGACCACCTAACCCCCTCCCTGATATTGTGGATCCAAAACCAACTCGCCTAATGGGTTATTTGGGAAGTCCACCATACTTCCAATATTTAAACCTTCATTTCTTCAATGCACTTAGGTAGGTCAGGAGCGGGCATAGAAATAGAGACAGTGGAAACAAGAGACTGTGTAGGAAGGGGGGTGGGACCATATGATCTGAGCCACTTTCCAAAGGGGTCATATTTTCAATTTGTTAGATTCAGGAAAAATTTATATGGATTTTTGCACTACTTGACGCCACAAATCCAACAATGTTGTCCATTTTTTGGCACTTTCAGCCATGGAGGTATAGGGGTGTAATTTCTCCTTTTATACTTATACTTTCATTTTTTTTCCACTTAATGAAAGAGGGCCTCCCCACTATTTGAGCAGGGCTCGGAGACATAGTCCCTCTTGGATGAACTCCGATATCAATTCTGTGTCTTCTTGAATGATGTTAATTGCTTCTCTCTTCTTATGTTTATGCCTTTAAAGTTTCTTATTTTAAGCTACAATTTTCACATGTAATTATTTAACACATCTCAAACAAAATATTTTGGATCAATTTTAGTTGTAGAAATTCAGAAAGGAGAAATAATTTGAATGATAATCAAATTTAAAGCTTTATCATACCTCCACATATAGTTCTCTCTCTTCAATTTGTAATCTGCGTTCATTTTATTCCAATGGAAATCAGTTCAGTAGTCGAACTACCTCTCAACTGAAATTTATTCATTAATTTCGTAAGAATATATAAATATTTTTAAGGGTAAGAATTGGTTACAAAACTGTTTGATCCAGGAGCATCCTGCTCAAATGTCATTGGTTATTTGGGAGACTTAGGAGGTCTTATGTTTTAAAGAGAGTGGTTCTCTAAATGTATTTTTAAATGTTTTGAGTGATTTAAAATAGGATTTAATTAATATTGTGAGAAAAATTGTAAATTTTCTCGAAAGGTGGAGAACATGAGAGAATTAAGGATTGAGAGATTTGAGAAATTATTGTAGATCTTAAATTAGAAATTAGTTCATGATTTATGGGATTGAGAAGATCATTAGGGATAAAAGAGAGATTTTAGGAGTTAATGAAGACTTAGAAGAATTAGGGATTTGTTGAGTAAACTAAGGATCTAAACCAAAAATGGGTTTAGAATCCTTTTGTATAAATTGTAAGCCTTGAAGGCATGAAAGGATATAGATAGGAGACGAGAAGTATAGAGAGAAAATGGCCAAGTGAATGTAGATCAGGCCTAAAAGGGAGTAGAAAGAACACGAGATGTTCTGAGCTTATGTAAATTTTTTGAATAATAGATTTTAGCTTGATGGGCAATTCTGGTTTTGGTATTGAAGTTGGTTTGAAATCCTTTGAATTTCGAATTTGTACATATATTGGTGGTGATTTTCTGTTTTGAATTAATTTGGGCATATTCACTATTATGATGAACCATTAGCTAAAATTATTATATTAGGTTTTGATTCAACAGTTGACCTTCGTGGCAAATCCATATTTTAAGAGAATATGAGTTTGTTGAAACCGAAAGAGTCGAAGACGTAACAAAATTTTGTTGGAACCATACGAATTTGAACCATACGAAGAGGAACATTCTCTAATTCTGTCATTTTAATTAGAACAATTAATGGTTGAGGGCTTCGAATAAATCCGAAGGCATCAGTGCATGATATCCTTCATAAGTGGAGGTAATTCGTATTGGCTCAAGAATTATGTGCTTTGGAAACCATATTCCAGTTGGAAGAGTGAATAGATTGATATAGTAGAATGTAATTGAAAGAAGATGGACGGAATTATGAGCTTTAGAATCTGTGCTCATGTAGAAGTCTGAATCAGAAGTGAGTATGGAAACGTGAGGTGGTTTCCCAATCCAGGAAATGGTTTTCTCAAAGCTTTGAAGTGGTAAGTGGTAACTGTGGAAAGGGTACGATAAAGGTATGAATGTGACACGTAGCTTTTCAATACCACCAATTTCGCATATTAAGAAAGCCTTAACTGTCATGCTTATTAAAATGTGATTGCCGTTGGATGGATGATGCAGATAGATCATTGAAAAATGTGTGTTGGCTGTGGTCCTAACATTTATATGTTGGCACTTTGGTTTTTAACTAAAGTCACGAGTATAAGTAATATGCCATAAATAAGACATTTTTATATGGTTATAATCATAAGCTTGATAAAAGGGATAAAGTTCTATTTAAAGGATTTTCTAAATGAAGGCGCGTAATCTTAGAACACATGTATATAACATGAATGAATATGCATACTATGGGCAAAGGTGCAGTGATGCTGCACCACTGTTTAACTAATAGTAACTATAAGCAAGTGGGATCTCACTAGACTCCTCTAATACATATCAAAATTTAATGGTTTCACCTTGTAACACCATTAATAATCAAAAAATAATCATAAGGAAGCAATACAAGTATATCATTGATACCGGGTAAAAACCCACAGTCCCTACTTTTTGTTTTGCATATAAAAATGCCTTTCAAACTAATCATCAAAAAGGGTCCTCAATTTCAAAATCTAAAATACCATACTATGAGACTGCTATATCTCAAATCCCAGATTTGAGATATTGGAATAAAATCCCTTATGTTTTATGCAAACCATACAAACTCCAAATTTCCTTTATCCTATGCAGGAGTTCTCCTTCTTTTCCTCTTCAAACCTATGGTCAAAATCCATGTTAAAACTCCCTTGTTGAATCAATATTCAACCATTTCAACTAAAACCATATTAAACTTTATCCTTCAATCTTCATACGCAGGGGTTCCTCTATATGCCATACTATAGACCTTGACTAATTAAATATCAAGGCATTGCGCTCACCTTTTATATATTTGGCTAGTTAACGTTAAACTCTCGACCACTAAAAAATACATAACCCATATGTATTATTCCAAACTTACCTCCCACAACGTCATGCATATTAATTCTGGTCCCATAGCAATCTCAACGCATATAAAAACCTATCTTTGTCAACCCAAATAATCCTACATTAAATTTTTGGGTCCCACATATTTTAATTCAACTTCTCAACAAAGTTGACCCCTCTTAACAGTTACATGCTCAACCTTTGAACATTCTCCTCCTGACTCCGATGGCTATCAAATATTTAAATGTATTGGACCACAACTCATGAATATATATATCGACCCTTCAAAATTGATTTAACAATGGTTAATACCCAAACATCAACACGACAGATCAAATGGGGCCTGGTGTCCTTACCTTGTTTATCGACCGCGCAACTGCACTTGTCATCCGACGGTCCATCTACTCTCGCACTCCAACAAGAATTTGGGTGCACATCCGACAGATATCGCGCAACTTAGTTGTACGAGGTTTAATCCTCAGAATTTACGCGATGTAAATGGTATTCAAATACCACTTATGGACATGTGGCAATCGATAACCGATATTGCATTTTTTTCGACATTCTCCTTACCATTTTTAAATAATGCGAGACCGCTGGTTTAACTGCTCAAAAACTGCCTTTAATATGCCTCTTCAAGGTTCCGCTCTTTCATTTATTTACGGTTCCATTCCTATTACTAACCTTTTGATTTCGATTTTGCTTCATTTCTTCAACGCTGTTTTGATTCGGACGCCTCCGCTACCATGTCACTTGGTCCCGTTCAATTCCTGTGCTACATAGCTCCGCTTCTGAGACTACGCCATCGCTTATTTTTTACTTGAATTTCAAATTCAATTCTCCACTGGGATAATAGGTCCTTCAAACGATATCAAGGCTGCATACAATACAGGCCCCCCTGTTTCTGAACTGAGACTCAGTTCCGAGCCTCTTCGCCTACTTAGTGAATTAGTTTGACAGTCCCTTGGTTCTTCAATTATAAAATGAAAATCACCGACATTGAATTAGATGTTTTGGTTTTAAAAGCATCGATTCATCCAAAATCGATGCTTCGAACTTGTATATCAGCTCTCTCTCACAGTACTCGAGATTCCCCTCAAATATTTAACCCTTGCGCCTACACCGAGGACATATGGGTTACTCCCAAATTTATAATTCGACTCCACTATTCAATCAGTTATTTCTTAGACACAATTACAGAATCCCCACTAACACTTATCATAGAGTTATTCATACATTGTTCATACAATTTCTTATTGAAGCTCAAGGTTTATTCACATAGAAGTTAAATCAACCAATATTCATATAAGGTTGAAACAAATCCCTTCATAACATATAAATGACTTCACTTACAAACTTCTGGTTTGGACAGATCTTCAATCCGATGGCCCTTCTAATTCACTACTCTGCCTCTCCTTCAGATTTCCAGCTCTATCTATTAATGCCTTTGAGGCTTACACTTATACAGGATGGAAATGAATCGACTCAACTCCTATAATGATTCAAAAAAACTCCTCAAATCCTAAATTTAGCCTAACTCCCTAACTGCTCTGAACTGAATCTTCATATTCCTATCTAATCGACTTCTCCTGTCCTATAATCATTCGAGGGCAGTTACAATTCTCTATTTAATCAAAATGAATTAAAACCTACTCAATTCATTACATAAGTCTAACTCCCTTGAAAACTCAAAAACCCCTAAGTCTAATAAAACATATGGAATTTGTTTTTTCCTAATGCACCTGCATCAGACTCCCCAGGTTAAATTTAATCATGATCTCCTGATCATGTGCTTTCAGTCTTGTCCTCCGAGATCCCACACTTTGCTCTGCAATTGATCATCTGTTGCAAAATTCTTCTTTTGCACTTCTCCAGGTTTCCATATCTGATTCTTTTTGGCTCCACCAGCTGCACTTTTACATTCTCTTTCTGTCTTTCTTCTGCTACTGCTTTTGCTTCTTTGTTCTCTTTCCGCTGTCTTCTTCTGAGACACCTTCACCATCAAATTTCTCATATATTCAATTTCTCTCTATAATTTATCTTCTGACTGCTGGATACTGCTCCATTTTGATTTATAAACTTCTACTTCTGCTTCTGCTTGCTGAGTTCTTAATTTCTCAGTTCTTACTGCTGCCCTATCTGTACCTTTAACTCTATCTCTAGCTCCTGTGCTAGCTGCCACCCAATCATCCATACCCTCTTGTTTTCTGCAATAGTAAAACTCTTTCTGATTGTCATCCATGACAATTTCTTCATTCTCTGACTTCAAAAATTCTGTGGACTGGTATTTAAATAGCCAGTAATTGTCATTATCTATTCTCCTCTCATCCTGGACCAAAAATTATTTAGTCCTTCCTTCAATACCTGCAATCATGAAACAAACATCAAATTCATAAAATTCTTGGGTCTCTTCCTCCTCTTCTGGCAACACTTCAAATTGTTGCTCTACCATTTCATTCTCTTCTCCAAATGTTTTCAGCAAACATTTCAGCCATCTCTCTCGTATAACCATATCATCAATATGCCGTAAACTTGTTTCAACATGTTATTCTTCTTCTTCCTTGACAATCTTCAGTAATTGTTTTTCCTCTTCTTGATTGATTCTGGCAATCAATTCAAATTCTTCAAGTACAGTGTCCTCATCTTCTATCAGAGTAAAAATCTGATTCTCCACTGCTGTAGCAGTCCCAAAAGTCTGTCTTATAGTCTTCTCTTTGTCCACCAGAAAAACCAGTTCCTTCTTGTCATCGACAGTAATAACAAGTTCCCTTACAGGAGACATGATAGCCTCACCTTCCTTTGACAACCCATCTTTATTCAAGACAACTCCAACTGATGGATTGTCTTCTGTCATACCTGTCAACATAGCCAAATCATCAGTCTCAACACCACAAGACCCAATGGCCTCAAGTGATGATTCAATCACCAATTCCTTTCTCAGCAATCCTAAGTCTCTTCCAAGACTCAGGAAGTATTCACTGTCTTCATTCCCTTGCATCTTCACATTCTACAATCCCCAATTTTTAGATTGAGGTTCTCCTTCCTGCATTGAATCTAGTTTGTTCAGCATAACCCCCAACAATCCAATTTCTTCATTCCATGGATTAAAGTCTTCCACAGAATTTTCCTCCTCCTTTATTTGGCTATCCAGTGTTGTCAATTTTTCTCCATCACCAACAAAATCTGCATTCACAAAACAATTGTTAAAACAAAAGTCATAAGGCCTCAGTGCCTTTCCTTCCTCTGCTAGCATTTCAGTATGCTGTCCTGAAATTCCTTCCTTCTCTATCAGCACATTAGTATGCTGATTCCAATCCTTCAAACAATTCTCGAGACTGTCAGTTGGTCTCTCTTCTGCATCATCCTCTTCAAGGATGTCTCCTTGCTCTAGTTCATAGAAATGAACTTGCTCATTCTCATTCATCTCAGCCTTTACAATCTGAACACTTTTTCTCGGTGTTTCTATCCTCTACTCTAGAGCACTTAACTCATGCCATAAATCTGTCATCTCATCTGAGAAAACATTCATACTGTCTTCACTATCTTCCTTTCTATCACAAGTCAAGTTTCCTGCTGTCACTATCTCCTCATCTTCCATCAGAATAGAATTTTGATCGTCCATCTCTGCAATAATTTCAGTTATCTGTCCATCACTCTTCACTTGGCCATTTAATAAAAACAATTTGTCATTATCAACATTAATAACAAATTGATCATCATCAAACACAACTGTCATATCTTCATTGAAACAATTTCTTTCATAAAACAAGGAATTTATGAATTCCTTCTGCTGCAGTAATTCAGTTTGATCTTCCTCTGAAAGATAATCATAATATTTGAATTGGAAACTTTCAGCTTCAATTATCATAGTTTCATCATATGAACTGTCTTCCTCAATACCTGAATTCACACACAACTTGTCAGTTGTAAAACCATAAGACCCCATGGTCTCATTTGATGATTTGATCATCAAATCTTCATGCTGCTCCAAGTCTTCTATACACTTCAGAATTTATTCAATGGTCTCCTCTTCAGTCTCTTCGAGCTGTCCAGATGATTTCTCAATTTCCAGCTTTTGGCCATCATCACAATATTAATCTCCTCAGTTTCCAATATGTTGGAAAACAAAACCTTTCCCCAACTGTGCATGGACATTTACAAAATATTTGGCTGTCCCAATTTCCTCCTTAGTGACAACATCAACAGTTTGTTTACCTCCACATGTTTTTCTTGCAAACATGAAAAATTTGTTAGATGTAAGGCCCTTGGACCCCTTGGTCTCACTTGAAGTTTCAGTCTTCAATTCCTTCTCCAAGTACTCTATCATTCTGAGTAATTCCTCCTTCAGCCGAGCATTTATCATTTGCTCTCTCTTCATCTGTAGCCTATGCCACTTTGCCTTCTTCTTCATGAGCCAACCAACTCTCTGGCTTTCCTCTATCCTCTTTTCCAGTTTATTAAACTTCTCATTGATCTCAGTTATATCTTTCCAATATTCTGCATCAATCAATTTCTTCCTCATGCCATTTGTCCTGGCATCTTCTTCCTCTTTTCTGTTGTGGCCTCCCTTAGAACCTCTGCAATATATGCTATGAATATCAGTAGTCATCCTCTCCTTCATCATGAGTTCCTGACTCATCAGCTGCACTAAGCCTCTGCAACAACAAGCTCTCTTGCTGCAACTTACCTCACCAATCCTTTCCTTCTGATCTGGGATTTTGGTAAGTACTGGTCCCCTATATGCTGGAACCTCCTGAGCACTCTCTTATTCTCTCTCTAGGCTTCACTCAAAACTTTTCTCAAGAACACATATGTTCTTCTTTCATCCAACCTCTGTTGGGAATTCTCCAGGTTTTGCCACACTTTTTTCTTCACTTTATAATCCTCTGCTGGACTCTCTCATCATTTCTTTTCAAAGCTGTGATCTTCTTGATGAGATGCTCCTCACTTGTCTACAATTTGAGTTCTGCAAACAATACCTCAAACTAGAGTTAAATAATGCTCATCAACTCACCTTCCAAGATCCCTGAGTGATATTTCTGTTCCTCTCACCTGCACTGCACCTCTGTATGATGCAATCTTTGTCAGTTTTCAAAAATCTGATTTCTTTTCATACATGCAATTATTTCAAAAACTTGAACTTTTAAAGAGCTATTCTAGCTTTGATAACACATGATACGAGGTAAAAACCCATAGTCCCTACTTTTTGTTTTGCATATAAAAATGCCTTTCAAACTAATCATCCAAAAGGGTCCTCAATTTCAAAATCTCAAATACCATACTATGAGACTGCTATATCTCAGATCCCATATTTGAGATATTGGAATAAAATCCCTTATGGTTTATGCAAACCATACAAACTCCAGATTTCCTTTATCCTATGCAGGAGTTCTCCTTCTTTTCCTCTTCAAACCTATGGTCAAAATCCATGTTAAAACTCCCTTGCTGAATCAATATTCAACCATTTCAACTAAAACCATATTAAACTTTATCCTTCAATCTTCATACGCGGGGGTTCCTCTATATGCCATACTATAGACCTTGACTAATGAAATATCAAGGCATTGCGCTCACCTTTTATATAATTGGCCAGTTAACGTTAAACTCCCGACCACTAACAAATACATAACCCATATGTATTATTCCAAACTTACCTCCCACAACGTCATGCATATTAATTCTGGTCCCACAACAATCTCAACGTATATCAAAACCGATATTTTTCAACCCAAATAATCCTACATTAAAGTTTTGGGTCCCACATATTTTAATTCAACTTCTCAACAAAGTCGACCCCTCTTAATAGTTACATGCTCAACCTTTGAACATTCTCCTCCCGACTCCGATGGTTATCAAATATTTAAATGTATTGGTCCACAACTCATGAATATATATATCGACCCTTCAACATTGATTTAACAATGGTTAATACCCAAACATCAACACGACAGATCAAATGGGGGCCGGTGTCCTTACCTTGTTTATGGACCGCACAACTGCACTTGTCATCCGACGGTCCATCTACTCTCGCGCTCCAACAAGACTTTGGGTGCACATCCGACGGATATCGCGTAACTTAGTTGCACGAGGTTTAAACCTTAGAATTTACACGATGCAAATGGTATTCAAATACCACTTATGGACACGTGGCAATCGATAATTGATATCACGTTTTTTTTCGACATTCTCCTTACCACTTTTAAATAACACGAGACTGCTGGTTTAACTCCTCAAAAACCGCCTTTACTGTGCCTCTTCAAGGTTCCGCTCTTTCGTTTATTCACGGTTCCATTCCTATTACTAACCTTTTGATTTCGATTTTTCTTCAGTTCTTCAACGCTATTTCAATTCGGACGCCTCCACTACCATGTCACTTGGTCCCATTCAATTACTGTGCTACACAGCTCCGCTTCTGAGACTATGTCATCCCTTATTTCTGACTTGAATTTCAGATTCAATTCTCCACTGGGATAATCGGTCCTTCAAATGATATCAAGGCTGCATACAATATTGGCCCCCTTGTTTCTGAACTGAGACTCAGTTCCGAGCCTCTTCGCCTACTTAGTGCATTAGTTTGACTATCCCTCGGTGCTTCAATTATAAAGTGAAAATCACCGACATTGAATTAGATGTTCTGGTTTTAAAAGCATCGATTCATCCAGAATCGATGCTTCGAACTTGTATATCAGCTCTCTCTCACAGTGCTTGAGATTCCCCTCAAATATTTAACCCTTGCGCCTACACCGAAGACATATGGGTTACTCCCAAATTTATAATTCGACTCCACTATTCAATCAGTTATTTCTTAGACACAATTACAGAATCCCCACTAACCCTTATCACAGAGTTATTCATACATTGTTCATACAATTTCTTATCGAAGCTCAAGGTTTATTCACACAGAAGTTAAATCAACCAATATTCATATAAGGCTGAAACAAATCCCTTCATAACATATAAATGACTTCACTTACAAACTTCTGGTTTGGCCAGATCTTCAATCCTATGGCCCTTCTAATTCACTACTCTGCCTCTCCTTCAGTTTTCCAGCTCTATCTATTAATGCCTTTGAGGCTTACACTTATACAGGATGGAAATGAATCGACTCAGCGCCTACAATGATTCGAAAAAACTCCTCAAATCCTAAATTTATCCTAACTCCCTAACTTCTCTGAACTGAATCTTCATATTCCTATCTAATCAACTTCTACTATCCTATAATCATTCGAGGGCAGTTACAATTCTCTATTTAATAAAAATGAATTAAAACCTACTCAATTCATTACATAAGTATAACTCCCTTGAAAACTCAAAAACCCCTAAGTATAATAAAACATATGGAATTTGTTTTTGCCTAACGCCCCTGCATCAATCATATGCAAAATCATAAAATTATCGTCATATCAACATATATCCACGTGCCTTCCGAAAAATATGATGTAAAATTATCCATGGCATTATCAAAAAGGTATCACCTATGTCCCAACATGTCAAAGTCTAATGTTATGAATAAAATATATATAAAATGATATAAATAATGTAAACAATAATAATAATAATAAATAATGGTTAATCAACTAGTAATAAGTTAATGAAGAGGTATGTCCCTAAGGACATGACCGTTGGTGAAAAGGTATCTGCCTAGGGAATATAAACAGACCCTCACCCTCATTGTAATAATCTTATCAATTCTTTTATAAATTATTCAATATAAGTTACTTGTCCTACAATGGATGTCTTTATCTTCGAAGTATTCAGAAGATTATTCTGTTGTGTATACGAACTTTATTCGTTACATTGGTATGAGAGTTGGTCAATCCTTTGGTCGCTTGACCACTGCATGAGAATGAAACTGATCTGAATTTTGGCCATCAATCCTTCATCAAACTTGTTGTCGTCACAATTGAAATGTTTTGATACACAAGTTAGAGTTTCTCCATTGTTTCCAATTGGCCCTTGGCCATAAAAGGAAAAAAATAAAAACAAATAATATATATATATATATATATATATATATATATATATATATATATATATCTTAAATAAAAGTTGGAAATATTTATTTTATAAAAAAAGGGTCAATATAAAATGGACCCTTTTTTTATATTGACCCTTTTTTTATAAAATAAATATTTCCAACTTTTATTTAAGATATATATATATATATATATATATATAACAAAAACTGAAAAAATATTAAAAAATAAATTAAAATTAAATAATAATAATAATATTTAAATTCTCCAATGGGGGTGATATCCCAGGTATACATGGCTCCTTGTGGCCCATGTCAGTAGATATACGACAAATGGATGGGGGACCGGTCCCCCAGTCCCCTCACTTCATTATGCGATCAGAGGTAAGTAATGGTGAGCGTGTGAAACATCCCAACGCCTCGTCGAGTGTGGGAGGTGAAGTTCTAAGGCGCCAGATGGGGAATTGGAATGGAATTTGTGTTGAGGTGATGGTTTAGATTCATGCACCTGAGTGGTTTTATGTGCAACAACAAGGGAAATGGTGTCAAGTCTTTTAGATTTGGTGGTAATTAAAGTGTTATCTCTGCAGGTTTGAGAAAGGATTTCTGGTCCTACGTCTGTCCCTAGAAGGTTTCCCCGAGATTTTCTGTTGTGGCGCAGCATGGATTAAGGTAACAATAACCATCCAGATTTTTTTGTTTAATTTAAATTTGGAAGGTGTGGTATTCTGGTTCTTTAATGGGTGTTGGAAGTGGGTTTGTAGGCAAAGTCTCTGGTGGTGGCGGAAAATTCTTGCATGAAGCTCCTTTAGCGATGGTTGTATTGTGACTTGGATTGATTTTAGTCTCTACGTGTGGTTTTCGGGACATACAGGGGTCATTAGAGCCACTCTCTTGCAATTCACAGTGTTTGTGTGTCATAATACTCTGTGAGAAGGTTGTTGGTGTGATTTTGGAAGGAGTGGGGCTCCCCTGGATCACTTCAAGCCTGAAATTCGACCACCTTGGCACTTTTTCAAGCCACTTCCGTAGTGGAATCGTTTGGTGGAGTGGCGAAGGGTGGGGGGAAGATAGGTGTTGTTTCTGGAGAGGTTTCGATGGTTCAAAATCTATCTCGGGTGCTTGGGTGGTTCAGATTTTGGAGAGGGGGTTGTGGTGGTTCGGGGCTAAGTCGCTTGGTTAGTGGGTGGCCGCCCTGGGATTCTTGTTTTTAGTAAATTTTGTGGTATTACATGCCCCTTTAGGATGATTCAATCCCCGTGGCATGGATGATATCCTCTTCCTATGAAGCATAGTCTAGCGGGATGAGAAGACCCGAAATTGGTCGTCCCACCAGTGAATTCGGGGCAGGAGGTTGCTGGGACACGTTGGGGAGGCGAGGTTGTGGGTCGTTCCCGATTGTTGGGAGCTAGTTCATGAGGGGGACACGGAGGTGGCATGCGACCTCTGTAGGCCCAAAGGCGAGGAGGAGTGAGGTGTGGTGGGAAGAGGAGCTGTGGGTTTGACATATGTTTAGAAGCTAACCCGCATGAAATTCAACACTGTTGCTTGGAGAATTTCCAAGAATTAATCCATCCCTTACTAGAACGGATGGAAATAGCTGAGAGAATCAGAAGGGAGGAACATGTAGATTTGGTAGCCACCTTGGACATAATGCACTACTTTCAGTGCCAGGTTCATGAATGAGTCGTGGTGGTTTGGCGCGATCAAAACTTGCTCTCAAAAAAGGTGGAAAAGCTGGAGTCATGGATGACTCACTTCGAAGGGCATGTCCAACCTGCATTTCGTCCATTGCCTCCTCCAAGAACAACCCCAGGTAACCCAACCTCCATAAATTCGAATGAATAACATGCTCACAGGTGCCCTCTTGGTATTACTTGTATTTTGGATTCATGGGCCCTTTCGGGCTGAGACTATGTATTTAGCTTCCTGTTTGTATTCTTTTCATATTTTGCATATGGTGCTCAACAAACTTGGTTGGGGTGAGACCACCTGTTTTTTGAAACTCCTGATGTATATATTTTATGCTAGTTGAATAAAATATCGATTTACAAAAATAAATAAATAAAATAAAAAAATATATGCCACAATGGCTTTGACCACAACCACCCATAACCCTACTTTCCCTCGCCGACAATCCTTCTGTAACCAACGTTGTTGCACAAAATAATATAGCCGTGTAATCACAGAATGTGCCTAGTTTCCTTCTTCATGTGATTCCCATACAATTTATCAAACACATTCATCTGTCTGTGTAGATTGATAAGATAAATTCACTGGTGTGTATTGCAACAAGGTTCTCAATTTTACAGCATAAAAAGTATTTCTTCCAAACTTGTGAGATGATACGACGCACCTTGCCGAATCATTCAGGTGATTCGACACAACCGACATAACATTTGATATTTCTGAGGTGATAAATATTATGATTAATGTCAAACCAGGAGGTAAATCCGCAAATCAGAATATGTATTAGGTGAAGAATGTACATGTATTTATACATGGAGGTGAGGCTATTGGGATTCATCTCCCAATGACTCTTGGCCTTCCTTCTTTCATAATATTATTTATTATAAAATATTACATATTCACACCCAACCCATAGGATTAGGTGTCAACATTCCCCCCTTTAATCCGAAGGGATGTTGGTGAGCCCAAGCATCGATCTAAACTTTTCAAACTTTTCTCTTCCAAGTGCTTTGGTGAAGATATCAGCAGTTTGCTCATTTGTGGAACAATGATGTAGATGAATGGTTTTGGCCTGAACATGATGTCGAATTAGATGGTATTTTGTATTGATGTTCTTTGTTCGATCATGGAAATTTGGGTTCTTGGCCAACTTTATTGCAGAAGTGTTGTCGATCATGAGTGGTGTGGAATACATTTGTTTCATCTGCAAATCTTCCAGGATTTTCCGGAGCCACACAATTTCCTTTGTTGCTTCAGTTGCTGCCACATATTCTGCCTTGGTCGTGGAATCTGCTAGAACTGACTGTTTGCGTGATCTCCATGAGACAGCTCCTGATCCAAGACTCATGGTGTAACCTGTAGTAGACACGCCTGTTTCTTTGTCGCCATAAAAGTTTGAATCAGAGTATCCGATCAAGCTGAAGTCGCCTACCTGTGTATATTTGAGTCCAAAGTCTTGAGTCCCCTTCAAGTACCTTAACACTCTTTTTGCAGCAGACCAATGTCCTTCACAAGGTTTTTGCATGAACCTTGAGAGGATTCCAACAGCAAATGAAATGTTAGGTTTGGTGGTGGTCAGGTAGATAAGAATTCCTATAAGTTGTCTATACTTAGTTGCATCCTCGAATTCCTTCCCTTCAATAGATGTGAGCTTCAAGTTTTGTTCCATTGGAGTGGTTAAGGAATTACATTCATCCATGCCAAACTTGTTCAAGAGATATCTAATGTACTTATTTTGGGAAAGAAATATAAATTTAGGATGTTGAATTACTTCAATACCCAGATAGTAATGAACATGACCCAAATCAGTCATTTCAAAACCTTTCTTCAATTCTTTCTTCATGGATGCAATATAGCTCTCATTGTTCCCTGTTATCAAAATATCATCTACATACACCACAAGATATACAACTGTTTTTCCAACTTTCTTAACAAACAAAGTTGCATCATCAAGATCAAAATGTTTGAAGTCAAGTTTCAGAAGATGCTCGGTTAGTTTCTCATACCAGGCTCGTGGTGCTTGCTTGAGGCCATACAAGGATTTTATAAGCTTGCAAACTTTGTGTTCTTGACCCTTTACAACAAATCCTTCTGGCTGGGACATATAAAATTTCTCCTTTAGATCTCCATTTAAAAAGGTGGTTTTTACATCCATCTGATGGAATTTCCATCCATTCTGAGCTGCTAGGGCAAAGAGAGTCCGGATGGTGGTCCATTTTGTTATGGGAGCAAAAGTTTCTTCATAATCAATTCCTTCTTTTTGTGCAAAACCTTTTGCCACAAGCCTGGCCTTGTGCTTGTCAAGTGAGACATCTGCTTTATACTTGTTCTTGTAGACCCACTTACAATCAATTGGTTTTTTTCCCAAAGGCAGATCAACCAGCTTCCAAGTGCCATTCTTTATCAAGGCATCATACTCCTTTTGCATCGCTTCTTTCCATTCATCATGAGAAGCGGCTTCTTTGAAGGAAGTTGGTTCATGATCTGTAGACAAACTCAATTCACAATTATAAGCAATATCCATATCAACAGGAGAATCAGAATTATCTACATCACCTTCGATTTGTTGAGTGGAACTTCTTGTTCCTATTTTTCCAACCTCATCAGGATGAACATTCTCTAGTGTCTTTGTCAGCCATTTGGGAGGACCTTTCTGAGATGGCCCAGGCTGCTCATTTGACTGAGTTGGGATTGCTTCAAGATTCAATATCCCAATTATGTCAATCACATCGTTCAATGTATCATCCGTGGTTGTTTCTTCATGTGGGGGAGAGAGTGCTTCAGGACATGATTCCACAGTTTGATTCAATATCGGAATCCCCCCTTCAAGATGTGGAATCTCATTATCAAATTCTTGGAAAGACTTTGCATGTGTGAATCTATCCAGGCGATCAAGTTGCCACTCAACAACCTTGTCACTCTTGGAAGATTCAAGGAATATGACATCTCTTGCTATTAAAAACTTCTTATTTGCTTCATCATAGAGACAATATCCTTTGGAGGTATTGGAGTACCCCAAGAAGATACATTTTCGACTTCTAGTACCAATTTTGTTCCTTTGACCCTTGGGTATCAAGGCATAACAGGTGGACCCAAAGACCCTGAAATGCTTTACCGAAGGAATGTGGCCATGCCACATTTCAAAAGGAGTTTTGTTTCTAATTGAACTTGAAGGACACCTATTCTTTATGTAAACAGTAGATAGAACTGCATCAGCCCAAAACATCAATTTTACATTCTTGAAAAATAACATGGAGCGGACCATATTTAAAATAGTTATGTTCATTCTTTCATCTACACCGTTATGTTGTGGATTATATGGCATAGTTGTTTGATGTTTGATTCCATGTTGACGAAGATAATTTTCAAATTCGTTTGAAGTGTATTCTTTTCCATTATCAGTACGTAGAGAGCCAATATGTGTTTGTGCATCATTTTCAATCCATGCATGAAAATTCTTGAAAGTTTGAAAAGCATCAGACTTATTCTTCAGTAAGTAAATCCAACACATTCTCGTGTAGTCATCAATAAATGTCATCATGTATTTGTTTCCATTTGCAGAAGCAATAGGCATAGGGCCACATAAATCTGAATGAACAAGTTCAAGTTTCCTATGTGCTCTTGAGTGTGAATCATGAAATGGCTGTTTGCTATGCTTTCCTAGAACACAAGCATCACATTCCTTAGGTTTTCTAGGAATTGTAGGCAGTCCATCAACACCATTTTTCTTCAACAAACGAAGGCTGTCATAGTTTAAGTGTCCAAATCTAGCATTCCATAAAAGACTTGATGGAAATGTACCTTCATCATGATATGAACTGAATGCAAAGTTTTGAGCATGAGCAGATGAACCTTTCAGCTTCAAGAGTCTCCCTTCTTCTATTCCCTCCATGAAAAGTGAGCGATCTGATGCTTTTCTGACCTCTGCCTTGCCATCAAACAAGTGAACTGAGTGTCCTTGCTGCTGGATTTCAACCAGGGACAACAAGTTTCTCTTCAACTCAGGGAGGTATAGAACCTCATGTAGGATATGATCAGGAAGACCAGGCAGTTTAAGCCTGACTGTGCCAAGCCCTGATGGCTTGAGTTTGGATTTATCTGCGAAATATACTGCTCCATCAACTTTGTCAGTGAATTCTTCAAAAAAATATTTTCTAAATGTCATGTGACATGTTGCTCCTGAATCTAGCAACCAATCATCTCTCCATGAAGTAAATGAAACATCAAACAAGTCTTCAGTTACACCATTGTTACAATGTGCTAGAACATAATGAGTGGATTCAGGTGCTTTACCTTTGTCTTTGTCATTAGTTTTACCTTTGTCTTGATTTCTTTGCTGCTGAATTTTAGAATGTCTGCCCCCCCTTTCTCTGAAGTTTCTTCTTCCTCTTCCTCTTCTGCCACCTCTTCCTCTGGAAGAATCTGGAGCATGAATCTTTTCTCTATGTGCCAAGTATGCAGCCTCTTCAGAAGACGATGGGATTGTCATATTTTGAAGGAGGGGAAAAAAAAACTTTGCAGGAAAATTTCTTTTGAAGGAGAGAAAATAAAAAACTCTTTGCTGCAAAATATACTCAATTAAAGGGGACAAAAACACTTTGCTAAAATACTGAATTCGGCACCAAAAAAACATATATATTTTTTTGTGTTTGAAGAGAGAAAATTTATATGGATAATTATATTGAAAGTGTGGTGAAGGGGGCGGTATTCTAAATGTGGGGAAGCGGTATTGAATATGTGGAGAGGTCGATGGTAAAAATGAAATGGTATTAAATATGAGAGCGGAGGGGCGATTTTGAATAATGGAAAGAAGTTATGGAAGGGTGGGAATATTATATATGAGTAGGGGTGGTATTGAATATATGAAAGGGGGCGGTATTGAATATTATGAAGGGCGGTATTGTTAAATGGAACAGGCAGGAGGGGCGGTATTGAATATATGAAAGGGGGCGATATTGAATATTATGAAGGGCGATATTGTTAAATGGAACAAACAGAAGGGGCGGTATTGAATATATGAAAGGGGGTGGTATTATTATGACATACAGCGCTAGAAGAGGAGTCGGGCCACGAGGAGAGTCGAAAACGTAATATGACAGCGTATTATGATAACAGAGGCAACGTATTAGTGGTATTATGAATGGTGGGTGGTGTGTTACAGTGGCATAACAAGAAAAAGAGCCATGAATGGTGGGTGGTGCGTTACCATGACAACGTATTAAGCAGAGTATGAGAGGAGGGATGTGAGGAGAGTTACAGTGAGCGCTCTTCAATGTGATTCGAGTGATCTGTAACGGTGTTGAAAGGATAGACAACGTGCAGTCGACAGAGCGTAAGAGGGAGGCGCTGCTGTGCGTTATGGGAGGCGTATAGTCGATAGTTGTATATCTGTGTATTCTACTGGATAGACAGCGCTGGGTAGGCAGCGGAGAGGCCGAAAGGCCATGGGAGTAAACGTTGTGCAGTGACAGTTAGCAAGGGTGGGGAGGCCCGACATGGAGGAAGAGATTTGTGGTGAGAGCAGAGGGAGCGGGGTAGAGAGGGTAGGGGGTGTGCGCAGGCGTGGAGAAATGGGGTAGGAGATGTGAGTGCAAATGTGTAGGTGTTGGGGAATAGGGGGGCCGTAAGGCCAGGAACTGGAAAGAGGGGAGGCCCAGAGGCCGTTTAAAAAAAAAAAAAACTGGAATGGCAGAGATGCAGGACTGCAGAATTGCAGAGTGGCAGGTATCTGCTGGAACTGCAAATTGCAGAATTTCAGGGACTGCAAATTGCAGAATCTTCAGGAGCTGCAAATGTCAGAGCTGTGCATAAATTGCAGAGAAAAAAAATATGCAGAATTACAGTATATAGCATCAATTTAATGGAGCAGCAAAACTATACAGAAAAAACTGACTGAGCAAAGGAGTGAGGGAGTTACACCACAAGCAAAAATTCCAATAGTGGGACTGGCTCTGATACCATGTCAAACCAGGAGGTAACTCCTCAAATTTAATGTAGAAATTTGAATAATGTATGAGTTATTCACCGAGATTCTCCTGATCACACACTATTTTAACTTCATGCATAATACAGAATCTCTTCTACCATTGATCATCACATGCGGAAATAAAATCAATTGCATGCACACATTAAAGCCATAAAATTTCACACATATGAACACAGTATTTCATGGGAAAGCTTAAAGCTGAAAACCCCCAACTATCTGTATATTATACATGTCATGGAGATCATGTAACAATCATAGTACAAAGCTCTTTGCAAGCTCTCATGCACTACCTCCCTTGCTACATACTATCAAGCTAGATCTAGCAAAACTCATGCTCCAACCTTTGGCCACTTGATAGCCAACCTCAATTGCCTATTTCAATGCTATGGGATGGCCTCTTTATATAGATAAACCACTTGGATTGAACTGCACAATCCTCATTGATTACTCCACCTATCTGTGTGTTGCAAATAGCAACAGTATAGTCACAACTAATAGTTAACCTGCTCTTTCACCTATTTCTGCACTGGTCTCCATGAAACTGTCCATGCACTGAAGTTAACTCATGTATTCTTTAGTTGATTAATGAGTATTTAATTAGTGAATTAATTAATAATTAATTCACAACACTCTCACTAATTGTATCAATTAGTTAAACTAGATACAAATAGCTCAACTATGTTTAGATTAGTTAAACTGAACACAACTCCATTAACTCCCTCAATCAACTCCACCAAATTCTGTCACATGAGTTCTAATTGAAGTATCCATGCAATAGCTCCACTTAACCCTCAGGAATAGCGTAATTCCTTCTATCAGCTTCTGTGCCACATCTGTGCACTTAATTGAAGTGCTCCAAGAGAATAAGATAATGCTTAGAGTCCAAATATTATTAAGAGCTAATAATATTCGACATATCTATTTTTAGACTGGCCATCTAAAAATAGATTCCGCCCAGTATGTCTAAAAATAGAAGTCCATCTATTTTTCCAACTTGACGAACCATCCAAAAATAGCATCCTGCAACTTATAGAACATGATCCATATGTCTAAAAATAGACATAGTCTAAAAGTAGACTTTGCACAAAATCAATTGCAGGGTCCTCCTCACCTAGTTTAGGTGATCACTTCAACTAGGATCGTGAAAGATGTTTCAGGATGCCTCCTTCACTATTTCACTAATTTCAACATTTAATATGTATTAGATGAAGAATGTACATGTATTTATACATGGAGGTGAGGCTATTGGGATTCATCTCTCAATGACTCTTGGCCTTCCTTATTTCCTAATATTATTTATTATACAATATTACATTTTCACACCCAACCCATAGGATTAGGTGTCAACAATTAAGAAAGACAAATTTTTGGCTTTATCATAAGTTTATAAAAGTATCGAGATAAAGCATCAGTTCAATTTAAAAAAAATCTCACACACACACAGACACATATGTTCATTGTTATTATTTATTAAAAGAAAATTGGGATAATTATAAAGAAAGAAGAGTTAAAGGATTAAAAAAGGGGGGGGATACCTTTTAAATTTGAAGTTAATTAAAACCCTGAAGGGTAAATTAAATAAAATTCATTTATAAAGTACCATTATTAAATTTAAAAATATATAAAAAGGTGAATTTGAAGAATATTTCCACTAGCTGTAAGTTCATCTTAACAAAGAAAGATGGAGCCTATTTTGAAAATGATGAAGGAAGAACAGATGAGTTTCATAGATCTGTTGTTCGCATCCAAGACAAACTAGAGCTCCTTCATCGTCATTCTTCCATATTCCACCCATTCAATCAGGTAAATCGTAGGCCCTCCACTTACAATTTTTTTCCTCATGCTCAAAACGAAGAAACTGACCCTCAAGACTCCTAAATCTTGGGAGGCCAAACCCTTATATAACATCAAGCCGCTCATGGACACAAAGTCACAAATCTATGACCCACCCTACCCGTACCACCTATCGGACCTCTGGCTCGACATGTATGACCACCATATAAAAGGGGAAGACCCTTTTAGGGTGTTTGAGTGAGGCATATACTACCAAATTGTGCTCAGGTAGAGGATAAAAAAATGTTTCATATCATCTACTGGTGTGAAAATCCTGGAGATAACTCCAGAACTGATTAAAAAATCTCTGGTGTACCTAGTTTCCTCTAATTTTAAAATATTCACTGAAGCAACCATGTTCTACATTTACAATGCCCTCTAAGCTAGGGAACAACAAGATTTCTTAGATATGATTTTAGCTCTTTCCCACCAAGCCTTACCTGTTGCTGACTCCTTTCATATACCTATCTTTATAGAAGTTGTCCAACCCATCCTCAAAGTAATTTCCAAAATTTTTGGGTAATATAATGCCATATGTGTCACCAAATATACCATATGGTTCTTGACAGTGATGATGCAACCAGGCCACATTTTTGACATTCCTATTTTCCTAGATGAGTCCATTAAGTTTCAACTACACCATTTTCCCATCACTTCATTCTTCAGATATTACTCCATCCTATTTTGTTTGTTCCTGTATACCTATGTAGATGAATTTGAATACTTGGGTCTCAGTTTTGTGGATTCACGCAAACAATGAAAGTATGTCTTTGACTAGGATGTTCCTGCCAAAAAGAAACCTAACAATGAGGGTTATTCTCAATTCATATCTACTTACATGTATACTGCATATAAAATCATCCATAATGTCTCTCCCCCAAGAATTATGCCTCAGGAAAAAGAAATCCTCCAACTTAGTAAAGATAGCAGGGTGGGTGATTGGTACTTTTTGAGGATTACACCAAAATTAGGGTTTACGGGTGTGGGCTCCCTCCTTACCGTTTACCTTTTTTTTATGCCAATGAGAATATTTTCCTTAGAATTTATCATGCAGAGCATACCTATGGATCAAATTCACTTTTTTCATGCTAAGAATGGATACATGTTTACATTAGGAAATCCATTAGGTCCCTTTATTATAAATACAAGACAAGCTCTCCAATCAATTGAATATTTGTTGAGGGAACTGAATTTTGAGATGGGAGACATCTGGAACTATGGCCCCCATGGTATTATTTCAAAGAAAAGGAAAAATATTAATGCCTCAACCTATGATCATGAATACATGCCAGAATTGGAGTGGAAAGCTAACTTTGATTCTCGACCTATTAATATAGAGATGGATATTGAGACTCCAATTGCAAAGGACAAGGTGCATAAGAGGAATTTAGACGAGACTAGAGATGTGGAAATGGAATATGTTCCCTCTAGCAAGAAGGAAAAAATCCAAGAAGCAGTTGATGAAGAGATTGAACCAGGTTGACTCAGATAAAGCCGGACCAACCAAGTTTCCAAGTGTCCTTGGAAGACCCACTAGAAGCTTCTGCCTCTTCATCCACAAAGGTAGAAATTCTGAGTTCTACTGGGAGCTCAACAATTATAGGACCTAGTTGGGCTACATGGAAGGAAATAGAGGAAAGCAACAAGAATATCATAGAAGAGATGCAACGATAGTTAACATGACATTCGATCCCCTACCAGACCAGACTTCTAGTTTCCATCGAACTTGAAAGGAATCAAATGAAGTTTTCGCTACATCATCCCTTAGCTCAGCCTCTACCAGTAGGCTCATGATTTAGGACTGTGGACGTGTCTCTTGACCTGACGAGTGTTCGTTTGCCAGATAAAATCAATTTTCATAGACAGGTGGGGGAGATGCTCTATAATGAATTGAGAAATTTTTTTATGACCATCAGCAAAGTTGAGAAGTTGTTGGAGAAGGATGCCACGAAGTTGAATCAAGAGAGAGCTAATTCTATAGCTCTACACTTATAAAATGACAATTTTAAAGAATTGCTTGTCAAGTTGGGAGTGAAACCATACGAAAAAGTTGTTATAGTGACTCTTATCCAGAGTTCACAGCCTAAGATACTAATGAATAAGTTGAAGATGCCTGGTAGTGAGCATATGTAGTCCAAAGAATTAGCCCAGGTGGAAAGATAAAAATATATTTTAGCTAAGGATTTGATAGACTGGAATAATGAAGTAGTGGCCCTCAAGCAATAGATAACAGAGCTCCAATAAAATATCGACTCTCATATTTGTGCGGTACTCATGCCATAGAATCCACATAATCCTACTGAGCAGCTCACTAAGACCCTCACCAAGCTATAGCTCTATGGAGGAGAACTAAAGAAAGTACAGGTGGATGTGGACAACACTAACTGTGCCCTTGCCCAAAAGGAGAAACAACTGGAGACTGCTAAGAAAAATGCATAGTTATTCACTAAAACTCTGCAGGCAACAAACCAAGAAATCACTAAACTGAAAATAGCCTGAAAGGTAACATGTCCCTTCTCCAAGCCAAGCAACTAATATGAGATGAAATAATACCATAGGTGAAGAATAACTTGGGGAATATAAATTTGATGGCAGAGCACAAGATTGCAATCAAGAACTATGAGTTCTTCATCTTGGTTGCTAAATATGAGGATGAAATAAATGATGAGAGAACTAAAAGATTCATTCAATATATTAATGAAAATCCAACCAGTGAGTTGAGGGCCATATATGTGGTATACTGGGTAGCTGCAATCTTGGAGGTATCTAAGATGATTCTGAGGCAAGTTGCTAGAGCGAAGGTTGAGGAATGCCTGGAAAAGTTATTGAAGGATGTAGTTGCATTTGACTTAGATTTCAAGCAGAGGGTTAGAAATGGATTACCCAGTTATTGGGACCTAGTAGGAACATTGATCCCATGGAAGCAGTACAGTCAAATGTTAGTAGAAGCTAGGAGAAAAGCTAACTCTTCCCATGAGAAGACCTCCTCCTTAAAAGGAAAGAAAATAGTTAACTGAGGATGGATTTCCAGTTGCTATGGTTAGTAAGGAATGTGTTTCACAACAGACCAAATTATGCATGGCTCACAGGTCTAAATATTGCCTATCAAATTTTCGCTCGCTCTCCTCTACTGAGTCCAGCTTTGTGGAAGAAATGTGACCAGTTCATCAATCCTCCACAACTCTAGATCATCGATCCAACAAATCTTCCTCCAAAACATGTCCAATAGGAATGAATATTTTTATGATTGGGTCAATCGTGGCACCTTGATGTTTTTATGTTTTTGTAAGTATTCTATTTGAAGAAATCAACTCGATCCAGTTAGGGTTTAGTTAGTACAATTGTGCAAGTAGCACACTCACACCTTTTTTGTTATGATGAATAATTAGGAGATCAAGAAGGAATATTTTGTAAGGGATACTCATTGTGAGACCCTATAAAAATAGTTTATGATACATTTTGAAAGGGTTCCGAGTTTTGGTTTTAGAGGGCTCCTGAACTTTTAATGGAGAAAGAAAAATGTATGCTCTATCTGTGGATTAATAAATATTTTTGGTGATTCTACTTGCAAAATGATCCGAAACTAGACAAGAACACAAAAAAATACAAATATAACCAATATAGAGATGCGGCAGAAATAACACTTCATTTCATTAATATTAAAGAACTGAAGTATGCTTACAGACAAAATGGAAATAAACTAGCTCGGGCGATGATAGCTTATTTCTGAGAAGAGATGTGGCAGCTACATGCCTCTCAACTCTGTTATAATGAGGCTCAAAGGCCTATTCATTATTGAGAAACAATGGAAAACCCTAAACATCCAATAACCTAACCCTAGGAGATGAATCGCCAAAATTGTGGGCCCCACTGGGGTAAATTGGTACACCAACTTCCCTGGGTCATAAAGTTGGCATACGATCTTCGTTTGATGAGCACTATACCTTGTTAGATATATCTATCCGAGGACTACAACTTTTGATTGCAGACATCTATTAAATACTCATGTTTGCCTGTTTTCCAAAAAAACATCGTTTAGGGCCTCAAAACGACTCCATAAGTTAAGGACCTGAAAAACTACCAAAAATAGTAAATTGTGCTACAATTAAGGAAAATGAAAAACCGAAAGAAACAATTGTGGGATTCCAAGTGGAATATAGGTGGCCACCAACATCCACCCAGACCAAAAAAATCCGTAGTATGTGTTGGGTGCCACTTTTTGATGTTTATTTTAGTCACATAACCCATATTTTGAATATATTTTCCTTCCATGCCTCTCATACATCATCCATATTGTCTTGAAATTGAGCATCTCAGGTACATTTATCATTTAATTTTCATGAATTGAATTTTGGAAAATTTTGACATTAAAATTAATATTTTAGCATAAATTACACGATGTTGCAACTTCTCGTAATAGCTCCAATATACAAATCTAGGTTTTGCATATTTTTTTTACAAAAAATACTCAAAGAACCCTTTGTGTCCCCCAAACCATAGTGAATTTTGGAAACATTATATCTCCTTTATCATTTTTCCATATGGGGAACAAAACCCATGTTCCATAATTTTGAGATTCATCTTCATCAACACGCAATACGAGGAGGAATTTGGTAGTTTGAAAATTGTGTGAATTTGGAGCTAAATTATTAGTTAATTTCTAAAAATTATTCGTACGATCTGGGTGCATTCTAACTCACGTGGAAGCATTAAACATCATTATGGAAAAAAACCATCTTCGGTTTTCCCCGGAAGTGTGCCAATACGTCGAACCCCCAAATTGGTGTAGGAACTAGGACTGGTGCAAGTACAAGCTAGAAATGAAAAAAAAAAAAATTCTTAAATTCTACAACATTAATTATAAATAAATAGCCAACCAACCTTATAACTTATCATTATGAATTGCAACACATGAAGATGGACTCACTTTGAATTCTGAAACGTTGGGTTTCAAGAAAAACTCTTCACATGTTTTTCCACATTTTTTAAAATGCTAATTAACCTGTATGGAATCATTATTTGAAAAAAATGTATTTAATGCTCTTGTATGATACCTTTTTCAAGTTGTTAGTGTATGAGAACCTGGTCATAATTAAAATAACAAAAAGGATCATCATTAATAATATTTTTAGTGTAAATATTATCGAAACATAGGGAATATATTAATAATGAGCAATTACCTAGTCAAGCTCCAAGTTTAATATAGTGGCCCAACATTGTGAAAAATGATAGTAGTGAAAATGTAAAATCATGAGTAATCATAAGAGAAAAATATGAATTAAATATGATAATTTAGGGGCCTGATATCCCCCCATGCCGATAGTCCTGCACGTCCTCATGCAAGCAAAACCTCTGACATAGAACAAAGTTAATTAAGGCTGCAGGGCTAGGGTTTCTATATTAGGGTCATGCTACATAGACCAAAATATTATTAAACTATAGGGCTAATTGAGTGATAGGAAGTAGGTAAGTGTCATGTGATGTCAACTTCCTTTGAATCAATAAGATAATAAAGTCTTGTGACCAGAGATTGAGTGATGTCAAGACCGACCTTTATTATTTCCAAAAGAGTAGCTAATGCCAAGGATACCAAAGGAATGCTAACAATTTTGTAACCGCAGAGATAATATCATCATGAAATAACCATCCATCATAATTTTTATAAGCATCTCAAGAGAAACCCTAATAAGTATTTATTCACCTCAATATTCTCATTACTTGGGTATTGGCTACTTTACTCATTAATTTATGAATATAACTTAGATTACAATATGTTAAACACACACATGGTGTATGAGAAGATAAAACACACAAATAGGAAAGATAGGCATTCGTTGATTATTACCATTGATATGATGTACATTTATAATACAATGAGGTGACCCTTGGATTCATCTTCCAAGGTCACTTGGACTCCTTTGTGACTCTTCGCCTTCCACACCTACCCATAGAGGATTAGGTGTCCTACACAATCTAATTAACCACTCAAAAAGAACACAAGTCTCAATCCAAAAATTCCAAAAGAGTGCTTAAAGAAATCCACATAGGTCCGAGGTAAATGCTTTGTGGTAATAGGGGAAGTTTTTAAATTCACTCCTCTCCCCTCTCTAAAATATATGACATTACATTCGATAGGGGAGTGAGCAGGAAAAATATGTGTTTTAAATTGATGTGCAACTTGATTTTTGGAATTAGGTTTTGGTTGCACAAATGCTTGGGTCCATAGAGGAGGATAACATGGTGGTGCCTTGGATGGGAATTACAGTTTTTGTGGCTCAGGTAATGGAGTTTGCATGGAGAATTTCCCTATATAGGAGTCTCCAAACCATCCTTGAGGCTGTAGGAATATATGTCTTGAGGGACAGGGTCACTATGGCCATAAGGTGGAGTATTGAATCAAAGGAGGATAGTTCTACCATGGAATGATAGGGTTATAAATATGTTGAGGAACCTATTGCAGACAATAAATTTTAGTTTAGATATTAAATGATGATGAGTTTTGAGTTATACCTAGCGTTTGATTTATTTCCTTACTTGATTCCTTAAGTACTTGATGTAACCATAGTAGTGATGGGAAATAATTTATAGAGTGATCCTCCTTTCATTGCTTCTATACTTCCTGCAAATCATCCAATTGTAAATTTAGAGAGGCTTTTGTAACTCCTATTCTTGTATCAAATTTCAAAAGTTGGGAGGAAATTTCTCGAAAATTATTACCAATATTGGAGATTCCTCTTGAATACCTAATGCATAATTCATAAACATAATCATATGGTAGCTGAAAAACATCACTTGTTCCCATCATATTTAAAAGTTCTAAAAAATCATATTTGATTCCTTTGAGTAGGAGTGTTTTTCAGGGTCTCTTTTTCCAACTGTTTATGTTTTAATTTTTGAAGGTTGTATCAAAATCGTTCCACATAGTCCTCCACAATTTCATCCTCCTCTTGTATCATTCTGAAAATATATTCACTAGCCTGTCATTAGTCTTGGTATTTCCTAAATGATATATTATTCATGTCTTCCCATGTTTGGTTGCAGTTCCCACCAAGGCTCATGAACCATCACAAAGTTACTCCCTTTAGAGTAAGAGGAAACACTTGAAAACATTTGAATATTAGTACAATAACCATATCCTCTACATATTACTTCAAACTCAAATAAAAATGTATGTATGTATTTGTTTTCAAATCATGAAAATTTGGTAGAGAAGATGGGGGAATAATGTGCATTTCTGCCACTCCTCCCAGATCTCTGATAGTGAATACAAATTTAATGATGTGTGTCATTTCATCCCAAAATAAAAGAGGTTCTCCATGTACTACTTCGAGACTCCTTCTTCGAATGCTCCTACCAACTGGTTAATGAAATATGTGCATTAGATGATTGATATTAGCCTCGAAATCCGAATTGAAATATGCCTCAAAATACCATTTATTTTGTTCTTAAAACACCCTAGAAATGAAAACAAAATATACAGGAAAGAAACAAAAAAACTTGCAAGAAAAACTAGGTAAAGAGTAAAACAAACTGTAGCGGCTCACCAAGATCAATCCCCTAATAGCCTCCCTGGAAACGACACAAAAATGTTCGGTGAAGTATATGTTCGACTGATGGAATAACATTTAATGTCAATATGGGGTCCATGGACTTTGAGGCACAACACTAGAAATTATAGAGAGAAACTCCAACAACCTGCAAAATAAAACCTTATTTTTTCTAGAAAACTCCTTACACCTCGAGTTCCTGCAAGAGTTAATATTTATTCTAGTCCTACACTAAAAAAGAATATTTAAAAATGAAATTATAAACACTAATCTTGAAACTTGCCTACAATATGTAAGCAAACCCTAGCTATTAGCCATTGAAAAAGAAAAATCACTCCTTACTCTAGACTATGATCCAAGTTATTGAAGGTAATGCATAAACTCAAAATTATTTCCTATACTAAGTCTGTCAACTTTATTAAAATAAAAGCAGATTATTCAACTTGGGCATTGGCTACTTTACTCATTAATTTATCAAGATAACTGAGATTACAATCTAATTAACCACTAAAAAATAACACAAGTCTCAATCCAACAATTCCAAAAGAGTGCTTAAAGAAAACCACATAGGTCCGAGGTAAATGCTTTGTGGTAATAGGGGAATTTTCTGAATTCACTCCTCTTCCCTCTCTAAAATATATGACATTACATTTGATATGGGAGTGAGTAGGAAAAATAGGTGTTTTAATTTGACATGCAACTTGATTGTTGGAATTAGGTTTTGGTTCCACAAATGGTTGGGACCATAGAGGAGGATAACATGGTGGTGCCTTGGATGGGAATTTCAATTTTTGTGGCTCAGGTAATGGAGTTTGTATGGAGAATTTCCCTAGATAGGAGTCTCCAAACCATACTTGAGGCTGCGGGAATATATGGCTCGAGGGATAGGGTCACTGTGGCCATAAGTTGGAGTATTGAATCAAAGGAGGATTATAATTCTGCCATGGAGTGATAGGGTTATAAATCTTTGGAGGAAACTATTGCGGACGATAAATGTTAGTCTAGATGTTAAACGATGATGAGTTTTGAGTTATACCTAACAATTGCTTTATTTCCTTACTTGATTCCTTAAATACTTGATGTAACCCTAGTAGTGATGGAAACTAATTTATAGAGTGATCCTCCTTTCACTGCTTCTATTCTTCCTGCAAATCATCCAATTATAAACTTAGAGAGGCTTTTTAACTCCTATTCTTGTATCAAATTTCAAAAGTTGAGAAGAAATTTCTCGAGAATTCTTACCAATATTGGAGATTCCTCTTGAATACCTAATGCTTAATTCATAAACATCATCATATGGTAGCTGAAAAACATCACTTGTTCCCATCATATTTAAAAGTTCTAAAAAATTATATTTGATTCCTTTGAGTAGGAGTGTTTTTCAGGGTCTCTTTTTCCAATTGTTTATGCTTTAATTTTTGAAGGTTGTATCAAAATCGCTCCACATAGTCCTCCAAAATTTCATCCTCCTCTTGTATCGTTTTGAAAATATATTCACTAGCTTGTCATTAGTCTTGGTATTTCTGAAAGGATATATTATTCATGTCTTCCCATGTTTGAATGCAGTTCCCACCAAGGCTCATGAACCATCACAAAGTTACTCCTTTTAGAGGAAGAGAAAACACTTGAAAACCTTGGAATATTAGTACAATAACCATATTCTCTACAAATTACTTCAAACTCAAATAAGAATGTATGTGGGTCTTTGTTTTCAAATCATGAAAATTTGGTAGAGAATATGGGGGAATAATGTGCATTTCTGTCACTCCTCCCAGATCTCTGATAGTGAATTCAAATGTAACGATGTGTCATTTCATCCCAAAACAAAAGAGGTTCTCCATGTACTACTTCGAGAATCCTTCGAATGCTCCTACCGGTTAATGAAATATGTGCATTGGATGATTGATATTAGCCTCGAAATCCAGATTGAAATATACCTCAAAATACCATTTTTTTTTTCTTACAACACCCTAGAAATTAAAAAAAAATATGCAGGAAAGAAATAAAAAAACTTGCAAGACAAACTAGGTAAAGAGTAAAACAAACTGTTGCGGCTCACCAAGATCAGTCCCCTAAGTGCCTACTTGGCAATGACACAAAAATGTTGGGTGTAGTATACGTTAGACTGATGGAATAACATTTAATGTCAATATGGAGTCAATGGACTTCGAGGCGCAACACTGGAAATTCCAGAGAGAGACTCCAACAAATTGCAAAATCAAACCTTATCTTTTCTAGAAAACTCATTACACCTCGAGTCCCTGCATCAGTCAATATTTATTCCAATCCTGCACTAAAAAACCATATTTAAAAATGCCAACAACATGTAAACAACAATATAAACACTAATCTTACAACATGCCAAAAATATGTAAGCAAACCTTAGCTATTAGCCATTGAAAAAGAAAAATCACTCCTTACTCTAGACTATGCATTGACAATCTTCCAAGTTCTTGAAGGCAATGCATAAACTCCCAAATTAATTCCTATACTAAGTCTGTCAACTTTATTAAAAGAAAATCACATTATTCAAATTGGGTATTGGCTAGTTTAATCATTAATTTATCAAGATAACTGATATTACAATCTAATTAACCACACAAAAAGAACACAAGTCTTAATCCAATAATTCCAAAAGAGTGCTTAAAGAAATCCACATAGGTCTCAAAACATTCTTGCACTATCTCAACTCTCACTCTTTTGTACTTTCAATTCCTGCTGTTAGGGTCCTATAATAATAGGATTCATAATTTTTGAATTTACTTTGATAGGCTTATAAATATGTACATACCTTACTTTCTGCAAGTTGTTTTCCCATATTTGAAAATAATAAAAAAATGAAAAGAGGGTAAAAGTCCTAAAAGAAAGATCAAAGGACTTAGAAAAAGAATAGACCCAAAAGAAAAAGAGATAAAAATAATACCTGAAAGTGAGCAAGTCAAAATGCCACTGCTATTTACTTTTACTGCAAGAATAATGATTATGTGTAGATTGTCAATAAATGCTATAATCCATGATTAGTTAAATAGTTTAATATTAACTTTTCATGCTTTGAATTTCATGTTTTAGATAGAGAATAAAGATATGTCAAACAATTTAAACTTGACAAATCAGTAGATAGTTAGAGAATAAATGAGGAGCTCAAAAGTTTAATCTGACCCCTCAGATGAAAAAAGGTTAGATTTAGATAGATTTATGCGCTGAAAGAAAAATGGATTTAGGGTTGCAAGCTTAATGCACCCATGAAAATGAAATAAAAATGTTAGAAATAATGATGGGAAGGTAGAAAGCAGCTGTGTAAAGCATGTAATAAAGCATCATCAGGCAAAAATTACTAATTTCCCCTCCCGCACAATAATTCAGTATTCTAAACTTTCAGTTAAAGAGGCTCAGAGTGACTCCTGTTGGGACTAGACCCAAGGCTCGATAACTGATTGGTTAAAAATATTGGATTTCATACATAAAACCCATTTCATCAGCATTTTCACCCTCATCCATGATTATGATCCCTTTTCTTAAGTAAAATACCCTTTTTGCTTAGTGAAAGTAAAAACCCTACATAATTAATTTCATCTTCATTTAGAAACACTCAAAAAGCCCACAAAATACATTTATCCTAGGTTTAAGCGTGAAAAACTAAAAAGGGACAAACTATGGTTTATTTGTCTATCTTTACACTTTACTTAGTTTTAAATTATGTATTTTTCATTCATTTCATACATTACCTTTACTTTCATATTAATTTCTAACTAATATGATTTAACTCCCTATTCTATACCCTTCCTGTATATTATTAAATCCTTTATATTTAAATAACCCCAAAACCCATTGTTTTAAAGTTTTAACCTATGCTAAATATCGCACGTGATGAAATAATCCTGCCCATTATCCCATAGGTTTTAACATATCAATAAAAATAATCCCCGCTCCTATGGTATTAAAACAAGTGTTAATGTTCTATTATACCATACAATAAAACTCGCGCCAATGTATTGGTTGAAACATTTGGTAAATGTTTTAATTAAAACATATGCAAACATTACCCACTCTATCGTATAAACTAAGGTTTTAACTTTAATAAATGTTTATTTATAAAGTTAAAAAACCATTCTGCCACATATCAAAACCCCGGACCCACTCCGAATCCCAATGCAACTTCCAAAACAAATCACGACCGTTCGCAATTGAACTCCCAAATCCAACGAACGAAATCCAATATCGCAAATAAAGTTGCACGATGTTAACTTTTTCATTCCTATGCGAAATAGGCAGTTTTTCCTTTTTCTCTCTCCTCCACGTTATTGGATTGCATCCGATTCATTTGAAACTGGTTACCACCTAAAACGAGCGCGATAACCACCCATGGTTTCTTCCCTTTGAAGCTCGAAAACTGCCTGTTTGCCTGACTTGACTGCCATTTATTGCAAGCCTAATTCAACCCTAATTTTCCCAATAAACCCTGAAATCACACGATTTTATCCCTTTTTCTGCACTATCAACTGTATCTGCTATTCCGACTAAGAGAATGAAGCCATTGCACGATTTTTATGACTAGAATTAGTAAAAATCCTGCTTATAACCGTTGAAGATTGCTGAAAGTCCAATAAAGCTCCAGAAACCAAAAAGATACCACAGAACCTGTTATAAAGCCTCAGAGACATTTTTAAAGACCCATACCTACATATAACAGGTATTTCTCGAGAAATTGAGCCGGTTATCGATTTAAAATATCCTTAATAAAGAACAAATACAGTCAGAGTTTAAATTCTTCCAAGGAAGCCTATTAAAAGATCCAAAAAACAGGCCAAACCCTGGAATTTTTTTTTTTGAGAAACCTTGATCTATACTGCGCACTGTTTTAAATGAAAAATATTGAGTTTTTCTAGTTTTTCTGACTATATAAAACTCTAATTTAAGCACAGAAATCCTTTGAAGGTAACCTAATCCTCTGTCCTTGATTTGAAACAAATTTCAGCCCAATTATCCATTGAAAAAGGTATAAGAAACCCCTGTTTCTTATTTCATAACCAGTAACAGTCTGAAAATACATTTGAAATCCAAAATTGAAGATTGAAACTCAACAAAGAGCCAAGCTATATCAATTTTTATTCAAGAACCTCTGTCAAAGTCAAGAATACTTATGTAAACCATTTAATCTTACAGAAGAATCCAAAAAAACCTAAAAACAGATTTCCTAAGGTCTAAAGGTCAAAATTATGAGAAAACCCCTGCTATGACCAGAACTCATTTCACTATATTTCGTGTTCCCTAAAGTCATTATTGTCTTCCCTTCAGACCAGGGTTTTATTAACAAATTGTTTGATTTTTGCAGATTATTATTAGAATATGAAATTGGGCCAATAGTTTCAATACTAGTTGACAAAATTGTTTGCTCCAAATTCTCAGATTTTAATTCAAAAGCTTCATTGAAAAAACAGTTTGTATACAAAGAAGGGATTAAATCAAAGTCAGAGAGAGATCAAAATGATGAAATTACATAGTGAATGGTAAAAGTGAAATAAGAATTCACAGTGACAGTGAAAACAGAACAGTCAAAGAGCATCAGAGTTAAAAGTGTATGAGATGAAAGTTAGGGTGAAAGTCAAATCTGAAAAAGTGACAAAGCAATCAAGGTAAAACAGTAAAAGTAAATATAGATGTAGTAATAGTTAAACAGAGATGAAAATAATTTCACCAACAACATTGAAGTTTATCCAAAGTGAAAGTAAAAACAGTTAAAATAACAGTAAGGTTAAAAGATGAAAACAGAGCAAGAAGGGACATTTTTGCAGAAATTTCTTGATTAAGTCATAGTTTTGAAGAAACTATTGTGACCAATCCAAGATGAATTTTGCAAACTGATGGAGGTTTATGTTCCTAAGAGGCTAATATATCAAAACCTATCTCACTTTATGCACAGGTATTACAGAATGAGAGATACATGTACATATTTATAGCCTATTGTTCAGACTGTGCAAAGTTTTGTTTTACACATAGTTTTGTAGAGCATATGGTGAACAGATGGAACTAAATTTTGGTAAACTGAGAGAGGTTTATCTACAAAAATATCTTTCACATTTTACATATATATTTCGGATTGAGATATAATTTGTATCATTGGACACAAATTTTGTAGAATTTATGGAACAAAATGCACAAAGAAAAGAAACGGTTAGTGACTTGGATGCCTCATCATCAACTTAGAGTTGATATCAAATTATAATTCTCTTCTTTGTCACCATCAATCCATAAGTATAGTGCCAAATAGATTCATTATTTTTGAGTGTATTTTTATTGAGTTCTATTTATGTAAAACAATTTAAGATATTTGTAAACCAATCTTGATATTTTTTCAAGATATTTTAGTTTAGAATTTGTATAAATACTTCACCCTTTGAAGTATTATTGCTGAATAAATTTCCGAAGATTTCTATAGTCATTTTTTGATTGGAATTGAAGGATTTTGTGTTTCAAATTTCGAGTAACAGACTGGATTGGATCAATTGGCATCATATTTCAGGATTCATGTGATGAGCTATTGAAGTGAAGTATTTCCTTCTTGTCATTGTTTATCTTTCTTTGTTACATACATCTATTATGTGTTCTAAATTTGAATGAATAAACAAGAGTATTACTTCAGGATTTTTTAAAAGCACCCTGTCTTTACTGTTTATCATTTCTATGTTTTCTGCTGATTTCTAGAGTAGGGAACCCTTAATTTCTCCCTCTTTCATTTGACCTATTCCTACTACTTTATTTTTCCGGATCAAAGAATCCTTTATTTCTCTTTATCCCGATCATATCACCTCACCAAACAGCCTTCCAAGATCTTCATGGGTTATCTATTTTGCCCTGAAAACATTTGAATTCTTGACCTTGATCTTAGCTCTGTCTGCTTTATTTTTGACTCCCCAGCCCAATAGAAAAACAGATTTCCCACTATCCACCTCATTAGGTGATTTTTCCCACCAAATCAACCAAACCAAAACCAAATTGCACTATCATAACTAGCCTAATATTTTATAAAATAAACAAGTTAAATCTTATAGAGAGAGCCCTCTCTGAACCCTAAGAAGGCTAGATCTTAGAGTTTAAAAGTTGTTCTGTGGTTACCTCTAGTGTTCTTAGACTTTAAACCAAAATATCACAACTTTAGAATTACTAGAGTGATAACATACTGGCAACTCCGTTGGGGAAGAGCATCTTCTTCATAAATATTATATAAGGATCAGATTTGATCTATGATGCTGGACATTGATCAGACACACAAAGGTTAAAATCATCCACCTGGCGACTCCAAATAAATTTAAAAAATCAAATCTAAGAATCCACTTGGTAGAAGGATCTAGCTTGGTTGTATAGATACAATGGCCCTTCTTTATGACTGATTTACAAGACGAAGCCATGAATACAACGTAGGTATGCTCCCATGAGTAGAGATCACATACCTGGATTTCCACACAAACTACCAAAGGTAAATTGGGATAAAAATATTCCTATGTTTCAATATGAGAATATTGATGATCCTTTGTTACATCTCATTAAATTTCATATACACTCATGGATATTGAAGGGTGATTGGCATGAGGATTGCCTCATGAAGATATTCATGGAAACCTTAGAAGGACAAGCAAGGGAATGGTACGAAGCTCTCAAACCTGCTAGTTTATTTTCTTTAAAGGATTTTCACAAGGTATTTTATGAGCATTACAAAGAAGATTTTCCAACTTTATCATTAGCTAAAAATTGTTGTGATCAAGCTGAAGATCTCATACATTATCTTAAAAATATTAATGAAGATTTCGGAAATTGGCATCCTGAAGATTTATTAGTAGCAGTCCATAACTTTCATTCTCAAGTTAAGTGTCATGATAATCAAGAGGAGTTAATCAAAGATGAAATAGATCAGGAGATGAATCAAGATCCACAAAGCCCCTCTGTAGTAAAAAATGATGTTTCATATAATGTTTTGAATGAGGTTAAAGAAAATATTCAACCTCATGATCAGTTTTTACATAAGAGAAAAAACAATTGTTATTCGAATCTAAGAATTCAAAGATTCCCACCCCACCTCACCAAAGAAGAAATAATTTTTCTTCTAAACATGCAACCATTCTCAAAATATTTACATAATGAAGAAATTGTTTCTACTTATTCTAATGTTGATGTATGTACTAAAGTTTTTATCCATGAAGAGACAAAAGAACATGTTGATGCTCATGTTGTTCTACCTTCCCAAAAAGGCCCATTTCCTGATAGTACTCCTATTGAACAAAATGATGACCTTCAAATAGAATGCAACCAATCTAATCAAGATATATCAGGATTGCTGGAAAAGTAATATGCTGATCTAATGTGTATGATTGATGACATTTCTTCTTTTGAATATTTTCTAAGTATGATCAATATGATGATAATTATGTTCTCCAAATTCGAGCTAACTTCACAAAGAAATCACTAGCTAGTTTATGGGATGAGGAAGTTTAGTTTCAACAACTCAAATACAATGATTAGACAATACACATCAAATATGGGAGTGAAGAAGAAAGTTCAGAAATTTTGAAAGAAAGTTCTATGCCATTATGCTCTAAAGCATTTCAGTTTTTAAAGGATGAACAACCCCTAGAAATCTATGAAGTTCCATTAAAACCGATATATAAATTACAAAAATATTTCAAATTTTTTCATGATCAAATAGCTGATGTGATGAAAGATAAATGTAATCAAAATATTTCTCCATTAACTAACTATAAGCTTCAGTATCAAGATGATAAAAGCTTCAACAGACATGCATGTCCATCAGTAGAAATATCATTACAAAGCTTATCTGAAAATTTGAAATTATCTCAGAACAATCATAGGTTGATTTTGCAAGGAAATAAAGTTAAAAGTGACAATTTAGTCTCATGGAATGGAGGCTATTAAAAACAGAGGTACAATTCCTTGGATCAGTTGAACATTTGTACATATACCTTAGAAGATCTTGTTGTACAATTTCTAGAGTCAACAAAGGAAATCAAGTATTTCCTTATTCTCTTATTTGTTGACAATTTTCTAATAGGTTGTAGAATTACAGTTTTGATAATCAACAAGAAAATGCAGCAATATCTATCCAAGTACATAATGCTTGAATGGTTGCATTGGCTATTTCATTTTACCTAACCAGCAGTTGGACAACTGATTAGAGTAAGTAGGTAGGATTTCAGCTTATTTCAGTTTTAAGTTTTCAGCTAGTTTGAAATAATTCTTTAAGATTTGAAAGCCAAGGGAAAGGCCCTAAAATATTGATGATGTAGTAGTTTGGTTTGAAAGTTGTACCACTTTTTAGTCTCAGATCAGATTTCAGTTTGCATAAAAAGGTGCAAATTCAGTTCAAGAATTTTTAGTTACAACATATGCATGTTTGGGATTGGCCCAATGGAACAGGCTACTAGTCGATGGTGTTCTTGACACCTCACAAGGAGATGTCATCCCCATGTGGAGCCACTGTTAGGGTCCTATAATAATAGGATTCATAATTTTTGAATTGACTCTCATAGTCTTGTAAATATGTACATACCTTGATTTCTGCAAGTTGTTTTCCCATATTTGAAAATAATAAAAAAATGAAAAGAGAGTAAAAGTCCTAAAAGAAAGATCAAAGGACTTAGAAAAAGAATAGACCCCAAAAGAAAAAGAGACAAAAATAAGACATGAAAGTGAGCGAGTCAAAATGCCACTGCTATTTACTTTTACTGCAAGAATAATGATTATGTGCAGATTGTCAATAAATGCCATAATCCATGATCACTTAAATAGTTTAATCTTAACTTTTCATGCTTTGAATTTCATGTTTTAGATAGAGAATAAATATATGTCAAACAGTTTAAACTTTACAAATCAATAGATAGTTAGAGAATAAATGAGGAGCTCAACAGTTTAATCTGAGCCCTCAGATGAAATAATTTTAGATTTAGATAGATTTATGCGTTGAAAGAAAAATGGATTTAGGGTTGCAAGCTTAAATACACCCATGAAAATGAAATAAAAATGTTAGAAATAATGATGGGTAGGTAGAAAGCAGTTGTGTAAAGCATGTAATAAAGCATCATCAGGCAAAAATTACTAATTTCCCCTCCTCCACAATAATTCAATTTTCTAAACTTTCAGTTAAAGAGGCTTAGAGCATTTCTCTGACTCCTATTGGGACTAGACCCAAGGCTTGATAACTGATTGGTTAAAAATATTGGATTTCCTACATAAAACCCATTTCATCAGCATTTTCACCCTCATCCATGACTATGATCCCTTTTTCTAAGTAAAATACCCTTTTTGCTTAGTGAAAGTAAAAACCCTACACAATTAATTTCATCTTCATTCAGAAACACTAAAAGAGCCGACAAAATACATTTATCCTAAGTTTTAGTGTGAAAAACTAAAAAGGGACAAACTATGCTTTATTTGTCTATCTTTACACTTTACTTAATTTTAAATTATGTATTTTTCGATAATGAATGGAATAACCTGTTGATGAGCTTTTGAACATGACGTTTCAGACTACAGAAATGAGTCCATCTTTAGGGGAGCACCAACTTTCATGAGAAGGTTGAAAATTATTTAAGAGCCCAGATCATATTTAAATATTAGAGAGTGGAAATGAGTAAGAAAAAATAAGGTCGGCTAATTCTATTTATTATTTAATTATTTAATTCTATTTATTTTTTTAATTGGGGAATGTAAAAATATAATTAATTAATAAATTGTTTATTATTATTATTATTTATTATTTAATTAAATAAACAAGATATTGTTATTAATTTATATTTAAGTTTACGTATATTATTATTTTTTAGTTTCTTTTTCTTTCTTTCTTTCTTTATTTATTTTTTTTAAATTGATGATTGAAATTTAATTTGTTTTTTTTAAGAGATGAAATAGATTCGGTTTATTTTTCTATTATTTTTAATTTTATTTAATTAATCAAATTAATTATTTAATTACTACTTATATTTATTTATTTGATTATATATATATATATATATATTTTAAGGGGATAAAAATAATTAATCGAAAGAAGCGAAATTACTTTTGTGATGAGCTTTGATTAATGGTTTCCATGCGTTACTTAATTTTAACCCATCATCTCGGTTTATGTTATATTTTCTTTTTTGAATTTCAATGGCTTCTTTGATTTTTATTTTTAAATAGTGGTCTTCTCTTTCGATAAGCTTAGCCTCTTCCATGCATATGTAGTGAGAGGATGAGCAGGCATGCTCTACTAAGCTAGATTTAGCTGCTCTATTTCTTGAGATGTCGGTAGTGTGCTCTTTTAATCTTATGTTCAATAGGTTAAAAAGCTCATCAACAGGTTATTCCATTCATTATCAAATAATTTACAGCGTGTATGGACTCTCTACTAAATATGTATTTTTCATTCATTTCATACATTACCTTTACTTTCATATTAATTTCTAACTTATATTATTTAACTCCCTATTCTATACCCTTCCCGTATATTAGTAAATCCTTTATATTTAAATAACCCCAAAACCCACTATTTTAAAGTTTTAACCTATATTAAATATCCCATGTGATGAAATAATCTCGCCCATAATCCCATAGGTTTTAACGTATCAATAAAACTAATCCCCGCTCCTATGGTATTAAAACAGGTATTAATGTTCTATTATACCATATAATAAAACTCACGCCAATGTATTGGTTGAAACATTTGGTAAATGTTTTAATTAAAACATATATAAACATTACCCCCCCTATCGTATAACCTAAGGTTTTAACTTTAATAAATGTTTATTTAGAAAGTTAAAAAGCCATTCCGCTGCATATCAAAACCCCAGACCCACTCTGAATCCCGATGCAACTTCCAAAACAAATCATGACCATTCGCAATTGAACTCCCAAATCCAACGAACGAAATCCAATATCACAAATAAAGTTGCATGATGTTAACTTTTTCATTTCTATGCAAAATAGGTTGTTTTTCCTTTTTCTCCCTCCTCCACGTGGCTTATGTTTATTGGATCACGTCTGATTCATTTGAAACTACTTACCGCCTAAAATGAGCACGATAGCCACCCATGGTTTCTTCCATTTCAAGCTCGAAAACCGCCTGTTTGCGTGACTTAACTGCCATTTATTGCAGGCCTAATTCAACCCGAATTTTCCCAATAAACCTCTGAAATCGCACCATTTTATCCCTTTTTCTGCACTATCAACTATATCTGCTATTCCGACTCAGAGAACGAATCCATTACATGATTTTTATGCCCAGAATCAGTAAAAACCCTGCTTCTAAATGTTGAAGGTTGCTGAAAGTCCAATAAAGCCCCAGAAACCAGAAAGATACCACAGAACCTGTTATAAAGTCCCAGATACATTTTTAAAGACCCGTACTTGTGTATAACAGGTATTTCTCGATAAATTGAGCATGTTATCGATTTAAAAGAACCTTAATAAATAAAAAATACAGTCAGAGTTAAAATTCTTCCAAGGAAGCCTATTAAAAGATCCAAAAAATAGGCCAAACCCTGGCAAATTTTTTTGAGAAACCCTGTTCTATACTGCGCACTGTTTTAAATGAAGAATATTGAGTTTTTCTAGTTTTTCCAGACTATATAAAACTCTAATTTAAGCCCAGAAATCCTCTGAAGGTAACCTAATCCTCTGTCCTTTATTTGAAACAAATTTTAGCCTAATTATCCATTGAAAAGGGTATAAGAAACCCCTGTTTCTTATTTCATAACCAGTAAGAGTCTGAAAATACATTTGAAATCCAAAATTGAAGGTTAAAACTCAACAAAGAGCCAAGAAGTATGCATTTTTATCCAAGAACCTCTGTCAAAGTCAAGAATACTTCTGTAAACCATTTAATCTTACTGAAGAATCCAAAAAACCTAAAAACAGAGTTCCTAAGATCTGAAGGTCAAAATTATGAGAAAACCCCTACTATGACTAGAACTCCTTTCACTATATTCCCTGTTCCCTAAAGTCATTACTGGCTTCCCTTCAGACCAGTGTTTTATTAACAAATTGTTTTATTTTTGCAAATTATTATTAGAATATGAAATTGGGCCAACAGTTTCAATACTAGTTGACAAAATTGTTTGCTCCAAATTCTCAGATTTTAATTCAAAAGCTTCATTGAAAAAATAGTTTGTATACAAATAAAGGATTAAATCAAAGTCAGAGAGAGATTAAAATCATGAAATTACATAGTGAATGGTAAAAGTGAAATAAGAATTCGCAGTGACAGTGAAAATAAAATAGTCAAAGAGCATCAGAGTTAAAAGTGAATCAGATGAAAGTCAAATCAGAAAAAGTGACAGAGTAGTCAAGGTAAAACAGTAAAAGTAAATACAGAGGTAGTAATAGTTAAATCGAGATGAAAATACTTTCACCAACAACAATGAAGTTTATCCAAAGTGAAATTAAAAATAGTTAAAAGAACAGTAAGGGTAAGATGAAAACAGAGCAAGAAGGGACATTTTTGCAGAATTTTCCTGTTTAAGTCATAGTTTTGAAGAAAATATTGTGACCAATACCAGATGAAATTTGAAAAACTGAAGGATTTTTATGTTCCTAAGAGGCTAATATACAAAAACCTATATCACTTTATGCACAGGTATTACAGAATGAGAGATACATGCACATATTTACAGCCTATTTTTCAGACTGTGCAAAGTTCTGTTTTAAACATATTTTGGAAGAGCATATTGTGAACAACTGGAACTAAATTTTGGGAAACTGAGAGAGGATTATCTTAGTAACATATTGTTATAGCATCATTTCTCACCTTCATATGATTCATGATTGATTTTATGGCTTTGGGCACCCATTCCTACAGACTTGGACAAAATTCACTAAAAAACAGTGTTAAAATCCCCATACGCAGTTATGCCCAGACTTTTCCGCGTGTATACGCGAGTCCACATGTACTTTTCCGCGTATGCCATTAAAATTATTAAAAAATATATAAAAAATCCCTATTTTAAAATATATATGCTGTACAACCAGTTCTTCGTGCTTGTTTCTTCTTGTCTTTCAGGTTACGAAGGAAGAAGGGTTGCTGGGGGTTTGGACCCCGCGGGATCTGCTTCAACCGTAGGACCTATGGGTAAGTTCCTCGATATGCTCTATTTAGTTTTTCATGAACATGTATGGTTGTGTGAGTCCTTCTTGAGTAGCATGCCCTGCTCTGTGGAGGTTGTAACCCAACGAACCTCTAGGGTGATTTTCCCCGAAACAGAACTGGCGACTTCGCTGGGGATCGCATTCTTGTGATTCCCGTGTTGGGTGGTTTAGCTGTTTGATAGGTTTCCAACAATTTTAACTTTTATTTCCAGTCTAGTTTACTCTTTCTCAGTCAGACTGAAGTCCTGGTTTCTTGTCCAGGCTTGATAATTTTTTTTTTTTCATTATCTACCTTTATATACACGGGTTTGTCTGCACACAGTCGCGTATACACGCATTTTTTGTTAAAGGGAGTCGCGTATACACGGGTTTCCTTTAGCACAGTCGCGTATGCATGCTTGTTGCTAAACTGTGAAGTTGCGTATACTTAGGCAGATTTTGAAATTTTGGATTTCTTGACTTTTTAGTCCTTTCTGTCTGTGGAGACCTGTTCCTGCAGTGTATTTGTATCCTCTAGATTGTGAAGAAAGTGGTCTTTGGTATTTTCTCTCTCTTGTTTGATCGAAAACTAGTCTTTTTGGAAAAGTGTTGTTTCTGGTGCTGGCACTTCTGGTTCGAGTACCAAGATCTCTTTCTGGGGATTCTTGGCTGTTCTGCTTTATCAGAACAGAGAGCTCCTGCTCATTTACTCTTTCCGATCTTTGTGTTTTGCTTTGCACTACGATTTTTGCCCGTTTCTTGGTTGGTTTTCTTGAGTTCAGTCGGCTAGGTCTTGTTGCAACTTTTGAAGAGTCTTGCTCGGTTCTTTGAAGTTTTTGTTTGTGGCAAGGTTGTACTATTCTTCTAGGCTGAGTGGCTGGGTTTTCTTGTCTTCTTTTGCTCATATTGATCTTGCTACTAGTTAGCCCTATAAGATTTGGAGCATTTTTGAATTTTTTTGCTTGAAATTCAGTATTGTTTGGCTTGGGATTTTATAGTTTTGCTTGGTCTTTTCGAACTCTTATTTTATAAAACTCAAAAGCTCAAAAAACATTTTTCTTTGTTGTTTGCTTTTGTTTTTGCATTTTTGTTTTCGTTTCTTTGTATCTTTTGAAGCTTTGTTGAGGTTTCTTACCTTTGGATTTTGGCTTGATTTTGGAAAGGAGTTGTCATTGATTTCTTCCTCTTGTTTTTTAAGCGTTTTTGGTGTCTTCATATTAAGAGTTCTTTATTTTGAGAACTAGCTTTCTGGACAATCAAAAAGAGATAAAACTGAAGGACTTTTGGGAAATTTCACTCTGCTTTAGGAGATTTTGCATCTTAGAATTTGCATGCTTGTAGTGATCTGCATCAGGTGCACTTAAGCATTTAGTCATTTTCATAGTTTTTGTGAGTGTGAGTTTGTGATCTGAAAAGAAGAATACAATTTTTAATCTCATAGAACCTGTGTATAAATTGCTTTTCATTGAAAGACAATAACTGCATTTGCATGTAGTTTGGTTTTTATTAATTTCTTTCTGCGTCAAAACACCATAAGTTTCATTTCCGCATCCCTTTGACTTAACATAACAACCAATTAAAATAAGCGATTTAATTTAAAATCAATTAGCAAGTTTTCTAAGCGTCATACACCAACTAGCTAGGTTGTAGGGCCTTGGATTAGGTGAGTGGAGAGTTAACTCTCCAAGGCCGCTCAAGCAAAACATAGAAGTTGATTAATTGAGCGAAATCCAACTCCGTTAGGTGGACCGGGAAAGCTCTCCTCCAGAGAGTCAAGCGCGAGGGGAAGTGAAGGTTGAGAAGAGGGATACCCCCTCTCTGATTAGCTGAATCTAACCTCAAGACCGTTCCGCCCGGCTTCTGACATGGATTGGTGCCCATAGTTTCCACTCCTAGGTTCCACACAGGTGACTGCGGGGGGGAATACCCGTGGTACCTGAGACAGACGTCGCATCAATTTCAGCAGTACTTCTAGGGGGTGCCCTTGCGAAGCTTGGGTGCTTGAGCCGGCAAAGGCTATCGTTAGGAGGTCAGCGTAACTGTTTATGTTACCTTCGCTAGTAGGCCTGGGCCGTAATTATCCCAGACTGCTTTCGGGAGGTCCTATATTTCGCTTTCTTGTATTTTGGTGTTCGGTCCTCATCACCCGGAGCGGAAATACTTGAAGGATGTTTGCTTGATTGTGTCTCAGGGATTTTTCTTATAGTGAGTGTTATTTTCTCCTAGCTTGCTTAGCTTTATATTTTTTGAGTCTAATTAAAATTTGTTAAAGTGGTTGATCAAGCGCCTCGTCAATCGAGGAGAATCCGGGGGTTATCTCCCGAGAGTCCAGAGCCTTCTTCGAGAAGGCGTAGGAGTGATTTAGCAGGTGCTTACCACCCTGTGACGTCTGACGCAGTGGAGAGAGATCCTCCACAAGGGTCTGAAGGTTTCATAGCTGATTCTGGTGTCGGTTCCGAGAGGAGCGTTCCGCTCACCTCGCGAGTTTTATTTCCTCAGGAAGAAGATTTTCAAATTGAAGAAGTACCTGAACCTCCTACATCAGGTCCATCTCCTCTTCCTCCTGATTATCCGTTCGTTGTTCAATACATCGGACCTGAGTCAGAGAGACCGGAAGATCTTCCGTATCATTCATACCTTTCGATGGCCACGACTGGGAACGCGGCTTCTGCTGTGAGTGCTGCAGGCATTCCGACTCCTGCTTATGTTGAAGGAGGAGGCACTATTGCTTCATCTTCGATTGCTTCTAGTGCTACTGTGTTTGGCTCTGGTTTCACCCAAGCACATGCTTCTCATTCTGGTCCCTTCTGTTTCGGAATGCCCACTAGTGGGATTCCTTATTTTTCCTTTTCCGCTGCTGCAGCTGGATCTACACCCATGTCTTCCATGTCTAGTGGATCAGCTTCTTTTCAGGGGTTCCCCTTTGGAACTGGGCACATTCCTAGTTCCAATCCTTCTTTAGGGTCCTTTCTGTTTACTTCTCAGACCCAGAGTTTCAATCCTTGGTCTGGAGGTCAGAATTTGACCACTTTTACAGGATGGAACCTTGTATTCACTACAGTGGGGGCAGGGAATCAGTTTTACGCTGGTCACCATGGAAATACTTCTTTCCCTTCGTCGAGTGCTTATCAGACCTTTTATCCTCTTTCTAATGCCTGGAACCCCTATCAGGGGCTTTCCTCTTCATTTCATACTTCAGCGGGGGGAACTGGTCTGGGCTTTGGTAACTCTGCGTTGGGAGGAGGTTCTTCTCCTTTTTCTACGAGTCCTTTTTGGAAACCTGGTGCCTCATCAAATCCAGGGTATTCTTTTCAGAATGTTGGGAATCCATCCCATCAAGGATGGAATCCTCAGGCTCCGCCTCACTTACCTTTTCTGGCAACGTTAAACTTGCCAGATCTGTCGAAGTTGACTAATGATCCGATTCGTTATGGTCCGGGGTGGCCTCCGGTTCCCACCAAACTTCCTTCAGACATTCCAAAGTTTGAAGGCAAGAATGGAGAAGATCTGGTTGACCACATCACTACCTTCCATTTATGGTGTTCTTCGAACTCCCTGATCGATGATTCGATTAGGTTGAGATTATTTCAACGCACCCTAACTGGAAACACTGCCAAATGGTATATTGAGCTAACTGGGGGAAGTTTTGCTACATTTAGAGAACTGGCTGTTACATTTCTGAACCATTTTCAGTTGCCTATCCGATATGATGCTGGGACTGAACTCCTAGCTAATTTTAAGCAGGACGACGCAACCCACATTTCTGATCACATTCAGGAATGGAGGAGAAGGAAGAGGCTTATTAAAGCTCATATTCCAGGTGAATTCCTTTTGGAATGGTTTCTCAAATCCCTGTAGTCAGATATTTCGAAAGATGTATCCCTTTCTGGGGTATTTTCTGAGGAGCAGGCCATTTTTAGGGCCCAGCAGCTGGAACTGATCTATTCTCAGTCTGGGGTCCTCCATAAATATCTGCCTAATGCTCCTCGCTCCAAATTAGATTTATCTAAAACTAAGCCCAGTCCTCATGGTGACGGACTGATTGGATTGATCAATAGAGCTGCAGCCAGCCTTCTTACTAAATTGCAGTAGTTTTCTTTACAATCTGCTCTTTCTGGTCAGGCTGTGCCTGCTGAGTCATCACCTTCCCAGTCTTTGTCCATAAATGCTGTCCAAGCTTCTGATCCCAAAGGAAATCAACAATCTGAAGGGAAGAAGAAGGGACGAAATAATAAGAAAAAGGGCAAGAACGGGAAGGGTAATGAAAATAAAACCAACGAGCATGTTGGTGAGGGTCCAAAGGAGAAAAGGAAAGTGAAGTTTCCATGCAAGCTATGTGCTGGAGACCATCTTACACACCTTTGCCCTAAAATTCAGGATGCGCAGCGCCTGTTAGCCCAACAGGGTTCTTCTAGTTCCCAGGTTGTGTTAACAAACCCTTTTCCCCAAGGGCAACAATTAGTTGTTGGCGCGAATCAAAATCCTGGGGCTTCCTCTGGGGGCACCCAGGAAGGGGAAATTCCATCGAACATTTTCATGATGAGTTCTCACGCGGATATCGCTACGAGATCCCGTGATTATGGCGGAGAAGAGTCTTCGAAATCTAAGGATATTCATGATGCTACTGAGCCGCTTCACATTACCAAGCCTACAGTTGAGTCTATGCCTCGGATGCCCAAAGCATCTTCTAAGCGATCGACGATTAATCCAAATGCTAGGGCTGCCCAGAACTACTTGATTGAGGAAGATCTGGCGCAGAGTCCTTGTGCTATGTCGGCTTTAGAGGTACTCCAGTCTTGTCCGGCTCTGCGCAGTGCTTTGCTCACTGCCATTAGGGCTATTGATCCAAAAAATTCTCTTTTGATTACTTTTGATATGACTAATTTTAAGAAGAGACTCCCCCATCACATGGCTTTTCATATTAAATCATCATACCGGAAGTGTAATATCTTTCGAACGGTTGTTGATGAGGGTGCTTCCACATGCGTGATGTCTCTCACATGTTGGAAGACAATTGGATCTCCCAAAGCTGTTCCATCTACCACTCTTCTGACTGCGTTCGATGGTCATTCTCACAGACCCCATGGTATTGTCCCAGCTTTGCCCATCTGTGTTGGGGGAAAAAATGTCAATATAGAGGTTGAGGTAGTTGACGCAAGCTTGGACTACAACCTTCTGTTGGGGAGGAACTGGATTTATGAGATGGATGCCATTGCATCCTCATTATTTCGGATTATATGTTTTCCCCACGAAGGGAGGATTGTTACAGTGGATCAACTGGACTGTCCTCATGTAGACCCGAATGCGTCTACTGACTCATCTGTTCCTAAGTTGGATAGTACTAAGGCGCCTGTTGAGAATTTAGGAGTTGGAATGTATTCTTCCTTGATGGGTACTTTCGATATTCCTCCTCCTACGGTTCATATTAATGCAATTTAATCCTCCAAGGCTCCTCTTCGAAGAGAGTTCTTCAGAACTCATTATTTTTTGGACCCTTGGACCTTACCTTCCCCTACAGCCACATTAGCGGAAGGTCAAGTGGGGGGAATGGCATTTCCAATGTCTGCAGCTGAGATTGCTTATCAGTCTATTGTTGACTCTGCAGAATCCAGTTCAGCTCCTTTTTCGCCGGAAGAGTTGGATGGAGATGTGGCTCCGGCTTGGACACTTAGTTCTTCTTTGGCCCAGGATTGCCTTGATACCACTCTTCCATCTGAAGAGGCCATCCTGGAAGCCATGACTGGTATAGATAGACCGTGGGATGATTTGCATCATCGGTCTTATTTTTTACCTGACTTGAGCGATGTTGAAACGAGTTTTCCAAGTCCTCCGTCTCCTGGTCTTGTTCACCTAGTCTTGAACCCTTTAGCACCAACAAAGGTTTATGCTGAAGGGAACATGGCTGTGATTTCTCCTACTATCCCGGTGAACATTTCCAGGGATCCCAATATTATTGAGAATGTCTTCATCGGAGTTGAATGTTCCCGTGACGAGATTCAAATTTACATCGAGCTCTTTAAAGAGTATAGGGATGTATTCGCTTGGTCTTATGAGGAAATGCCTGGTATAGATCCATCTATTGTCCAGCATGAGATCAAGACTTATGAAAATGCTAAGCCGGTGAGGCAAAATCTTCGTCCGATCAATCCTAGGAAGGCAGCAGCTATCAAAGCTGAGGTTGAGAAGCTGCTTAAGGCGGGATTCATTTTCCCTGTTCTGTTGACTGAATGGGTTTCAAATCCCGTTCCCGTAGATAAAAAGCAAGGAATGATTTGAGTTTGCATCGATTTCAGAGACCTAAATAAAGCATGTCCTAAAGATAATTACCCCACACCATTTATCGATCAAATTATTGACGAGTGTGCCGGTAATGAGATTTTCTCCTTCATGGACGGTTTCTCCGGATATAATCAGATTACTATCCATCCTGAAGATCAGCATACAACTGCCTTTATTTGTCCCTGGGGTACTTTTGCATACAAGAAGATGCCTTTTGGTATTAAAAATGCTGGTGCTACCTTTCAGCGGGCCATGTCATATGCCTTCCATGACATCAAAAAGATTATCGAGGCGTATTTGGATGATTTAGCTGCTCATTCTCGAAAGAGGATGGATCATCCTGCTCACCTCTGGAAAATATTTGAAAGATGTCGTTTCTATAAGATTAGATTGAATCCGAACAAGTGCGTTTGAATCCGGTTATTGGGATTCATTGTGTCTAGGGAAGGGATAAGGGTAGATCCCTTCAAGGTTGGGGCAATACTTCGGTTGCCTCCCCCGTCCTCTATCCGTCAGCTTCAAAGTCTACAAGGAAAGTCTAATTTTCTTCGGAGATTTATCGTAAATTATGCTGAAGTTACCAAGGGATTTATGAGATTGTTGAAGAAGGGAGTTCCATTTCTATGGGATGACTACACTCAACGCTCATTCGATGCTTTGAAGAAAGCATTAAACTCTGCTCCTTTATTGAGTCCACCTGATTATAGCAGGGATTTCCTTTTGTATATGGCAGCAGCATAATCTACTATTGGTATGGTTCTGGTTCAGGAGGAGGATGCTCTTGTAGAGCATGTTATATACTACCTTAGTCGAGGCTTGGTAGGACCTGAACTCCGGTACACTCCGATAGAAAAACTAGCTTTAGCAGCAGTTCATGCTGTGCAGCGACTCCGGCATTACATTATTCTGCGAAAAACTTATGTTTTGGCAGCAACCAGTCCATTTCAATTTGTCCTCAGTAGGCGAGTGATTGGGGGCAAATGCAATAGATGGATTGTAATTTTACAGGAATTTGATCTTGAGTTTATGTCTGCCAAGTCCAAGAAATCATTGGTTTTCGCAGAATTGATCTCCGAGTTGCCTTGTGGAGAAGAGATGATCTATGATGAATCCTTTCCGGATGAACATTTGTTTCTTATCTCTTCACAGGTTCCTTGGTATGGAGATATAATTGTGTATCTTCAGACTGCGAAGTTTCCCTCTACTTTTTCGAAAGATGAGCGTCGTAAGCTGCGTCACTTGGCCAAGAATTATTTGATTATTGGTGATGCTTTATACCGTCGAGGGGTTGATTCAATCCTGAGACGCTGCTTAACTCTCGAAGAAGCTGAGGCTGTGCTGAATGATTCTCATAGTGGAGCTTGTGGGGGTCATTTATCTGGGCTTGCTACAGCCCATAAAATCTTGCGTGCTGGGTACTTTTGGCCTTCGATTTTCAAAGATTGTATCGAATCGGTCAAAAAGTGTCATCCGTGTCAAGTCTATACTCGAAAAATGCGCGCTCATCCAGCTCCGCTTTTTCCAGTCATTACTGTCGGTCCCTTTACAAAGTGGGGTATTGATTATACTACTTGTAACCCGCCTTCGGCTAAAGGTCACAAGTACATTATTGTAGCAGTAGACTACTTTACCAAGTGGGTCGAGGCTATGCCTACTTTTGGGAATGATGGTGAGACTGCAGCTCTTTTCCTTTTCAACTAGGTTATCGCTCGTTTTGGTATTCCTAGAGAGATTGTCACTGACCATGGCAGTCATTTTCAGAATAGTATGATGGTTGAGTTCGCTCTCAAATTGGGTTTCCGGCAGGAGCATTCATCTCCATATTATCCTCAAGCCAATGGGCAAGTGGAAGCCGTGAATAAATCCTTGAAGACAATTCTTCAAAGGACAATTGATAAACATAGATCCAACTGGCATATTATGCTATATCTTGCACTTTGGGCATACAGGACGTCAGTGAAAACTGCAACTGGCTTTACTCCGTTTCAGCTAGTGCACGGGGTGGAATCCGTATTTCCCATTGAATGCGAGATTCCTTCTCTTAAGTTAGTTGTTGAACTTCTTCCTGACACTTCTAGTCTTGAAGAACGGCTCCTTCATCTGGAACATCTCGATGAGCAGCGTCGGGATGCTGCCACGATGAATGAAGCGCATAAAAATCGAGTTAAAGTTCAGTACGATAAGGCGGTCAAACCCAGGGTTTTTTCGGAAGGTGACCTTGTTTTGGTCTATGCCCAAGAAAAAGATGCCCTGGGGGCAGGAAAGTTTAAGTCTATGTGGTATGGCCCCTTCATCGTTAAAAAAGTCCTTAGGAAAGGAGCATATAGCTTGGTTGATTTCGAAGGGAACGAGTTGCCGGAGCCCCGAAATGGGCTCTATTTGAAGAAGTGTTATGCCTAGGCTTCGGCCTGGCATGTTGCTTTTGTATATAGTAGTTTTTTTCTTTGTACATATCTGGTTGATTTTCGAACTTTGATGAGTTGGTGATGTTTTTTGATCTGCTTTGGCAGGTTGTGTCGGATGTCATGAGTCATTTTGGTTTCGCCGATGGTGCTAGTAGACACACCCGGAACTTAGCTTCCGTGACATGGGTGTTTCATTATCCTTCCGGCCAGCTGTTAGTATCAAGAGGGGTCTGCATTGGTCCTGCTTCCAATAATATAGCATAATACACTGCAGTTGTTTATCTACTCTCGGAGGCAATATCTTTGGGTGTTGATTCGTTGGTAGTTTTCTTGGACTCTCAGCTGGTGGTGTCGCAGTTGAACAATACTTATCGGGTTCGAGATCCATTTTTACTCCGGTTGTTCTTGAGGGTACGTTTGTTACAAAGATCATTTCAATTTTTAACTTTCATTCATATTCCTCGAGTTGACAATTAGTTGGCTGACTCATTAGCTAATCAGGCACTGGATTGGCATATTAATCATTCCATACAATAAAATTTAATCATAAAAAACATCATACATTTTGATACATTTATCACATCACATCAAACATCGTTGTATATATATCATCAGAGTGTTCAAAAAATTTACAAAATTTGGATCCATAAGGTCATACAAAATTTGGGCTTATGCCCGATCATGTTCAGTCTCAAAAAAAAAAATACAGTCATCTGATATATAATATCTATCTACTCTTGAGGTCCCTGCCCAGAAGTCGTGTTCCTATAGAACATGATCGCGGTGGAAACTCGGCGGAATAACCATACCCAGTCTCGGGGCACTCCTACCACCCGTCTCTGGATGGCTTCCGGCAGATCTTCCACGGCAGCCATAGGTATTTGGCGGGTCAACCCCTCCAAGTTCTTCTGTACAGCCTGGAGGGTCCTGTCTGAATCCACTGGATCTGCTTCGCCCCTGCGACGCTTGTGGCACGGGAAACCCTCAGGTCGAACTGGTCCAATATCTGTATCATGATCAGGTTTACATTGTCAGTCATTATGAATCCAATCAAAAACATGTTTGGTTTTCATTTTTTCATACATATTTGAAAAAAAAAATCTAAAAAATTATATAAGTCAAATTTTTTTGCAAACTTACCGACTGTACCCCATGCTGTGCCTGGTGGAAGAACAAGATCTGGATCTCCATGAAAGTCCATCCCAGCATAAGGATAGTCGTCCACAGCGATGATTTGTTCTCCCCACCAAAGGAAGAACTCATCATCCCAAGTGGTTCGGGGAACTTCACTTCCCCCTAATCTCTTCATCATGTTTGCCCAACGAGCAATTCTTGGATCTCTAGGGCTGTTGATGGTAGAGATTACTCTGGGTCTCAATGTTGGTATCTTCTCAAAGAAGAATGTCATCAAAATTGTATCGTATCCAAAGTGTTTTGTCTTTGCTTGGCGGATTGAGGTCAATTGTTGCTTCATGTTCAGTAATAGGGCTGTGCACCAATCATATACATGAGTTAAGCATTCTACTGCTATGCTCATTTGTGTCCTGGACGCCTAGTGTAGGGAGGCAGATCCTGCCACTCTGCCAATGGTGAAAAGGAGGATTTTCATGTGCAAATCCCTTAAATCTTTAATGGCAATTTGAGTTCCAACTTTCTTGGAACCCTCTACGCAATACACGTGGACGTAATCTTCCACGGTTAGCCCTCCCAGGGGCTTCCCGTGCAAGTCTACTGGTTCTCCCCTCCGGGAGAGTCCAATGATAAAATATATGTCTTCCACTTCAATGCGTACTGGCATCTGATCTATCATAAAGCAGTCCTCTTCCGGTTCCCAATAATTCACGAGCATTTCTAGCAACCGGACATTGCTTTTCATATTTGGCATTTTGAAAAATTTGAGCAATCCGCAATTCCGAAGAATATTTTGCGATGCTCGATCTTGCATGACTTCTTGATCAATTGCACTATGTTCACGCTCTCTCCATGAGATTGTCATCCTGTCAAAATTCAATAAATCCTTCATTAGCCACGCATTTTTCATTTGGGCCTGCGCATACGCGGCTTTCTTTATGCACAGTCGCGTGTATACGCGACTTTACTGTTACCAACCCGCGTATGCGCAAACCCGTGTTTTTTAGAAAGGGTTTCTATGGTGAAAATCACTAAATTTTAATTTATGAACGGAAAAAATGATTTGCAAGGATGATTGATGAGCTTACCTGACAAATTCGGTGCGATTTGACGGTCGGTTGCTCCTAATTTGACGAAAGAAGTTTTTTTCTCCAGAGCACTTTTTTCCAAATCAGCAATGTAATAATGAACCAAATATGAGGTAATTTGTCTATTTATGGCTAAAAAGTTGAAAATTTTCGCAAAAATTTGTTATGCTTAATTTTTTGATCTATCTTAAGCTGCATAACCCGAATGCTTGGAAGTGCCCAGTTTGGTATGTCTTCAGGTACATTTTGACGAATTTGATATTTTTCTCGGTTTTTTGATCCATGATTACTGACTCGTCACAGTAGGTATATGATCTTAACTGGCATATAGGTTAGGGAAATCACTTTCCGTTGCATCTTGCATACTAGCCTCCATACTGATCACTTGCCATAGGGTCGATCCCATCAGGTCATGACTATTACACCCATTTCACTCGCCGATTATTTAATCATGACTTGGTGGTAGAGCCTTCCTTTACATGGGCTTCCTAGTTAGTTCCTTGCTATCACTTGTTGCCCATGCTGCATTTTATGTAGGCTCGGGAGTCCTCTTTAGTCCCGCCATGACTTATGTGTTGAAGCTTCATTCTTCTTCTTCCTCACTATCATTTTTCTGGCTATTACCCTAGAGGCTCCTTAGTGTCGTTAAGTTGTATTATTGCATTGCATATTGGCTACTTGTTTATCCTGGCCTTTAGCCGACTTCATTTGGACTCGATGTTTAAGCCAACTTTTGACCTTGTCTATCTATACAAGTTAACCATTGCATGCACTTAGCTATCACGACTTGACACCCTTTTACCCATTGATGGAACATTCCTTTGAGTATCGCTTACCAGTTTCCGCCACCTTGCATTGAGCATAGGATTGTTCCAATCCCAGGAACTAGTGCATCTGATTTTTTGATACTCGTTCTATCCATTGTACCATAGCATTCTTTTATTCTTTTTCAAGCTTATTATATGAAAAAGACAAAAAAATCAAATATAACAAAAAGAGCGGGAACGGGATGTATCTTCGTTATTTTGATGGCAGTACAGAGTCAGTTTTGTCGCCCTTGAACAAAGCACATATACTTATATATATTTCCTTCATTTTGGGATGGTTCTAGTTTGACCTAGGTTCAGCCTTTACCATGTTTCACTTGTCAGTTCTCCCCCGGTTGGTTATCTCTTCCAATCATATGGAGAGTTTGTTTTGCCTCCTGCAAGACAGACTTATACAGTGTCACCTTTTACTGCCATGGTCATCACAGAGTCGTGCTTTTGTTCAAGGAAAGTCTAGCCTGAGTCGGCCATTCTGCGGTGTCTCTTGACTCATTATTCAGTCGGCCTTCCCGGTCTTGTCAGTATCATGTTCTATCACATCAGATGTTTTGATCTTCTGCTCGTGCTGGTTTGAGAAGGTCCCCATTGACTTCTTGTCGGCGGGTTTGTCTCTTATCGACTACGACACATTGCTCTGAGAGCAAGCCTAGAGCCGCACCTTGGGCCTATTTCCATCATTGATAGGTGACCTCGTGCTCGGCATTTGATCATCATCATGGGTCTTTGACTGAGTGGTTTCCCCTGTGTTCGACGTCAGCACACATTATCACACTTGGGATTCGTGCAGTACCTTGATTTCCATTTGACCCTATCGGTGGATTTCTCGCCTCTGTGTCGGCTTTCATTATTGGTTGGTTCAGAGGGTTTCTTCCGTGCGCTAGCTTCATCTTGTGCACGTCGGAAACGTACTTCGGTTTTGGTTCCATCACTCTCCTTCGTCCGATTCCTTCCAAATCTTGGCTTGCGGGTTACACTCGCGCTGGACTGATGTGGGATGCCTTAATGCCTTCCTTCCAGTAGATCTTTTCCCATCGACTCCGACTCATTGCTCTGGGAACAAGATCTAGAGTCTTTTTGTCAGTACCTTAGGGTTTGCAGTCATCAGTGGCAGACTCTTCGCTATCGACAGTGGGGATTCATCATTGCCTCTTGATTGGTAGATTCTTTCAAGTGTTTGACTTCAACTCATTTATTCGCACTTGTTAGATTGTACTGGGGCACCTTGACGCTCATTTTCATTATTGGTGGGTTGTCTCGCGTTGGTTAACGGTATACATCATTGACCGGTAATCCAACGATTTCTCACATGGTCGACTTCAGCTCATTTATTCCCATTGTGTAGAATTGTGCCATAGTGATCGGTGAAGACCTCGGGTTGCATCATAGGGGCATCACTCAATTAACCTATGGCATAGCACGTGCGTTCGTGGCATACTAAACAATACCCTTAATTTGACTACATACTGGAAAATACCTCTAAAAATCACTTTATTTAACCCCCTACCAATACTAACCCATTGCATTTTCCCAATTTAAAAAACCCCTGCTTTCACTATATATTGTAGGTATATGTTTTTTCATTAACATTTTTTACACCCCTTTATATTTATATCCTTAACATAATGACATGATGCCTCTCTTATGACCTCACATGAATTCTACAATTCACATTTATTCTTGTGATATACATAAGAGATGCATATTAGTATTCCCACAATGTGATTAGTCAATCCACACTCAAGCACATCTTACTATGATTTGTGGCATTTAATGGTCTAAGGCATACAAAGATCAACCATTTTTAGGAAGATTGATTATGTGCATGTGTATAAAATAACATTTAAATTGATCTATATGATGATGAAAAATCAATTGATCAATCTTTATGAATATGTTTGCACCAAATAAGGTGTTCAATCACAAGTCTAGACCCTCTTCCCTTTGAAAGCTTCTTGTTCAAAAATCCAACTACAACCTCATGTACTCAAACTAGTGTCTTATTAAGGTGGAACAACAAAAGTTACAATTTCGAAGAGTTATATAGAGAAGAAAAGGCAAGGTGAGGATGAGTTATGAGACCCTCCCTTTTCTTTAATGAAAAAAAAACATTGTTCTCTTTTGTTTTTAATTTAAGTGTTTTAATGAGAGCCCCATGGTATATTTTATTAAGACAAGAATACTTGGTACCTAGTAGTACAAGAATACTACAAGTACATGAATACAACACCACATATTGGTGTGTATTGTGACCATCCGGGTATGATAAGGTCCTCCTTAAAAGGAAATTTAGTGTTGATTTCCCATAAAAAGTATTTTTTTCTTTTAGAAAGAATGCATAAAAATAAAAGGAGAAGGTGGGTTGAAGATCTAAAACTCTAGCCTATCATTTTCTAGGTGCAAGGAAAAAGTGTATAAATCATGCTTGGGGGCTCTTCATCTGATGTGGGGTGTATGATATGTTAATAACCCTTGGTTGTGCCATGATGGATATTCACACTCCAGATAGATTTCTTATGGGAATTTATAGACCTTGTCTTGATGCTTATGTGGTAAACTTCCTTAGATCATTGGAGATGTTGACTGCACAAATATTTTCATGGAATGTTTTGACACCTAAAATGAGCCTTGGGTGCATGTTTCATAAAAAATAAATATCACCTCTTGAAATCCTCTCACTTTTGGTTTTTTATTCCCAACAAAAAAGGGGTATCTGTATCACCTGCCTATGATCTACAAATAAATCACTGAGAATGAACTATGCCAACAAGTAAAATAAATAAGGAAAATAGTAATAATATTTGGGAAGGATCCAACAATAGGTGTTTCCCATTGGGTCTTGAAGTCAAATAAGAGATAGATAATTCTAGTGAGGCATATATGTTAGATGAATCTCACTACGTAACACTATTTTGAACCCTACAACATATGCCTAGACACAACCCTACTCTTATTGCTTAAACCTAATCAGAGGAAATTTCTTACCTTACCAATCTTTGTGGTCAAGGACCACTAGGAAAATTCATAATAATCTTAGTGAAACTAGGGGACAAGGGCCCACACCATGTCACAAAATTAACTTGACTAGGCTGAAAATAGAGATGTAAGCATTCACCAACAATGGAAAATACATGAGGAAGACGACCAAGTGCCCAAGCTTTACTCATTCCAGATTTTCAGGCATTTACAAGTCTTTTAGATTCTGAATCTGCAATGACAGAGATAAAGAATCCTAGAATTCAGCCTCGTTGCAATGATTTTTCTTATTTTAAAAAGTTATTCCGCCTTGAAACCTGCACATTAAGTCCCAAAATTCTTGTGCATGCCGCCAAGAATAGAATTAGGGAGGTGTACCCTTCAGTTCAATATGCATGCATCTGAGAATGCATACCATCCATCTTAGTGATATTCCTCTCTCCTTGTGTGCACCAATATGTTAATCCATCAAATTTAAAAATGTACCCTGTTGCAACAGTCCAAAAATATCCATTGAAATGAATATCACAAGTGAAAAATCATGCCATATGACATGTAGCAAGCATATTTTAGAGTTTTTCAGTAGATATTTTGACTCTATCAGTGACCCTAACTCTATTAGAGACCCTACAACTCAATTTTTGGCCCAAATAACTACAATTAAGGGAGAGGTAGTTTTCTGTTGGTTGTGCATGCACTTGGAACCACACTTAGAGCACATTAATTCTCTATGAAAAGGTTATTTAATTATACTCAAGTCAAGCAAAAATCAAGTGAATTCAAATTGGCTTTCTAGTCACTTAGTATTTTTTAATGTTAATTTATTATATTGTCTCCCTTTCTACTTGCAGTAATTAGTGTAGCATTTTATCATAACTAGATCCTAAACTTGTGCTTAAAATATAACACTAGCCAATGTCATTTTATTGGGGCAACATGTTCTTTCTAATAATCTTTGGAAGAGAAATAATATAAAAAAACTAAAAGAATAACATATAGAGAATCATTTTCATGTAACAAGTTGCAAGGGGGGCTACAACTTATTTCTTTCCTCGATCAATGATACATTGTCATTCTTTTTGAGCTCTTCATGGTAAGTGAACAAAGGCTTTGACACACTCCTATTACTTAAAATGTATAGATGGAAAAAAAGAGAACCAAAATGACGATGCTGGACGGTGTATAATGACTTTAATATGGAGTTGTTGCTACAATAACCCATTGCTACAAACAAAAAAATGCTCATGACAAGAGATCAAATGCTAATTCACATAAATAGTTTGGACGTGACAACACCCGGCAGATTCCAGCATTAGAATACCTACATCTTGTTTGAAATTTCATATGACGCTCTTCAAAAGAATTTACTTTCTTATAACAGCAGAAAAGAAAACTATTGTTTGGACGTGTCCTAAGTTCAACAAATCTTTGACGTGATTAAGGAGCTATAGAGAATTGTGTACTTGTGAAAGTTTTGAAGCTGCAGAAAGGCCACTCAATATGGCACCTTCAACATTTGGAGGAACACAAAAATCACCACAAACAACAAATCGCTTGTTATCTAACCACATACATTTGTCATCTTTTGCACTGAATGTTGTTGGTAATGCACTACCCCTGCAATCAAAATATGAAATCAGATTAGCCAGATTAATTTCTTTGAAGTTGATATGCTTATGGCTGAAATATTGAGTCAAATATATCCTTATTATCCTACATCTATGAATCATCCTTAAATGTTTGTTCACGATGACTAGGATAAACAGAAATTTATAGGTTGACATTTAAACTAGTTATCAAATAGACGAGGATGGAGGTTGCAATCATGTAACCCAAAGTCTCAACATCTATGAGCTTTCATAAAAAATGGAGAAGGCATATGTGGAACTGTTTTATGGAATTCACTGAATAAGTCTCTTCTCACCAAATTCAATACATCATCAGAAGGCTTCTTTAAGCCTGTTTGACTTATGATATGGTTGGCATATTCAGCTGTAGAATGTAGAACTCAGCACTCGTTGTAGAAAGCAACTTAAATTGTGTCAGCCAGCCAATCATAAGCACACAGTGTTGGAAAATATGGAGAGCTCACAAAGTTTTAAGGAGCATATTCCACAGGACAATGTATGTAGTTAAACAGGAACTAACACCTAAATATTCTTTGATAATAAGATCCATGGTACTGAAGGCATATATTTCACTGCCACATATGGATTTCATGTCTTTCAACATTAAATCTCTCCAAGAGCAGACTGCCATACATGGCATCATTAGCCCATTTATTATAGCCACAATAGCCAACAACGACCCTCCAAGCCAAGAATGTGAAGAATTAGTAACTTCACGAAAAAATCCACTCGGCCTACACCTAAATTCCTACATATCATTGTAAGGATTGATCAAGATATAATCTCCTTGTTGAGAGACACTGCTACAATATTGTGTTTTGATGTTTTTTCTTCAAATTCACATATCAGCAAAAAAACTTGAGAGATACTTCAAATCTCAGCTCCATCACCACTCAATTACTTATCTCTTACATCGATGATTTCATGTTAAGATGTTTCACCAGTCTCTGGCTGAGGTCCTGGTCACACTACAGAACCAGAATCGGTATTGTCAGTTCTGTGAACATACTAGATTGTACAAAATTACCAATGAATTAACTTTCTTAAGCTGTAAATAATACATGTTGCATACCTGAGACCAATAATATATCCAAACACTCCTAATTTCATCAGTTACCTTCACGTCACACAGCACATCGATGAGGCACCTGATGAATCTATCTTGTCTGCTCCAGAACAGAGAAACCATTATAATCAGCTGGATGAATTTCAATTTCGATATTGATAAACTTCCATACAGAGAAGGACCTTTTGTTTGCTCCAAAAGAACAAAGAACATTAGATTTAGCTGGATGGATAAGAACATTATATTCAGTTGGATGAATTTCAATTTTGATATTGACAAAATTCCATACATATAAATCCTTCAGAAAAGTATTAGAAAATAGGTTAATAATGGTCTTGATGATGGGTCTTGTTTTAGACCCGAAACATAGACTTAAAAATGAGAACTGTGGAGATTCCGAGCTTTGATTCTAAAAAGGCTAAGAATGGTTATCCTACTTGTCAGGAGGCCATGAACGGAAGCATTCATCAGGCTGATTAAATTTATTTTCCTTTGTAATAAGTCTCTGCAACATTAAAGAAAAATGTTGGGTGATTTCAAAACAGTGCACGCAAGGATTGAGAATCATAGCAAAAACATTCCTCTGGTTTATACAGAAAATTTATGTATGGAGTGTGTAATTTTTTGCAATTAGAAGACCTTATTGTAGCTTTTGCTAAACACTAGCACCAGTGCTGGAAAGGCCTGAAAAATTAGCAAAGACATTACTGTATGTTAAAGTAGAAATTGATAAAACCCTGATGAAGGTAGCAGCCAGAGGACCCGGAGGTTATTAAAGTCCTCCGGGAAACCAATCCCAACAGAGCAATGAAGTCAAGGATTGATTACCTAATGGGGAGTTGTGTGTCTCAAGCGTATTAATACTGCTTGGTGCTACAATCATCAGGGTTTTGAGTTTGATCAAGTGCTAGTAACATCGAAGTCTAATAACAAGGGCGCAAGTTTCAAAACCTGGCAAAACAAATTGGGCAATTAGCTTGTACCCCAAGATTTACAAGCTAGAGATAAAGGCGGTTGTCAAGGTCAGGTATAAAGTCCTAGCTAGTTCATGTAAAGACCAAGAGTTCATCAGGGCTACACTGTACATCTCAACTTAGAGCTAAAGGCGATTATGAAGGTCAGGTGTAACTTCCTAGCTAGCTCATGTAAGAGCAAGACATTATCTGGGCTACACTGTACATGAGTATGTACAAAAAATAAAGTATAACTTCCTACCTATCTCAGTGATACTGTACAAGAGTGTGTATAAAAAAGTAAGATGTAACTTTCTACCTAGCTCCAATAAGACCAGAACCTTGGCCCTTACTAACTTTCTACCTAGATCAGATAAGACCAGAGCCTAACTAAGGAAGGAACGACCTTATATTTTAGATATTACTTGATTGAGTCGAGAATTTTAGAATGGGGCATTGTTCCTAAGTTAGTTTACATACCTTTGACCTGGTACCACTGACAATATTTCTCGGAATAGAGAGTGTCTCTGAATGTCGAACTGGGTCAAAATGCGAAGGAAAATAATTCACCTACAACCAGTGGTATGATCATAAAATGGAACTCATTAGAAAAATGCAATCTCTCAACAACCATTATGTATAAAACTGTGCTCAGTTGCACATTTGAAAAGGAAAAAAAAGAAGAAAAGCAATAGACAAAATGAGATTTCTATTGAATCTTAGCACTCCAGAAAATGTGTACTAGTAGTTTCTTATATAAGGATTTAGTACTAGTAGTTGCCTTAAATCATCCTCTATATGGGGGATTTTAGAATCTAGATGGAAAATTTTATATTTAGATTAGGGTACAAAAAGTTAATCAATATTTAAGTTGCACTAAGGTGTTATGCCAAACCAAACCACATGTGAGAAATACAAAAGAGAGAAGATTGCTGATACTAGCAGGGAAGTAATGGCATGTAACATACCTCCTCATATCTGTGCATGAAATTCATAAAACCATAGTGATTATTGTTATGATGGGAACACTTCGGTGCGTTCACAGGAAGCAGCAAGTAATTTGGCCCAAGCCTATGCCTCTGCCTGTCAGAGTATGATAAAACTCGAGTCTGGAACATTTTATCATCGGTGTAGTAGATACCGGGCACAATAACTCCAGGGAAAAATGCCAACTGTTCATTCTCATTGAAAAAGTTATCAATGTTTCTATTCAAAACCATCCTCCCAATAGGCTGCACAAGAAAAGGATCCAATTTTCAACCATGGTTCAATGCAAAAAGCTTGAAACTGAAGAGCATATAAAGTTGAATTACTACCAGAACTTGAAAATTGTGAAGCAAGAAGAATTTATATTACAGATTATATGATTGATAGTTTTAGTCTTAAGTATTTTATATGTACTTTTCCTGCAAAGGAAATAGATTATTTGGCCATATTTTAGTATCGTCAAGAGGATCAAAGTCAAACCTATCTTCATTTGCAGGATCCATAGTTTGAATGCATAGCTTCCATTCAGGATAGTTACCAGAAGCTATGGCATCATATAAATCTTTGGTAGCATGACTGTGAGTCCAACAATTACAGCCTTCTCATCAAGAAAAAACTTGAGTCCACAAGTAGGCTTCCAATGAAACTTGCAGTAGGTTTCTTTACCTTCTCTGTTAATAAACTGCAAAGAAGATAAAAAAAAATCAGGTCATCTAAACAGTAATGACAAATTTTTCAAGCATGGTTCATTTGACAACAAATAAAGGATACATTTTCGTTAAGTTCTCTTGACCTATTCTTGTTAAGTTCATTTGCACGACTATTGAATCTTCTTTTCTATATATATATATATATATATACTAGTGAAGAAAAGTTCAATATATGGCAGTTGACAAAGTATATAGGTTTCATGTTCAATGGAGTGCTCCCATGTATAGTGATTAATGATGTGTTGTGCACGTTAACTCACCACATGGCATGAAATTGCTTTAATTCTAGTTTCCTTTCAAGTCGTCCTATCTATAATTTTAACTCATTCTGTAGCAATTGGAGAACATCATTCTCTAACCATAAAATCTGCAAGGTTAAATATCTCAAGTTCAAATCAAGTTGCAATGACATTATGTATATATTTCGTAAGAAATATGATCTATATGTGACTTTATGCATATATTTCATAAGAAATGTGATCCTTTGAATGGGAAATATGGATGGTTAATGATGTTTTCATTGCTGGTGTTTAACATTTCCATAAGAAATGTGATCCCATGAATGGAAAAGATAGCTGTTTAAGGATGCTTGCATTGCTGGTGTATAACATTTTCATCAGAAGTCAAATTGTTAATGTATTAGATGTAAATTCTGTGGCATATTCTCTTCCAATGAGGGTAGTTGGTTGATATTTTAGTCATATCCAATATATGGATGCCAGAAACGAATTTTTGTACAAATAAACGAACGCCATCACTGTCACAACCGAGTATACCAAAATCAGATTGCCACAAGCAAATAGAGTCATCACTCACAATAGATTGAGTAGTTAGAGCCTAAGGATAATGAGGTCAAGAAGGACAATTCTAAGATTAAGATGTATAAGAGGGATCACCATATTGATATAATCGTTGATACATACACTTGATGAATAGAGGGAAATTCATAACCCAGGTTTTAGATTACACAGAATCTACACTCACCGAGGTTTTAACCTGGACTATTTTTTCTGGTTGTAGCATAGAGTTGAGTCAAGATGTGGTTCTAGCACTTTTTTCATCATCCCATGAATGTTGCAAGGCCATTCGTAACATGTATCCTTATTTGGGAGACAATGACCCAAGTATGTTACTAGCCCCTAGATTTTCAAATAGGAGACCTCGATAAAATGTATATGTCACATTTTTTCAAACAATAGCTATGACACTGAAACAAGAATCGCTCATTTTGTAGATCTCAAATCAAGTGGAAATCAAGCAGAAGAGTAGGGTTGAAGAATAATGGTCAAATAGGAGTATAGTGGCCAAATTCCACACCCCTATCTTGAAGCAAAGGTTGTAATGAATACTCACCTCTGCAGGTGACCTTGTTTGAAATAAGTGAATGGTGTTGATATTGAAATCCACGCCACTGAATACAATACACAGATCACCATGTAAATAAATGTAGAAAATTTATGCTTTCAACAAGTCACAAATTATAAAATTGAGGCATGGTATTAAACAATTTAACATATCATCTATGAAATCTTTCTGCATGCAATCTTGGACTGTAGAAAATTACAAATTGTTGAGGGGTTTACCCACTTTTACCTTGCATTAGTGACCACTAACATATAATGAACTGACTAAAAAACATGTTAGTTTTGAGACCATTTTCATTTTTAATGAAGAAAACAATCGTTGTAAATCATTATTTCATTGAACAGAAAAAATTCAGCGGTAGGGGAGATCAGAAGATTATAAATCCTAAGAATGTATCTACTACCATACCTCTGTGATACAACTAACTTCCACACATATGGAATAAAAAACTCTTCTGGGTGAAGTTCCTACTCATAGGTGAATTTTAACTGGGTAACCATCTAAAAAACACACAAACCATCTATAATTAGGACAAATCAAACCACTAACAACAAATATAGAGAATAATAAAAGCAAATTCAAATACTGAAACATGACTCTTTCAAAACAAAGTTTTTTTCATATTACTATCGTCATTTTATACCATGTCATAGCCAATTCTGTACCTTCATCCCTTCACCCTGCCATGACGAGCTATTAGCAACTATGACCTGAAGAACCTTTTCTACTGACCATTCCCCATCTGTATGTTGAACATCAATACGACTATTGAAAAAATCTAGAATAAATATGCTTACCAATTCCACACCCCTATCTTGAAAGGATCGGACTTCCTGTAGGAAGTATAAGAAGCCAAATTTTCTATTCTCCATTGGGCAAGCCTGGTTGTAGTGTCAACTCTGTAGCCAACCTCACCCATTCGTGTAAAATCTAGCACTGCAGCAATCTCCGTGATGCAGTCAAAGAAACCGTCCAATAGAATGCTTGGCTTCCCCAGCTTGACAAATTAGAATATACTCCAATTATCAAATCCCCAAATGCAAACATAAATTGATATCCCCAATGTGGTAGAAAGGAACATACAGAAAAAATCAAACTTGCAAAGACACACATATAATCATATCCCCTGTATTGCAGAATAGAAGATACTCTAATAATCAAATTATCTAGACATAATTTTTTTTAAAGAAATGTAAAGTTGCCTGTAGTAATTTTGGTTCTTTTTCTTCCAATTTTGGGTTGGCAAAGCTCTGGGTTTAAACACAGTTTCATGCCTTTTCAGCACCCATGATCTCATAATGTCTTAGGAGCTCTGCACTGACCACTTAAGAACTTTACAACATCTAGAATTTTACAGCAGCTCATATTTCAGCATCTAAGCAACACAGACCAATCTTTAAACAAAAGGGGGAACCAAGCTTGGGAGCTCTACACTGGCCACTTTAATTTTACAACTCTTATCCCACCATCTAAGCAACATACATCAATCCTCAAACGAATTGTCCTTGAGGCTTAAGACGATAAACTGGTCTAAATCAGTTAAGGATTCTATGAGGCCAGTGAGGTCAAGGCTCTACAGCACAAGCCGAATAACCCTATTGTTTAGACACATGACATCGATCCATTTTCCTGTGCATGGTTCCTTCGTTTTCCAAGAGTGAAGTTTGTTGTTTGAATTAGCTGAAGCCTTGAATACCATCAATGCATCATAGTCACTTTTTTGACTGGGCAGTTCACAATTTTGACTGGGCTTATTCCCCTGTTTGAAATGGATACATTCTTCAAAGACCATTACACTTAAGAAAGTGCATATCATTTTGTGGCACATGACCTGCACATATAATAGGTAGACCTATTTACTTGAACTCACATATGATATTTATCCAACATGTTTGGAAAAAATATCACCTATGGCATCAACTAAAATTGTTTACTCGATTAGCATGGTCACACCTGAACGAGGTCTTAACATCAACCATTGTGTCCCACAATCATATATTGTGCTGGAGGTGAGGCATCCTACACATATGGACTCAAAAATCAACATCTTTGTAACCAGACTGTGTGGACCTACCAGGGTAAGCGACTAATGAGGACTTCCCAAACCACGTTGTGACTGTGGTTGCTTAATAAGCATGGAGCTATGATAGAACTATGAGCCTCAACAACTCAATAAAAAGTTGTGGAAATGTTGTTCAACAATCTGAAAATCCTGGATCAGTATCAAGTTTAGGGGTTTTCCTTGCAGTGATGATGACACCAATTCAAACCTATTGTTGCTAGCAAGGATAGTGTTATAAAGTTTTTAGCTAAACGAATTACAGTAGCGATAATGGGGCAAGATAGGTAGACTTTGATAGCTTTTAGGCTCTGTCATTGTAGTGTAGGATGAGAAATGGAATTAGAATGAAAATTTAGATAATTAACTCATTCTATAAGAAGAAAGTAACACAACATAATTGCCCTTACAAAAAAGAGCATAAATTGATTTATGAATTCTATTTATAACTCTTTAGAACAATCAATGAAAGCATAAGATATGAAATGAAACTGAGAAGACATTCGTTGAAATGAAACACAAAGGAGATACAATGCTATAAATCCATACCACATGAATCCCAAAATTCTTACTGCAACTGCCTCTGTATTATCAAAAAAAAAAATCTCCAAGTACAATAGCTCTCCTGTGATATATCCAATATCCAACCCCCCTCTATTACAAAAACATTTCTTTTTTATAGGCAAAATTACAAGCGCCTATTTTTCCAAAACAATAAATGTATTTTTGCAAAAATAAAAATAAAAATGATATCAAGGTTGCCAAAATATAAATACTTGCAAAAAGACTCTGATGGCACATTTTTTGAGCTACAAACTCTGATTTATATGTCCAATTTGAAAAATAGGAAATCCAACTACCACAAAACATTCAAAATCAAATGCACTTCATGTGTTAGCCATTGCTCTGGTGTAAATTTGTTGACTTGAAGTGAACAAAAACCATCCTGATCTTGATATCCTTTCTAGCAAGCGAACCATTAATCTAAAAATTCAAGGAAAACATTAACATTAGTGAGAAGAACCACATACGTTTCTTCAAAACATATTGATAAGAAAGGAACCAATTCTTCTTGCTTTTCGTGATTAAATGGACCAACTTCAGAAGAACCACAGTATAAGGCATCCAACATAAGTGTTGAGGTAAGGGATGCCCTTATATTCAAAATGTATATATGTGTTGAGGTAAGGGGTACATATAGTTATATAGGTATGTAATTATATTTTTTTTATGGAAGAAATACCAACTTAATGTTTGAATGAAACACAACTACAAAAAGATAAATGGCTAGTGAAAGAAACTTACACCAAAAAGTAGGTAGCAAAAAAAGGTTGAGTTATCTCGAACATTCACCATTTGAAGTATTCACTATACCTAAAGCCAAAAAGTACAAAATTAACATCAGATTCATACAAAAAAATCAACAAAAATATAACCAAAAACTATTTATAAATAATCCAACATATGGAAATACATAAGGAAAGTGAAAGGAGAATGTTTTGAAAATTAACCTTGTTCAAATTTTTCACAAAATCTGAAAAAACTTTGTAATCACTTTCTTCTAATTTGTATGTATCATTCTTAGCATTGTACGATAAGTTTGCGATTTCTATAACAGATTCAAGTTGTACAAAAGCATGATCACTCAAATCATACTTATACACGTGTTGCCCCTTTATTCTACTATACCAACATAATTGAAGCTCGATGCCTTCTAATCTATCCAAAAGGTCGATGTCATTATGGTAATCAAACACCCTATTACCATCCTTCCTCCTTGTTCTTTGAACCCTTCCAATGTACCACATTCCATAAGAAACACCTTGTTCTGTACTTCGAGGAACACCTTTTCTTGCAGTACGTTCAGTGGGAGGAATTGAGTTGTTTTCAAACAACATCCCACAATCTGATCCAATTCCAAAGCCAATTGAAACACCCTTTTGTCAAGTATTCCCATCTCGCCTAAAGTAGAACCCACTTCTCACTTTTGTCAACCTATATTTGGATAATGTTGGATTTCCATTCAATTGAATAACCAAACATGCCTTGAGCATATACTTACCATCAAGATTCACCACTGGTTTTATAGTTTTGCTTACATTTTCATCAGTGGAATCTAAAATTTCATCCAACTCGTGTCTCCACTCACTTTCCATTATTTTCAATTCACTTTCATTGTGTACCAATGAAGATGAAGATTGAAATATAGAGTTGGAAAATATCGGTGGAGAATCATCAACTACTTCATCCACAATTTGAAATGTTGAATAATCTTTATCCTTTGTCCATGGTTTAACCCACCAAGAACATTGAGTGTAATTTTCTAGTTTCATTCCAAGAGTTGATAAAATGTCTTGTGCATCCTTCAATCCATTCTTAAGGGCTTCTACAATTTTAGTGTCTGTGGATATTGAATCATATTGCGACAATATGTCAGTATTTTGTATTGTTTCTTGGTGCAATTTATTCCAAATGTTTTCTTGCTTCTTATGGGATTTATTAAAATGAAGCCCTTGGGAATTTGATTCTTCTTCAACAACTCTATTAAGGGTTCCAACAGCATGAAGCAAGTTAGTGAAATCATAAGCCCTCTCCACTCCAACCATCCCACCAAATTTTCTAAAGAAGTTCTCACATACATCTGACCCAGTCAAGTGAAAAACACATGGCAAGTTAGAGTATTGATCTCAAAACAATCTCATCAACAAAACTGCAAAATGACAAGAAATTCTCACATCTTGATATGCCTCTCTGCTGATGAAATTTATGTTGACATTAGTATGAGATTGTTTTTGTACCCAACATAACCATAATGCGAAGAAATGATGAACTCGTGAAGCATTTCGCACTCTTTACCAGAGGCTCAAACTATGAGATATAAAGATGTCAATGTAGGCAGCAATAATCATTAGGTAAGTCTCTGTAGCTAGTGTCCTCTCTAACTTTCCACTTGTACTTCTCAACTCTTTCAAACACCTCTGAACATGCCTTGAAGCAATTCGTTGTGCGGAACCCCAATTTTTTCGATCCATCCTCTCTATATACTCACACTTAAGCTTGTGATCATTCACTTTAAAAGTGTGATAAACCATTCTGACATGGCCAAAAATTATGTACTCATTTCCTAAAACCAATTCTCGTCGACCGCTAAACAAAGGATTCACTAGCTTTTTGTTGTTGTGGATGTAATCTTGGTCATGCAATCCTGTTACATTGCAACCATTGTACAACCCAGTTAGCCTCCACCCTTCCCAAGGAATTTGATATCGAAGACCTGATGTTGAAGAATAATCCTTCAACATAAGCTGTCTTCTTCTGCTATCTCCATCCGAGGAATGACCAACAATAGGTCCCAAATTGTTTTCTACGTGTTTCTTCCACATAAATTCTACCTTTTCCCATTGTTGATAAACAAAATTTGCATTGAATTTATCGCATGTTGGATGAACAACCACAACCAAATGAGGAAGTTTTTCATTTAAAGGGTTTGCAATAATAACACGTGCATAATGTCCAATAACATTGTTTTTAAAATAATTTGTTATAATCTCATAGCCCGCATCTCCCTCACCAACTGTCACCAAGAAATGTGATTGGCATTGATGTTCTTCTTTCAAACCACAAAACCCCACCAGTGTATCGCTTTTTTCTACCCACCTAACATATTTTTTCACAATTGTTTCATCTTCTACAAGGCATACAGGAATTGGTCCATATATACCATGTTTGGCTTTATAAGAAGCATAAATTTTTCCAACTGCCTCAAAAATGTGTTCGTGCTCCCCTGGAATATATGTCAATGACTTTCTAACTTGCCTTAAAGTTGTAGATATTGAAGGACCATCCATATTCAAGCTAATAAAGTTATGTAATCTAGGACCTCCCCATAACTTCATCATCTCATAAAGGGATTTTGTGGATGTACTATACCTTCTCCCTGCTTTTTCATGAATTAAGTTATGAAATATATCCTTGAAAAATTCCCAAACTACATCTTTACCTTGTAATTTTCCTTGCTTATGTGCCTCACAAACATCCTTACAAAACCTAAAGACATCCTTCCTTTCTGTCGATTCAAACAACTTTTCCTTTAGAGATCTCATTCTAATAGAGAGTGTAGCAACCTTTGTCCTCTCCCACCAAAGAGCTCACATTGTTGATCTATGGTTAGCATTTTTAACCCTTGCAGCATTCTTCAATTCATTTTGAGTCAAATAGTCCAATCTTCTACCTTTTCCTGTATCTCGTTCACTTCTTTTATTGGTGTACCTTGATTCACGATATAATAGCATCCTGAAGTCATTACATTCTGGAACCAACTTAAAAAATCTACATGTTAATGAATCAAAAGGGGTCCTTGTTTCAGAACCCCTCTGGCAATGAATATGCCTATATGTACCATTAATACGACATTCAATACCCTCATAACATAGCATGATCTTGGTATGCTTCTCTATGGCCCATAATTTTCCACCCCTTTGATCATCCATTAGGACCTTTGTTTCCTATCTCTCCCCATTTCTATCAATATAAGGATACCAATACCCCCAACATTGTAGTAACAAGGGAGACAATTGAGCTATAATAAGATGACAACACAATAAATAAATAAATAAATAATTAGAAGTACGATAAATAAAATAATATACAAATTCATATTCAAGTTTAGTCTAAACTATTAATTAACCACTAATTAACACACCTGAAGTAGGAGTTGCACTTGTAGAACCCCTATGTAATGCTGATGGTGATGATGGCACTAAGAACCTAGTCAAACTTTGTTGGGACTTATCAATGGTAGGCTTCTTAGGTCTCCCAACTATGCCAATCCTCTGCCCAATCTCCTGATGTGAAGCCTCATTTGTCGTAGTAGTAGTGTGCTTCTTTGATTTCATGTGTTCATTTAGAGAACTGATAATATTACCACTTGTCGGAACCAAACAAAACCATTTATTGCATCGTGTACATTCAACTCTCACTTTTTTCATGTCCTTATAGTCTGCAAGTGTTGCTTCCACCACCTTGAACAAATTAGGCTCTTGTGTCTTGTTGAAATCATCTAGAAGTTTGATTGCTTGATCAATATGAAATCGATCTCCAACCACCGTTGTTTTTTGTACTTTGTTACATGAAGGAATTTCACTACCACTTGGCATTGAAAGGCGTTGTTGATGGGATGTTGTTTTCATATGATGGTTTTTGAAGTTGTGCATTGTTCGCGCTACCAAGGATTCATCACCTGTTCCATAATCAATGCCACAAATTTCACAATGGATCTTTATTTTAGATTCTCCCTTTTCTGAATATACTTTGAGAGGAAGTTTCTCATTGACAAACTCTTCCATTAAAATTTTCACTTTTTTTTCCCAAGATGCCAATACACAAGAATCAACAATTGTCGCTTCTTCCACTGAGAAAGGCATATTTTCAACTCTTGGTTGTTTATGCATAGGTTCATCCACATTCTCTTCAATGTTTTCAAAGATTGGTATTGCTTCCACTGCATTTGGACACCTTGTTTCCACATCAAATGTGTCTATTTTCCTCTTGATGCCTAAAAGTGTTGTATAAGCTTTCCATTTCTTCTCTTGCTTTGGATTTAGAGCTACTCCATCATGGATAAAATCAAAAGGGTATTCAACGATTCCATCATCCACAATTTCATCACAGATTTCAGCAAATGTACAACCTTCTCAACACCTGAAAATGCCAATGAAAGGTTTCTCTTTATCGATAGTAATTTTATAAGACAAGTCCATCTGTTTTTGCACATAAATAAATGAAAAAGTAAGTAAAATTCCACAAACATATTGGTTTCTCCAAAAAACATGAATAACTCTTACTATTGCGATGAAACACTTTGATTCAAAATGTACTATCGATGGATTCCTCAAATGGAACTAAAACCAGAAATAAAACAGAGTACTAAAACAGATTTGAGAGTTGATTTATCGAGTCAAACATTGAAAAACTTATAAGCAAGCTTAGGCCCTAAATCTGCCTCAATATTGGCCTTATTTACATCATTTTTTGTATCCTAAAGAGGTCAAAACCATGTCAAAACCAAACCATCATAGCTTTTACTGTTCATTGGTATGAAATGGATTCTAAAGTTTTGAATTCTTCGAGACTCTGCTCATCTAGGTCTTGGCTCTTAGTTTCCCAATTCTGATTTTTCTTTGATATATAAAGAAATTCTTCGTATTTTACTGATTGAGAATAAAATAAATAGAAAGGAAAGATACAAAGATTAAGTGCTCATTTATGCATGCAGTGACCTGATGTAAATTGTTAAGTTGAATTAGCTTTTACATTCCTTGATAATCCTTACTCTTGTGTACCATATTGACTTTGCACAACCACTTTGTACTGACAATGGATATACTATCTTTAGTCCTTCCGACATAATTTTTTGGTTTATTCTTGGACATTAATAAATTGTATTATCTCTCTTATCTATATCACATTTATAATAGTAAGTTTGATCGTCTGAATCAATACCTAACATAGCACAATGAAAATACCTAACATAGCACAATGCAAATGATTGCATATAAAAAGATTTATTACCTAATCCAACATGATACAAATTATTGGATATAAGAAGGTCTATTACATGTTTATCCTTTAGTATGTTGTGTCCTCTAAGCAAATAATCAAAACTTTAATGTCAAATCTTGTGGTGTGCAAGTCATTATGTACATAACTTGAAATTATGAAGTAATAACTAGCAATTGCACCGGGGTGAAAGGGAACGCCGAAAAGAGGAGCTGTGAATTATGTTGTGCTACATGTAAAGGTACATAATGAATGTGAACTTATGGCATGCAAAATCCCACATTGAAGAGGAAAACATATGAAATGGACATGTTATATGCACATACCTAATCATTAATGTATAGATAAGTACTTATTTCAATGATCCAGGTGGATATTGGTGGTCACCCGCCTATTCCACTTGGGGCTCCACCATTGTCTATTTCAGTTTTTCAGTTTCGGCATAGTTTACTATTTTTAGCAGTTTTTTGGGTCCTAAACTTCCAGAGCCGTTTTGAGGCCCTAAACGACGTTTTTTGGGAAAACGGAGAGCAACATGGGTCCATGGACCGATGTTCCTCGTTCCAAATTTGTAGTCCTCGGATAGATCTTTCTAATGAGGTATGGTACACGTCAAACGGAGATCGTATGCCAAAGTTACGCCCCTGGGAAGTTGAAACACCAACTTACCCAAACGGGGCCCATAGTTTTGGCGCTTCATCTCCTAGGGTTAGGGTTTTGGCTGTTTAGGATTTCCCATTGCTTCTAAATAATAAATAGGCCCTCGAGCCTCATTGGAACTCAGTTCAGAGGCCTGTAGCTGCCACATCTCTGGAGATAACAGTGATTGGGCAAGCCTGGTTGTAGTGTCAACTCTGTAGCCAGCCTCACCCATTCGTGTAAAATCCAGTGCTGCAGCAATCTCCGTGATGCAGTCAAAGAAACCGTCCGACAGAATGCTTGGCTTCCCCATCTTGACAAATTAGAATATACTCCAATTATCAAATCCCCAAATGCAAACATAAATTGATATCCCCAATGTGGGAGAAAGGAACATACAGAAAAAATCAAACTTGCAAAGACACACATATAATCATATCCGCTGTATTGCAGAATAGAAGATACTCTAATAATCAAATTATCTAGACATAATTTTTTTTAAAGAAATGTAAAGCTGCCTGTAGTAATTTTGGTTCTTTTTCTTCCAATTCTGGGTTGGCAAAGCTCTGGGTTTAAACATAGTTTCATGCCTTTTCAACACCCATGATCTCATAATGTCTTAGGAGCTCTGCACTGACCACTTAAGAACTTTACAACATCTAGAATTTTACAGCAGCTCATATTTCAACATTTAAGCAACACAGACCAATCTTTAAACAAAAGGGGGAACCAAGCTTGGGAGCTCTGCACTGGCCACTTTAATTTTACAACTCTTATCCCACCATCGAAGCAACATACATCAATCCTCAAATGAATTCCCCTTGAGGCTTAAGACGATAAACTGGTCTAAATCAGTTAAGGATTCTATGAGACCAGTGAGGTCAAGGCTCTATAGCACAAGCCGAATAACCCTATTGTTTAGACAGATGACTTCGATCCATTTTCCTGTGCATGGTTCCCTGGTTTTCCAAGAGTGAAGTTTGTTGTTTAAATCAGTTGAAGCCTTGAATACCATAAATGCATCATAGTCACTTTTTTGACTGGGCAGTTCACAATTTTGACTGGGCTTATTCCCTCATTTGAAATGGATACATTCTTCAAAGACCATTACACTTAATAAAGTGCATATCATTTTGTGGCACCTGACCTGTGCATGTAATAGGTAGACCTGTTTACTTGAACTCAGGTATGATATTTATCCAACATGTTTGGACAAAATATCACCTATGGCATCAACTAAAATTGTTTACTCGATTAGCATGGTCACACCTGAACGAGGTCTTAACATCAGCCATTGTGTCCCACAATCATATATTGTGCTGGAGGTGAGGCATCCTACACATATGGACTCAACAATCAACATCTTTGTAACCAGACTGTGTGGACCTACTAGGGTAAGCGACTAATGAGGACTTCCCAAACCACAGTGAGACTGTGGGTGCTTAATAAGCATGGAGCTATGATAGAACTATGAGCCTCAACAACTCAATAAAAAGTTGTGGAAATGGTGTTCAGCAATCTGAAAATCCTGGATCAGTATCAAGTTTAGGGGTTTTCCTTGCAGTGATGATGACACCAATTCAAACCTATTGTTGCTAGCAAGGATAGTGTTATAAAGTTGTTAGCTAAACGAATTATAGTAGCGATAATGGGGCAAGATAGGTATACTTTGATAGCTTTCAGGCTTTGTCATTGCAGTGTAGGATGAGAAATGGAATTAGAATGAGCATTTAGATAATTAACTCATTCTATAAGAAGAAAGTAACACAACATAATTGCCCTTACAAAATAGAGCATAAATTGATTAATGAATTATGTTTATAACTCTTTAGAACAATTAGTGAAAGCATAAGATATGAAATGGAACTGAGAAGACATTCGATGAAATGAAACACGAAGGAGATACAATGCTATAAAGCCATACCACATGAATCCCAAAATTCTTACTGCAACTGCCTCTGTATTATCAAAAAAAAATCTCCAAGTACAATAGCTCTCCTGTGATATATCCAATATCCAACCCCCATCTATTACAAAAACTTTTCTTTTTTATAGGCCAAATTACAAGGGCCTATTTTTCCAAAACAATAAATGTATTTTTGCAAAAATAAAAATAAAAATGATATCAAGGTGGCCAAAATATAAATACTTGCAAAAAGACTCTGATGGCACATTTTTTGAGCTACAAACTCTGATTTATATGTCCAATTTGAAAAATAGGAAATCCAACTACCACAAAAACATTCAAAATCAAATGCACTTCATGTGTTAGCCATTGCTCTGGTGTAAATTTGTTGACTTGAGTGAACAGAAACCATCCTGATTGAACCCTGTGCCATTAGATCCTTGATATCCTTTCTAGCAAGCGAACCATTAATCTAAAAATTCAAGGAAAACATTATAATTAGTGAGAAGAACCACATACATTTTTTCAAAACATATTCATAAAAAATGAACCAATTCTTCTTGCTTTTCGTGATTAAATGGACCAACTTCAGAAGAACCATACTAGAAGACATCCAACATAAGCGTTGAGGTAAGGGATGCCCTTATATTCAAAATTTATATATGTGTTGAGGTAAGGGGTACATATAGTTATATAGGTATGTAATTATATTGTTTTTATGGAAGAAATACCAAATTAATGTTTGAATGAAACACAACTACAAAAAGATAAATGGCTAGTGAAAGAAACTTACACCAAAAAGTAGGTAGCAAAAAAAGGTTGAGTTATCTCGAACATTCACCAGTTGAAGTATTCACTATACCTAAAGCCAAAAAGTACAAAATTAACATCAGATTCATACAAACAAATCAACAAAAATATAACCAAAAACTATTTATAAATAATCCAACATATGGAAATACATAAGGAAAGTGAAAGGAGAATGTTTTGAAAATTAACCTTGTTTAAATTTTTCACAAAATCTGAAAAAAATTTGTAATCACTTTCTTCTAATTTGTATGTATCATTCTTAGCATTGTACGATAAGTTTGCGATTGCTATAACAGATTCAAGTTGTACAAAAGCATGATCAGTCAAATCATACTTATACACGTGTTGCCCCTTCATTCTACTATACCAACATAATTGAAGCTCGATGCCTTCTAATCTATCCAAAAGGTCGATGTCATTATGGTAATAAAACACCCTATTACCATCCTTCTTCCTTGTTCTTTGAACCCTTCCAATGTACCACATTCCATAAGAAACACCTTGTTCTTTACTTCGAGGAACACCTTTTCTTGCAGTACGTTCAGTGGGAGGAATTGAGTTGTTTTCAAACAACACCCCACAATCTGATCCAATTCCAAAGCCAATTGAAACACCCTTTTGTCAAGTATTCCCATCTCGCCTAAAGTAGAACCCACTTCTCACTTTTGTCAACCTATCTTTGGATAATGTTGGATTTCCATTCAATTGACTAACCAAACATGATTTTAACATATCCTTACCATCAAGATTCACCACTGGTTTTATAGTTTTGCTTACATTTTCATCAGTGGAATCTAAAATTTCATCCAAATCGTGTCTCCACTCACTTTCCGTTATTTTCAATTCACTTTCATTGTGTACCAATGAAGATGAAGATTGAAATATAGAGTTGGAAAATCTCGGTGGAGAATCATCAACTACTTCATCCACAATTTGAAATGTTGAATAATCTTTATCCTCTGACCATGGTTTAACCCACCAAGAACATTGAGTGTAATTTTCTGGTTTCATTCCAAGAGTTGATAAAATGTCTTGTGCATCCTTCAATCCATTCTTAAGGGCTTCTACAATTTTAGCGTCTGTGGATATTGAATCATATTGCAACAATATGTCAATATTTTGTATTGTTTCTTGGTGCAATTTATTCCAAATGTTTTCTTGCTTCTTATGGGATTTATTAAAATGAAGCCCTTGGGAATTTGATTCTTCTTCAACAACTCTATTAAGGGTTCCAACAGCATGAAGAAAGTCAGTGAAATCATAAGCCCTCTCCACTCCAACCATCCCACCAACTTTGCTAAAGAAGTTCTCACATACATCTGACCCAGTCAAGTGCAAAACACATGGCAAGTTAGAGTATTGATCTCAAAACAATCTCATCAACAAAACTGCAAAATGACAAGAAATTCTCACATCTTGATATGCCTCTCTGCTGATGAAATTTATGTTGACATTAGTATGAGATTGTTTTTGTACCCAACATAACCATAATGCGAAGAAATGATGAACTTGTGAAGCATTTCACACTCTTTACTAGAGGCTCAAACTATGAGACATAAAGATGTCAATGTAGGCAACAACAATCATTAGGTAAGTCTCTGTAGCTAGTGTCTTCTCTAACTTTCCACTTGTACTTCTCAACTCTTTCAAACACCTCTGAACATGCCTTGAAGCAATTTGTTGTGCGGAACCCCAATTTTTTCGATCCATCCTCTCTATATCTTCACACTTAAGCTTGTGATCATCCACTTTAAAAGTGTGATAAACCATTCTGACATGGCCAAAACTTATGTACTCATTTCCTAAAACCAATTCTCGTCGACCGCTAAACAAAGGATTCACTAGCTTTTTGCCGTTGTGGATGTAATATTGGTCATGAAATCCTGTTACATTGCAACCATTGTACAACCCAGTTAGCCTCCACCCTTCCCAAGGAATTTGATATCGAAGACCTGATGTTGAAGAATAATCCTTCAACATAAGTTGTCTTCTTCTGCTATTGCCATCCGAGGAATGACCAACAATAAGTCCCAAATTGTTTTCTACGTGTTTCTTCCACATAAATTCTACCTTTTCCCATTGTTGATAAACAAAATTTGCATTGAATTTATTGCATGTTGGATGAACAACCACAACCAAATGAGGAAGTTTTTCATTTAAAGGGTTTGCAATAATAACACGTGCATAATATCCAATAACATTGTTTTTAAAAGAATTTGTTATAATCTCATAGCCTGCATCTCCCTCACCAATTGTCACCAAGAAATGTGATTGGCATTGATGTTCTTCTTTCAAACCACAAAACCCCACCAGTGTATCGCTTTTTGCTACCCACCTAACATATTGTTTCACAATTGTTTCATCTTCTACAAGGCATACAGGAATTGGTCCATATATACCATGTTTGGCTTTATAAGAAGCTTAAATTTTTCCAACTGCCTCAAAAATGTGTTCGTTCTCCCCTGGAATATATGTCAATGACTTTCGAACTTGCCTTAAAGTTGTAGATATTGAAGGACCATCCATATTCAAGCTAATAAAGTTATGTAATCTAGGACCTCCCCATAATTTGATCATCTCATAAAGGGATTTTGTGGATGTACTATACCTTCTCCCTGCTTTTTCATGAATCAAGTTATGAAATATATCCTTGAAAAATTCCCAAACTACATCTTTACCTTGTAATTTTCCTTGCTTATGTGCCTCACAAACATCCTTAAAAAACCTAAAGACATCCTTCCTTTCTGTCGATTCAAACAACTTTTCTTTTAGAGATCTCATTCTAATAGAGAGTGTAGCAACCTTTGTCCTCTCCCACCAAACAACTCGCATTGTTGATCTATGGTTAGAATTTGTAACCCTTGCAGCATTCTTCAATTCATTTTGAGTCAAATAGTCCAATCTTCTACCTTTTCCTGTATCTCGTTCACTTCTTTTATTGGTTTACCTTGATTCACGATATAATAACATCCTGAAGTCATTACATTCTGGAACCAACTTACAAAATCTACATGTTAATGAATCAAAAGGGGTCCCTGTTTCAGAACCCCTCTGGCAATGAATATTCCTATATGTACCATCAATACGACATTCAATACCCTCATAACATAGCATGATCTTGGTATGCTTCTCTATGGCCCATAATTTTCCACCCCTTTGATCATCCATTAGGACCTTTGTTTCCAATCTCTCCCCATTTATATCAATATAAGGATACCAATACCCCCAACATTGTAGTAACAAGGGAGACAATTGAGCTATAATAAGATGACAACACAATAAATAAATAAATAAATAATTAGAAGTACGATAAATAAAATAATATACAAATTCATATTCAAGTTTAGTCTAAACTATTAATTAACCACTAATTAACACACCTGAAGTAGGAGTTGCACTTGTAGAACCCCTATGTAATACTGATGGTGATGATGGCACTAAGAACCTAGTCAAACTTTGTTGGGACTTATCAATGGTAGGCTTCTTAGGTCTCCCAACTATGCCACTCCTCCGCCCAATCTCCTGATGTGAAGCCTCATTTGTCGTAGTAGTAGTGTGCTTCTTTGATTTCATGTGTTCATTTAGAGAACTGACAATATTACCACTTTTCGGAACCAAACAAAACCATTTATTGCATCGTGTACATTCAACTCTCACTTTTTTCATGTCTTTATAGTCTGCAAGTGTTGCTTCCACCACCTTGAACAAATTAGGCTCTTGTGTCTTGTTGAAATCATCTAGAAGTTTGATTGCTTGATCAATATGAAATCAATCTCCAACCACCGTTGTTTTTTGTACTTTGTTACATGAAGGAATTTCACTACCACTTGGCATTGAAAGGCGTTGTTGATGGGATGTTGTTTTCATATGATGGTTTTTGAAGTTGCGCATTGTTCGTGCTACCAAGGATTCATCACCTGTTCCATAATCAATGCCACAAATTTCACAATGGATCTTTATTTTAGATTCTCCCTTTTCTGAATATACTTTGAGAGTAAGTTTCTCATTGACAAACTCTTCCATTAAAATTTTCACTTTTTTTTCCCAAGATGCCAATACACAAGAATCAACAATTGTTGCTTCTTCCACTGAGAAAGGCATATTTTCAACTCTTGGTTGTTTATGCATAGGTTCCTCCACATTATCTTCAATGTTTTCAAAGATTGGTATTGCTTCCACTGCATTTGGACACCTTGTTTCCACATCAAATGTGTCTATTTTCCTCTTGATGCCTAAAAGTGTTGTATAAACTTTCCATTTCTTCTCTTGCTTTGGATTTAGAGCATCTCCATCATGGATAAAATCAAAAGGGTATTCAACAATTCCATCATGTACAATTTCATCACAGATTTCAGCAAATGTACAACCTTCTCAACACCTGAAAATGCCAATGACAGGTTTCTCTTTATCGATAGTAATTTTATAAGACAAGTCCATCTGTTTTTGCACATAAATAAATGAAAAAGTAAGTAAAATTCCACAAACATATTGGTTTCTCCAAAAAACATGAATAACTCTTAATATTGCGATGAAACACTTTGATTCAAAATGTACCATCGATGGATTCCTCAAATGGAACTAAAACCAGAAATAAAACAGAGTACTAAAACAGATTTGAGAGTTGATTTATCGAGTCAAACATTGACAAACTTATAAGCAAGCTTAGGCCCTAAATCTGCCTCAATATTGGCCTTATTTACGTCATTTTTTGTGTCCTAAAGAGGTCAAAACCATGTCAAAAACAAACCATCATAGCTTTTACTGTTCATTGGTATGAAATGGATTCTAAAGTTTTGAATTCTTCGAGACTCTGCTCATCTAGGTCTTGGCTCTTAGTTTCCCAATTCTGATTTTTCTTTGATATATAAAGAAATTCTTCGTATTTTACTAATTGAGAATAAAAGAAATAGAAAGGAAAGATACAAAGATTAAGTGCTCATTTATGCATGCAGTGACCTGATGTAAATTGTTAAGTTGAATCAGCTTTTACATTCCTTGATAATCCTTACTCTTGTGTACCATATTGACTTTGCACAACCACTTTGTACTGACAATGGATATACTATCTTTAGTCCTTCCGACATACTTTTGTGGTTTATTCTTGGACATTAATAAATTGTATTATCTCTCTTATCTATATCACATTTATAATAGTAAGTTTGATCATCTGAATCAATACCTAACATAGCACAATGCAAATGATTGCATATAAAAAGATTCATTACCTAATCCAACATGATCCAAATTATTGGATATAAGAAGGTCTATTACATGTTTATCCTTTAGTATGTTGTGTCCTCTAAGAAAATAATCAAAACTTTAATGTAAAATCTTGTGGTGTGCAAGTCATTATGTACATAACTTGAAATTATGAAGTAATAACTAGCAATTGCACCGGGGTGAAAGGGAACGCCGAAAAGAGGAGCTGTGAATTATGTTGTGCTACATGTAAAGGTACATAATGAATGTGAACTTATGGCGTGCAAAATCTCACATTGAAGAGGAAAACGTATGAAATGGACATGTGATATGCACATACCCAATCATTAATGTATAGATAAGTAATTATTTCAATGATCCAGGTGGATATTGGTGGTCACCCGCCTATTCCACTTGGGGCTCCACCATTGTCTATTTCAGTTTTTCAGTTTTGGCACAGTTTACTATTTTTAGCAGTTTTTTGGGTCCTAAACTTCCGTGTTGGAGATCATGCGCAGCAAATCAATCAAATACGCAGCAAATAAATCATGCACAAGAAGACACAGAGGTTTTACCGTGGTTCACCCAAACCTCCTGGGCTACATCCACACAACAGGGCATTGGCAATCCTTTATTAATGAACAAGAGATTACATAATTCACACACCCACACACACTCTCCAAAACAAACGTATGGATACCTGTTATATAGCAGGAGAATCTAACAGCCATCAACTCAAATTTAGGATGCATTAACTCCCTCCCAAACCAACTGGAGCTAATCTAGGAACTAATTCCTAATTTTTGTCACCTACTGAGATTTTTCCTATTTTATTTAGAACAGAAAATCTCAACAATCTCCACCTTGACAACAATTAGCCTGATGCCCTGTTATTATTATTTTATCTCTTCTGCAAGCCAAGAGAAGCCAAACACCAACGCAACTTCTCTAACAAAACTGGTTTCGTGAACATGTCTGCACAGTTTTCCTTTGTATGCACCTTTTCAAGAGAGACTCCCCTTTCAGTAATAACCTGTCTTACAAAATGGTACTTAATTGGAATATGCTTTGACATACTATGATAGGCCGGATTCTTAGCCAAATGTATTGCACTTTGACTATCACAAAGTAACCTGATGTTGTCCTGTAACCTACCAAACTCACCAAGCAAACCTTTCAACCAAACCGCCTCTTTGCAAGCATGAGAAGCAGCAATGTATTCTGCTTCAGTAGTGGATAAAGCAACAATGTTCTGTAGCTTTGACATCCAGCTGATAGCTCCACCTGCAAGAGTAAAGACGTACCCTGAAGTTGACCTTCTCTTATCCAAATCACCCGCAAAATCGGAATCAACATATCCGCAAACAAATTCACTACTCTTATTGTAAGTGATACAATAACTAATTGTGCCTCTCAAATACCGAAGCACCCATTTCACTGCTGACCAGTGTTCTTTACCCGGATTTTCCATGTACCTGCTGACAACCCCAACTGCATGTGAAATATCTGGTCGAGTACAAACCATCGCATACATCAAACATCCTACTACATTAGCATATGGAATTTGAGACATATAATCCTTTTCTTCATCAGTATTAGGACATAAACCCGAAGAAAGCTTGAAATGGGAAGCGAAAGGGACTGACACAGGCTTCACATTATTCATACCAAACCTCAAAAGTATCTTCTCAACATACTTCTGTTGTGATAGCCACAGCTTACCATTACTCCTGTCTCTGAAAATCTCCATGCCCAAAATCTGTCTTGCTGCTCCTAGATCTTTCATATCGAATGTCCTCGCCATCTGAGTCTTCAACCTGTTGATTTCATCAATGCTTTTGCTTGCTAAAAGCATATCGTCAACATACAACACTAAGATAATGAACATGCCATTTTTCAATTGCTTGAAATACACACAATGATCATATTCACTTCTAACATATTTCTGACTCAACATGAAAGAATCAAACTTCTTATACCACTGCCGAGGCGACTGCTTCAGGCTATATAATGACTTCTTGAGCCTGCAGACAAATTTCTTATTGCGATGCTGAACAAACCCCTCCGGTTGTTCCATATAAATTTCCTCATCTAGATCTCCATGTAGAAAAGCAGTCTTAACATCTAGTTGCTGTAACTCTAAATCAAACAAATCAACTAAAGCTAACACAATTCGAATTGAAACTATTTTAACAACTGGTGAAAAAATCTCATGAAAGTCTATGCCTGCTTTCTGAGAAAACCCTTTTGCAACCAGCCGCGCTTTGTACCTGTCCTCCGTATCATTCACACCCCGTTTTAGCTTGTAAACCCATTTACACCCCACAGTTTTCCTGTCTTTCGGAAGCTCAACCAGATCCCATGTGCCGTTCTTACTCAAGGCCATCATTTCGTCCTTCATGGCTGCTTTCCACTTGTCACTATTCGAACCTTCTATTGCTTCTTGATAGCACATAGGTTCATTGTCATTAGCAGTAAATGCAACTGAAGTAACATAATCATCATACCTTCTCGGTGGCCGTTTGATTCTTGTCGACCTCCTTAAGGATGTTTCTGGATGACTACCATCTGTAGGAACTTCTTGCCGATCAGTATCTGAGACCTGTTCATGATCTAAACCTGAACCCTGTTCATGTTCTGATTCTGAAACCTGTTCATGACTAGTATCTGAACTATGGTCATCATGACTATCATTAGAAGTGCTGTCAAACTGAATGTGCTGAAAAACAAATACATCATCCTGTTTCAATTTTCTATCTACATCTAACTATACAATAGAGGATTCATCAAACTTTACATCTCTGTTGATGATGATTTTGCGGGTAGTAGGATCCCACAATCTATATCCCTTTGTTCCAACACCATACCCAACAAAGATATACCTTTTAGACTTTGGATCTAACTTAGTTCGCCGATGTTTAGACACTAGAGCATATGCATCACAACCAAACACTCTGAGTTTAGAATAGTCACAAGGGTGTCCTTTCCATACCTCTTGCGGAATCTTGCAGTCTATCGCCGTCGATGGAGATCGGTTTATCACATAACAAGCTGTTGCCACTACTTCCGTCCACAACTCCTTTTGCAACCCGGCGTTACTCAGCATACTCCTTGCTCTCTCTAGAAGAGTCCTGTTCATGCGTTCAGCAACTCCATTTTGCTGAGGAGTATAAACCGTGGTCTTATGTCTCTCGATCCCCGCATCCTTGCAATAGCTGTCAAACTCCTTGGAAGTAAACTCACCACCATTGTCAGTTCTTAAACACTTTATTGTTCTACCAGTGCTGTTTTCTACCAATGCTCTAAACTGCTTGAAAACTGAAAAAACATCAGACTTTCTTTTCAACATGTAGACCCACACCTTCCTAGAAAAGTCATCAATGAACGACACAAAATATGACGAGCCACCATATGACGCTATAGGGGCTGGACCCCAAACATCTGAATGAATATAATCAAGTATGCCTTTACTAGTATGTTTCCCTGTTTTAAATTTTTGTTTACTTTGTTTTCCAAACAAGCAATGCTTACAGAAATCTAACTTTCCAGACCTTAGATTAGGAAGTAACTTGCGATCAGCCAAAATTTTCAACCCTCTTTCACTCATATGCCCTAATCTTTGATGCCATAAGTGAATGGAACTACTGTCATGTTCAGACACAGTAGACACAAAATCTGACCATGTTCTTCCTTCTAATTGAAATAGATTTCCTACTTTCTTAGCTTTCATTACTAGTAAGATACCTTTATAGATTTTCATAACTCCACCTTGAATTACAGTTTTATATCCATTCGTGTCAAGTGCTCCTAATGAAATCAAAATTTTTCTTAAATCTGGTACATGCCTCACATCAGTTAATATTTTAGTTGTGCCATCAAACATTTGCAGTTGTATACTTCCTATCCCAACAATATTAGATGTGACATCATTACCCATGTACACGACTCCATCATTAACTGATCTATACGTCTTAAACCATTCTCTATGAATACACATGTGGTTTGATGCACCGAAATCTAACAACCAATGTTGATCATGATTTGACATATTAACAGACAACACTTCGTCGCTCATACCTGAACCAGATGCCGAACCTGTATCTGTCGCATTTGCCTCCTTCTTCTCTGTCGAAGAGTCTCCTTTCTTCTCTGTTTGTTGTCTCTTCTAGCAGTCTTTCTTCAAGTGCCCCGATTTGCCACAAAACCAGCACTTCACTTTGCTCTTCTTCCCTTTCGACTTTGAACGCGAATCGCTGCGCTTACCTGAGCGTCTTTCTCTAGAACGACCTCTAGCCATCATTGCCTCTGATGTAGAGGTGTCAGCATTCGAATTCTTCCTCGTCTCCTCAAACAACATGGCTCCAACCACATCGTCAAACTCAAGGACAGCTGCATTACTGAAGCTTATGGAAGTAACAAAGTGATCCCACGATTCAGGCAATGTACACAATAGAGTTATTGCCTTATCCTCTGAACCAAATTTTACATCTAGACTTTGTAATTGTACCAATAGAGTATTGAAAACATTCAGATGGTCAGTAACCGAGGTACCTTCCTTCATCCGCAAACTGTATAGCTGCCGCTTCAGGAGAATCCGATTTGTCAAGGACTTCATCATGTAGAGCTTCTCGAGCTTTATCCACAAGCCTGCGGCGGTCTTCTCTGACACAATGTTGAACAGAACGTCATCTGCCAGACATAACCGAATTTCACTCAGAGCTCTGTCATCCAACTCATCCCATTCATCCTCCGTCATGGAAGAAGGCCTTTTGCTCCTCCCCAACAGCGCTTTCGCCACGCCTTGTTGAACCAGCATATCGTGCATCTTAAGCTTCCAGATCTCGAAATTGTTTTTGCCATTGAACTTCTCAATTTCAAACCAGGCATTTTGAGTTTTCGCCATCTTGTTTCAGCAAAAAACACAGTAATCTCCAGAACCAATTTTCAAATAAAGAATGCCCTTTTAATTAAAAAATGCCTTTTAAAAAAAAATTGCCCTTGCCTTCCTTTAAGTGCCTCTCACTGCCTTTTAAAAAAAAACTTTCACCGTAAAAAAAAAGGCCTTTCACCTTTCATGCCATGTGTGAATGGGAATTAATACAAATCGATTTATATATTCCTTAAATACCATATACAAATGGCATATTCAAAATTTTTTTAAAGTGCCACCCTTCTTCCAATATAGTCGATTTAAAAATATTGAAATATGTATATCGATTGTAGACTTTTATAAACCTTTTAAAATCGACCTTTTTGTGACCACTTTCAAATACCATGTGCATGGTAATAAAATCGACTTATACCATAGCCAATATAAATCGATTTAAACAAATCTATTTTACAAACTTCAAAATGAGCATTCCCAATGAATCGATTTATTCTTCAATTAAAAAAAAAAAAAATCGATTTATTCTTAAAACCTTTTAAAATCGATATTTTTCTTTTTTAGATCGACTGCTTCAGAAAATCGTTTTAATTAACTTACGGCATTTGAAACAAGAAAAAATAGCGTTTTAATGAAGTGATTATAAAACGGCATATCGATTTTCAAAAAACATTGAACCAAACTCACGCCATTTTCCTGCTCGGCGTATGATGAGCACCTGTTCCTTAACGATCTGCGCCAATCCAAACGTTCAGAAAAAACAAAAAACCACCTGCAGCGAGTCTGCCTCACGCGTGCACCCGCTCCAACTCGTTCTCTCCAATTCAATTTATGGACTTTTCGACTGCAAGAGCTCTGCATATATATTCTATGCAGAACATGTATTCACGTGATTACCAAGCGCAGAAGATGAGTTGTTGTCTGCCATGGCCGGGCTCGAATTCCACAGTTTTGCCCATTTTCCAAGCTCCAGTGCGCATTTAAAAAATGGCACTTCCATACCATCGACCAGCTCTAGCAGTTAAATGAAAAACATCACCATCGCTCCACCTCCACGCAGGTCCACGCAGCAAACAACAATACACACCAGCACTTCCTCCACTGCGCGCTCCTCCAACACGCTCTGATACCATTTGTTGGAGATCATGCACAGCAAATCAATCAAATACGCAACAAATAAATCATGCACAAGAAGACACAGAGGTTTTACCGTGGTTCACCCAAACCTCCTGGGCTACATCCACACAACAGGGCATTGGCAATCCTTTATTAATGAACAGGAGATTACATAATTCACACACCCACACACACTCTCCAAAACAAACGTATGGATACCTGTTATATAGCAGGAGAATCTAACAGCCATCAACTCAAATTTAGGATGCATTAACTCCCTCCCAAACAAACTGGAGCTAATCTAGGAACTAATTCCTAATTTTTGTCACCTACTGAGATTTTGCCTATTTTATCCAAAACAGAAAATCTCAACATTCCGGAGCCGTTTTGAGGCCCTAAACGACGTTTTTTGGGAAAACGGAGAGCAACATGGGTCCATGGACCGATGTTCCTCATTCCAAATTTGTATTCCTCGGATAGATCTTTCTAACGAGGTATGGTACGCGTCAAACGGAGATCGTATGCCAAAGTTACACCCCTGGGAAGTTGAAACACCAACTTACCCAAACGGGGCCCATAGTTTTGGCGCTTCATCTCCTAGGGTTAGGGTTTTGGCTGTTTAGGATTTCCCATTGCTTCTAAATAATAAATAGGCCCTCGAGCCTCATTGTAACTCAGTTCAGAGGCCCGTAGCCGCCACATCTCTTCTCAGAGATAGCTACCAGCGCCCTAGCTAGTTTTATTTCCATTCTGTCTGTAAGCAAATTTCAGTTCTTTGATATTAATGAAATGAAGTGTTATTTCCGCCGCATCTCTGTATTTATGGTTATATGTTTATTCTGTTGCGTTCCTGCATAAATCCGGATCAGTGGTATCAGAGCGGTCTGCTTTTTCTCGATCCTTCTTTGCATGTCCCCAACGAGGTCGGGGTATAAGGAGCTAGGGCTTGATCTGGTGGAACCTTTGCAAGATCAGCCTCGCAAACCTCGACGGACGCCCATGGGGGATGAAAAGAAAGATGAGGGAGCAGGAGATCCTATCAAAATATTGCTCAAGGAGGCCCTCGAAAAAAAAAGGAACGCGATGATGGATAGCTTTGCTCAGATCCTTCAACGGCTGCCCACTGGCGGCGCATCTACATCCAGTAGCTACTCTGGAGTTGCGACTCCCTTTAAGGTACAAGTAAATTTTGACATTCCCATATTTGAGGGTCAAATAGACGCAGATGCCGTAGATAGATGGTTGAATCTATTAGAAGGATATTTCTCTGTTCATGACTTTTCAGACTGGGAGAAGATTATTTTTGCACTCCTCAAAGCTACCCCCCATGTTAAGGATTGGTGGGAAACCTACTGTGAGAACAAGGACTAGACAGAACCCTCTCTGTTCTCGGCCGTACCAACTTGGAATTCTTTCCGAGACGCCGTCAAGGAACAGTACTATCCCGTGGGGAGCTATGAGGACAAGTACATACAATGGACCACGCCGCGACAACAAAGGGATCAAGATGTGCATGAGCTGACGAATCTGTTCCATACCCTGCGCACAAAGTTGGGTATCAAAGATTCAGAGAAACATCTGGTGCTAAAGTATCGTAGCTATCTGCACAAATACATTCAGGAGGAAATGGAGTTCCTTGACATCTCCTCGCTTGGTACGGCATACCGGTATGCTGCCAAGATTGAGCAGAAATTCAAGCAGAAGAAGCGAGACTTTGGATCTGCGAATCAAAAGCAAGGGAAAGGTGCTTCCAAGCCGCAGAACAAAGGACCGAGCCAAGGCATGGCGGCTAAAGACAACTCATCGAAGCCACAAGAAAAGAACAGCACCGCAAAGCCAAAGAAGGACACGGAAAGTGGTGTGAGTTCCATAAGAGCTCCACTCACAACACAAGTGAGTGTCGGGCCAAGCAGTCGCTAGTGGCCGAGATGAGGGCTTCTGAGTCAGATGCATGCTCTGACTCCGAATCAGAACCTGAAAAGGGGAATGAAAAAGGGAAACAGATTATTGATGCGGAGCCCAACGCCACCGTTGCCACTACAAAGGTCCAGAAGGAGGAACCGGAAGATCCAGAGGAGGAGGAACGTCTCTTCCACTCCCAGATGTGGGTAAAGGGCTCCCCTGTACAGCTCATTGTCGACAATGGGAGCCAAAAGAACCTCATTTCAGCAGACGCCGTGAAGCGGTTGGGCTTGCCGACCACAGCTCACCCACATCCATACACCATCTGGTGGCTTCACCAAGGACGAGATCTCCGCGTCAGCCGGCAGTGTCGCCTTCCCTATAGCATCAAGCCCTTCACGGATGAGGTATTATGTGACGTTGCTCCTATTGATGTTTCTGATGTATTATTAGGACAACCATACTTTTGGAAGCGTCATGCTGTGTATGAGTCTCGACCTCGTGCTGTTATTGTTACTTTGGGAAATAAGTTGTACATGATACCAGAGGTACCACCTCCTACCGCTATCTCTTTGGTTACTGCAAAACAATGCAGTAAGCTCATTTCCCAAACCAGGAAATTCGTTTTCTTGATGATCCGCCCCCAGGGCAAGAAGAAGACTGTGGCCACGACCTTGAGACAATGCTCCTCTGCACAACAACAACAAATGGATAAGGTTGTGGAGAAGTACGGGGACATCTTCACCTCACCCACAGGGGTTCCTCTGCACTGTCAGGTCAAGCACCCGATTGATCTGACCCCAGGTGCGCTGCTACCTAATGGACCGATCTATCGGCGCTCTATTCTGGAGAATGATGAAATGAAGAGGCAGATTCAGGAGCTGTTGCAGAAAGGTCACATCAGACCAAGTTCATCGCCCTGTGGGAGCCCGATCATGTTGGTACAGAAGAAGGATGGGACGTGGAGACTCTGTATTGACTATCGGGCACTGAACAAGATCACTGTTCGGAATAGGTACCCAATCCCACGGATTGATGAACAAACACCACGTTTAAACAAGGCCCGGTTTGAAAGAGACTACTAATAAAATCAAATAATAGCAGCATACATCTTATGCACGTAAAAATCTAGTCAATCAATGCACTAATCATTTCTCATTCCTTCAGATCATCTAGAATATGGAACCTGATACATAGATTGCAGACCTACAGAGGATTCCTATGTTTGAGAAACAATGTAATGAGGCATTCAAATTATAAATAAATTTTGAACATAGCCATGTGATTCTCAAATTTTTTGATGCAATGTCTGCTTAGAAATACCCCTTTTGACCACTATGTTAATGTAGGTTTACCCAATAGAGTAACAGAAAAATACATTGCAGAACATTGCTATAATTTTAATTTAAATATCATACTCAATTTTAGCAAGCCCTCTAACGCGCTTGGGGATAGAGCAGTATGGGAACACCAGCCAAGGGCGTTGAACCATAAAAGCATGGATTTTATAGTCAACTCTATAGTCTTGGGTCTTAAGCACTCAATTTTTGTGTCAATGCATATCATGGAAGGGAAATCGGTAAGAAAAGGCCTGTGTGCCTATCCTCAGTAGTCTTTGTCATGTCAAATGCTCTTGTAACGCAAAATCTCAGCAATCTGAAGACTATAAATTTGTTCTACTAGTTTGGTTTCCCATCAGGAAAATCAATTTGGCAGCCCAGTAACACAACGACATATCAGATGTAACTTTTTGATAGCGTGATGAAAAGGCCAACCTACAACCTACACATACATTATAAGATAACAAATTATATATATAGATAGATATATTAACAGTAGTTGTTTATTTAAAAATTATATGTAAAAAAAAACCTCTAACTCAACAAAGTATACTACAATTCAGAAAATTCCTCAAACAAGATCTCCTTTTAACAGTGATGTTAATGTAAGTCTACCCAATAGAGCAACAGATCAATACATTGCTGAAAAATGATATAATTTTAATTTAAAGATCATACTCATTTTTGACAAGCCATCTAACTCAACAAAGTAATCTATGATTCAGAAAACTTCTGAACCACAGTTCAATACCCCATCAAGATCAGTTGCTTCAACCTTCCAGTGGACACAAAAATAAAAGCCCACAGTGAAATATAAACGGGTCGAAAGTGACCTCAGACACAATTAAATCAACAGACAAATTATACAAAATAGAACCAACTCCAAAAATTGAGGTCAAGGTTATTTTACATTCCAAGACAGCTGCACTGCATGGGACTTGCCTTCAATTCTGGCATTTGCTTCCTAGGGGATTTTTCAGTTTGTGCAGACACTTTTCCCTATCAGTGGGTTCTCGATATCCCAACCCACTCGGAACATTTGAGCTACAACACTTCTGAATAAAACTCTAACAAAAAGTTAGAACCCCAACTAATAAACCAAGATTACAAGGGTATCATCCTTATCTCATCTTTTATTCATAGATAATGTACTCTTGTTAAGTAATGGATCTCTAAGAGAAGCAACAAAAACTATACGAAATTCTAGAGATATAAAGTGTTGTTATGATTGTGGAGGTTAAAGTTCAAGAAATTGCAATATGCTTGGAAACTAAACTAGAGAGTTAGTTACAATTTTTTCCCTCATATTGAATTCAAGGAAGCATTCAAATGCCTTGGAATCTTTCTAAATCCAAATGGATATGGGAAGAGGGATTGGTTCTAGTTATTAGAAAATATTAAAGATTAAACAAAGCATTAATGTAATAGATGGTTGTTAGTTAGAGGAAAATTGACATTTGGAAGTCTATATTGGTAGTAATTGTAGTACTCTAGCATTCCTTGGCTTATCCTAGAAGGAGTTTTGTAAAATATCAAGAAAAAATGCTCATGGATTTGTGGACATGCAAAAAAAATTAGGGTATCCCCTTAGTGGAATGGAAGAACATAGCTAAGACCAATCATGAAAGAAGTCAGGGATTAAAATATATACATTTATTTGGTCAATCCATAGTGTTTGAGAGTTTATGGAGAGTGTTACCCCTCACATAACACGAGGCCTTGTCCAAGAAAATCATGTTTGGAAGAAGTCTTTTTTGGAGCTAATACACTATTGCTTTCATGCATTTGTGTTAATGGACCACCACCTTTTAGGATCTTCATTTCATATTTGGAGGATTGCTAGGATGTTTACCTTAAGCACTAAGCATTATTTTTTGAGGTATCCTAGTGTAAATTCCACCTTTGGATGTTTATCTCACATGGATCCATTCATTTTGACATATTTGGAGACATGTCACATCATCCAATGTATGTGGATTTGGAGGAGTTACATGTTTGCTAAGGGTTTTGTTTAGCATGATGAGTGTCTTGACTATTGCTGGTGTGTTCACATGTGCCATGGTACACTTCTTGGATATGAATTCATCGTTATGGCAGAAGGCATATGGTTCTAACTTATTTTTGGATAACATGCCACCCTTTATGCACACATTCCTAAATTGGCCTACCTACTTTTCATGTATTAGGAATGTAGTTGTTTTACATGGATGAATGTATCATTTTGTTTGATAGATCACTCCCACAGTATAATATTGGTTTGTCAGTGACACCCCTGTGGTGACCACTCAGTGACTCCTAGATATCACAATCTTCATATGCGTTTTTTTGTTTAGAAATGTTGTAACCTAGAAAGATCACTCTGTTTTGTAGACCGATGACTATCTTTGCTTTAGTTGAACTAGTTTGATTGAAAAGCTGCATGACTCTCTCAAACAAAATTTGTGCTGTAGATTTGTGTAAGGGGACTCAAATCTTCAATACCCATACCAATAGCTATAATGTTTTAGTAATGCTTACCATCTTACTTTATAATGTTTGTGACTAAATTTTGGCAAGTTACCGATACTAGAGTGATTAAAAAAAAACTAGTACTATAGTGATTCAAAATTTGTTTTCTTACCTGGGTTTTTTGTAAGCATTCAAAAATTACAAAAGAAATGGAAGACTCTCCAAAGTGGAACACATATACGTTCAAACCCTACTTCACCACTTTGAATCAAAATTCTCATTCATGAAGCCTAAGCACACATCTAGAAATATAGTGTAAATAGTGGGTAAATATAATAATCATTAGAAAAGCATAAAAATGGGTGTATAGCTCGGTTGGTAGAGCCTTTGGTCGCAGTGTTCAAGTCCCTGCTACGCCCAAGCACTGCAAAACAGATTTGGTGAACCGTATTTACAAAAAAACAATGACTATTTTCTTCCGCAAATCGCTCGCGGTCGGGAATGGCTTTAAACTTACTACAACTTGGTTGCAGGGAATGGCTCTAAACTTCGACTACACCTTCTCTATGTGACCTGGATGCATTTCAAATTTTCTCACTGTGTCTGTGCAGCCTTTCTAATTTATACCTTCTCAATGTGACCGAATGCTCCTAAGGCCTACTCACTAGCCTCCAGGGGGCTTATCATGACATGACTCGTAGGAGCCTTCCAGCTCGCCCTTGCTCTGTAGAGCACCCACCTACCCTCCACCCCTCTTCTCCGCAGGGGTCTGCTACACGGGTCCCAAATTAGGGACCACATACCTCCTTTTGGAGGTTTTCACTCTAGGGGCCATTTACGGAGCCCTTACAGCCACTTGAAACCTACCAAGCCAAACCTATCACTTCGGGTGATTTTTCTCCTTTTTCTCATTTTTTCTACGGATATTTATACATTTACTGAAACAGTTTATAACAGCTGTCATATGCTTTATATCTAGGATTTTTCTACTTTTGGAAACATGAGACTGAGATTGAATCTCTTCACGGAGTTTAGCCACCTCCTCATGAAAAATTCGCAGTGAAGTATTTCTTGTAGAGGAACCAAATAAACACGTTACTTCAAATGTTATGGATTCTCACATAAAAGTTCCAAGCCAGTACAAAATTATGCAAATGAAGCTTAGAAAACCTAGATTCAACCTAGTAAAAAGAACTCACAAATTTAGGTTGCTCGACAAAAGCCATGCTTAACACTAAGGCCAGTTGAAGCAATCGCAACTGAGAACTCAGAATCGTGTTTACCTCCCTAACCTCGCTCCTCCAGTCCAAGCCAGTCCTCTGCTCGATATTTCCCAGCTAGGGCCAACGTCAAGTCCAGATTGAAGCTCTCCCTGTGATGGTGAAATGGCTTATGAACGTAAACTCGTTAGCTATCAATTGGGTTCACAGGTATAATCGTCCTGGTCCTCCACAAAGCGCCCGGGTTGGTTCCTTCCTCTGTCGTGCATGGGAAGCTCTTGAGGAGGGAGTAGGATGAGTTTCTAAAATGAACGAAATGGAGGATCGACCCATTCTGATTACGAAAACAGACTGTTTCATTGGCTGGCCAGCCGAGGGGGGCTCGAGATATCTAAATCTGAGAAAGAAAAAAGAATAGATATGTCTGCTCCTAATGATGAAATGGCTCATGTGCTCTGCTCCTCATGGTTGATGGGAACCTGGACCAGTCAAACCAAAACTTCTCAAAATCGCATTTTCTTCCTCTGCGGTCTTTGCCTTCCCACCTTGCTCTGCTCCGAACCCTGCAACAGTCGAACCAAAACTCCTCAAAATTGCATTTTTCTCCTCCGCGGTCTTTGCATTCGTGTTGCCTTCCCACCTTCCCACGACCTTCCTAACTCTTCTTGGCCAGAAAAATTTAAAAAAAAAACCTCAAAATATAAATATTTTATATAATAAATAAAAAACCCCCTCCCCTCTAGTTATAGAGGAAATGTAATGTTTTTTTGATTTTTTGATTTTTTTTACCCTAATATGAACGCACGTGATATAATATTGGTTTGTCAGTGACGCCCCCGTGGGTTGCATCAACATTTCTCGGTTCACTTTTGACAGTGAATTCAGTTTTTGCCAGTGATGCCGTCCACCCTTATATGTTGCAGTTCAGTACAGAAGCATCCTATATGTTGGCTCCCGAGTTGCGTGATTGTATTGTTTGTTCCACCTCTTATGATTCGGTACTTGGAGATTCAGTTACTTATATGATCAGACATCCAGTTGCACCATCCTTGATCAACTTTCTATATGTGATACTTGGACATTGATTCAGACTTATATTTCCAGGCCATGCTCAGATGATTCATTGTGTACTTTCAGTTCAGCTATACTTGTATACATTTTGGATCTATTATATACTTTCTATATGATGTATTTTTGACTGAGCATGGGTATGCGCGCCTCAGCATGAGTTGACTCTCTGTTTTCTTTCATTGGTTTTTTGGCAGGCTGAAATCTGGTGAAGTCCTCTCTTTTCCTTGCGAAGTTCTTTCTATGTGCATAATACATTTCGGCCATCATGTACCTCGTCTGACTTCATATATTAGGGGGAAAATCACCCTAGAGGTTCGTTGGGTTACAACCTCCACAGAGCAGGGCATGCTACTCAAGAAGGACTCACACAACCATACATGTTCATGAAAAACTAAATAGAGCAGATCGAGGAACTTACCCGTAGGTCCTACGGTTGAAGCAGATCCCACGGGGTCCAAACCCCTAGCGACCCTTCTTCCTTCTTAACCTGAAAGACAAGAAGAAACACGCACGAAGAACTGGTTGTACAACATATATCTATTCTAAATGTTAGTGAAATCCATATGAAACATTAGATAAACCATAATAAATGCTTAAATAACAATATTCTCCTATATGTAAGCGGACACTAACACGTATATTTCGGGAACAAGATGGTTCTTCTGTATTATAAATAGCATGTACAGAAATAACAAGTGGAGAGATCACCTGAATCCTTCCACGATCTTCGAGCAGATCGTCGTCCGGATCCGTCCCGCCCTTGCCTCACTAAGATTCCTTCCGAACTGGTGCATACGAGATGACATATAGGGAGATGAGCATCTCCAGGAAACAAGGGTTTCCTGTAATGAACTGGGAAGTGCAGGAGGCATGGAAATTCAGAATTGGATAGAGGATTCCAACAGAGTATAATATCAATAATTTCTCTCTCCCTTAGGCCATGCACATGAGGGGCTTTTATACTCCCTCAAAGTAGTTTCAACAGTTGGAAACAGTTGGCCACGTGCTAGGGTGGTTGAACTACCAGAGTAACCATCAACCCAGCCCGAAAATAGGGATTTTTTATATATATTTTTAATGATTTTAATGGCATACGCGGAAAAGTACATGTGGACTCACGTATACACGCGAAAAATTCTAGGCATAACCGCGTATGGGGATTTTAACACTGTTTTTTAGTGAATTTTGTCCAAGTCTGTAGGAATGGGTGCCCAAAGCCATAAAAGCAATCATGAATCATATGAAGGTGAGAAATGATGCTATAACACATATTTATCTACAAAAACCTCTTTAACTTTTTATATTTCTATTTCGGATTGAGATATTAAAAGGTATTATTGGACCCCAACTTTGCAGAATTTCTAGAACAAAATGCACAAAGAAAGGAGACAGTTAGTGACTTGGATGCCTCATCATCAACATAGAGTTGATATAAAATTCGAATTCTCTTCTTTGTCACCATAAATCCATAATTATAGTGCCAAATAGATTCATTAGTTTTGAGTGTCCTTTATTGACTTCTATTTATGTAAAACAATTTAAGATATTTGTAAACCAATCTTGATATTTTTTCAAGATATTTTAGTTTAGAATTTGTAAAAATACTTCATTCTTTGAAGTATTATTGTGGAATAAATTGCTGAAGATTTCTATAATTTTTTGATTGGACTTGAAGTCTTTTTTGTTTCAAATCTCAATTAGCAGACTGGATTAGATCAATTGACATCATATTTCGGGATTCATGTGATGAGCTATTGAAGTGAAGTATTTCCTTCTGGTCATTGTTTATCTTTCTTTGTTACATGCATCCATTATGTGTTCTAAATTTGAATGAATAAACAGGAGTATTACTTCAGGATTTCTTAAAAGCACCCTGTCTTTACTGTTTATCATTTCTATGTTTTCTGCTGATTTCTAGAGTAGGGAACCCTTAATTTCTCCCTCTTTCGTTTGACCTCTTCTTACTACTTCCTTTCTCCGGATCAAAGAACCCTTTATTTCTCTTTATCTCGATCATATCACCTCACCAAACAACCTTCCAAGATCTTCATGGGTTATCTATCTTGCCCTGAAAACATTTGACTTCTTGACCTTGATCCTAGCTCTGTTTGCTTGATTTTTGACTCCTCATCCCAATGGACAAACAGATTTCCCACTATCCATCTCATTAGGTGTTTTTTCCCACCAAATCAACCAAACCAAAACCAAATTGCACTATCATAACTAGCCTAATATTTTATAAAATAAACAAAGTTAAATATTATAGAGAGAGCCCTCTCTGAACCCTAAGAAGGCTAGATCTTAGAGTTTAAAAGTTGGTATGTGGTTACCTCTAGTGTTCTTAGACTTTAAACCAAAATCTCACAACTTTAGAATTACTAGAGTGATAACACCTGCACTGCTCACTCCCACTCACTATGCTTTCAAAATTAAAGTGTGGAAATCCTGGTGTGCTTATCCAAATGGAAAAAATTGCATAAAAAAAAATATGACACTCCGCTTACTTCCTCAAACCAAGAAGTATCTCAAAACGCAAAGATCTAAAATAATTGTGCCAAAGAGAAAGATTTTACAAGAATTTTAAGATAATCAATTTCTAAAGAAATTACGATGAAACAATGAAACAATTCTCAACAAACACTGCACACTAGTTCATTTCGAAATATCAATAATGACATATTTCACACATGTTCTGGCTGAAAAAAGTCAATCTTAGGATGAAATAATTTACATTTTTTTGGCCAGTCATATTTTATTCAAATGAAACTTACAGAAACCAACCAATCTTCGATGGATGGTTTGTACAAGCACTTTTATCCTTTATAATACTTGGTTACTAAAAGCCAAAAACACAAGATTGTAATAGTAGGCAAGTCTCGGATATGGGAAAAAATAATAAGATCAATTCACTCATCTGAATATACATATGTTAGCTGTCGAATATAGATTGAATTGTTGGCAAAGAAACTTAAAGATTTAACAACTTCACTATTTCTTACATTTATGTTTTGTATCGTAAAAATATTCTAAAAAGTCCAAATGCCTTTGATGCTACATTTGAAACACTTCATGGGTTTTTAAAGGAATATCTTATTAAGTGTTGCTACTAGATTATAATAGTTTTTCAAAACCACTCAAAGCGCGGGAGGTTACTAATACCCAACAAATGACTTCACAACTAGATATTCCCTGAGTTTTACCGTTACATACAAAAGATAAAAACCACCTTCGGGGTAACTTTTAGTACAACATGGGAAGTCAAAATTATGGAACAAAGTGTCAAGGTAATTGAACTATTGCTGTAACTAAATCTTAAAGAGGGTAAATAAATATTTTCAAGAATCGATCTACAAACAGCTCTTAACTCAAGTAGAGATAATACAAATAAATCTTAAATTTATACATTGACTCCTTCTCGGATACGATCTATGTGTACTCCAAATCACATGGAGTTCATATATTTGAATAAGATAGTATTATAAATAAATAAAGAAATGTTAAAAAAAATTTTCACAAGAATAATCAACAATAAATATGCACATCACCATGTTATGAATAAAAAAACAAGCCACACAATGCTAACTAATAGAGGTAACGATTTGAATTTGGTTGGGCCCAAACACGGGGCGTCAGAAAAACTAATATTATATCACGTGCGTTCATATTAGGGTAAAAAAAATCAAAAAATCAAAAAAACATTATATTGCCTCTACTATAACTAGAGGGGAAGGGGGTTTTTTATTTATTATATAAAATATTTATATTTTTAGGTATTTTTTTTAATTTTTACGGCAAGAAGAGTTAGGAAGGTCGTGGGAAGGTGGGAAGGCAACACGAATGCAAAGGTCTGATGGAGGAGAAAAAATGCAATTTTGAGGAGTTTTTGGTTCGGCACCGTTGTAGGGTTCGGAGCGAGCAAGGTGGAAAGGCAAAGACCACGGAGGAAGAAAATGCGATTTTGAGAAGTTTTGGTTTGACTCGGTCCAAGTTCCCATCAACTATGAGGATCGAGTCACATGAGCCATTTCACCATTAGGAGCAAACATATCTATTCTTTTGGCTTTCTCGGATTTAGATATCTCGAGCTCCCCCCTCTGGGCGACGACCAATGCACCCGGTCTGTTTTCGTAATCGAGCCCGGGTCGATCCTCCATTTCATTCATTTTAGCAACTCATCCTACTCCCTCCTCAAGAGCTTCCCACGCACGACAGAGGAAGGAACCAACCCCGGTGATTTTTTGGAGGACCGGAGACGATATACCGTGAACCCAATTGATAGCTAACGAGTTTACGTCTCGATAAGCCATTTCACCATCACGGGGAGAGCTTCAATCGGACTTGACGTTGGTCCCTAGTCGGGGAAATATCGAGCAGAGGACGGTTGGGACCTGAGGAGCGAGGTTAGAGAGATAAACACGATTCGAGTTCTCGACACGAATTTTGCTCATCCGGCCTTAGTGTTAAGCATGGCTTTTGTCCGAGGCAACCTAAATTTGCGAGTTCTTTTTACTAGGTTGAATCTAGGTTTTCTAAGCTTCATTTGCATAATTTTATGCTGGCTTGGAGACTTTTATGTGAGAATCCATAACATTTGAAGTATGTATGTTTATTTGGTTCCTCTACAGAAAATACTTCATTGCGAATTTTTCGTGAGGAGGTGGCTAAACTCCGTGAAGAGATTCAATCTAGGTCATCCGTTTCCACAAGTAGAAAAATCCTAGATATAAAGAATATGACAATGTTATAAATTGTTTGATAAATGTATAAATATTCAGTAGAAAAAAATGAGAAAAATGAGAAAAAATCACCCGAAGTGATAGGGTTGGCTTGGTAGGTTTCAAAGTGGGCTGTAAAGGGCTCCGTAAATGGCCCCTAGAGTGAAAACCTCCCTCAAAAGGGGAGGTATGTGGTCCCTAATTTGGGACCCGTGTGCGACCCCCGCGGAGGAAAGAGGGGTGGAGGGTAGGTGGGTGCTCTATAGAGCAACGGGCGAGCCGGAAGGCTCCCTACGAGTCATGTCATGATAAGCTCGGAGGCTAGTGAGTGGGCCTTAGGAGCATTCGGTCACATTGAAAGTATAAATTAGAAAGTATGCCAAAGCGGTGAGAAGATTTGAAATGCATCCAGGTCACATAGAGAAGGTGTGTTCGAAGTTTAGAGCCATTCACGCAACCAAGTTGTAGAAGTTTAAAGCCATTCTCGACTGGGGACAGATTTATTGTAGCAAATAGTCATTGTTTTTTGTAAATACGATCACTAACTGTTTTTGCGTGTGTTTGAGCATAACGTAGACTTGAACCTGCGACTAAAAGGCTCTACCAACCGAACTATCACCCATTTTTATGCTTTTCTAATGATTATTATATTTACCCACTATTTACGCTATACTTTCTAGATGTGTGCTTAGGCTTCATGAATGAGAATTTTTGATTCAAAGTAGTGAAGTAGAGTTTCAACGTATATGTATTCCACCCGAGAGTCTTCCATTTCTTTTGTAATTTTTGAATGCTTACAAAAACCGAGCAAGAAAACAAATTTTGAATCACGCTGTAGTACTAGTTTTTTTTAATCACTCTAGTATCGATGACTTGCCAAAATTTAGTCACAAACATTATAAAGTAAGATGGTAAGCATTACTAAAACATTATAGCTATTGGTATGGGGATGTGTGAAGATTTGAGTCCCCTTACACAAATCTACAACACAAATTTTGTTTGAGAGAGTCATGCAAAGCTTTTTCAATCAAACCGATTCAACTAAAGCAAAGATAATCATCGATTTCTACAAAACGAGTGATCTTTTCTAGATCACAACATTTCTAAACAACAAAATGCATATGAAGATTGTGATATCTAGAATCCTTTGAGTGGTCACCACAGGTGTCACCGAAAAAACCAATATTATACTGTGAGGGTGCTATCTATCAAAGCAAATGATACATCTCATCCATGTAAACCAACTACATTCCTAATACATGAAAAGTAGGTAGGCAATCTTAGAGAATGTGCATAAAGAGTGGCATGTATCCAAAAATAAGTTAGAACCATATGCCTTCTACCCATAGCGATGAATTCATATCCAAGTAGTGTCATGGCACATGTGAACACACTAGGCAATAGTCAAGACACTCATCATGCTAAACATAAAACCCATAGCAAAGCATGTAACTCCTCCAAATCCACATACATTGGATGATGTGACATGTCTCCAAATATGTCAAAATGAATGGATCCATGTGAGAGAAACATCCAAAGGTGGAATTCTGCACTACAGATACCTCAAAAAATAACACTTAATGCTTAAGGTAAACATCCTAGCAACGTCCTCCAAATATGAAATGAAGATCCTAAAAAGGTGGTGATCCATTAATACAAATGCATGAAAAGCCATAGTGTATTAGCTCCAAAAAAGACTTCTTCCAAACATGATTTTCTTGGACAAGGCCTGCATGTTATGTGAGGGGTATATTTCCATAAACTCTCAAACACTATGGATTGACCAAATAAATATATATTTTAACTCATCGACTTCTTTCATGATTGGTCTTAGCTATGTTCTTCCATTCCACTAAGGGATACCCTAATTTTTTTGCATGTCCACAAATCCATGAGCATTTTTTTCTTGATGTTTTACAAAACTCCTTCTAGGATAAGCCAAGGGAATACTAGAAATACTACAATTACTACCAATATAGAAACTTCCAAATAATCAATTTTCCTCTAACTAACAACCATCTATTACATTAATGCTTTGTTTAATCTTTTTAATATTTTCTAATAACTAGAACCAATCCCTCTTCCCATATCCATTTGGATTTAGAAAGATTCCAAGGCATTTGAATGCTTCCTTGAATTCAATATGAGGAAAAAAATTGTAACTAACTTTCTAGTTTAGTTTCCAAGCATATTGCAATTTCTTGAACTTTAACCTCCACAATCATAACAACACTTTATATCTCTAGAATTTCAGTATAGTTTTTGTTGCTTCTCTAGAGGGTCCATTACTTAACAAGAGTACATTATCTATGAATAAAAGATGAGATCGAGGGATGATACCCTTGTAATCTTGGTTTGTTAGTTGGGGTTCTAACTTTGTTAGAGTTTTATTCGTAAGTGTTGTAGCTCAAATGTTACGGGTGAAAGTTGGGAATATCAGAGAACCCATGCAACAGGAAAAAGTATCTGCACAAAGCTGAAAAAATCCCCACAGGGAAGCAAATGCCAAATTGAAGGCAAGTCCCATGCAAATGTAGTCTTTGTCTTGGAATGTAAAATAACCCTTGACCCTCAACTTTTTGGAGTTGGTTCTATTTTGTATAATTTTTCATCGCTGATTTAATTGTGTCCCAGGTCACTTTCGACCCGTTGATATTTTCACTGTAGGGCTTTTATTTTTGTGTCCATCGGAAGGTTGAAGCCATGATATTGATGGGGTATTGATACCGTGGTTCGAAGTTTTCCGCATCATAGATTACTTTGTTGAGTTAGATGGATTGTCAAAAAAATGAGTATGATCTTTAAATTAAAATTATATCGATGTTTCGAAAGAATGTATTGATACTCGTTGCTCTATGTGGGTAGAATTACATTAACATACGCTGTTAAAGAGGAGATCTTGTTTGAGGAATTTTCCGAATTGTAGTATACTTTGTTGAGTTAAGAGGTTTTTTTTACATATAATTTTTAAAATAAACAACTACCGTTAATATATCTATCTATATATATAATTTGTTATCTTATAATGTATGTGTAGGTTGTAGGGTCGTGCTTTTCATCACTGCTATCAAAAAAGTTACATATGATATGTCGTTTGTGTTCTCCGGGCCGCCTAGTGGATTTTCACCCCGATGGGAAACCAAACTAGTAGAACAAATTTATAATCTTGATTATGTGAGATTTTTGCATTACAAAAGCATTTGACATGACAAAGACTGCCGAGGACAGGCACAGAGCGCCTTTTCTGCGATTTCCCTTCCATGATATGCATTGACACACAAAATTGAGTGCTTAAGACCCAAGATTATAGAGTTGACTATAAAATCCATGCTTTTATGGTTCAACGCCTATGGTCGGTGTTCTATACCGATCTATCCCCTGACACGTTAGAGAGCTTGCTAAAATTGAGTGCATGATATTTAAATTAAAATTATAGCAATATACCGCAATATATATCTACTCATTACTCTATGGGTAAACCTACATTAACATAGCGGTCGAAAGGGTGTATTTCTAAAAGCACATTGCATCAAAAAATTTGAGAATCACATGGATATGTTCAAAATCTATTTATAATTTGAATGCCTCATTACATTGCTTCTCAAACATAGGAATCTCTCTGTAGGTCTGCAATCTATGTAGTCGAGTTCCATATTCTAGATGATCACGAAGAAAAATGAGATAGATTAGTGCATTGATTGACTAGATTTTTACGTGCATAAGATGTATGTCATGCTATTATTTGATTTTATTAGTAGTCTCTTTCAAACGGCCTTGTTTAAACGTGGTGTTTGTTCACTAGTGATATTTGTCGAAATATTAAGCGGTTGGCTTTGAAAATCATCTTGTATCTTCATTACTATATAAATGATATGAGTTTCAAAGGGGTGAATATGTTTGCAAAGCGGGTCCCAAGTCCATGTTTACGTCCTAAAACACTGGTGTGCACTGGATGGATACTTACAAAAAATAAAATAAACTAGGCTATTAAAGTCTGTCATTTGTGGGCAAGAGTCAGATTTTTGAAATCTCAAGGTGGCCTTATTAACGTTGTAGTGTAAAACACCTAGGAATGGTTTCAAAAACATTCACGATATTTTCTTGTTCCTTCTTGTTTTTGCATATCCTCCAATGGTAGTAGGTCCAATACAAAGGTGATTTCTAGAGGATGGGCTAAGTGTTTTCTCGACACTCAACTTTTGGGTATAAGTTATTATGGGTGTTATAGACTTCCCAAGATTCAATGGGAATATGAGTGCTCAAACAAAGTGAAGGCATACAACTTGCGTTTTCCCTTTCGAGCATCTTCAATTCAAAATAAATATGGGGCCTACCGGTATCACAAAAAATTCAATATGTATTTGTGACAACTATATATTGCTTGCTAATAAGTTAAAAGACAATACTTCTATCATGCAAGCGTGCACTAAGAATGTTCTATTGGTTTGGTCTCATTAAATTGCAATTATACCGAATATGACTCAAAACCGTTTCTTCCACTCCATTTATTACCAACTTATGATAGATGGTGATCGACACCAGTATAGATGGAAATAATCCATTTGGATTCTATCTTCTAAAAAAATTGAATGATCCGGATTTATGCGAGAACGTAACGAAGATCAAACATATATATGTAAATACAAAGATGCAATGGAAAATAACACTTAATTTCATCAATATCGAGCGAAATTTGCTTTGAGACGCATGGAAATAAAACTAGTTAGGGCACACGGTAGCTATCTCCGAGAAGAGATGTGGCGACTGTGCCTCCTGAACTGATTTCCAATGAGGCTCGAGGGCCTATTTAGTTGTTGTAGAAGCAATGGGAAATCCTAAAGCTGTACAAAACCCTAATCCCTAGGAGATGAAGCGCTAAAAACTATGGGCCCCGTTTGGGTAAGTTGGTGTTTGAACTTCCCGTGGCGTAACTTGGCATATGATCTCCGTTTGACGTGTACCATACCTCGTTAGAAAGATCTGTCAGAGGACTACAAATTTGGAACAAGACAACATTAGTCCATGGACCCATGATGTCTCTCCGTTTTCCCAAAAAACGTCGTTTAGGGCCTCAGAAAACGGCTCGGAAGTTTAGGACCCGAAAAATTGCTAAAAATAGTAAATCGTGCCGATAATCGAAAAACTAAAATATGACAATGGTGGAGCCCCTAGTGGAATAGGTGGGTGACCACCAATATCCCACCCGGATCATTCCTCCCCCTTAGGAAGCAATGGTCCCCATTGCGTTAAGTTCCTCCGTGAGATGAGGAAATTTCTGTCGAACTTGGTCCCCGGTGAACCACTTTCCTTGGTGCAGAGCCGGCCGAGCTGACAACCGTATAGTTGGATATTATGTCAGCGAGTAGTTCTTGATTTTCATGTCCATGATACAATCCGTGGTGGCCGTTCCATGCGAGCCTGGATTTAACTCTCGTTGGTGTGAGTTCGTGTCGCAATATCCGAGGTGTCCCGGTAGAGAGGTGGGAAGTAAGGAGCGAAGGCGATCCCACATTGAAGGTCGGGTGTGAGCCAAGGAATGCGCTGGAATACCGAGCTCGAAGGCATTTTTCCCTACAACCTTGGTGATGGTGTACGGCCCGTATCGCGAGTGGGCAAAGCTTACGGTGGGGGTCCAGTAGGCACTCATACTGCAAATGTAGCCATTGCCACCCACCGGAAGGTGTGGCACCCGGTGTTGATCATGGCGTTGCTTGTACTTGGCATTGGCTCTATCCAATATATCATGAACTTTCTCGTTGGCGGATGTGTTGAATGCGCTCGATGAAGCTACTTGCTTTGTCAGAATTCGGGACCCGGACATGAGCACGGAGTGGCTCGAGCGTACTGCAAATGGCATGGCTACGTCGATGGGACATAGTGGTGGAATCCCAAGCCCACACGAAAGGGAGCTATGGCCGATTGAACTCGTGGAGAGCCTCGATTATAACTATGTTGTACATAGGGGAAGGCCGTCGTCCCCATGTGCGTGGATGCTTTAAGATTGTACATGCGCGAATGTGTACAATCATTCTATTGACGACCTCCGTACGGCCATCACGTTTGGGGATGGAAAGTCGTGGACTTGATGAGCTTGTTATCCAACATCGACTGAGGTCGGACCAAAACATGTCTTTGAGGAACCACCGTTTATCACCGATGTCGATATGATAGCTGTGGGATCCCAAAGTGCACCCACACTCGTTCAAAGAAGAGTTTAGCGATGGCTCTGCTCGTGATATTCTTCTTGTAGGCGCCATAATGGCCATCTTCAAGAATCGCGGACGACCACAAAAAACACGATCATTTCCCTACTTAGTAGAAGGCAGTACCGACATGTAATCCATGGAGATGGATTCCCAAGGTCGACTAAGGGTAGGTAGAGGAGTATATAGGGCCTTGCTTCTTGATGGTCGGTTTGGCGATATGCACAAGCAAATGCAGGATTTGATGTGCTTCTCGACATCCTTTTCGAAGGGTCGACCAATAGAAATACTATCTGTAGGATTGCTACCTATTTTCTCGACCCCCAAAATGCCCCAGTAATCAGTACCGTAGTGTGCTTCCCATATCATCTTGGCACGCACAGCTTGAAGGAACACAAAGGTGTCCCATGTGACATAAAAGTGCATCTTGGAGGTGAAAATTTGGAACTTATGTACTCCCCCAAGAGTGCCTTGTAAGTTTGGCTGACTCGGGTCACTCTCATAGAGAAGTGGCCAATCGAGTATCGTGCCCACAAGAGTTGAGCACGATGGTGAGCGCCACGATCGAAGTGGTCACGTAGGCGATCCGCAACATGATTGGTGCTGCCCCTTCTTGTACTGTGATGTTCGAAAATGAAATTGTTACGGATATGTGGACCACTTCCGATGGCGATCATTCTGCGACTTCCTCGTGTCCGTATGTAATCTGCGAGGGCTCTGTATTCTGTGTGGATGATTGTTTCCTTCCCCAAAATGTACAGTGCTTCCATTTTCGACAAGCTTGCACAATGGAGTACATTTCTTTGTCATATGTGGGTACTTGCTAACCTGCTTTGGACAATGTCTCACCGTGAAATGCCATCGGATGTCCACGTTGAGTAAGAACTACCCCCAATAGCATAGTCGAGGCATCTATCTCGATCTCAAATGGTTGTTGCAAGTGTAGTAAAGTGAGCATAGGGTGAACGAGAGCGATTTTTTCAGTGCCGTGAACGCCTTACGTTGAGGTTCAGACCACAAAATTTTTTCTCTCGCTCCCTCCCTTGGTGACTTGACTCAAGGGCCAAGTGATATGAGAAAATCCCAACACGAACCTCCGGTAGAAATGTGGCAAGACCCGGTACAAAGTCGTGAAGCTCGTTATAGTGGTTGGGGCCGCCCAATCCCGAATGACTTGGATCTTGGGCCGGATCCACATGCACCCCCCTTTCATCAATAATGTATCCCGGATATTGAACCTCGGGTCATGCCAAAAAAGTGCACTTCTCGAAGTTGGCACACAACTTGTGTTGCCGCGATGTTTGAGAGGACTTGTCGGATGTGGTGAAGGTGCTCTTCCCAAGTCACGGCTGAAAGATCAGAATATCATCCAAGTACCACTACAAATGAGTTGGTGAATGGCGGCGAGATGTCATCCATCATCCTCACTCGAAGGTCGTGGGAGCATTCGTCAACCCTTGAAAGGCATGACCGGCCATTCGAAAAGGCCTTCCTTGGCTTTGAAGCGGTCTTCCACACATCGAAGGGTTCAATTGGTACTGGTAATACACGGACTTCGAGTCGATCTTGCTTAAATATTTTTGCACCTTTGATTTGGTCCCGAAGGTCATCAATCCGTGGGATTGGGGTACCTATTCGGACATTGATCTTGTTCAACGCCCTTTGATAGTCAATATAGAGTCTCCACGTCCCATCCTTCTTCTACCAACTACTGATTGAAAGCTCCCACATGGTGATGAACTTGGTCGATGTAAGACCTTTCTTGCATACGCCTCTGAATGCTGCTTCTGATTTCATCATTCTCCGAGCATAGATGCGCCAGATCGATCGGGTCCAGTAGGGTAGCGTACGCACTTTTGGGAGTCGCATCAATCGGGGTGTTTGACTGACAGAGTGCGAGAACCACACACGTGGGTGAGGTGAAGATGTCCCCATACTCCTCCACAACCTTATCCATTTGTTGTTGTGCGGAGGAACATTGTCTCGAGGTCGTGGCCACATAGTATTCTTCTTGCTCGAGGGCGGATCATCAAGAAAACAAAATTTCCCCTGGTTTGGGAAATGAGCTACTTGCATTGTTTTGCGGTAACCAAAGAGATAGCGCGGGAGGTGGTACCTCGGTATCTCGTACAACTTAGTTTCCCAAAGTAACAATAACAACACGAGGTTGAGACTCATACACGGCATGACGCTTCCAAAAGTATGGTTGTCCTAATAATACATCAAAAACATAAATAGGAGCAACGTCACATAATACCTCATCCGTGGAAGGGCTTGATACTATAGGGAAGGCGACACTGTCGGGTTGACGTGGAGATCTCGTCATGGTGAAGCCACCCGATGGTGTATGGATGTGAGTGAGCTGTGGTCGGCAAGCCCAGCCGCTTCATGGCGTGCTGCTGAAATGAGGTTCTTTTGGCTCCCATTGTCGACAATGAAGCGTAGCACAGGGGAGCCCTTTAGCCCCACATCCGGGAGTGGAAGAGACGTTCCTCCTCCTGCGGATCTTCCGGGTTCCTCCTTTTCGGATCTTTGTAGTGGAAACAATGGCATTGGGCTCCGCATCATGATGCTGTTTCCCTTTTTCATTCACCTTTTCGAGGTTTACTATTCGGGAGTCGAACTATGCATCGGCCTCGAAGCCCACATCTCGGCCACTAGTGATGCTAGCAGCGACACTCACTATGTTGTGAGTGGAGCTCTTATGGAACTCACACCACTTTCGCTGTGTCCTTCTTTGGCTTTGCGGTGCTGTTCTTTTCTTGTGGCTTTGATGAGTTGTCTTTAGCTGCCCATGCCTTGTGCTTGTCCTTTGTTCTGCGGTTTGGAAGCACCTTTCCCTTTGCTTTTGATTCGTAGGATCCAAATTCTCGCTTCTACTACTTGAATTTCTTCTCAATCTTGGCGAGAACTACGTGCATGCCGTACCAGCGAGGAGATGTCGAGAACTCCATTTCCTCTTGAATGTATACGTACGGTACAAAGCTGCGCGATACTTTAGCACCAGATGTTTCTCCGAATCTTTGATACCCAACTTTGTGCGTAGGGGTATGGAACATGTATTCGTCGGCTCATGCACATCTTTCGATCCCTTTGTTGTGTCGCAACATGGTCCATTGTATGTACTTGTCCTCATAGCTCCCCACGAGATAATACTTTTCCTTGATTCGGTGTCTCGGGAAAAGAATTCCAAGTTGGTACGGCCGAGAACAGAGAGGGTTCCGTACGGTCCTTGTTCTCACAGATAGGTTTCCACCGGTCACTTAACATAGGGGGTAGCTTTGAGGAGTGCAAAAATAATCTTCTCCCGGTCCCGAAAAGTCATGAGCCGAGAAATATCCTTCTAACTGCATTCAACCATTTATCTACGGCATCCGCATCTATTTGAACCTCAAATATGGGAATGTCAAAATTTATTTCATACCTTAAAAGGAGTCGCGCCTCCCAGGAGTGGTCAGCTGATGTCGATGCTTGCTGCTTGAGGTAGGTAGCTGTTGAAGGATACGAGCAAGATTATCCATCATCGCGTTCCTTTGTTTTTCGAGGGCCTTTCTCGAGCAATATTTTGATAGGATCTCCCCTGCTCCCTCATCTTTATTTTTCGTCCTCCACTGGGTGTCCGTCGAGGTTTGCGAGGGTCGATCTTGCAAAGGTTCCACCGGATCAAGCCCTAGCCTTATACCCCGACCTTGTTGGGGACATGCAAAGAAGGATCGAGAAAAAAGCGGTACGCTCCGATACCACCGATCCGGATTTATGCGGGGAACACAACGGAATAAACATATAACCATAAATACGAGAGATGTAGCGGAAATAACAATTCATTTCATTAATATCAAAGAACGCGAAATTTGCTTACGAACGGAGATGGAAATAAAACTAGCTAGGGCACTAGTAGCTATCTGCGAGAAGAAGATCCGGCGGCTACGAAACCCTCGAAGCGAGTTCCAATGAGGCTCGAGGGCCCCATTTATTATTTAGAAGCAATGGGAAATCCTAAACGAGCCCAAAACCCTAACCTTAGGAGATGAAGCGCTAAAACTATGGGCCCCCATTTGAGTAAGTTGGTGTTTCAACTTCCCGGAGCGTAACTTTGGCATACGATCTCCCGTTTGACGCGTACCATACCTCGTTAGAAAGATCTATCCGAGGACTACAAATTTGGAATGAGTAACATCAATCCTTGGACCCATGTTGCTCTTGGTTTTCCCAAAAAACGTCGTTTAGGGCCTCAAAACGGCTCCGGAAGTTTAGGGACCAGAAAAGCGCTAAAGCCAATAAAAACCGTGCCCGAAACCGAAAAAGCCGAAATAGACAATGGTGGAGCCCCAAGTGGAATAGGCGGGTGACCACCAATATCCACCTGGATCATTGAAATAAGTACTTATCTATACATTAATGATTAGCTATGTGCATATAACATGTCCATTTCATACGTTTTCCTCTTCAATGTGAGATTTTGCACGCCATAAGTTCACATTCATTATGTACCTTTACATGTAGCGTAACATAATTCACGGCTCCCTCTTTTTCGGCGTTCTCCCTTTCATCGATGCAATTGCTAGTTATTACTTCATAATTTCAAGTTATGTACATAATGACTTGCACACCACAAGATTTGACATTAAAGTTTTGATTATTTGCTTAGAAGACACAACATACTAAAGGATAAACATGTAATAGACCTTCTTATATCCAATAATTTGGATCATGTTGGATTAGGTAATGAATCTTTTTATATGCAATCATTTGAATTGTGCTATGTTAGGTATTGATTCAGAACGATCAAACTTACTATTATAAATGTGATATAGATAAGAGAGATAATACAATTTATTAATGTCCAAGAATAAACCACAAAAGTATGCTCGGAAGGACTAAAGATAGTATATCCATTCATCGGTACAAAGTGGTTGTGCAAAGTCAATATGGTACACAAGAGTAAGGATTATCAAGGAATGTAAAAGCTGATTCAACTTAACACATCACATCGAGTCACTTTGCATGCATAAATGAGCACTTAATCTTTGTATCTTTCCTTTCTGTTCTTTTATTCTCAATCAATGAAATACGAAGAATTTCTTTATATATCAAAGAAAAATCGAAATTGGGAAACTAAGAGCCAAGACCTAGATGAGCGAGTCTCGAAGAATTCAAAACTTTAGAATCCATTTCATACCAAAAAGTGAACAAAGCTAGCTATGATGGTTTGGTTTTGACATGGTTTTGACCTCTTTAGGACACAAAAAATGATGTAAATAAGGCCAATATTGAGGCAGATTTAGGGCCTAAGCTTGCTTATAAGTTTGTCAATGTTTGACTCGATAAATCAACTCTCAAATGCTTTTTAGTACTTTGTTTTATTTCTGGTTTTAGTTCCATTTGAGGAATCCATCGATAGTACATTTTGAATCAAAGTGTTTCATCGCAATAGTAAGAGTTATTCATGTTTTTTAGAGAAACTCAATATGTTTGTGGAATTTTACTTACTTTTTTCATTTATTTATGTGCAAAAACGAGACTTGTCTTATAAAAATTACTATCGATAAAGAGAAACCTTTCATTGGCATTTTCAAAGGGTGTTGAGAAAGGTTGTACATTTGCTGAAATCTGTGATGAAATTGTGGATGATGGAATCTGTTGAATACCCCTTTTTATTTTATCCATGATGGAGTAGCTCTAAATCCAAAGCAAGAGAAGAAATGGAAAGTTTATACAACACTTTTAGGCATCAAGAGGAAAATAGACACATTTGATGTGAAACAAGGTGTCCAAATGCGGTGGAAGCAATACCAATCTTTGAAAACATTGAAGAGAATGTGGAGGAACCTATGCATAAACAACCAAGAGTTGAAAATATGCCTTTCTCAGTGGAAGAAGCGACAATTGTTGATTCCTATGTATTGGCATCTTGGGAAAAAAAAGTGAAAATTTTAATGGAAGAGTTTGTCGATAGAAACTTACTCTCAAAGTATATTCGAGAAAAGGAGAATCTAAAATAAAGATCCATTGTGAAATTTGTGGCATTGATTATGAGCAAAGATGATGAATCCTTGGTAGCGCGAACAATGCATGACTTCAAAAACCATCATATAGAAAACAACGTCCCCATCAACAACGCCTTTCAATGCCAAGTGGTAGTGAAATTCCTTCATGTAACAAAGTACAAAAAAACAACGGTGGTTGGAGATCGATTTCATATTGATCAAGCAATCAAACTTCTAGATGATTTCAACAAGACACAAGAGCCTAATTTGTTCAAGGTGGTGGAAGCACCACTTGTGAGACTATAAGGACATGAAAAAAAGTGAGAGATTGAATGTACACGATGCAATAAATGGTTTTTGTTTGGTTCAGACAAGTGGTAATATTGTCGAGTTCTCTAAATGAACACATGAAATCAAAGAAGCACACTACTACTACGACAAATGAGGCTTCGCATCGTGAGATTGGGTGGAGGGAGTGGCATAGTTGGGGAGACCTAAGAAGCCTACCATTGATAAGTCCCAACAAAGTTTGACTAGGTTCTTAGTGCCATCATCACCATCGCATTACATAGGGGGTTCTACAAGTGCAACTCCTACTGGGTGTGTTAATTAGTGGTTAATTAATAGTTTAGACTAAACTTGAATATGAATTTTGTATATTATTTTATTTATCGTATTTCTAATTATTTATTTATTTATTTATTGTGTTGTCATCTTATTATAGCTCAATTGTCTCCCTTGTTACTACAATGTTGGGGGTATTGGTATCCTTATATTGATAGAAATGGGGAGAGATTGGAAACAAAAGGTCCTAATGGATGATCAAAGGGGTGGAAAATTATGGGCCATAGAGAAGCATACCAAGATCATGCTATGTTATAGAGGGGTATTGAATGTCGTATTGATGGTACATATAGGCATATTCATTTCCGCAGGGTTCGAAAACGAGGGACCCCTTTTGATTCATTAACATGTAGATTTTGTAAGTTGGTTCCGGAATGTAATGACTTCAAGATGCTATTATATCGTGAATCAAGGTACACCAATAAAAGAAGTGAACGAGATACGTGAAAAGCAGAAGATTAGACTATTTGACTCAAAATGAATCGAAGAATGTCTGCAAGGGTTAAAAATGCTAACCATAGATCAACAATGCGAGCTCTTTGGTGGGAGAGGACAAAGGGTTGCTACACTCTTTATTAGAATGAGATCTCTAGTAGGAAAAAGTTGTTTGAATCGACGGAAAGGAAGGATGTCTTTAGGTTTTGTAAGGATGTTTGTGAGGCACATAAGCAAGGAAAATTACAAAGGTAAAGATGTAGTTTGGGAATTTTTCAAGGATATATTTCATAACTTAATTCTATGAAAAAGCGAGGAGAAGGGTATAGTACATCCACAAAATCCCTTTATGAGATGATCAAGTTATGGGGAGGTCCTAGATTACATAACTTTATTAGCTTGAATATGGATGGTCCTTCAATATCTACAACTTTAAGGCAAGTTAGAAAGTCATTGACATATATTCCGTGAGGGAGCATGAACACATTTTTTGAGGCGGGTGGAAAAATTTATGCTTCTTATAAAGCCAAACATGGTATATATGGACCAATTCTGTATGCCTTGTAGAAGATGAAACAATTGTGAAAAAAAATATGTTAGGTGGGTAGAAAAAAGTGATACACTTTGGTGGGGTTTTGTGGTTTGAAAGAAGAACATCAATGCCAATCACATTTCTTGGTAACAGATTGGTGAGGGATGATGGGAGCTAGAAGTTGTAACAAAATTCTTTTAAAAACAATGTTATTGGACATTATGCACGTGTTATTATTGCAAACCCTTTAAATGAAAAACTTCCTCATTTGGTTGTGGTTGTTCATCCAACATGCAATAAATTCAATGCAAATTTTGTTTATCAACAATGGGAAAAGGTAGAATTTTATGTGGAAGAAACACGTAGAAAACAATTTGGGACCTATTGTTGGTCATTCCTCGGATGGAGATAGTGGAAAGGGAACGACTTATGTTGAAGGATTATTCTTCAACATCGGTCTTCGATATCAAATTCCTGGGAAGGGTGGGAAAGGCTAAGCTGAGTTTGTACAATGGTTACAATGTCAGGATTGCATGACCAAGATTACATCCTAACAACAACAGCTAGTGAATCCTTTGTTTAGCGGTCAACGAGAATTGGTTTTAGGAAATGAGTACATAATTTTTGGCCATGTCAGAATGGTTTATCACACTTTTAAAGTGGATGATCACAAGCTTAAGTGTGAGTATATAGAGAGGATGGATCGTAAAAAAATTGGGGGGTTCCTGTACAACGAATTGCTTCAAGGCATGTTCAGAGGTGTTTGAAAGAGTTGAGAAAGTACAAGTGGAAAGTTAGAGAGGACACTAGCTACGAGAGACTTACCTAATGATTGTTGCCGCCTACATTGACATCTTTATGTCTCATAGATTTGAACCTCTCAGTAAGGAGTGCAAAAATGCTTCTCACAGTTCATCATTTCTTCGCATTATGGTTATGTTGGGTACAAAAACAATCTCATACTAATGTCAACATAAATTTCATCTACAGAGAGGCATATCAAGATGTGAGAATTTCTTGTCATTTTGCGAGCTTTTGTTGATGAGATTGTTTTGAGATCAATAATCTAACTTGCCATGTGTTTTTCACTTAAGTCGGGGTTAGATGTATAGTGAGAACTTCTTTAGCAAAGTTGGTGGGATGGTTGGAGTAGAGAGGGCTTATGATTTCACCGACTTGCTTCATTATTGTGGAACCCTTTAATAGAGTTGTTGAGAGAAGAATCAAATTCCCAAAGGGCTTCATTTTAATAAATCCCTACAAGAAGCAGGAAAAACATTTGGAATAAATTGCCGAGGAAACACATACGAAGTATTGACATATTGTCGTCAATATGATTCAATATCCATGACACATTAAAATTGTAGAAGCCCTTAAGAATGGATTGAAGGATGCATAAGACATTTTATCAACTCTTGGAATGAAACTAGAAAATTACACTCAATGTTCTTGGTGGGTTAAACCATGGACAAAGGATAAAGATTATTCAACATTTCAAATTGTGGATGAAGTAGTTGATGATTCTCCACAGAGATTTTCCAACTCTATATTTCAATCTTCATCTTCATTGCGTACACAATGAAAGTGAATTGAAAATAATGGAAAGTGAGTGGAGACACAAGTTGATTAAATTTTAGATTCCACCATGAAACATGTAGTAAGCAAAACTATAAAACCGGGTGGTGAATCTTGATGGTAAGGATATGTTCAAAGCATGTTTGGTTAGTCAATTGAATGGAAATCCAACATTGTCAGATAGGTTGACAAAAGTGAGAAGTGGGTTCTACTTTAGAGTGAGATGGGAATACTTGACAAAAGGGTGTTTCAATTGGCTTTGAATTGGATCGGGATTGTGGGGTGTTGTTTGAAAACAACTCAATTCCTCCCAACTGAACGCATCTTGCAAGAAAAGGTGTTCCTCGAAGTACAAAACAAGGTGTTTCTTATGGAATGTGGTACATTGGAAGGGTTCAAAGAACAAGGAAGAAGGATGGTAATAGGGTGTTTGATTACCATAATGACATCGACCTTTTGGATAGATTAGAAGGCATCAAGCTCTCGATTATGTTGGTATAGTAGAATAAAAGGGCAACACGTGTATAAGTATGATTTGAGTGATCATGCTTTTGCATAACTTGAATACGTATAGAAATCGCAAACTTATCGTACAATGCTAAGAATGATACATACAAATTAGAAGAAAGTGATTACAAAGTTTTTTTCCGATTTTGTGAAAAATTTGAACAAGGTTAATTTTCAAAACATTCTCCTGTTTCACTTTCCTTATGTATTTCCATATGTTGGATTATTTATAAATAGTTTTTGTTATATTTTTTTGTTGATTTTTTTGTATGAATCTGATGTTAATTTTATTACTTTTTGGCTTTAGTTATAGTGAATACTTCAAATGGTGAAATGTTCGAGAATAACTCAACCTTTTTTTGCTACCTACTTTTTGGTGTAAGTTTCTTTTCCCTAGCCATTTATCTTTTTGTAGTTGTGTTTCATTCAAACATTAATTTGGTATTTCTTCCATAAAAAACAATATAATTACATACCTATATAACTATATGTACCCCTTACCTCAACACATATATACATTTTGAATATAAGGGCATCCCTTACCTCAACGCTTATGTTGGATGCCTTCTAGTGTGGTTCTTCTGAAGTTGGTCCATTTAATCACGAAAAGCAAGAAGAATTGGTTCCTTTTTTATGAATGTGGTTCCTTTTTTTGAAGAAATGTATGTGGTTCTTCTCACTAATGTTAATGTTTTCCTTGAATTTCTAGATTAATGGTTCGCTTGCTAGAAAGGATATCAAGGATCTAATGGCATAGTTCAATCGGATGGTTTACTGATTCACTCAAGTCAACAAATTTACACACGAGAAATGGCTAACACATGAAGTGCATTTGATTTTGAATGTTTTTTGTGGTAGTTGGATTTCCTATTTTTCAAATTGGACATATAAATCGAGTTTGTAGCTCAAAAAAATGTGCCATCGCAGTCTTTTTGCAAGTATTTATATTTTGTGCCACCTTGATATCATTTTTTATTTTTTATTTTTTTTAAAAATACATTTATTGATTTTGGAAAAATAGGCCCTTGTAATTTGGCCTATAAAAAAGAAATGTTTTTGTAATAGATGGGGGTTGGATATTGGATATATCACGAGGAGAGCTATTGTACTTGGAGATTTTTTGATAATACAGTGAGCGGTTAAAGTAAGAATTTTGGGATTCATGTGGTATGGATTTATAGCATTGTATCTCCTCGTGTTTCATTTCATCGAATGTCTTCTCGTTCCATTTCATATCTTATGCTTTCACTAATTGTTCTAAAGAGTTATAAACATAATTCCATTAATCAATTTATGCTCTATTTTGTAAGGGCAATTATGTTGTGTTACTTTCTTCTTATAGAATGAGTTAATTATCTAAATTCTCATTCTAATTCCATTATCTCATCTACTTCGCAAAGTGACAAAACCTGAAAAGCTATCAAAGTCTACCTATCTTGCCCCCACGTACTCGCTATCGTAATTCATTTAGCTAACAACTTTTATAACACTATCCTTGTTAGCTAGCAATAGGTTTGAATTGGTGTCATTGTCTATCGCTGAGGAAAAACACCTAAACTTGATACCTTTGATCTAGGATTTTTCAGTTATTGTAAACACCATTTCCACAACTTTTTATTGAGTTGTTGAGGGCTCATAGTTCTATCATAGCTCCATGCTTATTAAGCACCCACAGTCTCACCGTGGTTTGGGAAGTCCTCATTAATCGCTTACCTCCCGGTAGCGCGTCCACACGATCTGTGTTGCAAAGTATGTTGATTGTTGAGTCCATATGTGTAGGGATGCTCTCACTTCCAAAGACTCAATATATGATTGTGGGACACTAATGGCTGATGTTAAGACCTCGTTCGTGTGTGACCATGCTAATCGTAGTAAACAATTTTAGTTGATGCCATAGGTGATATTTTGTCCAAACATGTTGATAAATATCATACTCGAGTTCAAGCACGTGTCTACCTATTACATGCATGAGTCGGTGCCACAAAATGATATACTTTATTAAGTGTAATGGTCTTTGAAGAATGTATCCATTTCAAATGAAGGAATAAGCGATCAAAATTGTGAACTCAGTCTACCAAAAAGTGACTATGATGCATTTATGGTATTCAAGGCTTCAGCTGATTCAAACAACAAACTTCACTCTTGGAAAACCGAGGGAACCATGCACAGGGAAAATGGATCGATGTCATACTGTCTAAACAATAGGGGTTATTCGGCTACGAAGTAGAGCCTTGAAATTCACCTGGTCTCATAGAATCCTCAGCGGAGTTTGGAGACCAATTTGTACGTCTTAAGCCTCGAGGGGAATTCATTTGAAGATTGATGTATGTTGCTTCGATGGTGGGATAAGAGTTGTAAAATTAAAGTGGCAGAGGCAGAGCTCCGTGCTTGGTTCCCCCTTTTTGTTTAAAGATTGGTACGTGTTGCTTAAATGCTGAAATATGATGTCATGTAAAAATTCTAGATGTTGTAAAGTTCTTAAGTGGTCGAGTACGTGAAGCTCCTAAGACATTGTAGAGATCATGGATGCTGAAAAGGCATGAAAACTATGTTTAAACCCGAGCTTTGCAACTAAAATTGGAAGAAAAAGAACCAAAATTACTACGAACAACTTTACATTTCTTTAAAAATTCTTATGTCTAGATAATTTGATTATTAGAGTATCTTCTATTACTGCAATACGAGGGATATGATTATATGTGTGTCTTTGCAAGTTTGATTTTTTTCTGTATGTTCCTTTCCTCTCACATTGGGGATATCAATTTATGTTTGCATTTGGGGATTTGATAATTGGAGTATATTCTAATTTGTCAAAGTGAAGCCAAGCATTATGTTGGACGGTTTCTTTAATTTGCATCACGGAGATTGTTAACAGTGATGGATTTTACATGAATGGGTGAGGTCATGCTCTGAGTTGACACTACAACCAGGGCTTGCCCAATGGAGAATAGAAAATTTGGCTTCTTATACTTCCTACGCTGGAAGTCAGATCCTTTCAAGATAGGGGGTGTGGAATTGGTAAGCATATTTATTCTAGATTTTTCAACGGTCGTATTGATGCTCAACATACGCGATGGGGGATTGGGGAATGAGTCGTAGAAAAGGTTCTTCGAGGTCATAGTTGCTAATAGCTCGTCATAGCGAGGGTGAAGGGATGGAAAGGTACAAAATTTAGGCTATGACATGGTAGAAAATGACGATAGTAATATGAAAAAAACTTTGTTTTGAAAGAGTCATGTTTCAATATTTGAATTTGCTTTTTATTATTCTCTATGTTTGTTTCGTTAGTTGTTTGATTTGTCCTAATTATAGATGGTTTGTGTGTTTTTAGATAGTTACCTAGTTAAAATTCACTATGAGTAGGAACTTCACCCTGAAGGAGTTTTTATTCCATATGTGTGAAGTTAGTTGTATCAGCGGAGGTATGGTAGTAGGTACATTCTTAGGATTTATAATCTTCAGATCTCCCCTACCACCTGGGAGTTTTTAACGTTACAATGAAATAATATTTACAACGATTGTTTTCTTCATTAAAAATGAAAAATGGTCTCAAAACTAACATGTTTTTTAGTCAATTCATTATATGTTAGTGGTCACTAATGCAAGGTAAAAGTGGGTAAACCCCTCAACAATTTGTAATTTTCTACGATCCAAGATTGCATGCAGAAGATTTCATAGATGATATGTTAAATTGTTTAATACCATGCCTCCAATTTTATAATTCGTGACTTGTTGAAAGCATCAATTTTTCTACATTTATTTACATGGTGATGTTGTGTATTGTATTCGGTGGCGTGATTTTCAATCTCAACACCATTCACTTATTTTCAAACAAGGTCACTGTAGAGGTGAATATTCATTACAACCTTTGCTTTCAAGATAGGGGTGTGGAATTTGGCCACTATACTCCTGTTGACCATTATTCTTCAACCCTACTCTTCACTTGATTGCCACTTGATTTGAGATCTACAAAAATGAGCTTGATTCTTGTTTTAGTGTCATGGACTATTGTTTGAAAAAAATGTGACATATACATTTTATCGAGGGTCTCCTATTTGAAAATCTAGGGGCTAGTATATATACTTGGGTCATTGTCTCCCCAACACAGGATACATGTTACGAATGGCCTTGCAACATTCATGGGATGATGAAAAAAGTGCTGAACCACATCTTGACTCAACTCTCGTACTACAACTAGAAAAAATAGTCAGAGTTAAAACCTCGGTGAGTGTAGATTATGTGTAATCTAAAGCACAGGTTATGAATTTCCTCTATTCATCAAGTGTATGTATCAACGATTATATCAATATAGTGATCCCTCTTATACATCTTAATCGTAGAATTGTCCTTCTTGACCTCATTATCCTTAGGCTCTAACTTCTCAATCTATTGTGAGTGATGACTATATTTTGCTTGTGGCGATACCGATTTTGGTATACTCTACAGTACAGTGATGATCGTTCGTTTATTTGTACAAAAATTGGTTTCTCGCATCCATATATTGGATATGACTAAAATATCAACCAACTCCCCTCATTGGAAGAGAATATGCCATGAGAATTTACATCTAATACATTAACAATTTGACTTCGATGAAAATGTTATACACCAATGACTACAAGCATCCTTAACCATCTATCTTTTCCATTCATGGGATCACATTTCTTATGGAAATGTTAAACACTAGAGCAATGAAAACATCATTAACCATCCATATTTCCTATTCAAAGGATCACATTTCTTATGAAATATATGCATAATGTCACATATAGATCATATTTCTTACGAAATATATACATAATGTCATTGCAACTTGATTTGAACTTGAGATATTTAACCTTGCGAGATTTTATGGTTAGAGAATGATGTTCTCCAATCGGTTGACGTAATGAGTTAAAATTATAGATAGTACGAATTGAAAGGAAACTAGAATTAAAGCAATTTCATGCCATGTGGTGAGTTAACGTGCACAACACATCATTAATCACTATACATGGGAGCACTCCATTGAACATGAAACCTATATACTTTCCAACTGCCATATATTGAACTTTTCTTCAACGTGTATATATATATATATATATATATATATATATATATATATATATATATATATATATATATAGATATAGAAAAGATTCAATAGTCGTGCAAATGAACTTAACAAGAATAGGTCAAGAGAACTTAACGAAAATGTATCCTTTATTTGTTGTCAAATGAACCATGCTTGAAAAAATGTCATTCTTTTGTTTTAGATGACCGATTTTTTTTTATCTTCTTTTGCAGGTTTATTAACAGGAGAAGGTAAAGAAACCTCACGCAAGTTTCATTGGAAGCCTACTTGTGGACTCAAGTTTTTTTCTTGATGAGAAAAGGGCTGTAATTGTTGGACTCATCAGATCATGCTACCAAAGATTTATATGATGCCATAGCTTACGGTAACTATCACAGATGGAAGCTATGCATCTCAAACTATGAATCCCGTAAATGAAGATAGGTTCGAGCTTTGATCCTCTAGCGATACTAAAATATGGCCAAAGAATCTATTTCTTTTTACAGAGTCAAAAGTACATATAAAATACTTAAGACTAAAACTATCAATCATATAATCGTAATATAAATTCTTCTTGCTTCACAATTTTCAAGTTACTGGGTAGTAATTCAACTTTATATGCTCTTCGGTTTCAAGCTTTTGCATTGAACCATGGTTGAAAATTGGATCCTTTTTCTTTAATACGACCTATTGGGAGGATGGTTTTGAATAGAAACATTGATAAATTTTTCAATGAGAATGAACGATCTGGCATTTTTCCACCAGAGTTATTGTGCCCAGTATCTACTACATCGATGATAAAATGTTCTCGGATACTGAGAGTTTTATCATACTCGACAGCAGAGCATAGGCTTGGAGCCGAATTACTTCTTGCTTCCCGGCGAACGCACTGGGAAAGTGTTCCCATCATAATCAATCATCTTTATGGTTTTATGAATTTCATGCACGGATATGAGGAGGTATGTTACATGCCATTACTTCCTTGCTAGTATCGGCAAGTCTTCTCTCTTTGTATTTCTCACATGTGGTTTGATTTGGCATATACCTTAGTGCAACTTAAATATTGATTAAATTTTTTGCTGCACCCTAATCTAAATGTAAAATTTTCCATCTGGATTCTAAAATCCCCCATATAGAGGATGATTTAAGGCAACTACTAGTACTAAATCCTTATATAAGAAACTATTAGTACACATTTTTCGTGAGTGCTAAGATTCAATAGAAATCTCATTTTGTCTATTGCTTTTCTTTTTTTTCCCTTTTCAAATGTAGCAAACCGAGCACAGTTTTAGACATAATGGTTGTTGAGAGATTGCAATTTTTCTAATGAGTTCCATTTTATGATCATACTACTGGGTTGTAGGTGAATTGTTTTCCTTCGCATTTTGACCTCGGTTCGAGCATTCAAAGACGCTCTCTATTAGAGAAATATTGTCGTGGTACCAGGTCAAAGGGTATATAAACTAACCTAGGAACAATGCCCCATTCAAAAATTCTCAACTCAATCAAGTAATCTCTAAAATATAAGGTCGTTCCTTCCTTAGTTGAGGCTCTCCGGTCTTATACGATCTAGGTAGAAAGTTAGTAAGGGCCAAGGCTCGCGGTCTTATTGGAGCTAGGGTAGAAAAGTTACATCTTACTTTTTTATACACACTCTTGTACGATCATCTCAGAGTAGGTAGAAGTTATGCTTTGTTTGCACATACTCATGTACAGTGTAGCCCTGTGATATTGTCTTGCTCTTGCATGAGCTGTCTAAGCGAAAGTGCATACCGCCTTCATAATAGCGCAGCTCTAAGTTGAGATGTACAGTGTAGCACGATGAACTCTTGGTCTTTACATGAACTAGCTAGGACTTTATACCCGACCTTAACGACCGCCTTTATCTCTAGCTTGTAAAAATCTTAGGGGTACGAAGCTAATTTCCCAATTTGTTTTATCCGAAAGTTTTTGAAACTTGCACCCTTGTTATTAGACTTCGATGTTACTAGCACTTGATCAAACTCAAAACCTTGATGATTGTAGCACCAAGCAAGTATTAATACACTTCGAGATCATACAACTCCCCATTAGGTGATCAATCCTTGACTTCATTGCTCGTTGGGATTGGTTTCCCGTGAGACTTTTAATAACCTCCGGGTCCTCTCGCACTACCTTCATCGTAGTTTTATCAATCACATTTACTTTAACATACGATGAATGTCTTTGCTAATTTTTCGGGCCTTGCACGATGCGTATGCTGAGTGTTTAGAAAAAAGCTACAATAAGGTCTTCTAATTGCAAAAAATTACACACTCCATACATAAATTTTACTTTGATAAACCGGAGGAATGTTTTTGCTATGATTCTCAATCCTTGCAAGTACTCGTTTGAAATCACCCAACATTTTTTCTTTAATGTTGCAGACTTATTACAAAGGAAAATAAATTTAATCAACCGATGAATGCTTCAGTTCATGGCCTCCCTGACAAGTAGGATAACCATTCTTATCCTTTTTTAGAATCAAAGCTTGAATCTCCACAGCTTCTCATTTTTTGAGTCTATGTTTCGGGTCTAAAACAAGACCCATCATCAAGACCATTCTTAGCCTATTTTCTAATACTTTTCTAGGAAAGGATTTCTATGTATGGAATTTTGTCAATATCAAAATTGAAATTCATCCAACTCGAATATAATGTTCTTATCCATCACTTAAATCTAATGTTCTTTTCTCTTTTTGGAGCGACAAAAAGAGTCCTTCTCTCGTATGGAAGTTTATCAATATCGAAATTGAAATTCATCCGGTGATTATAATGGTTTCTGCGTTGCACGCAGCGACAGACGAGATCATTCATGGGCGCTTCATCGATGTCTTGTGTGACGTAAAGGCAAAACCGATGAAATTAGGAGTGTTTGGATATATTATTGGTCTCGGGTATGCAACATGTATTATTTATGACTTAAGAAAGTTAATTCATTGGTAATTTTGTACAATCTAGTATGTTCACATGACCGACAATACGATTCACGGTTACGTAGTGTGACCAAGACCTCGGCCCTGAGATCGGGTGAAACATCTTAACATGAAATCATCGATGTAAGAGATAAGTAATTGAGTGGTGATAGGTCGAGATTTGAAGTATCTCTCAAGTTTTTTCTGCTGATATGTGAATTTGAAGAAAAAACATCAAAACACAATATTGTAGCAGTGTCTCTCAACAAGGAGATTATATCTTGATCAATCCTTACTATGATATGTAGGAATTTAGGTGTAGTACGAGTGGATTTTTTAAGTGAAGTTACTAATTCTTCACATTCTTGGCTTGGGAAGGGCAGTTGTTGGCTATTGTGGCTATAATAAATGGGCTAATGATGCCATGTATGCGAGTCTGCTCTTGAGAGATTTAATGTTGAAAGACATGAAATCCATATGTGGCGTGATGAAATATATGCCTTCGCACCATGGATCTTATTATCAAAGAATATTTTAGGTGTTAGTTCCTATTTAACTACATACATTGTCTGTGGAATATGCTCCTTAAAACTTTGTGAGCTCTCCAGTATTTTCCAACAACGTGTGCTTATGATTGGTGCAGTCGACACAATTTAAGTTGCTTTCTCTGATGAGTGCCGGAGTTCTACATTCTACGCTGAATATGCCAACCATATCATAAGTCAAAACGAGCTTAAAGAAGCCTTCGGATGATGTATTGAATTTGGTGAGAAGAGACTTATTCGCTGAATTCCATAAAACAGTTCCACATATGCCTTCTCCATTTTTGTATGAAAGCTCATAGATGGTGAGACTTTTGCGTTACATGATTGCAACCTCCATCCTCGTCTATTTGATAACTAGTTTAAATGTCAACCTATATAATTCTCGTTTATCCTAGTCATCAGTGAACAAACATTTAAGGATGATTCATAGATGTAGGGATAATAAGGATATATTTGACTCAATATTTCAGCCATAAGCATATCAACTTCAAAAGAAATTAATCGGCTAATCTGATTTCATATTTTGATTACGAAGTAGTGCATTACCAACAACATTCAGTGCAAAGATGACAAATGTATGTGGTTAGATAACAAGCGATTCGTTTGTTTGTGGTGATTTTTGTGTTGCTCCAAATGTTGAAGGTGCCATATTGAGTGGCCTTTTACTATGACTTCAAAACTTTCACAAGTACACAATTCTCTATAGCTCCTTAATCATGTCAAAGATTTGTTGAACTTAGGACACGTCCAAACAATAGTTTTCCTTTCTGCTGTTATAAGAAAGTAAATTCTTTTTAAAGAGCGTCATATGAAAATTTCAAACAAGATGTAGGTATTCTAATGCTCGGAATCAGTCAGGGTGTTGTCACGTCCAAACTATTTATGTGAATTAGCATTTGATCTCTTGTCATGAGCATTTTTTTTGTTTGTAGCAATGGGTTATTGTAGCAACAACTCCATATTAAAGTCATTATACACCGTCCAACAGATCGTCAATTTGGTTCTCTTTTTTTCCATCTATACATTTTAAGTAATAGGAGTGTGTCAAAAGCCTCCTTTGTTCACTTACCATGAAGAGCTCAAAAAGAATGACAATGTATCATTGATCGAGGAAAGAAATAAGTTGTAGCCTCTTGCAACTTGTTACATGAAAATGATTCTCTATATGTTATTCTTTTTTAGTTTTTTTATATTATTTCTCTTCCAAAGATTATTAGAAAGAACATGTTGCCCCAATAAAATGACATTGGCTAGTGTTATATTTTAAGCACAAGTTTAGGATCTAGTTATGATAAAATGCTACAGTAATTACCGCAAGTAGAAAGGAGACAATATAATAAATTAACATTAAAAAATACTAAGTGACTAGAAAGCCAATTTGAATTCACTTGATTTTTGCTTGACTTGAGTATAATTAAATAACCTTTTTCATAGAGAAGTCATGTGCTCTAAGTGTGGTTCCAAGTGCATGCACAACCAACACTAAAAACTACTCTCTCCCTTAATTGTAGTTATTTGGGCCAAAAATTGAGTTGTAGAGTCTCTAATAGAGTTAGGGTCACCGATAGAGTCAAAATATCTCAGCACGAAAAACTCTAAAATATGCTTGCTACATGTCATATGGCATGATTTTTCACTTGTGATATTCATTTCAATGGATATTTTTGGATTGTTGCAACATGGTACATTTTTAAATTTGATGGATTAACATATTGGTGCACACAAGGAGAGAGGAATATCACTAAGATGGATGGTATGCATTCTCGAGATGCATGCATATTGAACGCGAAGGTACACCTCCCTAATTCTATATTCTTGGCGGCATGCACAAGAATTTTGGGACTTAATGTGCGTGTTTCAAGGCGGAATAACTTTTTTTAAAATAAGAAAAATCATTGCAACGAGGCTGAATTCTGAGGAGTTTTTGATCTCGTCATTGGAGATTCGAATCTAAAAGACTTGTAAATGCCTCGAAAATACGGAATGAGTAAAGCTTGAGCACTTGGTCGCCTTCCTCATGTATTTTTCCATTGTTGGTGAATGCTTACATCTCTATTTTTTCAGCCTAGTCAAGTTAATTTTTGTGACATGGTGTGGGCCCTTGTCCTCTGGTTTCACTAAGATTATTATGAATTTTCCTAGTGGTCCTCTGACCACAAAGATTATGTAAGGTAAGAAATTTCCTGCGATTGAGGTTTAAAGCAATAAGAAGTAGGGTTGTGTCTAAGCATATGTTGTAGGGTTCCAAAAATAGTGTTACGTAGTGAGATTCATCTAACATATATGCCTCACTAGAATTATCTATCTCTTATTTGACTTCAAGACCCAATGGGAAACACCTATTGTTGGATCCTTCCCAAATATTATTACTATTTTCCTTGTTTATTTTTACTTGTTAGTATAGTTCATTCTCGGTGATTTATTTGTAGATCATAGGCGGTGATACGAGATATCCCCTTTTTTTGTTGGGAATAAAAAAACCAAAGAGAGAGGATTTCAAGAGGTGATATTTATTTTTTATGAAACATGCACCCAAGGCTCATTTTAGGTGTCAAAAACATTCCATGAAAATATTTGTGCGGTCTAACATCTCCAATGATCTAAGGAAGTTTACTACATAAGCATCAAGACAAGGTCTATAAATTCCCATAAGAAATCTATCCTGAGTGTGAATATCCATCATCGCACAGCCAAGGGTTATTCAACATATCATACACCCCACATCGGATAGAAGATCCCCAAGCATGATTTATACACTTTTTCCTTGCACCCTAGAAAATGATAGGCTAGAGTTTTAGATCTTCAACCCACCTTCTCCTTTTATTTTTTGATGATTTCTTTTTCTAAAAGAAAAAAATACTTTTATGGGAAATCCACACTAAATTTCCTTTTAAGGAGGACCTTATCATATCGTGATGGTCACAATACACACCAATATGTGGTGTTGTATTCATGTACTTGTAGTATTCTTGTACTTTATTAGAGTACCCGAAAGTATTCTTGTCTTAATAAAATATACCATGGGGCTCTCATTAAAACACTTTGAAATTAAAAACAAAACAGAGAACAATGTTTTTTTTTCATTAAAGAAAAGGGAGGGTCTCATAACTCATCCTCACCTTGCCCTTTTCTTCTCTATATAACTCTTCGAAATTGTAACTTTTGTTGTTCCACCTTAATAAGACACTAGTTTAGAGTACATGAGGTTGTAGTTGGATTTTTGAACAAGAAGCTTTCAAAGGGAAGAGGGTCTAGACTTGTGATTGAACACCTTATTTGGTAGCAAACATATTCATAAAGATTGATCAATTGATTTTTTCATCATCATATAGATCAATTTAAATGTTATTTTATACACATGCACATAATCAATCTTCCTAAAAAAATGGTTGATCTTTGTATGTCCCTTAGACCATTAAATGCCACAAATCATAGTAAGATGTGCTTGAGTATGGATTGACTAATCACATTTGTGGGAATACTAATGATGCATCTCTTATGTATATCACAAGAAGAAATATGAATTGTAGAATTCATGTGAGGGTCATAAGAGAGGCATCATGTCATTATGTTAAGGATATAAATATAAGGGGGTGTAAAAAATGTTAATGAAAAAAACATATACCTACAATATAGTAGTGAAAAGCGTGGGTTTTTTAAATTGGGAAAATGCAATGAGTTAGTATTGGTAGGGGAGTTAAATAAAGTGATTTTTTAGAGGGTATTTTTCCGAGTATATAGTCAAATTAAGGATATTGTTTAGTATGCCACGAACGCACGTGCTATGCCATAGGTTAATTGAGTGACGCCCCTGTGGGAAAAATCAATTTAAATTATGAGTTGATCTACAAGTGTTGCATTACAAGATGGGAAAATCAATTTAGATTATGAGTTGATGTACAAGGTTCTGGAAATTATTACATGAGAATAAACCAATTGTTCAATTCTTATCAATAATATTTAAAGATGTTGTTCACTATTTGAATTTCCGTGTGTTCCTTTGTTGAGACAACATTTAAAAAGACGTTCCTTCCTATATGGAGAGAGAATAATCTATGTCTTTATTGCTTGTTCTGGAAATTATTACATGAGAATAAACCAATTGTTCAATTCTTATCAATAATATTTAAAGATGTTGTTCAATATTTGAATTTCCGTATGTTCCTTTGTTGAGACAACATTTAAAAAGACGTTCCTTCCTATATATATATAGAATAATATATGTGTTTATTTCTTGAAAGTTATGGTAAAGAGTGCGACGTTATATGGAATGCATACATAACATGGATACATAAACAATTTAGGACATATTAGAGAAAAAGTTCCATGGAGATGTTGTGTTGTTTTAATTAAGGTAGGACATAGTAATTTGTTCTTTTCACTAAGGATATGCAAGAATGTTAGGTTTGATGTGGAATGTAATGACTGCTATCAATAACTACCAAGCATGAGTAAATAAATTATGCTCTTATTTAAAGTTGGAGCAATATGTTTCTCAAATAATTATGTTCTTTATCTTGGAGTGACACTCTTGGCTCATTGATTGGTGTATTGTTTGAATAAGGGGTTGGAGGCATGATGTTTAAAATAATGTCTGAATAATTGTTGTAGTTAATTGGATGAACGTATTGTTGTTGGCTAAGCACCAGTCACACCATTGTGTTTATCACTTGGATAGCATAATAAACTAGTAGCATCATTTATTTTGTTGGAAATTTGTCCAATGAGCATGCAACCATTAAAATAAGCCTTAGGGAGATAGAAAAACATAAGTAGTGAAATCACATCAAATGGTCAACCTTGCTCATATTGAAATAACTAATTTTAATTGGACGTTGACTCACAAATAAGCCAACTGGAATTTAATAAATTGCATTTGAATTGTGTAATAATGAGTTGATGATAAGTGGAATGTTGGATTTAACTTTGTGCATCGGAATTTTTGGGTCTGGGAAACCACGTTTGAGAATAACCAAGTATTCCTATAAATATTACCATGTTTTCCAATTAAAAGACTATAGAATAAAGTGGTGAGTTGGAGAGAGCTGCACAAGACATGACACAAAATGGCCTCAATTAAATATGCATCCACCTATGTAAGAGGAACCCAATCTGTTAAATATTAGTTTGAGTAACTCTGTACAAAAGATAATCCATTCGAAGGAAAACACGTAGAGATAGATAACCCATGTAGAAATTGAGTTTGGTGCATTATTTTTATATATCTTGAGTACATGTAGATGATTTAGCAGTATTGAATGAGTTTGAGACCTATTATTCATTAATATTTTACACACCAAAGTTTCAGTTTGTTATTACATTGGTAATTGGTTGTTTATGTATAGGTTACATCAAGAACATAATCTCGGGAGTTAGTTTTGAAGAACGTAAATCTCCGCGGCATTCCAACACCAACGACCAAAATTTCATTTCTAAAGAGGATAGAGGTTGGTGAGACGTGTGGGGTATAAGTCCCATGGTTACAAATCATGTTGCTATCAAAGTACTTGAATTCTAACCATGGCAGGTATGCCAATACTTTGAAGAGATATAGGACTAAAATGGATAAAGCATCAAAGAGAGGTTAGAATTCGTGAGACTATTAATGTGTAGATTTAGAAGAAAATATATGGTCAAAGGAGAGGTGCAATTATTTCACCAAAACGTAGAAAAGTTAGAAAATGAAATTGAGACTTATGGAAAATTATTGCCTTTACTAAAGAATGATTTTAATGAACCTCAAGGCTCCCATTTCTTTGCTATGGCCAATTAAGATAAGTGTAGAGTTCACTAGCGCAATGGATAAAGAAGGTAATTTGGTTAGATATTTGGAAATGATAGGATAGGTTTACTCATTTATGACTAATGTGCATTGAGAATTGCTAGAGAAGGGAGAGGCATTGGCCAAGCTATATGTAGTTACCCAATATACCAAGGAAGTAAAATAACCTTCCATGACTACTATAGAATCCAATACCGTGACTAAGATAAACATTGTAAGCTCACCTTCCTTGAACCTTTCTCAAGAGAAATTAGTTGGTTTTAAAATAGCATACTAGAGGCATTGGTTCCAACTAGTAAGACAAATTAGCTACACTAGTTAAGATCTAGATAAGAGGAGTGAAAGAATCATAAGTCCCAATGTAGTTGAATCAATGATCAAGCATGAAGGCCCAATTTTTGTTGGCATAAAGGAAAAGACCATGGTCACCAAGATCACTTTTGTGAAGGTTGAATATGTCACAAAATTGACATGATCATTTAGAAGAAAAGCGGGAAAAAATGAAGATGGTAGCACATTACCACTCTATTTTTGTTGTAGTAGATTGAACAAGAGAAATTATGAGGATAATTTAGAGACTTAGCCTACACCAACATTGAGAAGAACTAGTAAGCAAATTAAATAGAGCAAAAAGAAGAATACCAAGGGGTAGGCATTAGGCAAGACCCCCCTTGTTTTTTATTGTTGCAATAAGAAAGGCCACAGAGCTACTTGTCATTGGTATTCCCAAGTATGTTTCTTATATGGAAAGAAATGATATCTTGGGGAATCTCACTAGGAGATGCAAGCCACATGCCACAAGGCAAAATGATTTGAGAGGAATAATGGTAAGAATACTTCTCAATACAATAAACTCAAATGCATATGAATAAAAAGAGAATGTTTTTTGTGCATCACCAATAATTTTTGTTAGCACTACAAGTCTAGTGGACTTTAATAAGAAAAGTATTAGATAATTTGTCTAGAGGTTCATCCTAAGAGCTAAATAATGAGGAGAAGAGTCTCGAGGGTGAAGACAAAAGGGGTTGAAGAACATAAAAAAATTCTAACCAAAGAGTAATTTTTTTTCATGGATTTATAGTATCACAAGAAGTTAGTTTCACTAATAAAGTGGATAACAAGATGATGATCACATCAAAGGCAACCCTAATCCAATTAATTTCTTCAATATTGTAACAAAATATTATTTTCTTGAAGATGTGTTTGATATTGATGCATAGAGGTTAATGACATTGGGGTCCTTAAAACTCCATGATTACATCGAGAGACACATTCTACAACCTAATATGAGGGGGATGTGTAAGTATGTCACAGATCTAATAAAATAATAATAAAAATTAAAAAATTAGTGTCAACCCTAAACAAAAATGAAAATAACCACATAGATTTTTAAAAAACGCTACAATACAATTTAACACAAAGAATAAAAAAATTTGCTCTAAAATATTTTAATATTTCTTTTAACCAACCATTTGTAAAATGAATCTTTAAAAGGGAAAACCATATCCTATGGATATACTAAAATATTTAAAGGCAAATATTTCCAAGTCAAAGTTGTAATATTTGAAAATATTAATTTGATGTAGTTTTATTATAATTTTTGTTATTATGTCACGTAAAAAAATCATTAAATTTAATATTAATATTAATAATAATAGCATTATTAGTAAATATAATGTTAATATTAATATATTATAATATTACTATTATTAGATTTAATAACTTATAATATTAAAATTATTAGATTTTTTTTTTCTTTCCAAGGAAAAATTCATAATTTTATATTAAAACAAAATTACATATTACATGTACTGAGAATTGTCAAAAAAGACAGACTATGAGTGGCAAGAAAAATAGAAATACATGGGGAGAAAATTAAGTTTTCCTCCCTTTCTTCTTTTCAACTTTCCGCCAAGCACCTTGTGATGGCGAGGCAGTGATAAGAGCTAGCTGATTTTCTTTAATGTTTGTACTATTGTCCTTATCTGAATTTGAGTTGTCTGAAATGTGATGTCTTTTGTTACCCCTGGATTCTGTTTCCGCATGTTCTTTTTCCAGCTGGGTCGAGGGGGTGATGTCGAAAGGGTCTTGCATCTCCTTTTCTTTTGAATTTGTATCTGTGGTTGTCGGTTGATGTTCATTTGGTTTGTGAACATCTTCTTCTTCTTCTTTATCCTCTTCCTGTTCTGGCTCTCCTGTGGGGAATTTCCACCCTTTTGGAGTTTTCACTGTTTTTTTTTTTCTTCCTATTGTCTCTTTTTGCTTCCGAACATGTATTTTGCAAATGACCGGTGTTTTTGCATATTCTGCATCTGAATGCAATATTTTCAAAATCAAGATGTTGTGTATCAAATGTATGCATTATGGCAACCCTTTATGAGGTCCACTTCCACATAAATACGTGCAAATGTGTAGATACACTCTTCTAAGCGTTGAGTATCAATTTTTATATATCGCCCCAACATGTTCCCAATGCAAGAAAGAACACTCTCGTTCCAAAAATGCAAGGGCAGATTGTAAAGCCTGACTCGGTCAAGCATTCTGGACACTTCTAGCGTCGAAATCCATGAACCAAGGTGTGATGAAGAGCTCAGTGGAGCCCCAGAACCATGCTCCCTCCCTCAGAATGATGTCTCTGGCTTCCAAGGATGCAAATTTGATGATGAAAAACCCCTTAGAATAGAGGTGCATTTCACAATCCAAAGTCCATTTTGTGAAAATCCAATGGAACAGCTCCATTGGTTTTGGCCAGAAGCTGTTAAATCTGCAAATAATCGCTTGTGCTTCATAAACAGTTCATTTTTCATCTATTTCTAAAAGCTCTATATTTACTGTTGGTATGCTATCCATTTGCTCAACTATGTAAGGTTTGGGAGCATTTTCAGTTGTTTCCTCCAGATTAACAACTATGTTCTTGCCCTTTAGTATGTTCCTGTAGGAGGGCCCTTTCAAGTTTTCATGTCTTGTGGTGTTGATTCCTTTAGCATTGCCTGGAGTTCTGTGTTGTTCTGTGGCCCCACCTCTCAGTCTCAGATTGAGAATAATAGTGGAGTCAGAGCATATGGAGCACTCATGAAGAGTGCAGAGGTCTTAGATTGATCGTCCCCTATGGATCAACGATTGTAGTTTACTAGGATACCTGATTCTTTGACCAATTTTGAGTTTCAGGTCAACGACCTCTTCATGGTGTTGTGCCCAAATCATAATACATTTACCCTTAGGGGGTTTGATAAAAATCTGAAAGCATTCTTTGCATACCTCATTGTCCATGATGTCTGAGAGGTCTTCCCTAGGATGCAACACAGGGTGCAGAGTCGGCAAAGGGGTTGGCAACCAAACACTGGATAGGATCACAACAGGAGGCAGGACATCACCGCCTAGTTGGAGTGTCAGAGTATCACCCACAGCAACAAGAGGTGGTGTGTGCAAAGCCACACGGATGCAAAGCAGTGACCGCCATGCCACATCCGCAGCAAAAACTAGCGATGCCTATTGAACAAGGCAATGGTGCCGATAGTGTGGATAATCACACCCAAAACCAACGAAAAGCGCATTCTAGCATATTCTTTTCCCTAGATCCTGCATTATGTGGCTATCTAGGGGAAGCACCTCTATTTAGAGGCCGAGTGACTTGTGAAAATGGCTATACACAGCCAAAGCCAGTGCCGTGGAGCAGTAGTGCCAATACTGAGCCTTCGAAGGATAGAACGGGGTTGGCCCGAGCCACCATACATCCCTAATGCAAGCGTGGGAGGTCTCCTCCTTGTCTCCCAAATGTCCAGACCCATAAACCCTAGCCGCCATTGATGTTCGTCCGATCTCAAATATTATTAGATTTAATAACTTGGATTGGTAATTTGAGGAAAAAATTATATCTAGAAAGATTAGATCTTTCTTAATCTATAATAAATCTATAATTAAATGGATCTAGAATAATAACCAATAAAATGACATTTTTATGGATTTCATTCTTCTAGTAATTTTTTTAATACATTCCTAAGAATTATTTAGAAAATTAACTACAACACTAAATTCAACGTTATTTATTTTTGTTTGAATGCTTTGCAAAACCATAACTATAACCTATTGATGACTTTTGCCTACAAGCATGCATGTGTATGAATTTTCAATTGTTTTGATACAAGAAGGTGCACACCAGGGGAGTTAGTTAATTAGCATCAATATAAAGATATAGAGTGGCAACACGTGCCATTATGATAATATTTTCATAAAATTTTAATAATTTATTTATAACTTTTCAATTAACACATACAATTATAACAAAATAAAAATATTAAATATAAATATATACTCTGCAAATTAAAATATAGTGTAATATACCAAATATAATCCCTCACACTTTAATAACCAACCACAACTTTATTAATATAATATGAAAACCTTACCATTAAAATATTATAAATAATAATAATTAATAACATTTGTATTTACAATGATAAGCACTAAAATAAATGATAAGGTATGAATATGCTAAAACTCTTCAAATACATTTACGTGATAGCTCTATTATTAAAAGTGGCATTGCATCTCCTACTAGTCATTTGGAACAAGGATACCATAACATGGCATCTCTTCCCAATCATCTAACATATAATAATTAACTATATGTTATTCCACCATTAACTAATAATTAAAAAACAGCATTATCTATTATAATTTCTTGGATTCTCTTTCTTTATTTTTCAGTGACATGTGCACATATACTTATGATCGTAACCATCTTACAAATACTCCTCTCTTCTTCTTAAGATGTGATGGTAGATAGATATCATACATAGTGTTTGACATTTCTTATAATCAAATTTAATATACGATATCCACTAAAACCATACCTTAAAACCATGATGACCTCTTATCAAAAGATAGGGCGCATCTTTATCAGGTTTACCCATGCAAATATGAGTAGTTTTGTAAAAGTATCCACTACTTATACTTACTATCTCCACACTCATTATCCAACGACTTAATATCTCAAACTCATTCTCATTTCAAATTTCCATTTATTATATATATTATAATAATAACAATTATAATTATAGTTACGTCTAAAACTGGTTTTTCTTAAACACGTGAGAAGTATATGTATATTTATATAAAAAACAATTCAAAATACTTTATCATGTTTACCGATGCAAATATGAGTAGTTTGGAAAAAGTATTAATATCTCAACGAACGAACTTTATCATTATCGAATGACTTAATATCTCGGAGTCATTCTCATTTCAAATTTCCAATTATTATATATATTATAATAATTATAATTATAGTTACAGTTACGTGTAAAACTGGTTTTTATTAAACATGTAAGAAGTATATATACAAATTAAATGGTCATACACTGACTGTATAATATATATATATAGGTTTGAAAACAACTTTAATCAATATTTAAAACGATATTTTATTGCTAGTGTTTAAGTAGGTTTGTATTTCTATTAAATATTTGGGAGAGAGTTTTATTAATGCATATTTTCCAGAAACAACATCTATCATATTTTCTGTAAAGGGTAACACTATTTTTTGTTAGTTGATTACATTCGTTCCATCTATATTGTTAGTGTATATAGTAGGTATTAGGCTAGATTTGAGTCTATGTAAACTATGCAATAGTTTACCAATCTATATATACATGATTTCTTTAAGGTTATGTGATAAGTTAACTTACACATAAATACAACGTTATGGTTTAGGGATGAAGAAATATTTATGTTTTTCATAAATGAATTTTTGCGCAGAGTGGTGATGATTTGTCACAAGCTTGATTACTATTAAATAGGTAAGCTTGAGAAATCTAACTATATTGGTAAGGAAGTTACACTATTTTATTAGTTTAAATGTCATGGGTCCACTAGTCAAGGACAAAGAAGTTGTTTTTGTAGATCCCTAAACCATGATTAATAACATGCAAAGGATCATTAAATTGGAATAATGAGGAGCCCTTATTAAGGCTACATATGACTTTCACATGTTTATTCCTTTGTTCACCCTAGGAGTTTCAGCATCTTTGGCCATGAAAGAGGTTGGTGATATTAGGGTCGGTTTGATCACAAGGTATTGTTAAATTCTATGGTTAGATTTCTAGAATCTTAAGTAGGTGTTTGGTAAATTTATGTACCAAATTAGCTAACGAATGCAATTTTCTACCATTTTAGACACACATGATTTCCTTGAGGTCATGTGACAAGTCAATTTACACATAAACATGGGATTGAGGCCTAGGGATGAAGAAACATTCAGGTTCATGACAAATGAATCTCCCAAATAGGAAGTGATTTTCTATAAGGTTAACCAACACTACATAGCCAAGTTTAGGAAATCCACCCAGATCAGGTAAGGAAGATGCACTATTTTATTAGTTGAAATGTCATGGATACACTAGTTAAGGACAATGATGGTGATTTTATAGATACAAAAGCCACAATTTAATATTTCCTTAATATGTAAACAATCGTTGAATTGGAATGAGAAGGATACATTATTAAGGTTTTGTGCGTGTGTGTAATTCCAACCATAAGGCCCCCATACCTCACAAACACAATTTCAAATAATCATTTTGAGGAGTGCCCTTCTCAAAAAATATCCAAGAATGGAACCCTCTTAAAATTCATGAGCAAACTATCAAACTTAGCCTTATAGAGATTAAGGTCAATATGAGTAACATTACCTTGGAGCCTTTGATGCCATTGCATGTCACTAGTTAAGACTTACCACTTTGTATTATCATAGAAATGTTAAGTAATGCAATTGAGCCACACCTTATGATAAAAGTTTATTGCATCAATAGACCAAATGGTTATTAATACATAAAAGAAAGATACCACCCATAGCAAAAAAATTGTGATCTTTAAGACATTAACTCAAGCCCTAGCTATATGTAGCATTCAAATATGATACATATACTATTCAAGTATGATTTTTTTCAGCCTTTATTTCAACAATATTTTGTGCCTCGGATAAAAACAACCTTTTCTAATTGGTTGTTTGTTTTCATATTTAAGTATTGCACTATCATTACTATAGTGTGATTTTCATTATTTCTATTATGTGACTTGTCGTGGGATAGCTTTAGAAACCTATCAAAGTTGAACTTGTTCCGCTAATTAGGTGAAATTGAACATATTTTTTTATCCTAAAAATGATTTTCCTAATTCCTGCCCTTTAATAAAGAGATGAGAGAGGAGACTTGCTTCAATAATTAGAACCAATATTATAAAAGTTATTATTAATAATTTATTGTTTTATTTGTATAATATTTAAAACTATTTTGTGCTAAGAGGTGATCAACATCTTAGTATGGGGAAGACATTTTCCCTTTAGTTTAGATGATATTATATAAAAATGTAAAACAAAAAAACTTACGTTAAAAAAATTTAAAAATTACAAGTCAGCTTCAGAGTGAAAAACATTCAAGTCAACTCTTATTCTTATATTTGTTCGGAGTTATATCAATTTAGGTCTTCTTCTTATATTCATTTAGACTTAGCTACTAAGAATCAAATAGTTTGTCTGATCATGAAGAAAAGTTTCCAAATATTTTTTAATCTCTTCCTTAGTCTTTCCACTCTGAATGAGAATGACCACGTAGTCCTACCATGCCAAATTTATCAAAGACTTATATATGTCTATAATGGTCATCATAGACTTCTTTTAACTCTTTACAAGGGTATTCATGTATTCTAAACAAGTAGTCTCGTAAATTTTGTTTACTACTACAATCATGTGCACAACTCTATTACTGGAAATGTCCTAGTGCCATGTGTTCTTTCTCATATTACTATCTTGATTTGTTCAAAAAAATTTCACCTTTTATAAGTTTGGATAAAATGAAGTCTCATAACCAATGTTTCACATGAATATTGTGATATTAAAAGGTATAATTTTGACATTTGAATAATTGCTAGAAACATTTATAATAATAAATGTACCATGGACTCCTCCAAAAGATATGCCCCTCAATCCAAATGATGGAGGGAATATTTTTTAAAATATATATATGATCATTTCCAATGTGTATGAATATCGCTATAATACCATGTAGAATATATCTACGAATGGATTCAATTAAATCTTGTGATGTACTAAAACAAGATATTGAATCCTTCTACAATTTGTGGAATACAAAACAAGGTCGCTCAATCACATGCAAGTAAAAGAAATAATTAAATCAATCGCACAATAAAAGATGTAACTTGGGGAAAGAAAATGCTAAAAAACCCCGCTATCTATATATTGTATAAAGTAAAGGAATCGTGAAGCAATACAATGCTTTCTTGCTCACGATAATCTCTTGCACTCTACCAATTGTCTCACACTGATCTTGGCAAAATTGGACAAACACATAGCCAATTCTCAACCTTCCTTAAGCCTGCCTTGCTCACGCAAATCCTATTGAATTAGGCCCCCATTAAAAAGGAATAATTCCCTTCTTGATTGCGTAATGCATCATGGCATCCCAATGAATAATAATTTCACATGGGAAATTTTATATAAATACAACTGCTAGCTATGTTCCCTTTAATCAATGTCTCAACCGAGTCTTCCTCGTAACTGACATACATGAAAATATTAATAGCGAACTATTGATTAAATGATTGATCACTCATTGTGAATTAAATCTAATTTAATTCAATAGACCTCTCACTAGCTCATCTCTCAGTTAGAACTAGTTAAACTGATTATAACTCAATAAGTTGAGTTAACTCATTCACACCACACACCCACTGATGCATCAACCGCAACTGGACCCCTAAAATATTAGAATCCCTCTACATGCCTCATATTAGATCCTTAACTCGAATTTCTTGAGCTAACTCAGTCATCATGACTTAGTTAACTGATACATGTTGTTATGAGATGAAATTACAATTTATTGTCCAATTTATTTAAGGGAAAAATAAATTATATGCTTCACATTCCACAACCAAAATTATGGTGCATCAAAAACTCCACATTCCTAGTGCATCAAGATTCCATGGCCTTTGTGGGTGCATTTTTTGTCCTTTCTGGTTGCGAATTTCACTTTTTCTTGTTACAAATTTGAAGACAACGTGACAATCATAAAGAAGCAACATCATTTTCAATTGAGTGTTGGGTTGCTAATTAACTTGTAAAATAGCAATGCTTTATAGTGGTTAATGGGTTTTCAAGTAAAGAATATCGTGATGTTTTAATTTTTTATTATATCGGGCTAGACCCATTTTAACCTTGGATCTATCTATTAAGTAGGTTGAATCGCTCTACACTTATCACATTCCATGAAGGTAAACCATACATTAATACAACAATAATGACTTTATGTTTCACATTCCAAGGTCTGAATGACATTTCCTATCCACATATGAATCTTAATATTCATTTAAATTTTTATGGCTTCACTAATTTCCCCTTGGTGCGTGGTAACTTCCTTACATGATGGATATGCTTATTTCCTAGGTTAGTATTTTGGAAACATGGAGGTGGATCCACTAAGACACCTATATTACATGAACACTTGTTATATTAGCCTTGAAAAGATGATAACATTATGTAAGGATGGAAACACCCATCTCATCATTATCTTAGTGCACCTATCTTTTATTCCCCACATGAACCGTTTATTTTATTTATGCACACCTCTTTTCACATGGCCATCATTCTTCATGTAAGTATCATAATTCATGATAGTTTTTCACTACATGAAGCAACATTTCATGTTCTCCAAGGAAAGGAAAGAGGTCCATTGCACTATGTTGGGAAATCGAAGCCATCTCCTAGTCAAAGTGCCCAAAACACCTTCTTGAAAGTACCTTTTCAAGAATTATTTAATCATCAAAAGGGGCCAACTTCTTCTGTGATAATTGTGGGGGTACTTTTAGGTGATGTTGCAAGAACTCAAGTGATGTGAAGTGTAAAAAATAAAATAAGTAATGTATGAAATGGTTATGTATAAGGATCAAAGTTATAAGAAATCAAATCAAGTCTTAAATCATGAAAGTAAGCAAAGCTTGGAACAATTGAAGGAGACATCCACCATTTATGTAGCCATTAGGGGTCAAAGGTCAACTCCAAGTGTACGTTGAGCTAATTGAGGGAGACAAGGGGCCTCTATAAGTCTCCTAATTTTCATCTAAGTTAATTGAAGTTATTTCTCAAGGGAACATTGCCCTTCTAATGCAAATCAACCCTCTATTCAACCAATTCAAGCCTATCCAAATGTAAAATAAATATTATTTAAGGGTTTCAAGTGATGTAAAGTTAAATTTTTTAATGGCTTAGTCTGAAAGTTGATTTTGGATGAGAATAAACCTTTTTTTTAGGTTTCTTATGCATTTTTTAAGGATAAAAAGGAAGGAAAATGTTGAGAGCCTCTTCTATAAATAGAGATCTCATTATCTTTCCAAATCATTGTGAATTGTTGAGATCATTATGCCATAATGTAATGTTTTCATGAAGTTTTGGTGTTAACATTGAAGTCACTTTTTCTTGGCTATTATACATATTTTTTAAGGCAACATTGTGTAATTTAATGTCACTACAAGGCTATCAAGATTAGTCCATTAAAGGATAGCTTTGTCACTTTGAGGGAATTGTCTAGGGTATATTCTCTCACTTCTCACTTGTTGGTGTGATTTGAGCATTAAATCTCCTTTTGGCCACACCCTAGAGGTTCCTCAACAGGGGTTTTGATTTTATTTCATTCCATAGATGATTTTATGGTTGGAGGTTTCCCCCTTGGAGGGATCCCTTCTAGAAGGGCTTTTCAATATTTGTCTTTGATTATACAAGAATGTAATTTAACTTCAAGGGTTCTACCTTCTTGATCTAATCCACAAGCATTGAATACAAAACTTAGGAGGGGAGTTCATCTTGACCCCATTAATCCCTAGTGAAGACAAGGCATTAGCCCTAAATCCAATAACCAACCAACTTAAATTTTTTACAAAATTTAAGTTCTTGTAATTTATTTACTTATATTATCTAAAATTACTGAAAAATAGAAAGTTGAAAAATTCCAAAAAGCTAAAATACAAAAATACCAAAAATAGTCTCATCTCAAGGTGGACGTCTCGGGTTTTGTGACTTTATGGCTACGTAAAAAGGCCTCAGAAAAATCATAACATATTTTTTTAGGGAATTTTAAGGTCTTCTCAATACAAAGTAAAAATATAACCATGTTCTACAAGGATTTGTGAAGCCCTAGCCTAGGGTTGAAGCGAATAAGTTGAGATCTAACCATATAAACCTTGATTTTACTTTTTTTTTTTTTTAATTTCATAATCTTCAAGAAGTATTTTTAGCCTCCCAAAGTGTTGGAAATTGTTATATTTTTATTGGGAGGACATCCAAGCCTGACCCTAAGGGGATTATCCATCCAATTAATGTAATTCTTATTTCATATTAGCGTGCCTTTACATTTTATTGGAAAATTCTATTTTTGTGCCATTATTTAAGTAATATTTCATATCCTTAGCAGAGCCTCCATGGATACTTGATCCTAGTGTGTTTCCACACTCTTAGGTGGCTTGAAAGACACCCCAAACTTGTGTTTTTTTCGCACTTCTACCATTTATAGCCATTGAAAGTGTAGGAAATCAGCAAGTTTGTCCTTTTTTTGGTCATACAATCAACGTGAATTCAAATAGATATCATCTCATTTGGTGTATGCACCCTCACCTCAACTTGTGACATCAAAGTTAGTATTTGTTTGAGGTATTTTATTTTTTCACAAGTATTAGTTTGTATTTTCCATGTGATTTACTTTAATATCCAATTTATCAATTATTTTAAATTAAGTCATAGACTTCATCATATCTAAGGTTTTTTGGCACTTGTCTACTAACTTATTGGCGAAACAATCAAGGTATTGGGATACCCCTCACAAAATTGTAGGAGTTTGCCTAAAGTGAGAGGAGAGTGTGTTGATTTGATAGTAGGCATATCTCTTGCATGCTTACTATTTGGCATCTTTATCAAACCTTACCAAGGATGCTAATCCTGGTGGTAATAGGATGCAATGTTGGATGCTTTCAGTGTTCCCTAATATTAATAAATCATCTACATACACTACAAGGTATATAATAATTTTGCCAACTTTATTGACAAATAGAGTTGCATCATCAATATTATTGTTGGAATACAGGAAAGTGACCTTGGGTTCAGGAATATGCCCATTTTCAACACCCCCGAGTAGGTGAGGTATCACTTGTTGTATAATGATGGGTTTATAGAACCTTTGAAGGTTATGCAATGAGTCAAGGGAAATAGAGACATCTCTAGTTGCATTTATATACATTAAACAAAAATACATTTGTAAGCCCTTATTGCATACATCAAAACATTCTCAACATCTGTGAAAAGTATTGGTTACACATAATATATAGTTTAACCAGACGAGTAAACATTTGACAAGCCTTCACTGCGTGAGCGTAGGGTTAACTTCATTGTAAAATAGTAAAGGGAATAAAGTTAATTCATTTATGCAGTGACACAATTATTTATAATACATAAACTATCCACACAGAACATTCATCAAACAACCTGCAAGGAATCTATAATTCATTCAAGTATCTCATCATTGGCACAAAATATCCAAGCAACGTAACCATGGATCTAGAACAAAACCCTTGGACGTCTCATATTTATATTAAGCAGTAAAAGTACAATTTATACACAAGCTCCATATGTCTAAATGTAGGAACTCAGGCTGCAATCATTCATATAGTAATATCTGGCTAATGCCGTTACAATAGACCAATTATACATCGACAATGAAGTGAAAAACTATTAGAGCCTTGATACAATCATTCACAGAACCAAACAATATAACAAATATAGTATTGAATAGCAACGATAATACAAAACTATCATCTAATAATAACAAAAAGCATAACCATAATAGCACTAAACATAACCCTCAATAATCAATAGAATATCCTTATTTAGCCTTGGTATTCAACATCCAACTCGGGGAATCTCCATGCATATCACCCTGATGAGTTGTCTTTATATGTGCAAAGTTGCAACTGTTCGTTGAACCATATCGAGCCGAATTGTAAGCACTTCCCATGTCTAACCAACCCGCACAGTTGGAAGATACATTGATGGACAAGGAATATTTTAGTTATAACGCAATCATCTTTCCCTCCATTTCGCATTTGTGTGGTCTATAGGGCATTTGCGTAGTGTCAGCTATCCTCTACACAATATCCCCACACTTAGGCAAAATTTTAAAATAACTCCCCCCCTTCTCTCCTTAGCCACAATAATTATAGTACTTGAAATTCAATTTCAAAATATGTTTAGTTAAATTTTCATATTGGGCTCATGGTGCTTATATTAGTACATATAAGGATTTGATGAGTTTACATACTTTTTTTTCTTGTCCCTTCACAACAAAACCTTTTGGATAAGACATAAATACATTCATTTTCAAGTATCCATTCAAGAAAGCAACCTTCGCATCCATTTGATAAACTTTCCATACATTATTTTATACCACGACAAATAGAGTACAAATGATGGAAATTTTTTTATGCGGGTAAAAGTCTCCTCATTATCATTACCTTCTTTCGGTGCAAATCATTTTTCCATGAGCCATTCTTTGTCAAGTATGTCATCCGATTGGAATTGCTCTTTTAAACCCATTTGTAGCCAATTGGTTTAGTTCTGGATGAAGGATCCACCAACTTCCATTACATATTCTTGATGAGGGCATCATATTCCTTCTACGTGGATCTTTCCGCTGACCATGAGAATCGTGTTGTTTAGAGGAAGTTGGTTTAAACTTAGTAGATAAATTTAATTCACAATCATATGGAACATCCATATAATCTACATCATCTAAATCTGCATTGCCTCCATATTCTCTAGTGGAACCTTTAGTCCCTATTTTCCTTACCTCATTAGGATGAATACTTTTAAGTGTCTTTAAGATCCACTTTAGTGGACCTTTCAGAGAAAGCTTAGGTTTCTCTACAAATTGAGAGGGAATTGCATTTCCATCAAGGTTAAGTCTTTCAATGATCCAAATTAGATCACCATATAATTTTCCATCCATCACAAGGCTTTCAGAGTGGAAAAATTGAAGGAATCAACTTATAGGAGTAGTTCTATTGGAAAGACCTAGTATGAATAATTGGGGTTTGAGACCCTCTAGAGCCAGTTTGAGGTATTAAATGATATTTTATGGGGGTAAATTTTCCTACACAAGAAAAGGTCCCCTTGACGTTATTCTAGACTAAGAGACCTTTCCAACAATGCAAGAATATGTCAATCGGAGTTCGAATGTGAAAGTTATGCCTCTTGAAAGTTTACCTATTGTGATTTACCACAATAATTTAAGAGGATGCCATGCCAACCTCCAATATTCATGGAAAATGAGTTTCCCACATGAAGAATATGAAGAATATTCTAAAAGGGTGAATTTAATAACTCTAATTTAGATTTTAAGGAATCAAACTTAACCCGAAGTTGGCTATTTGAGTTGTGTCATAATCAGGCCACAAGGAGGAAAAGGGGTTCCATTCATTTTTATTGTATATTGTTCCATAGAAGAAAAAAACAAATTGGGATTGGGAGTGAGAGATCATAACAAATGATGTTTGTGTTGTGTTGTATCCCATGAGCCACACCCCTCATGGAACTCCATAAAGAGTGCCTTCTCCTTTGTACTTACATTATTTCCATTCCAGACAAAAGAGAGCAGAGAAACCTCACCTCCCAACTAAGTTTTCTCAAAAAATGGTTTCCCAGAGCATATCTTCATATTCATTATGATTGGTGTGTGTTTGTATTTCACTACTCTCTATTTTCCACATCTTATACATTGCAAGCATAAACAACAACATTAGTAATAAAAAATCTAGAATCTAAAGCAATTAAACCTTTATACAATAGATTTTGGTTTTATTTTAATAGATTTTTGGTGACAAAGTTTCCAGTGGAATATCCATAACAAATTTACCAACGTAATAAGAATTGTGACCTCAAAACGAGAACTCTAGCCAAAAAACATGAAATAACAACCTGAAAACGAAAAGTGTTGATGTTGGAAATTTTTTTTTCCTTGGTAAATTTTTTGTTAGGAAAAATACTGAGAGGGGGGGGGGGGGGTGAATCAGTATTTAGTGTAGACAATAAAACTTTGATATTTCTTTCTTAAAAAACCCATACGCTACTTTCCTGAAGCCAACTCGCGTATATACGCAGATATCCTTTACAGAACTCGCGTATATCCAGTGAACTAATTATGCATTTAAAACTTGACTTAGATCATTGCATTACTTATTCATCAGATGTTTAGAGGACAGTAAACAGGTGTAGAAAGAACAGAATAATCATCACATATAAGAAACACAAATGAACACTAGGATTTTAGGTGGAAACCCAATTCGGGAGAAAACCACCGCTGTCGTTGTCTCAGTCTTCAATCTTTATTATTAAGAAAACTTCTTACAATCATGTACTGGCGCAGAGTCATACCGACACGTAGGCACCCACCTGCAGAAGGCTATAACCTTCTCTTGTTTACCAACCTCTCCTGGAAGGGAGCAACAACCCCCTGCTCTCGTTTACCAGCCTCACCTGGAAGGGAGCTACAACCCCCTGCTCTCGTTTACCAGCCTCACTTGGAAGGGAGCTACTACCCCCTGATATTAACACCAGCCTCTATTGGTAGAAAGCTTCTACTTCCAGACTGAAGGCTTCAACCCTCAGATCCACTTCAAACCACGTTTCATCAATTTTCAAACTGGATCAAACAGCTTCAACACAATCCTTCACTTATCAACAAACACCCTTTTCCCATTGCATCAATCAGAACAGTGAAACCACTGTAACCAGAATATCATAGATAGCCCAGACTTCAGAATAGATATGCAGAAACTCAATTAGCTTTGAGCAACCATCAGTTCACATACCATACGCACTTTTCTTTAAACATATCCGTGTATACACGCGCTTTTAATGTAGCGAACCCGCGTATACATCTATGCATTTTTCAGAAAAACCCTAACAGTCCATACGCGCCTTTGTTTAAGCAGATCCGCGTATACACGCGCTTTCCATGAAACGAACCTGCGTATAGATCTATAAAGGATAAAATTTGCAGAACAGACCAGATCTATGAACTTACCCAGATTTCTTCAATTTCTTCAATAGATTTGCGCCAGGTCTTCATTACTTCTTTTCAGATCATCCTAGAGATTCATCATTTCCATATCTAGAGGATTTGAATCTTCATCACATTCATAGGTGCATCATAGATTTAGATCTATCGATTAAGAACTGAGTTCAACCATACAGATAAAATTCAGAGTGAAGTATTCATTAATGCCCAGACACTTGCACACCCATGCATAATGAATTTCTTCTCCTTAAATAGATTTGGCCTTTGTCAATACCATGAGTCAAAACCACACCACACCAATGGTATTTCTGGACGAGATCAAATAGATAATCAAGCGCTCAAAACAATGGGTCAATATCATGGTAAATTCCCCTAGTTTTAGAGATTTAGAGAGCAATAGGGCATACGCGACATGACACGTACTTTTCCATGTACATACGCGACTTCTCCTTGAAAAAACCGCGTATGCCTTGTGACATACCTTTTTCATCATTATTCTTGCACATACTTTAATTCCTTTCATTATTTCATCAGAGCTGCTCTGTAGATACATCAGATGTACATCATTAATAAACAGGAGTAACTTCATCAAGTGGGTTGCCATCAAGGACAACACTTTGCATCATATTTACAACAATCTCCCCCTTTGGACTTGATGGCAACCACGATGGTGTTTGATCATCACAACAGATGGATACATTGATTCTAACCATTATACAATGTTACTCTCCCTTTATTCAAACACCATGTTACTCTCCCCCTTTGACATCAAGGGCAAAGAGCGGATCAAAACCAACACAAGATATTTCTCCTCATGTAGAGCGCTGTAGATTGGATGTGTACTGAAGTTACCATGCTCCCCCTGAGTTCATGCTGAGTCTTCAAACATATTCTACAATGAAGTACATGACTCTATGACCTTTCCTATCACCAAGGACTCATACTTACATCAAAGATCCAACCAAGTGGATTTACATAAGAGACACAAATACCCAACCAAGAGGGTTTACACAATTTGACTCAACTACCCATCCAAGTGGGTTTACAAATTTGAACAAGTCCTTACATGATTGAATATTACAATTTACATCATCAGTCTCATCATGATCTTTACAACAAATTTCAATTGTGACTTTTTATGACCAATACCAACAAGACCTCAAAAGAGAGATCATATTTCAGAATCATCATAATGCCAACAATGCATTACACTCAGCAAGGCTGATGCTCCCCCTGAACCTGTGCATCCAAGCATCCTTTCCATATGACCAAGGCCCCCCCTTAGTTTATGCATCCTGAACACTTTCAACAACAAATCATCAAGGAATCTTTTTTAAATCATCAGAGAATGAAACAGAATTATGAGAACTGGAACACCACCAGAGATACCAAACAGTATCAGAGATACCAAACAGCACTGCAGCTGTGCTGAAGAATGCTGACCCCAAACAAAATTTGTCAGCAACCAACCATACGCGGTTTTCTTTGTATGAACTTACGTATATACGCTACTGTCTTTCAGGAAACCCGCGTATCCAATTTAAACTTCTGAATTTTAAGCTATTCTGATTTTCTGCACAGCAGAGACTACTCCCAGCTTCTGTCTGAGATATTCAAACGCTTCCCTGGGCAAAGGTTTGGTAAAGATATCAACAACTTGTTCTTTGGAGGGAACATACTCCAACTTCACCTTTTTTTCAAGCACTTGTTCACGTAAGAAGTGATACTTGATGGGAATGTGCTTGGTCTTCGAATGCATAACAGGATTCTTTGAGATACTGATGGCACTTGTATTATCACACATAATGGAGATAGGTGGTGAACATTTGATTTGAAAATCTTGTAAGGTTTGCATCATCCAAAGAAGTTGAGTGCAACATGATGCGGCAGCCACATATTCTGCTTCTGTTGTAGATAAAGCAATAGAGTTTTGCTTCTTGTTGAACCAAGATACTAACCGGGGCCCCATATAGAATGCACCGCCACTAGTGCTTTTCCGATCATCAACATTTCCAGCCCAATCTGCATCAGTGTAAGCATGAAGAGTAAGATCAGCATTCTTTGGATACCATAGTCCAAAGTCTTGAGTTCCTTGTAGATATTTGAATATTCTTTTAATAGCCTGAAGGTGAGACTCTTTTGGATTAGCTTGGAATCGTCCAACAATCCCAACTGCATGCATAATGTCTGGTCTAGTCCCAGTGAGATAAAGTAGACTTCCTATCATTGATCTGTAATCTGGTTGATTCACTGGAGGAGAATCATCAAGATAACTGAGATTGCATCCTGTTATCATTGGTGTACTTACAGGTTTGCATTCTTCCATGCCATACTTTTTCAGAATTTGCTTAAGATATTTTTCTTGTGATAGGAATATACCATCTGTAGTTTGATGCACTTGCAAGCCAAGGAAGAATGTTAGTTCCCCAAGTAAGGACATTTCAAATTCTTGCTGCATGACAGAAGCAAATTTTTGACTCATAGATTCTTCGTTACTCCCAAAATGATATCATCAACATAAACAACCACAATCAATAGTTTATCATTTTCAATTTTTGTGTACAAGTTTCTATCAGCAGACCCCTTTGAAAATCCTTGTTGATGAAGATATTTGTCAAGACGATAATACCATGCCCTTGGAGCTTGTTTGAGACCATATAGAGCCTTTTTAAGTCTACAAACAAGATTTTTGTCATTTCCCAAAATGAATCCTTTTGGTTGTTCTATATAAACTTCTTCTTCTAGATCACCATTGAGGAATGCAGATTTAACATCCCTTTGATAGACTTTGATTTGTTGAAAACTTGAAAAAGCAAGAAACATTCTTATGGCTTCAAGTCTAGCTACAGGAGCAAAAGTTTCTTCAAAGTCTATACCTTCTTGTTGAGTATACCCCTTGCAAACAAGTCTAGCTTTGTTTCTTATAACATCCCCATTCTCATTTAACTTGTTTTTGAATATCCATTTAGTTCCAATGACATTTTTATTATGTGGTCTTGGAACTAATTCCCAAGTGTGATTATTTTCAATTTGATCAAGCTCTTCATTCATGGCTTGAATCCAACATTCATCTTTGCTAGCTTGATTGACATTGTGTGGTTCAACAGTGGATAGAAATGCCAGATAGCTAGAAGATCCCACAAGAGTCCTTCTTGTTTGTACACCTGATCCCTTGTCACCCAAAATTTGAGATTCTGGATGGTTCTTTTGAACATATCTGGATGGAGCTTTTTCAGATAAATCATCTCCAGATTATTCATTTGGTTCACTATCTGTATCATTTCTATTTGATGTAGAAGGATATACGTCATCATCACCTTCATCTGTTGTTTTTTTTTCTTCTTTTGGAGCTACAGGAGACTCATCAATAGCAACATCAATACATTCAACAATCTTTCGAATTCTTCTATTGTAACATTTATATGCTCTACTTTGAGAGGAATAGCCAAGAAGTATTCCTTCATCTGCTCTTGGTTCAAATTTTCCAAGATATTCATCATTATTTTTGATAAAGCATTTTCTCCCAAAAACTCTAAAATGCTTCACAGTGGGAGGATTACCATACCAGAGTTCATATGGCGTTTTGTCACTATTTACACGAACATGTGCCTTGTTGAGAATGTTTACCGCTGTATGTGCTGCTTCTCCCCAAAATGTGTCAGGTGTTCCGGAATCATCAAGCATGGCTCTAGCCATTTGTTGAACTGTTCTATTCATTCTTTCTGCTACACCATTCTGCTGTGGAGTGCCAGCTACAGAAAACTGTCTTTTTATGCCATGTTTTTCACAAAATTTAAGGAATTCATTTGATGTGTATTCACCTCCTCGATCAGATCTAAGACATTTGATTTTTAGATCTAATTCATTTTCAACCAGAGCTTTGAATATCTGAAATTTCTCAAATGCTTCATCTTTGTGTTTAAGCAACCCGATCCAACACATTCTAGAGAAATCATCAATAAATAAGATATAGTATTCTTCACCACGTGGTGATTTTTTCCTCATAGGTCCACATATGTCTGTATGAATGAGTTCAAGAGGCCCACTTGATGATCCTTCCTTGGCATTAAATTGCACTCTGGTCTGCTTACCGAATTGGCAAGATTTACATATGATATTTTCAAGAAGAGTAATATTGGGAAGACCACGAACAGCTTTAAGTCTGCTTGACTTGTTGATTTGAGAGAAGCTCAGATGCCCCAACCTTCTATGCCATATCCAATTTTCTGAAGATTTGCTCAAGTAACATTGTTCCTTGCAGTTCTTTAATACATACAGGTTGCTTGGGGTTCTGTTTCCTTTTATAATTGTTTTACCTGTATCAAGATCACGTACCACACATTCTTTTGAACTAAAGACAACTTCAGTTCCTTGGTCACACATTTGACTTACACTTAACAAGTTATGTTTTAATCCATCCACATACATGAAATTATTGGCTTTCACCTTTTCTTTTAGGAAAATAGACCCTTTTCCTTTAATAACAACAGGTGTATCATTTCCAAAAGTAACATTCTTTTCCTTTTCTAGAGCACTATATGCAAGAAGTTTGTTCTTGTCACCTGTCATGTGTTTTGAGCATCCACTATCAATGTACCATTGATTTTCTTCACCTTCCGCAAATAAAGCTATGCCACAATTTTCAACCTGTAAATCCTTCTTTTTCCATACTTTGGTGCTTGAAGGAACATGTTCTTTTGGCTGGACTTTGCTTCTGCATTTAGATTCTTCATGGCCAAAGTTATTGCAATAAGTGCATTCAACTTCATTTTGAAGAGGAGAAAAGTTGTTATAGGTATTCTTCTTTGTTCCAATATCAATCCTTTTCTTTCTTGCTTCTCTTGTCATGATAGTTTTATATGCAACACATTGAACAAATTTATGACCAAAATTGTGACATGAGAAACATTGTCCATTGAAGTAGAAATTTCTACGGTCATGAAATCTTCTATTTGAATTTACCTGTTGGTTGGTGTTCCTTTGAAAAGTATTCGTGTTGAAGTTCTTTGACTTGAGCTGATCATGCTTTACCTGTGAAGATTCTTTATCCCTTTGCTGAGTGGCAGAATGTTGTAGACCAGTTGTAGCTGCTTTTAGATAATTTGGTGCTGAAGCCTGAGAAGATTCTCTGGTATATCCAAGACCTGTCTTTATAAGAGGAGAGCGTTGTACCTTGATAATCTCATCTAAGGTTTCAGATCCTTTAGCAAATCTAAGATTCAGAGTCTTTACTTTCTCAAGTTATTTTCTTAGACTTACCACTTCACATTCTAATTTTTCATTGTGCTTCTTCTCTTCTTAATCTGATTTTTCAGAGTCTCTATGATTATTTTACTTTCTTCTAAGCATATTTTGAGTTGATTGTTTTCATTAAGAAAATCATTGTCTTCTAGATAATCCATAAAAGTATCCTTTTCTTCTTTAGATTCATTTTCAAATGCCATGAGAAGTCTAAGATCTTGTTCACCTTCTTCCTCACTATCAGATAACCCATCACTGTCTTCATGAGTATAGTAACCTTTTCTAGTGCTAGACCGGTTCTTATTCCTTCTTGCTACTTCCTTCCCTTTTGCAGGAGTTTCTTTATGAGGAAATTTAGCAACATAATGACCAACTCTTCCACAATTAAAACATTTGAAAGGAAGCTTACCTCTAAATCGTCCTGTGCCAAGTTGAAGTTTCTTTACAAAATTTACCTCCTCTTCTTCTGAGATATATCTTGATACTTCTGCTTCTTGTACATCTTTCCCTTTTTTAGAAGCTCTAAAGACGGCTTCTTTGACTTCAGATGGTCCTCCTCTTCTCATTTCATATGCAGTTAGTATGCCATGTAGTTGCACCACGGTAAGATTTTGAAGATCCTGTTTTTCTTCTAGAGCAGAAACTTTTGACTCAAATTTTGTCGTTAGAGATCTTAAGATTTTCTCAACCAAGGTAGATTCTGCTATTGTTTCTCCCAGATTTCTCATGCGATTTACAATATCATCAAGACGTAGAAAGAAACTGGCAATACTCTCATTACTATGCATTCTTAAATTTTTGTATTCAATTCTGAGAGTTTGGAGTTTTGCACTTTTTACCTTTGCATCACCTTGATAACTTAAAATGATTTTGTCCCATATTGCCTTTGCTGTGTTCAGCTACATGACTTTGACAAATTTTGATTCAGTTAGACTTCCCAATAGAGCATTGACCGCCTTTGCATTTTTTTCATAATTCTTCTTTTCTGTTGGATCTGTAGGTACAATGGCTGGATATTGATATCCTCCTTCAACAATGGCCCATACATCTGCTCCTAGAGACTGAAGATAGGATCTCATCCTTGTTTTCCAGAAGATTAAATTATTTCCATTAAAAAGCGGAGGCCTGATAGATGCTGTTCCATCCTGATTGCTCATCTTGCTTGAATACTAATTGTTAGGAAAAATACTGAGAGGGCGGGGTGAATCAGTATTTAGTGCAGACAATAAAACTTTGATATTTCTTTCTTAAAAAACCCATACACTACTTTCGTGAAGCCAACTCGCGTATATATGCGGATATCCTTTACAGAACTCACGTATATCCAGTGAACTAATTATGCATTTAAAACTTGACTTAGATCATTGCATTACTTATTCATCAGATGTTTAGAGGACAGTAAACAGGTGTAGAAAGAACAGAATAATCATCACATATAAGCAACACACATGAACACCAGGATTTTAGGTGGAAACCCAATTCGGGAGAAAACCACTGCTGCCGTTGCCTCAGTCTTCAATCTTTATTATTAAGAAAACTTCTTACAATCATGTACTGGCGCAGACTCATACCAATACACAAGCACCCACCTGCAGAAGGCTATAGCCTTCTCTTGTTTACCAGCCTCTCCTGGAAGGGAGCAACAACCCCCTGCTCTCGTTTACCAGCCTCACCTGGAAGGGAGCTACAACCCCCTGCTCTCGTTTACCAGCCTCACCTGGAAGGGAGCTACTACCCCCTGATATTAACACCAGCCTCTACTGGTAGAAAGCTTCTACTTCTAGACTGAAGGCTTCAACCCTCAGATCCAATTCAGACCACGTTTCATCAATTTTCAAACTGGATCAAACAGCTTCAACACAATCCTTCACTTATCAACAAACACCATTTTCCCATTGCATCAATCAGAACAGTGAAACCACTGTAACCAGAATATCAGAGATAGCCCAGACTTCAGAATAGATATGCAGAAACTCAATCAGCTTTGAGCAACCATCGGGGCTCAGACACCACGCCGCTTTTCTTTTAAACATATCCACGCATACACGCATAATGTAGCTAATCAAGATATACATTCCAGGCATTTTTCGTAAAAACTCCTACCGCTCATACGCCTTTGTTTAGCTGCATCCGCGATACACGCGCTTTCCATGAAATCAACTCGTGATAGATCTATAAAGGATAAACTTTGCAACGTAATTTATCGCGAACTTACCTGCATTTCTTCAATTTCTTCAATAGATTTGCGCCGTGCCTTCATTACTTTTTCAGATCATCCTAGAGATTTCATCATTTGAAAGATCTAGAAGATTTAACCATCACATTCATAGGTGCATCATAGATTCATATCTACCGATTAAGAACACGTAGTTCAACCATACGTATAAACTGTGAGAAGTATTCATTAATGCCCAGACACTTGCACACCCATGCATAATGAATTTCTTCTCCTTAAATAGATTTGGCCTTTGTCAATACCATGAGTCAAAACCACACCACACCAATGGTATTTATGGACGGGATCAAATAAATAATCAAGCGCTCAAAACAATGGGTCAATATCATGGTAAATTCCCCTGGTTTTAGAGATTTAGAGCGCAATAGGGCATACGCGACATGACACGTACTTTTCCGCATACATACGCGACTTCTCCTTGACAAAACCGCGTATGCCTTGTGACATACCTTTTTCATCATTATTCTTGCACATACTTTAATACCTTTCATTATTTCATCAGAGCTGCTCTGTAGATACATCAGATGTACATCGTTAATAAATAGGAGTAACTCCATCAAGTGGGTTGCCATCAAGGACAACACTTTGCATCATATTGCCAACATTTTCAACATTTTTTAAAATTATTAGTGAAAACCAATTTTTTTTGCGCAAGCAACATAAAAATAATAAATAAATAAATAAAAGTGTTGATGTTGGAACAACATTATTATTAAAAAAAAAATCAACATTTTTTAAAATTAGCAGTGAAAACCAAATTTTGCGCAAGTAACATAAAAAAACACTGTGAAAACCAAAAGTGTTGATGTTGGAACAACATTATTGATTTATTTTATTTTATTTTATTATTATTATTTATTTATTTATTTCGGGGTAAATTTTCAACATTTTTTAGCAATGACGTTAAAGATAAAATATTATGACTCCGAAAAACCTTAAAATTCAACAATTTTTAGGAATGGCGTTAAAGATAAAATATAACATATTTGGAAAGCCTTAAAATTTCAACAATTTTCAACCATGACGTTAAAGATAAAAATCATGACTCTTAAAAACCCTAAAATTATAATTGTTTTCAATCATAGCATTAAAGCTAAAATATCATGGCTTAGAAAATCCTTAAAATTTTGACAATTTTTCAACCATGGGATTAAAAACAAATATCATGACTACAAAAAACCTTAACTTTTCAACATATTTTTCAATCATGGCATTATGAAAAAATAACATGACTAAAAAAAACTTTAAAAATGAACACCTCAATGAATAAGTCATTATACCATGAGTAATTTCTTTTTTAAATGTTAAAATTATATATATTTTAAAATCTTAGCCTAAGACAACTTGTTACATTACAATGAAAAAATAAAAATCAACCATCAAATTGACACGTCGAGGAGGCGAACTCGACCCATTGCAATGAAAACTTAAAAATCAACTATGAAATTGACACACTGTGAGGCTCGACTTGATCAATTATGATGAAAGCTTTAAAATAAACTATCAAATTGACACATAGTGGGGCAAAAGTTGCTAGTCGAGGATCAACATGGGTCCTACAGGAAAAGAATAAAATAGAACAAAATATTAAATAAATAAATAAATAAAGTAAAACAAAAACAGGAAAAAAACAAAAATATCTAAAAAAATAATAACAAGTAAATTAAAAAATTAAAAAATTAAAAAGCCCAAAAAATTAAAGCATTCAAATTAAAATCAAACATGAAAAATTATATAAAAGCACACACAAAATAAATAAATAAATAAAATTCAAAAATAAAAAAGGCAAAAAAACCAAAATTAAAATAAAATAAATAAATGAAAAATGAAAAACAAATAATATCCCTAAATATTTAAAATTTTAACCCAAAAAAATAAAATAAAGCAAATTTTGTAATTAAAAAGTAAATAAATACAGTGTTGAGAACTTCTAGAGAACTGTGTAGATTTCTAGGTGAGCCTGACGTTTCAAGTGAAAAGTTCACCCATATTCAGGGGCAAGAAATTAAAGCATAAGATGAGAAGAGTGCTAGACCAAGATTTTATAGGGAGCGAGAAAATTAGTTGTTAGAATAAAGGGTTAAGAGCATTAAATGAGCCAACGAATTGAAAACAATATTCGAAATAGATATTAGAATTTTTAATTTTTAAAAATTAGATTATACTAGTACGAGACAAATATGAATTAATAATAGATAAATGACAGTTAGGGAAATTAATAATGGATTTATAATATTTATGTAAAGTATTATTTGAAATTGGGATTAAATTTAATTTAATTTTAATTTTGATTTTAAAATCAAGATCTTTGGATTAAAATTTTTATTATAATTAGAAATATAATGAATTGAATGAATAAGGGATAGGGTATTCAATGAATAAATATAGAAAATGGTATTAAATTAATAATAATAAAGAGAGGTGGGTAAGTGAAAGAGGGATTTTAACGAAGGTTTATTTAAATTTACGAGATGAGGCCGGAAGATGGGAATGGTTGATCATTAATTAAATGAACATACAATATTGGGTCAACCACAAAATTAATATTAAAACGATTAATACGATTGCTAAATTACAAAGATTAATAGAATATTTAAAAATAAAATAAAAATAAGCAAATAAATAAATAAATAAATAGAATTTTAGGGAGGAAAAAGCCCATTAAGAAATTATCAAAGGAGGGCCAACGAATGGAATGAAATGAATTAATGACGGAAGAGAAAAGACATGAAAGTGGAGATGAGAGAAGAGAAAAGAGACGATAGAGTGGGAGGTTGGGGGGAAAGGAATTTAGGGTAGTTTAGAAGACAAAAAATGGATGGTGGGCTTCTAAGATTGGCTTAAATGATACCCGTCATCACGATTAAATTTATTGAGATGCTTCTCAATTTGGAGGGCTTCTGGAAGCGTTTTGTTGACGACACCTTCGTGATTTGGTCCCATGGTATTCCTGCGCTTCGCAAATTTCTTGCTCATCTTAATAGAATTTCCCCTCATATCCATTTCACTATGGAATTCGAAGAAAACCATTCCCTCCCCTTTCTTCATGTTCTTGTCTCCCACCTCCCTGATGGCTCGCTAACCCACAATGCCTTTAGGAAGAACACTCATACCGATAGATACCTTCATGCCAACTCCCACCACCATCCAGCTCAAAAAATTGTCGTTCTCAAGACTCTTGTCTCTCGAGCTATCAGAATTTCCTCCGTTGAATCCTTACCCAAAGAAAAGGCTCATCTATCAAAAGCGCTTAAAGCTAATGGATACTCTTCTTCCTACATCAATAAGGATTTTCGCACTTGCCTCCATCCCTGCCCCAAAATTGAATCCAGAACCCCTCCCTTAGCCAAGGTAACCCTCCATTACATTCAAGGTGTTACTGATCACCTTTCCAGAATTATCTCTAAAATGAACATCAGTACCTTCTTTAAACCCCATCGAACCCTAAACCAACTCTTCAGGTCCGCCAAGGACAAAAATGACCCCCTGTCTTGCTCTAGCATATATGATATCCCCTACTCTTGCGGTAAGTCCAACATAAGACAAAATGACAGATATTTTAAAACCCGGTTGAAAGAACACATGGCAGACACCTACCATAACCGTGTAGCCAAGTCGTCCATATTTGAGCATTCCTACTCTACTAGCCATCTCATTTGCTTTGATAAATATAAAATCCTTGTTCTTATCCCTTTCCATTCCAACCGGATCATTAGGGAAGCCCTGAAATTGACAAGCATCCCAATAACTTTAATCGCAATGACGGGTATCATTTAAGCCAATCTTGGAAGCCCACCATCCATTTCCTGTCTTTTAAACTACCCTAAATTCCTTTCCCCCTGCCCTCCCACTATATCGTCGCTTTTATCTCCTCTCATCTCCCCTTTCATGTCTTTTCTCTTCCGTCATTAATTCCTTTCATTCCATTCTTTGGCCCTCCTTTGATAATTTCTTAATGGCCTTTTTCCTTCCTAAAAATCTATTTATTTATCTACTTCTTCTTTTTAAATATTCTATTAATATTTGTAATTTAGAAATATTATTAACCGTTTTAATATTAATTTTGTGGACGACCAAATATTGTAACATTTAATTAATGATCAGTCATTACCATCTTCCAGCCTCATCTCATAAAATTAAAAAAATATTTGTTAAAATTCCTCTTTCACTTATCCCCCTCTCTTTATTATTATTATTTTTTTGGTAATTGAGGCTAAACTATATTAATTCGAAAATAAAACAACACATATTCTATAGGCTGATTTGGTAAGATGCGCTTAACCAATCCCAGCCTTCGTTGCCTTCCTAGTTGCGCAAGTATGGGGCTGCCTCCTTGGAGGAAACTAGGTCGGAAAAAACATCAAACAAAAAATTACAAAGTGTGTCGTAGCACCAGTGAAAATAGAGGTTCTGTGATAATAACAAGCATGAAAAAAAACTAAGAAGATATGAGCTGCTGCATAGGCATGAGTCTTCTGCATCATCATCGCTATCTGGATATTCCTCCACGATGGGACATGTGTACTCTTGCGCAACGGCTTCCTCTTCAGTAGTAGGTTGAATCGGAGGCCTGGAAGCAGGTGCGTAGAGGATGGGAGAAACCGAGTGCTCGGCATATGGGAATCGCATCCAGGTGCCTTCCGAGTCCATTATCCAAATGTCTATGTCATCCTCTTCATCCTCCTGTGCTGGAAGAGGCTTAGTTTTCCAGGGCAAGGGGTGCTCCTGGTGCGCAATGGTGGATTTCCTTGGTCTGCTTTTGCCTCTCTTCTTTACATGAGTGGGGGCCTCCTCCTCCTGGTCGAGCAAGGGGCTCTTAGGGGCCTCTCTAATTTGACTGCCCGAGGAGGAGCCTTCAACGGATTCCAAGCGGTTATTTGGCCCTCAGTGGTAGTGACCAGGTGGCAGGGAGCACACCTCTCTAGCCTCCTATGATTGTTCTTTGGTGCGGTCTAGGATCCATGGTCATACGAAGTAGGGGGTTGATGGGGGTCTGAGAAGTGGGGAGGAGCAACTCGGACCCGATACTGGAAGTTGTTGGAGAGGTAAATCCCCTTTGTGGACAGAGGCGATCCCACTAGCCCTAGAGTGGGTCTAGCAACAAACAAAACACGCTACGATACTGATTCCTAGTTATAAAAGAAAAAGCTACGATAGATAGCCTACCTCAAGTCCTACGCTGTTGTTGTCAAAGAAGAAGCGCTGCGTCCTATTCCTAGCTTGACAGGTCACAATCCTTCTGATCACCGCGTCCGGACACCTATACACATGCAGAGAAGAAACGATGGCATACAACGTAATAATTCAAACATGTAACTATCAATCAGTCGGAAAGGATTGAACTAAATTGCATTACACAGATAATCACTACAACAGTGGAACCAATAACGTAGTCGAGCATATATTAAAATGCGAAAGAAATATTACAACCAAGTTCTGACGTTGCATTCTTCCTTTGGCAGGGCTTCCAGCGGAGCGTGTCTCACAAAGCTCGTCGGGAATTTAGACAAGGCTCTCTCTCTTACGAGGTTCTCCTTAGCTCTGCTTTCAATAGTCGCTCAGCTATAGTTTTCTTCCCAAATGTTCAACTAGCTAGAAAATGGAGAGGGTAGGCTTTTATAGAGGGAGAAGGAGAGGTTAGGCTCCCTATAATCATGGGGGAGAGTCCTATATCTTAGGAAGGTTCCATGAGAGGTGGAAAACCACTTTCTAATCAGGGAGATCTGGAGGCAAACAACCCAACCCCTTTTTGATGATCCGTTCTAAAGTTGTTAGAATCAAACTTTGGCCTTCTATTGTTAAAAAATATTTCTTAATAGGCTTGGGGCGAGTGAAACACAGAGATAGAGTGCCAGCTGGCACACCCACTAGTGTGCATTTTCCCCATTGGCGCGAGGGATGAACTGGCTACCCGCGCCAATGCCAAAACATGGGTTTTTAGGGTTTTCCAGAGGAAATGTTCTTCAGGAGAATTCTTGCCCTTATGCAGAAGGATACTATCAAGGTGTTTTCAGGACATTTTATTGTTCACAGGTCACAAGAATAGTCCTCCAATGTATGGGATGAGGGATTGCAAGGACGGTGACAAAATGTTGTGTAACAGATGCCCCCTAAAGCATGAGGTCCGAGAGAGAGGGAGGGGTGAAATGCTTTATGAGAACGTGCCCAACTGAAAACACTGTCGTCGAAAGTACTACGAATACAAATACAACTAATATCTCTAATACATGATATGTGGTATGGGTGCAGCCATCCATAATAGGGTGTACAAAAACTGGGATCCAAGGTATGGATGCAGCCATCCGGTAAATAAGGATCAACAAGTAGACTCAGGTATGGTCGCAGCCATCCAATCGAATGATTCATGTAATAAATCATAATAATCCACAAAGAACCTGCAACTTGGATGTTTATCAGAAAAAAATCCAGGGTCTTGCGCTCCATCTCGACCCAAACAGAGTACAAGTTCGAGCATGCGAATATGTGAGCTGAAGTCGAACATGCAAGAACATCGTCTGATTACCAGCCAATAATGAAAGCCGTTAACAGACGCGAGAGAAACCACCAATAATGACAATGGCTCTCAAGGTACAAAAGGTACAATCTACAGAATGTGAACAATGAGCTGGTGTCAAACACCCGCAAAATCATCCGATCTAAGGCCAATAATGACAACCTTGCGTCGAATGTGAAGAACCTGCCATTGAGGCATACAGGCTCCAAGGTACTTGAAGGGAGTCTCTAGATCAGCTTCCTGGATAATAAGATGAAGTCGACAAGAAGTGACCTTGATCAAATGTGGGCCATAATGTTTCCCACATCATCGACATGAGACAGAGGAACATGATGTTTGTGAATCAAGACCAACAGAGAATCAGAGGGAGGTTGAAAACTGCAGAGGCCAACTTCTCTTGAACATATCGGTGGCATGAAACTAGATTTGGCAGTATTTGACATCAAGGGATCTGAGGTCATGGTAACGTGGCAAAGAGCAGATGAGCGGTCAAAAGAGATTACCCAAACCCATGAAGGCAAGCAGATAATGAGATGATATGTCCCCAACCCGACACAAATGCAGACAAGTGCCATGTTCAAGGGCGACATACTGGCGACACGACTATGATACTGGTTCCATTTTCCCCCACCATATCCGGCAAGTACCCCAATTATTTTTTGAAAACAAGCTTGAAGGGGACAACATATGCTTGCGATATAAGTTTTTCCTTCGGACATATCCAACCTAGTACATTTAACGAGCCCTAGGAAGGAGGAACTCAAGTAACGTCATGACGACGGAGTCCAATGTCATCAATTTTTAACGAGTCTGACAAAGGAAGAACTCGGCGTCTTTTCATGTTTAGAGAGTTTGAAAAGATAGCGGAAAAGAAAACTCCAGCAGTCCCTTTTACTAGATAGTCCCACATATCCGAAAAGGTAGAAAACTATGTCTGAGAGAACCTCCTAGTCGTAATAGGCTAGGGTATTCCTTTTTCGTAAATAATCTATCCTAGCCCAAAAAAGGGGTAAACGTATACTGGGTAGATGTCGTTTCACAACCAATTTAACGAGCTCAAAACGAAAAGTGACTTGGCAATATTTTCAGTTTTAGAGAGTCAGAAAAGAGCTGAAAGGTGACTCCAACAGTGACTTTTTTCGTGTTTTTACCGAGTCCGAAAAAGTATAAAATACAACTCGTGTATTTGTCCTAATCACGTGAAAACCTGTCATTGCACAAAAAGCAAGTGTAAAACCCATTTTTCGACAAAAATATAATAAAATATCAGAAAAAACAAGTCTTAAAACCCAATTTCGATTTGAAAAGTTATAAATATTAGAAATAGTAAAAACTTATTCACTTTTCACCTTTTTACCTCTTTGTAGAGCAATAGTGAGCCATTTCCTTTGCTATCTTGAGTCGACGATTGTGAACAATCCAATGGAATAATCTGTATTCTGTCTTCTTCAGGTAAGAGCTGCTTCCATTAACCATCTTTTAAGTCATATTTCATAGTTTTTGATCGCTATTTGGCATCCCTGAGGGGAGGAATTGCAAAATTAGGGCCTCCGCGGTTAGCCACGCCAACCGCGCAACCCAATATTCTGTTTAAATTTAACAAAAATATAGCCAATGAATTGTTGTTTTAAGTACCCAAGGGATCTTACAATGTGTTTATGACCAAATTGATGTAGGTATAAAGAAAAAATTGTAATTGAATGGAATGATAGATAGCACATTGAGGAAGATGAATTGGCAATGGGAAATGAGCAGTGTATGAATGCTCTCCGGAATTGCGGGTTGAAAAAATTCTTCCTGACGCCATGTCTTCGGGCTCAACCTGAACTACTGCAGTATCTGATTAGAATTTTGGATGAGGATGAGGAGAAGTTAAAACTTCGAGATCATGTACTCGAGCTGAAAGTGTCATACGTGTACTTCATCACTGGACTGTCATGCAGAGGTCCAGTCCCTATCTTGACCGGCACCAGGCCTTCAGGTGAAAACATGACAATGGTCATGGACAGGGTGTGCTGAGGGGCACGCAAAGGGACAGGTAGCAAAAATGTATACATTCAAACCATCCCCGATCTAGCACTGAGAGTAGTGCTACATAGCATTACGCGGGCTACAGGGTCGCAAGCACCGCACGAGGCTACAAAGACACAGCTCCTCCTTGCATAAGAGTGGATGAACCCAACAGTGTTTGACTGGGCCACACCCGTGACTATGAACATCAAACGACAACTCACAAAATGCAAAAAAAAAAAACTGAAACAGTTTGGATATGGATTGATTTTGGTGTCGTTCTTCCTGGAACGACTACCTATCTTCCAGTGCCAGGGGGCGATAGTCCCGGATCCACCGTTGAGAGAGCCACGGATGGATCGATGGGGAGAATTGATGGCCAGGGAAGGGGGCGACCAACAGATGTCATGGCGGCCCGAGTTCTTTGGATGGCTCCGACGACAGCTGATCGTCATAGAGGACTAGCCCTATGTAGGCACAGATTTTATTGGAGACCCAGTAATACAACTCAACAACACCAGGGAGCCTCTAGGGTAATAGCCAGAAAAATGATAGTGAAGAAGAAGAAGAATGAAGCTTCAACACATAAGTCATGGCAGGACTAAAGAGGACTCCCGAGCCTACATAAAACGCAGCATGGGCAACAAGTGATAGCGAGGAACTAACTAGGAAGCCCATGTAAAGGAAGGCTCTACCACCAATTCATGATTAAATAATCAGCGAGTGAAATGGGTGTAATACTCATGACCTGATGGGATCGACCCTATGGTAAGTGATCATAATGGAGGCTAGGATGCAAAATGCAACGGAAAGTGGATTCCCTAACCTATATGCCAGTTTTAGTTTATAAAAAAGAGATTTCAAGAAGACCAATTGAACTATCCGGTAACTAAGTCAAACAAACTCTGAATTTCAAGTATAACTTCAACAAAATGCTCAAAGCCAACCATGCCACTCTCGCAGCGGGGCTTTATACGAGCAGAAAGGAAGACAAGAAACTCAATAAATCAACTCAGTACAATAGTATAGACTTGCAATAAAAACTTCAAAGAATCAAAAAAGAGACTCTTCGAAAATTGCAACAAAATTAGTCTACTGAACACTAAGGAAACCAAACATAGCAAACAGGTAAACAATCAAAATGCACAGCAACACACAAGGAAAGAGTAAATGAGTAGGAGCACTCTCTTCTGATTAAGCAGAACAACCAAGGATCTTCAAGAAAAGATCTTGGTACTCAAACCAAAATTGCAAACGTAACAACCAAAAATTTCACCAACCGAGAGAGTCTTCACACAAAGGAGAGAGAAATAGACATATAAACACTTTTAAACACAGTCCAGAGATTAAAAAACACTGTAGAAACAGGTCACCATAGGCAGACAAGACCAGAAGAGCTAAAAACCAACATTTTCAAAATTTGCCCCCAGGCATACGCGCTTTAACAGTTCTGCAACAAGCGTGCATACGCGACTGTGGCAAAGGAAACCCGCGTATACGCGACCACCTTTGAAAGAAACATCGTGTATATGCGACTGTGTAGAGAAAAAACCACGTATGCAAAATCAAATAATGAAAAATAAAAAATGATCAAGCCTGGATAAAGAACCAGGTCTTCAGTCTGACTGAGAAAGAGTTAACTGGACTGGTAATAATGATTCAAATTGTTGGAAACCTTTCAAACAGCTGAAACCACCCAATAGGGGAATCACAAGAATGCGATCCCCAGTGGAGTCGCCAGTTCTGTTTCGGGGAAAAACACCCTAGAGGTTTGTTGGGTCAAAACCTCCAAAGATCAAGGCATGCCATTCAGAAGGACTCACACACAACCATACTTGAATGCAAAAAACTAGATAACAACGATAGCAGAACTCACCCGTATTCCTACGTTCGATGTAGATCTCGTGGGGTCCAAACCCCCAACAACCCTTCTTCCTCCTTCAACCTGGAAAACAAGAAAGAATGTGCATGGAAACCTAGTTGCACAGCATATACTTCTCCTAAACGTTAGTGCAATCCATGTGAAACATTATATAAACCATAATAAATGCTTAAATGATAATCTTTTCACACATATAAGTAAACATTAACACATAAGTTCAGGAACAAGATGGTTCTTCATTATTACGAACAGCATGTACAGAAGTAAAGAGTGGAGAGATCACCTGAATCCTTCCACGATCTTCGAGCAGACCGTCGTCCGGATCTGTCCCGCCCTTGCCTCACTAAGATACTTTCAAGACTTGTGCACTCGAGATGGCATATAAACGGATGAACATCTCCAGGAAACAAGGGTTTCCTGTATAAATCTGGGAAAGTGCAGGAGGCACGAGAATTCAGACTTGAATTGGGATTCCAACAGAGTATAATGTCTATAAAATTTCTCTCTCCCTTAGGCCATACACATGAGGGGCTTTTATACTCCCTCAAAGTAGTTTCAATCAGTTAGAAACAGTTGGCCACGTACTGGGGTGGTTGAACTACTGGAGTAACCATCAACCCAACCCAAAAATAGGGAATTTTTATATATTTTTTAATGATTTTAATGGCATACGCGGAAAAATACATGTGGACTCGCGTATACACGCGGAAAAATCTGGGCATACCCTCGTATGGGAATTTTAACACTGTTTTTTAGTGAATTTTGTTCAAGTCTGTGGAAATGGGTGCCCAAAGCCATAAAGACAATCATGAATCACATGAGGGTGAAAATTGATGCTATAACACTCCCGGAAGGAGAGGACTGGGAAGAGGAGTTGGGTAAGACTCTTTTTAATTTTATGAGTTTTATGATTTTTTGGTACATATGCATGTTCTAACAGCTAATCCTATATGTATGTAGATGTTGGCCCAGAGAGGCCTGCCGGAATGTCACCAATAGCGAGGAGGACCCCTCTTGCTTATGACCCTCAAGGTGAGGGGGGCGAGGGGGACGAGCTTTTACAGAACCTAGAGGGGATTTCTCGTGGGGTTCCAGATTATGCTCGTTTAGTTGATGTTCCCTTAGCTTATCAGAGGCACACCATAGGGGTGCCGAGTCGTCTCCACCACTTATTAAGGCGATTGGTGCGGGCAGTGATGTGCTACCATGAGCACCATGCTGATTAGTCACCTAGGCTTTCTATTTTCATATTTTTTGAGAGACATGTCATCTCCGGATGTAACTGAAACAAACATGTATATTTTTGGTTTTATATGATGCACACGTTGCAAACACTCGACATATATATATACATCTATTTTCTACATGGATCTTACTTACATATGATGATGTTTTTACAAATTGTGTAAATGTCTATCTAATACCATTTTGGCTACTGCATTTGTTAGTGTATTCATTCGTCTTGGTATATGTTGATATGTAATTTAATCAAAGTTTCTTTCAAGTAAATGAATACTTAGATACAGTCTTAAAATGCATGGGTTTCTAACTGAATAATGACCATTGAGCTATAAAACCACAAGTTGTGAGTCCAGATGTACAAGTAACGCGCAAATACCGAGGTTAATAGCCTCGTTTAATAATTCCAAAATGGAACTATATTCCGCGACATTATTTGTAGCAGGCCCTAGACAAACACCTTGTAAATTAACCAACTCACTAGCAGGATTGTAAATTACCCAGGCTGCTGAAGACAGGTTCTTGGTGCTGCGGGAGGCACCATCCGCAAAACTGACATAAGGAGTAATAGACATCTGCACAATCAGGAAGACCCAATAAGCAGAAAAACGCTTACAAAGCACACCACACCACACATGCACAAAAATGAAAAATCACCTATGTACATATACTACGCAAGAACGATTCAAGCATAATATTTCTTCAGGTATGTTGATGGGAAAATCTGTCTGGCCAACAGCAGGGGATCTCCCCGATAAAAATTCCCAACTAGACTTTAAACCGTTTGGAATAGGGATCCCGTCTGGGGTGTGGGTCCGGCTACCAGTTAATTATCCTTTCCTTGGGTCTTAGTAGGACTCTATAAACCTGTGGACACACGCTTATTCGGATGATACAAGACACATGATTGTTGAATTAAATGAACATACAACACTATGCATAGCAAGCTGAATTATAAAGCATGGGGCCAAAGGAAATGTTATCAACAACATATCATTAGGGTCATGCTTGTACGTTGTTCTAACCACAGAAGAAACAATTATTTATGGAAAAATACCCTTCACTTCCTTAAAAGGTTTTGGTAATAATATAAATGTCAGTAAACAAAGTTATTAACATTCATTGAGAAAGCAAAATAAACTTAGCACCATTGGCACATGTTTAGAAAACTACAATGCATAAATGATGTAATTGGAGACACAGTTTCATTAATTAAAATATGTTAGAAACTGAAAATAGAATACTCATAGTGTTCACACATCGACCAACAACAGATCCAAAAATGGAGTTAACACATGCTTTTATTCATACTAAAAAATGTGTAGTCCTTCTATACAATGCTCTATATCTCTTTGAGTCCCAAACAAAAGGTCCCTTTACAATTTTCCCCAAGGAAGTTTTTATAGAACAAAACTTGCCCTTTGGGCTTCCCGATTTTTCACCTTCCTGACCGTTGGGCTGCCTTGTGACTTGAATGGAAGATGTGACCTGCAACCTAGTTGGATAGTGTGACCTGCGACCTAGTTGGAAAGTGCGACCTGCGACTTGGTTAGATAGTGCGACCTGCGACCCCTTCTGTGGATTTTCGCCTTGCAATCTGATCATGGGAGTGTGCACGTGATTGTGAGGTTGGGAACATCAACTTATTATTCCTTGGGGAATAACTCTGCCTCGAAATCACCTGAGAAAATCGCGCTCTAGTTGGCCTGTCAGAAGATTTATTTTTCTCTCCGTCGTGTGGGTGAAATGCGACCTAACGAACCTTCTATTTATAAAAGGGTCGCATGTGTGAGCAATAAATGAGGTCGTGGGGTCACGAATATCCCACGCTTGTGAGATGTGAAACCTTGCGACCTTGCGACCTGGGAGGGTCGCAGGGTTGCAAGGTCGCTAGGTCGCGATTTTGAAAATTGAGTGAGATTTGCGACCTGGTGACCTACGACTTTGGCCCATGATGTGACCTGCGACCTCCCTGGATTTTGTGACCTGCGACCTCCTTGGAGTTCGCGACTTGTGACCTTGAGTCATATCTGCGACCTAAGACCTTGGGCATTTTGTGACTTGCGTTATTCTTTCGGTGATCTTTGGGCTTTGCGGCAAGATTCCCTTTCTTGCATCTCTGTCTCGTGAACGTGGTTAGGTGCCTTTGAACTTAAAGTGAGATTCTTGGGGATTCGTGAGAATCCACGTGCCTCGAAAAGGTCCCCTTGCTTACTGGGAAAAACCTAGGCTTTTTGTGCGAACCGAAAGCTTCTACCTCGATGGCGTGCTTGGGAAACATGCATTTCGTGTGATGCGGCATGAGAGGTGGTAACTCGCGCTATCCAGCTCACCTTAGTTGTATTTTTCATTCTCGCGGATCTTGGCTTTGATGCCTTATATCGTTATTTGGGAGCTACTTCTGATAGCTTGATTTTAGGTAGCCACTACCATTGTAACGAATGACTTCACTGTGATTTATGCTCCCTTAATGCGTAGATAAACAAGACTTGCGACGAACAAAACGATAGCATGAGCCATGATTTTATTGAACGATTTCATAAGCAGGTCAAGAAAAAAAACCATCCTCCTACTTGAAGTACATATAACTATTTATATAAATAACTTCAGCAAGGTATTTTAAAGCATATCACTTGGACATACAATGCTTAAAATGAGAAACCAGCTAAAGGATTGGCAGTTTCAATGAGTTTATTAATTTCATATGGTTACCATTAGAGGATGATGTCTCCCAATTTAAAATAATTAACAAGTGACCATCGGCTCGACGAAGAGCCCAAATAGAATGCCTAAAAATCCATGGTGAAAGGTTTCTACTGAAAGTATGTCAAGCACTAAACACATAAAAACTTCCATTCAAGTACATGAAATGATGATACCCCCCCACACACACGGCGTGAATGCAGAAAAAGCATATGGTCATGATGGTGAGAAGGTTCAATGACTACGAGCCAGTTCAAAACCCTAATGGCTAAGCGAGCAGGGGGACCCGAAATTTTAGATATACCCAAAATTTTGGGTGGTGTTGTAGCAGCTACAACAATTGGCGAACCACTGGTAGAATCCAGCATCTCTGTCAACACCCCAACAATAGTCTAAGTCGAGGAAGTGATGCAAGGGAATATTGAACAAGTTCTGAGGGTACCCTTGTAGTATTTTGACCTTTTCTGATATGCCCAATCCTTGTGCCTCAGCTAGGTCTCATTAATCAAAACACATCAAAGTGGAAGTTCACAGATGCCAATGGTTGTTTGATGATGTAGAGAGTAGGGCAGTGGGCTTATTATATTCAGAATTTTTAAAATAAGTTTATGGTGTTGCTCCGTTGCCAGCAAGCCTGGATAATACCCTGGCAGATTCACTTTAAGAAATCACAAATGTTGCTCTGCTACCAGCCAGCCTGGTCAGTACCCCAGCGGAGTCGTTACATTACCTCTATGCGTAGGAAGCCTTTCTCAATCCTTTACGCTTATTTGTTCATGTTCTTGAAGCACTTATTTTATGTGCTCGTGGCACTTATTTTGCATGGGCGGATGAGGGATCCCGACTTATTTTACGGGCAAGAGAGGTTGTTTCTTGTTTGACAGAAACTGAAAGATATCCTGATTCGAGTTTGCCCCCATGCCAAGCCTTCACATCCCATCTACCACCCATAGGTGAAACTTGCAAAACAAATCATTAATATGTTTGAGACTATGTTGGGCACAAGGCTTGGGTTATGGGTATAGGCCATTCAAAAACGTTAAGGTTCCCCACAAGCAACCGGCTCGTATCTCCTTGGCTAATGAATTTAAACTCATCATTTTGAGAACGTGACTTCGGTGACTTGTTCTGAGAGAAGCTGCCATTTGAGGTAACCACCACAACCTCACACAAACCATGGAGTTATTGTTTCAGCAATCAGGGCAAAACAAGTAGAAAATATCATCAGGATTTCAATACATGCAAGGAGGTAAAATCAATCCATTCAGATTTGAAACCATGCAAGGGGGGTAAGAAGGCTGGTTTGGGACATCGAGGTTTTCAAGTCTTCGAGTTTAATGAGGGCTCACATAGTGGTATGCAATGTACAGAAACTTTCACGACTATCTCAACAACTAGTGCAAATGATGCGAGGAAGAATGCGTAGAACACGAAGCAACAGGCGAGGCTTTATGATGCAATGCGTTGCCATGTGTGAGAAAGATCACTAGTTGCAGGCAGAGAAACAAGGCAAAGAACATGCAGTGATTATCTGAATATTTATGCAGCAATAAGAAAACTGAAAAAGCATGCATGCAAAAATAAATGGAAAATTATAATGCATAAAACTACATAACGCAAGAAAAGACAAAAAGCATAATTCTAAACCAGAAAGAAAAACCTTAGCAAGTAAAACTAATTAATAACTTGAGAAACAAAACTTTATTAGCAGATCCTAGCTAGCTTAATCCTAAAACCCTATTTTAACCAAAGAGGCTGTCAGGTTAGGTAAAATCAGCTTTCCAGTGCAGCCACTGCATTAGTTCCCGCCTTGCAAGAACAATAATGTTCGCAATCAGAGCCAGCATACAAAATCGTGCATCAAGAACAAGACTTACCTGAAGAGCATGTGCAATAGCAAGAAGGCCATGGCTACTTACCAAAGAACGTGCCAGAATGGATTGTGCTAGCCGAATTTCACTTTCATCTTGATACATAGAAATATGTATTTGAAACATAGAATCATTTATCAATGACACACACCCATCCATGCACAGCCTTAGGTCCGACGGAAGCAGGGAAAAGCATTGCCTACTTGCAGGTATATCCATTGGATATGATTCATCAAAATAGCCTCGAATATCATCATGATTTTGAGGATGATCACTTTGGTAGAATGGAAAAAATAGGTGTGCGCCAAGCGAATTTGAGATGTTTGGAATCCATTTGCAGAAACCCTAATTTTGAAAACCCTAGTTCGAAGTTGTTCCCAGGTTTTGCCGAGGATGTGAGGATTCGAATTAACTGTCAGTGAAGGCTGAAATGCCTGACCATCCTGGACCAACTCCAGACCTTTGAGCGGGGGGCTTCCCAACTTTGATGTTTTGGCGAGATCAACAGACGAATGGATGTGATAGTTAATTGTGGTGATTTGAAAAATGTCAGTGGGCTTTGTATCAATTTTTCCAAATGTTTGCACACTGACAGATTGACAATCCAGTGTATCAGATTCCTTAGGTTTCCCAGGATGGGGTGAATTGACCGGAAGATTTTCAAGCAGTGGAGAGGTTTGCCAAACATCACACGCTTGTGCCTGCATGAAACTGGTACTGGTTGGGCAACAACCGAAAATATTAGAGACAACGGTCAGTGTTTTCCTCCCAATGACTAAATTAGGTTAAATCGTTTTTTTCATATCAGCTATTAGAGGATAACACGATGGGCTCATAGAAGCATCACTTAAATGGTAGACTTGCCTAGATGAGCTAACATCTGACACGGTTATGCTGATAGGCGTGTGATACAAGGGAACTTTCATTTCAGAAACCCTAATTCGAGGAACCCTAGTTGGACTTGTTTGAGGGGTCTCATCAGGATCGTAATAACTTGAGGTAATAGCTAGTAGAAGCTGAATTTCTTCAATTTCCTGATGGGTCCTTGAATCTTCACAAATCATATCATCAAATTTCGAAGGCTTCAGATGGTTGACAAATAGATACACATGACAGTCCTCAGAGGCATGAGTGAACTTGTTTTGAGATAAGTCATGGTCACTGGATTCATCAAGTGGATCAGGTTGGGAACCCAACATGTTAGGCTTCCCAGGAGTTAACAGTTGGGATGGATCGATAAAAGAAACGTCTTGAAGTTGCCCAGACAGGTAGTCGCTCCTTTGGTTGTTTAAAGATTTTGGATGAAAAAGATCAGACATAAGGGATTCATAAATTTGGTGGTGTGATTGTGAAGCACCACCGGTGTGCTCATGATTGTTGCCAATACCAGTATAAGAAAATTTTTAATGACTTGAAGAAATTACTGGTATGGCGGACTCATGAAATAAATAAGGGAAAAATGGATGAAATGATTCAGATGCTGGGGTATTAACCGTACACGGACTTTCATCTCACACATCAGTGTCATCCGGAGAGGTCAATGATTTTACATGCCTAGGATGGTCCAATGATTTTGTAAAGTCAAATTTATCTGGGACAAGAGTCAATTTATTATTAGCATGTGAATAAGATTTAGGACTGTGTCTAGGGAAACATTCAGTGGACTCGAGATAGGTTTCATGAACCAGGAGAGATAATGGGCCACTATGGTTTTCAAGCTCTGATTCGACACGGTGCGTGAAAGATTTAGAGGTGGCACAACAGGATTTATCTTCTTGCACACGTCTATCATTGCTCAGAACTTTTGAGGTCACAACTCCACTACACGGAAATTCAGGAGGATGAACAGGAATATCACAAATATTAATACTCTCCTTGGAGGCCTGAATGTGGTCTGGACTCGGGGAGATGGAGAAAGAAACATTAGGGACAAAGTCTGAACAACTGGCAACTTTTGGGTCATCATAGGGAACACTAGGATCAGGCTTGGTTGCTAATTGAAATTGTTCAAGAGAAACGAAAATCACATACCTGAACTGTTCACTAAAAAATTTCCAATCAACATCCTTTTCAGGGAACTCAAAACAATAATGAACAAATCTGATAGAGAATTCATATAGAGGTTCCTGCGGTTCCATTCTGATGTCATTTAACTTTATTAACACATTCTTAAAATCATACATATGAAAGGCTTATTGTAATTCACCAACGAGTTGCTCGTACGAATGGATAGAAGCTTCCGGCAATGTGCGGCAACATTGCTTAATGCGACCTTCAAGAGTGAGGGAGAAAAGCACACAAGTTAACCCTTCATTGTCAATTTCGTAGCACTCACAAAAGTCACAAAAATATAAAAGGTATTTGGTTATGGAAACTCCGTTTTCACCATTGAATTTTAACTGGGACAAGTGATACATAAGTTCATCAAGGATTGAGCATCGAGGCTCATAGAATTCCGAAAAAACATCTTGGGAGAATGATTTGGGGACGAGCCATTACATATATGAGATTAACTGTAGGCTCTAAGGGCTCAGCTTGTCATTAGGCCCTCCTTCTAGCGCCAATTCTGTTGATGGGAAAATATGTCTGGCCAACAGCAAGGGATCTCCCCGATAAAAAGTCCCAACTAGAATCTAAACCGTTTGGAATAGGGATCCCGTCCAGGGTGTGGGTCCGGCTACCGCATAATTATCCTTTCCTTGGGTCTCAGTAGGACTCTATAAACCTGTGGACACACGCTTATTCAGATGATACAAGACACATGATTGATGAATTAAATGAACATACAACACTATGCGTAGCAAGCAAAATTATAAAGCACAGGACCAAAGGAAATGTTGTCAACAACATATCATTAGGGTCATGCTTGTACACTATTCTAACCACAGAAGAAACAATTCTTTATGGCAGAATACCCTTCACTTCCTTAAATGGTTTTGGTAATAATATAAATGTCAGTAAACAAAGTTATTAACATTCATTGAGAAAGCGAAATAAACTTAGCACCATTGACACATGTTTATAAAACTATAATGCATAAATGATGTAATTGGAGACACAGTTTAATTAATCAAAAGATGTTAGAAACTGAAAACATAATACTCATAGTGTTCACACATCGAACAACATCAGATCCAAAAATGGAGTTAACACATGCTTGTATTCATACTAAAAAATGTGTAGTCCTTCTATACAATGCTCTATATCTCTTTGAGTCTCAAACAAAAGGTCCCTTTACAATTTTCCCGAAGGAAGATTTTATAGAACAAAACTTTCCCTTTGGGCTTCCCGAATTTTCGCCTTCCTGACCGTTGGGCTGCCTTGTGACCTGAATGGAAGATGTGACTTGCGACCTGGTTGGACAGTGCGACCTGCGACCTAGTTGGAAAGTGCGACCTGCGACTTGGTTGGATAGTGCGACCTGCGACCCCTTCTGTGGATGTGCGCCTTGCAATCTAATCATGGGAGTGTGCGTGTGATTGCAAGGTCGGGAACATCAACTTGTTGCTCCTTGGGGGAATAACCCTGCTTCGAAATCACCCGAGAAAATCGCGCTCCAGTTGGCCTGTCAAAAGCATTTTTTTGCTCTCCGTCGTGTGGGTGAAATGCGACCTAGCAACCCTTCTATTTATAAAAGGGTCGCGCATGTGAGAAATAAATGAGGTCGCGGGGTCGTGAATATCCCGTGCTTGTGAGATGTGTGACCTTGTGACCTGGGAGGGTCGTAGGGTCGCAAGGTTGCTAGGTCGCTATTTTGAAAATTGAGTGATATTTGAGACTTGGCGACCTGCGACTTTGGCCCATGATGCGACGTACGACCTCTCTCGATTTCGCGACCTGCGACCTCCTTGGATTTCGCGACTTGAGACCTTGATTCATATCTGTGACTTGCGACCTTGGGCATTCTGTGACTTGCGTTCTTCTCTCGGTGATCTCTAGGCTTCACGGCCAAATTCCTTTTCTAGCATCTCTGTCTCGTGAATGTGGCTAGGTGCCTTTGAACTTAAAGTGAGTTGCTTGGGGATTCGTGAGAATCCACTTGCCTCGAAAAGGTCCCCTTGTTTACTGGGGAAAACCTTGTCTCTTTGTGCAAACCGAAAGCTTCTACCTCGATGGCGTGCTTGGGAAACATGGTTTCGTGTGATGCAGCATGAGAGGTGGTAACTCGCGCTATCCAGCTCACCTTAATTGGATTTTTCATTCTCACAGATCTTAGCTTTAATGCCTTATATCGTTATTTGGGAGCTACTTCTGATAGCTTGATTTTAGGTAGCCACTGCCATTGTAACGAATGAATTCACCGTGATTTATGCTACCTTAATATGTAGCTAAACAAGACCTACGACGGACAAAACGATAGCATGAGCCATGATTTTATTGAACGAGTTCATAAGCAGGTCAATAAAAAAAACCATCCTCCTACTTGAAGTACATAAAAAGATTTATATAATTAACTTCAGCGAGGTATTTTGAAGCATATCACTTGGACATACAATGCTTAAAATGAGAAACCAGCTGAAGGCTTGGCAGTTTCAATGATTTTATTAATTTCATATGGCTACCATTAGAGGATGATGTCTCCCAATTTAAAATAATTAACAAGTGACCACCGGCTCGACAAAGAGCCCAAATAGAATGCCTAAAAATCCATGGTGAAGGGTTTCTAGTGAAATTATGTCAAGCACTTAACACACAAAAACTTCCATTTCATATGGTCATGATGGTGAGAAGGTTAAATGACTACCGGCCGGTTCAAAACCCTAACGGCTAAGTGAGCAGGGGGACCCAAAATTTTAGATATACCCAAAATTTTGGGTGGTGTTGTAGTGGCTACAACAATGTACAACCCATTTCTGGGTTGCGCCAAAGGAAGACCTTCATAATCGATCAGCTCATAAGCCCCATTTTTCAATACACGTTTAACAATATAGGGCCCATGCCACATAGGTTGGAATATTCTTGCCCCAAGCTTGTCATGGGCTTGATCATTCAAGAGGACGAGGTCCCCTTCGATAAAAGAGCGCAGAGAAATTTTTTGATCGAAATGAGATTTAACCCACTTTTTATGTGCCTCGATAACCAAAGCAGCCAAGCAACGAGTTTCGTCCAATATCTCAAGATATAGTAGAAATTCTTCCTCCAGTGAAGTATTGGGTAGTAATTCCACAGCCAATTTTAGTGAAGGGATCTCACATTCAACCGAAAGAGTAGCTTCCAGACCATACACCAACTGAAATGGTGTGAACCCGGTTGCACTCTTCACTGATGTTCGACAAGCCCAAAGAGTTAAAAACAACTGGAGATGCCAACTTGATTTGTGTATACCAATTTTTCATTGAAGCATCGTGACAAGTACCTTGTTCACGGCTTCAACCTGGCCATTTTCCTGAGGGTAGTATGGCGTTGAGCTGTCGTGATGCAAGCCTAACTTAGATGTCAGTTCTGCCATCATATAGTCCTGAAAATAAGAGCCATGATCAGTGACGATGGCTTAAGGAACACCGAAACGAGTGATCACATGGTTTAAAATGAACTTTGCAACTGTCTTATCGTCTGAAGCCCACACGAAATAGCCAGAAATAGCCCACACGAAGGATATTCTGTGCGGTAGCATAACCAGAAATGTGACCGCCACAGGCGCCACTGTGACAGTCATTCAGAACTTTCTCAGCCTCTTCTAAGGTCAAACATGGGCGGAGTACGAAATCGACTCCAACACGATATAGGGTATCTCCGACAATGTGATATGGTTGTGACAGATGTCGAACGCGGTGTTGAGCATCCTTCGTTAACTCGGACTGGAAGGTCGATGTTTGGAGGTACACGATGATATCACCGTCCCATGGATCGAGAGTGCTGATTAAGAAGAGATTTTTGTTCGGGATATGATCCTTGGATTGAGACGGAACAAAGTCGGTAGGGAGAGAACAAATGATATCAGCAAAAACCAGTGATTTCTTAGATTTGGTAGTAGTGAACTCCAAATCAAACTCTTGGAGGATCACAATCCACTTTGAGTACTTTCCCCCTAGCAATTGTCGAGACAAAATGTAAGTCATGGGGTTGCAATCGGAAATCACGATTACCATGCATAACAAGATGTAGTGGAGAAATCACTAAACGACCTAGACCGCGGCCAGTGCTAACTTCTTGATGTGTGAATAACACGTTTCAGTGTCGAGGAGGTTTCGAGATAGGTAATAAATCACATGTTCGTTACCGTCATCGTCATCCTGTACCAGAACCATGGCAATTGTACTAAATGCGGCAGCCAAATAGAGGGTAAAGTCGCGATGATAATTTGGAGGATGTATTAATGGAGTGTTGAGGAGCAACGTCTTAAGGTTATCGAAAGATTGCTGAGCAATCTCATCCCAACAGAAAGGGACGTCCTACTTTAGAAGTCGCGTGAACCCTTTGGCTACCTCCGCATAGTTCGGGATAAAACGATGTAAGAAATTTGGTTTCCCTTGAAGACTTTGAAGCTGATGCAACGAGGATGGGGAGGGGAGATTAAAAATAGCCTCAACCTTGAGAGGGTCAAGGAAAATTCCATCCTTAGAGACAATGAATCCTAAAAGTCGACCAGAGTCAACGTAGAAGACGCACTTGTGAGGATTAAGCCTGATGTTGTAACGTCTGCAGCGGAGAAAAATCTGGTGAAGATGTTTCGGATGGTCTTTGCGTAGAGCTGAATGAGTCGGAAGGTCATCTAGGTACGGCTAAACAACATTACGTATGTCGTGAAAGGCGTAAGACATGGCACGCTGGAAGGTAGCTCCAGCGTTTTTCAAGCCGAACGGGAGCTTCTTATAGGCGAATTTTCCCCATGGACAGATGAAAGCGGTCTTATGTTGATCGGATGGAGGGATATTGATTTGATTATAACTCGAAAAGCCATCCATAAGAGAAAATATCTCACTCCCCGCACAATCGTTAATGATCTGATCGATAAAGGGGGTGGGATAGTTGTCTTTAGGGCAAGCCCGATTGATATCTCGATAATCAACACAGACTCGAATTGTGCCCAGATTCTTATCCACAGGGACAATATTGGAAACCCACTCTGTCAGAGGGATCAGATATATGAAACCCGCTTTAAGAAGTTTCTCAACTTCAGCTTTTATAGCAGCAGATTTTCAAGGATGCACTGGACGCAGACGCTGGTGCACAGGCTTCACACCAAGAAAGGTGGGAATTTTGTGCACGATGATACTAGGATCGATTCCAGGCATCTCTTCATAAGACCATGCGAAAACATCACGGAATTCGCGGAAGAGACTAGTATACACTTGAATCTCATCAGGAGAACAAGTGACTCCCACATGGATGTTCTTGACGACCCCCAGTTTAACGAAGATGTCGGTAGGCATCGTTTGGTTAATATTACTCAGATTTCCTTCCGATAAAACTTCACGAGTCAATATTGGCGTTTGGAGCGGCGGGAAGGGAACCTGAGATGAAAAACGCTCGAGACAATTAGACATTGTCCCCAGGCCGGGCATAAACGAGGAACGATGATGCCCATCGCTCCAAGGCAGATCTTCGAGAGACACAGTCTCCACGATAGCTTCATCAGACGGAAAAAATTCTCTCAAAGGATCGGGGTAATCTGCATTGCCGAGCCAAGGGGATTGGGAATAAACATCAAGAGCCATGCTCAGAGGATCATTATCAGCAGGAGGAGGATCCGATGCAACAATGATCTCACAATACTTGATTTCAACCGAGGTCATAGGCATCGATTCTCCAAAAGAGGCAACCTATTCAGGAGAAGGGATGATCCATGGGTCATCTGACCTAGAGATCATATTGACTTGAACAGTGTTCAGTGGTGGAATGGGGAAAATACCCATGAGAACGGGGTCCTTGAAAAGACCTGGTCCTATACTGTCGAGGGGATTAGGAATTTGATCCACGTATGGCACGTTGTTCTCAGAGGACGAGGTAAATACAGACAACTGATCGACAGTAATAATCTTGCCCTCATGTGGAAACTTCAAAAGTCGAAAGAGGGTGGACGGAATGCACAACATGGTGTGGGTCCAACTGCGACTGAGTAGAAGATTGTAGTTGAGTTTGGCATCAACAACTTCCTCTTTGACGTTGACTGTCTTACATTGCAATGTAATCGATAGACTTGTGAGAACACCCAAGGGTTTTGATTCCATTCCATCGAATGCCTTGAGGGCATTGGGAGATGAAGTGAGGGCTGGAGAGCTAATGGCCTTCCAGCAAGCAGATGACATAACGCAGGTAGATGCAACTTCATCCACAATGGCTCTATGGATGTTGAGACCATTAATATCGACTTGTATAACAAGCACGATTTGGTATGGAAGTCGGGGGACGAAATTCACTAGATCAAAGGTGAGAAGGCTAGAATCGGCAGGATCGATGCCGCCGATCGCAGATAAAAATGATTTTCGTTGAGACGGATAACTCTAGAGGACTTACAATGTGGAAATCACGGACAGAGCCTACGCTAAATCCTCAACAATACTGTAATGTTGAGCAGCAAGGGCATTAGGGTTATAGGAAGACTTTTGAAGAACACCTTTGGAAGGTAGCTGTATAACGGGTTCAACACTGGGACTTTTAATCTCCAGGGAGATAGAGGTAGATGGGGGAGGAGGACCGTCAAAGACCTCCTTCCCGATTGCCTATCGTGATCTGGCATAATCCTTCGACCGAGTGGCAGTAGAAATAGGTGTAGCACCATTCATCATGAAAACTTGAGACCCAAACGGTGCAGATGGCGGAGGCTGCTCAACCATTTGGGTCTGCTGAGATGGAAAAGGTTCCTTAAGAACTGCCGGAGTTCCCTTAGAGCCCTTAAGAAGTTGACTAACCTTAGATCGTCTAGGAAAATCTTTGGTGTAGTGGTCTTCATCACAAATCAGGCAAGGGTACTTCGTTTTTTGCTGTGAACCATCATTAGCACGTGGTTTGGACGATTCTGGTTTTGGGGAATCAGATTTGGCTTTGCCTTTTCCCTTATTTTTCCCTTTGGAAATATTTTCCGTAGGATTGGCCTGAATGACATTGACCTCTGCGGTCTTACCAGAATCTGGAGTAGCCGAAGGAGAAGAATTGTTGGAAGAATTCGATTTCTACTTCCCATTGGAAGACTTGCGAGAAGTCTGAGAGACAGAACCAATAACACCGTCTACTGATGGGGTAGTCGGTGCTTTAGAGGTCCCTGGTCGCGGGGCCTCAGTCAATATGTCATATAACGTTCCGAACTGGGAGTACACTAAATCGAGGTACTGGGCACGAGCAATGGCTTGTTCCTTGGTTACACATTCCCCCATAGCGATGTCTTGTGCAATCTTATTGAAAAAGGAGGCAGTGAACCAATGAGTTAGAAGCTGATCAGGAATTTCAAACTTGATCACACGATGACGACGTCTCCATTCGTGAATATGATTTGAAATATGAGTAGCTTTGTCCCGTTTCAGAGATGTCAGGAGATGCGTCCCAGCTTTGTAACGAACTGGTAACTAGAAATGTGTCAGGAACGTCATAGCTAGAGTATTAAAGTCTTGAAAAATAGCACGAGGCAGTTCTATGTACCATTCAGCAGTAGCATCGGTGAGAGTGCACTGGAAAAGACGCAGACGAATCGAGTCATCCACCCAAGAATTCGAAGAACACCATAAGTGGTATGTCATGACATGTGCTTGGGGGTCTTCTCAAGATTTGCCCTCAAAATTAGGATGATCACTGGGCACCTTCATTAGAACCAGAGGCCAATATGGATTATGAAGAATCAAATCATTGGTTAATTTGGACACGTCCGATAACTCCAACGTGTTGAGAAAAGGTAACTGAGGGTTAAAAGGCATGCCAGGTCCCTGATAAGGACCTGTACCTGTACTCCATCCTGGTTGAGCATAACTCTGCCCCCATTGGTTATGTCCTAGAGGATTCTGACCATAGGGGATATAAGCTAGATAATTGGGTTGATATGGTGGCTGAAAACTACGATACGGGGGTTGATAACTAGGGTACTGATTCTGATTATACGTGGGTCCCGATTGAGCAGTGTATAGATTTTGCTGCGGAGTATAAGTATAGCTTGGCTGTTGAGGGTAATAACCAGAACCTTGAGGCAGGTTGTAAACCGGTCGAGACTGACCTTGAAGGTAATATCCACCTTGGGGTCAAACGGGTTGCTGGTAAGTGGGGCCCTGCTAAGTCGGATAAGTCGGGCGCACAGGCGGATTCGACTGTGGCATAGAATAGATCAGCAACTGAGCAGGGTTAACAGGCTGTGTAGGTTGTCCTAGTTGAATAGGTTGACCTGGTTGATGAGGGACACCAGGTTGCCCCAGCTGAGCATGTTGGCCTGATGGCGGGAATGGGCTAGGTTATGCTTGATAACCAGGTTGACCTGTGACAGGACCATAAGATGGCCTTGTATGTGCAAAATTTTGACCAATTGGAAAATGAGGCTGCTGAGGTTGCACCAAAGGTTGAGAAGGATGGGTTTTCCCCCCAGGACTATATGGTGGTCCAGGTTGATACCCCGGTTGCCATGATGGTCCTTGAGGTTGCCCTGGTTGGACCACAGGGTGAGGCTGCAGAGGTTGACCTTGCGGATTGTAAGACTGCCCTTGCGTGTCGTACAATAATCCCTGTTGGACTGAAGGTTGTCCCTGTAAGGGTTGTCCTTGCGGGTCGTACGCTGTCCTTGAAAGGGTTTCCCTTGTTGATTAGAAGGTTATAAAGGCTGGGTAGATAAAAAACCGTTAATATACTGATAAGCCTCAGGAGCCAGAAAATGAAGGGGGTTTCCCTGCTCATCATATTGATATGGAAATACGTAGATCGGGGCACCATCCGCTCCATAACGGGAAAATTAAGGACGATTAAGATCCTGAGAGGACTAACCAACCTCAGAGATCGGCGGCTGTAAACACATCTGATACTCCTCGGAAGAAATGTTCTCTGGAATGGCAGAAGCTATATAAACGTCTTCAGGAACTGACAAGGTCCTAGTTGACTGAGTAGTGACAACAGTCGCAGATGCAACCGTGCAGACAGTAGTTCTAACAGGTGCCGATGTGACGAAAGGGGATGCTGTGAGATGTGTCAATGGCGAAATCCCTAATGAGGGAATGGTCGGATTCGTGGATGGAGTCGATATTCCCATAGAGGCAATAGCGGCCATGACCTGACTTAAAGACCTATATCCAGCTGGGAGAGATGGACCAGGTGAAGACAGAACAGAAGGTTCGGGGATGTCTTCGGGAAAAATCTAGTAGTCTTCACTAGAAGCAGGAATTCCCTTAGTAGGAGTAGGACTGGATGAGTCCATATCTGACCCTGCCGTAAGATCTTCTAAAAGACGAGGGGGACTAGGAGGTATGATAGCAGCCAAAAAGGGTGATCCTGATGTAATAGGAGGGAAGTGTTTCCCTACTCAAAATCCAAACCAAGTGTTGGACAAGGGCCAATTGAACTCAACTGGTCCTCCAAAGGGAAGTTCAGATATAACTGGTCCCCCGTCGGAACACTCAGATACAACGGGCTGCTGATGCTCAGCAGAGGACTGAGAGACCTCTGATGAATCATCTGTATAAGGACTACCAGTAGACGAAACTGATGGTTCCGCCACTATGACTATAGCAAAAAAGAGGAAGAGATAAAAAACAAAGACACACAGGCAAAAACCAAGGTAAACAACAACAAGCCGAAAAAATCAATCTCTAAATGGGCGTGTGATCGTAGGTGATTAATTTTACCACATTGAAACTGGAAATTTAACTGTTTCATGTTTTAAGAGTCTAGAAATGAGTAAAATATGATTCTATCACTTTCAGTTTGGAAACAAGCATGAAAGTACAAGCGCTTGATGATATTTTCAAATTTAGGGAGTCAGCAAAGATCAAAATGACTGCTCTGGTAATTTAGGTAAATGGGTGTACCAGATATCCGTGAACTGCCATATACACCTTGGTAAAAATGAAAGAGAAATCAACCAAGGACTTAATGTACGTGCAGGTAATCTCTCTGAATGTTGTGTCTGGTGTATCACGGGTAAAAGGCGGCAGACTTGGCTTCCTATGGATAAAGGATTTTCAACTTAATATGATCTCCCTTTATATATGCGACAGTACGAGGAGCACAAGTTCGTACTAGCACTGTCTGTAGCCAGATGGCGAGCGAAAGCTACTAGGCTTAAAGACGCCGGAACACGTCTCTACCTTAGACTACTAGATGTTCCATTAAGTTTCAATGTTGCCTTAGGTTAATTCAGTAAATTTTAAATTTGATCTTCAATTTACGTTTTGATTTCAAGGCCCTATCGAATGTTGGATATCATAAAACCTCTAGATGCACACTACATGCCACAAAACATCATTTTGTTCAATGAAGAGCTATCTATGGGAGAGTTGAGAGCTTTCAAATGACAGCAAAATGAACACACAAATACATCCACTACTATTTTCAATGCAAGCTAATGAAACTAGAAAACTCTTCTCTAGAATTATACAATGCTAGTAATGTGAAATTTTTTTCAATTTCCACTATTACAATCAAAATGCAAAAGATTTTTTTTGTATTTTTCAATATATTAGAGCAAATGCACTAAATAAATGAAAAACTAATGAAAAAATAAATTTGAGAATGATAAAGAGAGATATGAAACCAAACAAGTTCACTCAATTCAAAAAAATGCAATCAAGACTCAAACCAATGACAAAATCCCTCAAAGCGAAGAAGAATCTCGAAAGAGACTCAAACAAACCATGTGATCTAGGCTTGGAGCAACACAAAGTGAAATTGAATGAAAGAGAGAAAAATCATACAATAAACTCAATGATTCAATGGGATTCAGCAAGATGAATGCAAAGAAGAAACAACAAAGTTGACCGGGAAAGCAAAGACCCAAAACTCCCACGGGAGGCTTAACACACTGAAGCACCTAGAAGCCCTAGGGCTAAAATTCAAAACTGACTAAAAAGGGAAAACAACTAGAGGAAAAGGGATAAACATAGTCAAAAATGACTTCAAAGCACTCAATCAATAAAAAAAAACAACCCAGGACCAAAAGTCAAGCTCAGAGAACCCAAGAACCGGCAAACCCTAAAACCAAGCAAGGTTGGCGCGCCTGTCTGGCTGTAATTTGCGCCAAACAGGGGATGGCGCGGGTGCCTAACTAGTAACTAGTGCCAGTTGGCGCGACTGTCAGAGGTATAACCACGCCAATCAAGTTTACCCTAGAAATTTATGAAAATGGACAAACAGAGACTACATATGGTCTTCTAGGGGCTGAACAGGGGTTTAACACCAAGGAAGGTAAACCAGAAAAGCAGACTAATCAAATGAAAAGCCAAAAAACAAACCAACGGAGGAAGGACCAAATCCCACTGATACCCAATGGAGTCGCCAATTTGTTGGAGAGGTAAATCCCCTCTGTAGACAGAGGCGATCCCACTAGCCTTAGAGTGGGTCTAGCAACAAACAAAACACGCTACGATATTGATTCCTAGTTACAAAATACAAAGCTACGATAGATAGCCTACCTCAAGTCCTACGCTGCTGTTGTCGAAGAAGAAGCACTACTTCCCATTCCTAGCTTGACAGATCACAATCCTTCCACTCACCACATCTGGACACCTATACACATGCAGAGAAGAAACAATGGCATACAATGTAATAATTCAAACATGTAACTATCAATCAGTCGAAAAGGATTGAACTAAATTGCATTACATAGATAAGCAATACAACAGTGGAACCAATAACGTAGTCGAGCATATATTAAAATGTGAAAGAAATATTACAACCGAGTTCCAACGTCATGTTCTTCCTTTGGCAGGGCTTCCAGCGAAGCGTGTCTCATAAAGCTCGTCGAAAATTTAGACAAGGCTCTCTCTCTTATGGGGTTCTCCTTAGCTCTGCTTTCAATAGTCGCTCAGCCATAGTTTTCTTCTCAAATATTCAACTAGCTAGCAAATGGAGATGGCAGGCTTTTATAGAGGGAGAAGGAGAGGTTAGGCTCCCTATAATCATGGGGGAGAGTCCTATCTCTTAGGAAGGTTCCATGAGAGGTGGAAAACCACTTCCTAATCAGGGAGATCCAGAGGCAAACAACCCAACCCCTTTTTGATGATCCGTTCTGAAGTTGTTAGAATCAAAATTTCGCCTTCTATTGTTAAAAAAATTCCTTAATAGGCTTGGCATGAGTGAAACACAAGGACAGATCGCCAGCTGGCGTGCCCACTAGTGTGCATTTTCCCCATTGGCGCAAGGGATGAGCTGGCTACCTGCGTCAATGCCAAAACATGGGTTTTTAGGGTTTTCCAGAGGAAATTTTCTTCAGGAGAATTCTTTCCCTTATGTAGAAGGATACCATCAAGGTGTTTTCAGGACATTTTACTGTTCACAGGTCATGGGAATAGTCCTCCAATGTATGGGATGAGCGATTTCAGGGACGATGACAAAATGTTGTGTAACAGAAGTGCACAGCGAGGTGCTATTGGACAGGGAGGTACGCTGATGGAGGATGCGTAGCAGGGGACACGGGATAATGGGAGCACACAGGCTGGTGAAACTAAAAAAGCAGGTGGAGAAGAGGTGAGGCATGCATTCAGGGGGGTACGCAGCCCGGGGGATTCTGTGCAGCGCAACACTGAGGGGGGAGGTTGCGCAACAAACTGGGCACACATGATGGCTGGAACTGAAACAAAAAACCAGAAGGAGCAGACTGTGAGTAGCTTTGTGTTGCAGGTCCTCCCCTTTTGTAGGCCTGTGACACATGTGAAGATGTTGAGCATTATTATTCCTCGCTTGCAGTTGCATGTTGTAACTATTTTCATGAGTAGGCATGTGCGTATAGTTATGGTCAAACGCCATATCCGTCTAGGAGATCATTCAAAATATTGGAGTAGAGAGGTGCCCGGGAGGGGATGTTGCTGTCTTTGCATGTCTTCATGAAGCCTGGTCTCTATCATCTTATGTGAATTATTGCAGGAGTATGGATCCACATCGAGTGAAGGCCTGTGCTGCAGATCTTCATCATCTCAAGCATGGGAGAGACTGTTTTTATGCGTGCTTCTACTTTCACCCGCATCTGGGGAGAGAAAGTCATTTTGGATAAGAGTTTGGCATTCTCTTCTTAAATAATCATCTTCAATCTGGGTGAGATTGGAATAATGCAGTTCTCTTGACTTTCCACACCCTTGTTCGCTAGGAGGTCCGCAACAGTGTTCGCTTTCCTATGCACATGGTGAAAAGTTATTTCCTTGTGATTTTGTATCAGTTTTTCTAGGAGTTTGAGCCTGTTGGCAAGCATCCAGCTAGTGGATACCTTTGTGAAGTCAGAGCCATGGAGAATTCTTGTGGCCACCAGAGTGATAATTTGCGAATCTCCCTCCATTTCCAGGGGAAAATAGTTGAACTCAATGGCTCTAGAGATGGCCTGGATGAGTCCCTCTAGCTCCGCGGAGTTTTTGATGTCCCATCCCATATTGCCATAGTAGATCAGAAGGGACTTGCCCTGGGAGTTCTTGAATATACCTCTGAATCCTGCATTTTCGGGGTCATCTTTGGAGGCACCATCAAAGTTACATTTGAGGAAGCTTTGGGGGTGGATTCCATTGTTCAGGAGCAGTTGTTCTTCCTCTGTTCCTTGGGGGGTTGTCCAGGGGGGTATCTATTCTCATAAGCTAGTTGCTCCATATGTTACGCTCTGCAATAGAAGTGGGGAGATCTTGCTTACTCCAGGAAGTAATGGCCAGGGTTTCGGTGAATTTTTTGTGTATCCTTGCCCAAGTTTTCTCTTGATTGGATACCTTGTCTTTAAATATCCTACTGTTCCTTTCTTTCCATATGTTCCAGATCAGGAGGCCCAGAATAATCTGCTAGAGTCTGTTCAGAAGGTTGCTGGAGTATGGATTTTCCATCCACCTGCTGATGGTGTTGATCATGTTTCCCCTTTCTCTATTGGTGCATCTGCATAGGATTGTGATCCTATCCCACAAGGCATTGGAAGTAGAGCATAGGTCCAACAAGTGGTCGATGGTTTCAAAATCCTCCCGGCATAGAGGGCATCTTGACGGTCCTACAAACCCTTGCTTCAATATATTCTCCCATGTGAGAATGCATCATTTACCAAGCAACCATAAAAAGGTGGCTACTTTGGGCCAGAGCTTGGCAGACCATATCTTCTTCTAGATGAGATTGGATGGATCTGGGTTCTGGTATTGTAATAGGCCGTAGGCTTCCTTGGTGGAGTAGTTTCCACTTGGTGTGTGACACCATCAAAGGATATCAGGTCTTGGTTGGAAAGAGAAAGTATACATCGACAATGAAGTGAAAAACTATCAGAGCCTTGATATAATCATTCACAGAACCAAAAAATAGAACAAATATAGTATTGAATAGCAACGATAATACAAAACTATCATCTAATAATAGCAAAAATCATAGCCATAATAGCACTAAACATAACCCTCGAAAATCAATAGAAGATCCTTATTTAGCCTTGGTCTTCAACATCCAACTTAGGGAATCTCCATTCATATCACCCTTATGAGTTGTCTTTATATGTGCAAATTTGCAACTGTTCGTTGAACCATATCGAGCCAAATTGTAAGCACTTCCCATGTCTAACCAACCTGCACAGTTAGAAGATACATTGATGGACAAGGAATATTTTAGTTATAGCGCAATCATCTTTCCCTCCATTTCACATTTGTGTGCTCTATAGGGCATTTGGATAGTGTCAACTATCCTCTACACAATATCCCCACACTTAGGCAAAATTTTAAAATAATTCCCCCCTTCTCTCCTTAGCCACAATAATTATAGTACTTGAAATTCAATTTCAAAATATGTTTAGTTAACTTTTCATATTGGGCTCATGGTGCTTATATTAGGACATATAAGGATTTGATGAGTTTACATACTTTTTTTTCTTGTCCCTTCACAACAAAACCTTTTGGATAAGACATAAATACATTCATTTTCAAGTATCCATTCAAGAAAGAAACCTTCAGATCCATCTGATAAACTTTCCATCCATTATTTTCTACCACGAAAAATAGAGTACAAATGATGGAAATTTTTTTATGCGGGTAAAAGTCTCCTCATTATCATTACCTTCTTTCGGTGCAAATCATTTTTCCATGAGCCATTCTTTATCAAGTAAGTCATCCGATTGGAATTGTTCTTTTAAACCAATTTGTAGCCAATTGGTTTAGTTCTAGATGAAGGATCCACCAACTTCCATTACATATTCTTCATGAGAGCATCATATTCCTTCTACGTGGATCTTTCCACTCACCATGAAAATTGTTTTCTTTAGAGGAAGTTGGTTTAAACTTAGTAGATAAATTTAATTCACAATCATATGGAACATCCATATAATCTACATCACCTAAATCTGCATTGCATCATATTCTCTAGTGGAACCTTTAGTCCCTATTTTCCTTACCTCATTAGGATGAATACTTTTAAGTGTCTTTAAGATCCACTTTGGTGGACCTTTCAGAGAAGGCTTAGGTTTCTCTACAAATTGAGAGGGAATTTCATTTCCATCAAGGTTAAGTCTTTCAATGATCCAGATTAGATCACCATATAATTTTCCATCCATCACAATGCTTTCAGAGTGGAAAAATTGAAGGAATCAACTTATAGGAGTAGTTCTATTGGCAAGACCTAGTATGGATAATTGGGGTTTGAGACCCTCTAGAGCCAGTTTGAGGTCTTAAATGATATTTTATGGGGCTAAATTTTCCTACACAAGAAAAGGGACCCTTGACGTTATTCTAAACTAAGAGACCTTTCCAACAATGCAATAATATGTTAATCGGAGTTTGAATGCGAAATTTATGCCACTTGAAAGTTTACCTATTGTGTTTTACCACAATAATTTAGGAGGATGCCATGCCAACCTCCATTATTCATGGAAAAGGAGTTTCCCACATGAAGACTATGACAAATATTCTATAAGGGTGAATTTATTAACTCTAATTGAGATTTTAAGGAATCAAATTTAACCCGAAGTTGGCTATTTGAGTTGTGTCATAACCAGGCCACAAGGAGGAAAACAGGTTCCATTCATTTTTTATTGTATATTGTTCCATAGAAGAAGAAAAAATTGGGATTGGGAGTGAGAGAGCATAACAAATGATGTTTGTGTTGTGTTGTGTCCCATGAGCCACACCCCTCATGGAACTCCATAAAGAGTGCCTTCTCCTTTGTACTTGCATTATTTCCATTCCAGACAAAAGAGAGCAGAGAAACCTCACCTCCCAACTAAGTTTTCTCAAAAAATGGTTTCCTAGAGCATATATTCATATTCATTATGATTGGTGTGTGTTTGTTTTTCACTACTCTCTATTTTCCACATCTTATATATTGCAAGCATAAACAACAACATCAGTAATAAAAAATCTAGAATCTAAAGCAATTAAAGCTTTATACTATAGATTTTGGTTTTATTTTAATAGATTTTTGGTGACAAAGTTTTCAGTGGAATATCCATAACAAAGTACTGACTTAATAAGAATTGTGACCTCAAAACGAGAACTCTAGCCAAAAAACTTGAAATAACAGCTTGGAAATGAAAAGTGTTGATGTTGGAACATTATTTTTTCCTGAGTAAATTTTCAACATTTTTTTTAGATTATTAGTGGAAACCAAGTTTTTTTGCGCAAACAACATAAAAAAAAAACACGAAAACAAAAAGTGTTGACGTTGGAACAACATTATTATTAAAAAAAAATCAATATTTTTTAAAATTAGCAGTGAAAACCAAATTTTGCGCAAGTAACATAAAAAACATCGTGAAAACAAAAAGTGTTGATGTTGGAACAACATTATTGATTTATTTTATTTTATTTATTATTATTTTATTTTATTTTTTTCGGGGTAAATTTTCAACGTTTTTTAGCAATGACATTAAAGATACAATATCATGACTCCAAAAAACCTTAAAATTCCAACAATTTTTAGGCATGATGTTAAAGATAAAATATAACATATTTGAAAAGCCTTAAAATTTCAACAATTTTCAGCCGTGACGTTAAAGATAAAAATCATGACTCTTAAAAACCCTAAAATTATAATTGTTTTCAACCATAGCATTAAAGATAAAATATCATGACTCAAAAAATCCTTAAAATTTTGACAATTTTTCAACCACGGGATTAAAACCAAATATCATGACTACAAAAAACCTTAACTTTTCAACATATTTTTCAATCATGGCATTACGAAAAAATAACATGACTAAAAAAAACTTTAAAAATGAACACCTCAAAGAATAAGTCATTATACCATGAGTAATTTCTTTTTTAAATGTTAAAAGTATAGCTATTTTAAAATCTTAGCCTAAGACAACTTGTTACATTACAATGAAAAAATAAAAATCAACCATCAAATTAACACATCGTGGAGGCGAACTCGACCCACTGCAATGAAAACTTAAAAATCAACTATGAAATTGACACATCGTGAGGCTCGACTTGATCCATTATGATGAAAGCTTTAAAATCAACTATCAAATTGACACATAGTGGGGCCAAGTTGCTAGTCAAGGATCGACATGGGTCCTACAGGAAAAGAATAAAATAAAACAAAATAATAAATAAATAAATAAAAATGAAAAAAATAAATAAAAGAAAAACAGGGGAAAAAAAAAAGAAAAGAAAAAAGATTGGCCCAAAAAATTGAAACATTAAAATTAAAATCGAACATAAAAAATTATATAAAAACACACACACAAAAATAAATAAATAAAATTCAAAAATAAAAAAGGCAAAAAAACCAAAATTAAAATAAAATAAAATAAATAAATAAAAAGTGAAAAACAAATAATATCCCTAAAAATTTAAAATTTTAACCCAAAAAAATAAAAAATAAAGCAAATTTTATAATTAAAAACTAAATAAATACAATGTTGAGAATTTCTAGAGAATTGTGTAGATTGCTAGGTGAACTCGACGTTTTGAGTGAACACTTCACCCATCTTCAAGGGACACTTCACCCATCTTGAGGGGCAGGAAGCTAAAGCATAAGATGAGAAGAGTGTTAGACCAAGATTTTATAGGGAGCGAAAAAATTAGCCATTAGAATAAAGGGTTAAGAGCATTAAATGAGTCAACGAATTGAAAACAATATTAGAAATAGATATTAGAATTTTTAATGTTTAAAAATTAGATTATACTATTACGAGACAAATATGAATTAATAATAGATAAATGACCGTTAGGGAAATTAATAATGGATTTATAATATTTATGTAAAGTATTATTTGAAATTGGGATTAAATTCCATTTAATTTTAATTTTGATTTTAAAAATCAAGATCTTTGGATTAAATTTTTTATTATAATTAGAAATATAATGAATTGAATGAATAAGGGATACGGTATTCAATGAATAAATATAGAAAATGGTATTAAATTAATAATAATAAAGAGAGGGGGGTAAGTGAAAGAGGGATTTTAACGAAGATTTATTTAAATTTATGAGATGACGCCAGAAGATGAATGGCTGATCATTAATTAAATGAACATAAAATATTGGGTCAATCACAAAATTAATATTAAAACGATTAATAAAATTGCTAAATTACAAATATTAATATAATATTTAAAAATAAAATAAAAATGAAAATAAAAATAAGCAAATAAATAAATAAATAAATAAATTTTAGGGAGGAAAAAGCCCATTAAGAAATTATCAAAGGAGGGACAATGAATGGAATGAAATGAATTAATGATGGAAGCGAAAAGACATCAAAGGGGAGATGAGAGGAGAGAAAAGAGATGATAGAGTGGGAGGGCGGGGGGAAAGGAATTTAGGGTAGTTTAGAAGACAGAAAATGGATATTGGGCTTCTAAGATTGGCTTAAATGATACCTGTCATCACAATTAAAGTTATTGGAATGCTTCTCAATTTGGAGGGCTTCTGGAAGCATTTGGTTGACGACACCTTTATGATTTGGTCCCATGGTATTCCTGTGCTTCGCAGATTTCTTGCTCATCTTAATATAATTTCCCCTCATATCCATTTCACTATGGAATTTGAAGAAAACCATTCCCTCCCCTTTCTTGATGTTCTTGTCTCCCACCTCCCTGATGGCTCGCTAACCCACCGGGTCTTTAGGAAGAAGATTCATACCGATAGATACCTTTGTTGGGTACCAGATTTGTATACTTTCCTCTCCCATTTTTACCCTACCTTTTTATCTCTTTGTGCCATTATTACTCTTAAACGTATTTGGTAAAACCCTTTTCCTTATATTTCATGGGATATTTGATTAATGAAGTATTCATCATGGAGGTTTAACCTTTTTTCATATTGACCCCGATATTTCTATAGATTTGGCTAAAACAGGAGCGTTTCAGCCGTAAGTCAAGGAATAGCCTATCATCTCCAGTCTTTTTTTCATTTGTTGTTACAACATAACAGACTTGTTTGTATTAGCGCCATTTCAGGCCTTTTCACGGTTTATTTCTAGGCAACTAGGTTGTCGTTGTAATAAGATGTATTTTTGTAACTATGGAGCTGCTGAGCGGAACTAGGGATTTCAGGACACTTGTATAAAGAGGTCTGCGGGCTGTGAATCGGGGTTAAGCCCTTTTACATACAGATCTTGTAACAAATCTCTTTTATCATTAATCAAATGCACAACAACTTTTTGTTTCTTCTGTAGTTCGTGCGTTTACCGCAGCCCTGATCAGAGAGTTGGGCCTGATCTTTTGATCAGGTGCTGTGTCTTTCTTTCTTGCATTATTTATGATTTAGTGTGATTTTATTACTGCTGTTACAGTTTACTTTTAATTGTTGTGAATGCCCTTTAAATTCTGTAGTTTATTTAATTGTTGGTGCAATCGTCTATGTGTTATGGATTTAACCCTATGATCTACAGTAGTTCATGTGCTTGTATACGCATATAATTTTCCATTAGTCTTGAAATAACTGACGCCCTCAGGTTGATAATTTATGTGGAGAAAGGATTGAAGTTTTCTCATATCCGGAAACTAACTTTTTGGCGTCGTTGCTGGGTAAGGGTAACAGGTGCAAGAATAGGATCTGCAACAGATCTAAGGGTCAATCTCTCGTCTTAGGGGAGGGAATTTATTTCCCTGCTCCAAGTCTTGAGTGTAAGTGCTTTGTGTTTTTCTTTCTTGAATTTTATTTTTTTTTCTGTAAGATTGATATCTTGTCTTGGGGAAGGCATTTATTACCCTTATCCAAGTCCTGAGCATAACATGCTGTTTTTATTTCTGCTTCGTTCTGTTTTTTTTTCTCATTAAAAATTAATCCCTCGTCTTTGGGAAGGTATTTCGTAGCCCTGCCCTAAGTCCTGGGTGTAGTTTCCAGTTTTTCACTTTTATTTCTTGTTTTTGGGGCCAACTTCTCATCCTAAGGAGGGTATGCTATTACCCTACTTTAGGTCCTGAACTTCGATTTTTATTTTCCTTTTGTTTTGTTTTTTTCTTATCTCTTCTCTCGTCCCCGGGAGGAAGTTATCTATCCTACTCCGAGTCTTGAGCAATTGTTTATTTTCTTTGATGAACCCCCTTAACAATTTGTATGAACAAGGATCCAAATAAGAGGGGCAGAAAAAGACCCCCAAAGAAAGGGAAGGTTATGGGAATGAAGACATACATTTAGGAAGTTATTGAAAAATCTAGATCTGAGGCATCGTCCCGTGCTACTGTTAAGGTTAGGGTTCAGACGAAGTCCAAAGGGCAGTATGTGGAGCAACCAGTGCCATCTACATTACCAGAAGGTGTTATTTCTACAACAAAATATTTAGTAAATAGGGTATTAGTGGAGAAGATATCCTTATCAGCAGTAGAAGGGGAAGAAGTGGTAAGCAGGGGATCAGAAGAATTGAGAAACTCTAACTGGGAAGAAAAACCTCTAAAAGGGTTTTCATCTCCACAAGACCAAGGTGTTAGACTCAGTCCTGTCAGTCCTTTGTCAGAGTCAAATTCACCAAGGTTCAATAAGTTTCTTATTTCAAGAGTTTCATCATCATTAATGCTCAAGGATGATTCTTCTCCAAAACCCTGTTTTGGAGAAGAAATTGGCAAATTAGTTGTTTGTAATAACCATGTAATTTTCCATCTTGAAGATTTCAAATGCAGGCTCTATGTCACTTTGCCAAAGCCAAATGCCAAATCCCTGCAAAAATAACCAAGTATCATCAGTCCAAGACTCAGAAAAATAATAAAAAGCCAAAGGACAGCATTGTATTAAGTGATCAAATGACAAAGTGCCAAACATTATTAAAGTGGGTTATGGAGCAAATTTAAATCAAAGTTGATTTTTATGAGATATTTTACAACCCATATAAACCATTGGAATACAACTCATTTGCATAGATTCCCAAAGCAAAGGTCGAATTGCAGATTAGAAGGGCGAAAGCTTGTTTTCAGAACTGTAGACCGGAGGTGGAAGTGCGCGCTACTCACAGAGGAGGCGCGCTACTCACAAGAGGCGCGCTACGCATATAGCTTCACCGGCCTGTGCAAAATAACACACGCGCTACGCATATACCGCGCGCTACTCATTGGGTGAACGCGCTACTCATATAATCTCAGAGCCAGAAATTTTCGCTCCTGCGTCCAGTTTAATGCCAAATCACCTCAATCGGCTTGCAAGTAGGTTTTTCATGATTGCTCAGTAAATTTTGAACATGATTGTGGTGTTTTGAGAGTGGAGAAACTAGTGTGTTTGATGTGGAGAAAGGTGAACCCTAGGTTCATTGCAAATTCATTTCTTAGGGTTTTGAAAGACATGTTGATAGTCTTGTGAAGGATTTCCAAGCTTATGTTGTTGATATATATGCTTATGCATCTACTGTCAAAGTGTCACGGCCCTCACGCTCTCAGTTTTCCATTTCATCACTGCTGTCATCGCCATTATATTACCACTGTCATTGATATTGTTTTACTATGGTCATTGTCACACTGTTTCCCATTCTCCATTGAAAAACACAGTCCCATACTCACTTTCCCTTTGACAAATCTTAGCCAACATTGCAAAGGCTGTACACTACATTACACTTTTTTTACTCATTTGTCAAATTCCCTTGTGATCAAAGCAGTGACTGTTTTTATGCCAATCCACTTGACAGAGCCATTACCACTGTGGCTTGTTTTCCTATGATACTTTGATACATATGTGACATATTTGGGTTTTGAGCATACATTGAAACTTTTGTCTTCACTACACCTATATCAACATATATATTGCAGACATCTTGTTTTCAAAGCCATGTCAGAGACGAATTCAGTTTATGAGCAGGAGTATGACAGTGATTCCACAACAGAGGATAATGTGCCACGGAGGTCTCACAAAAGTGGCAAAGGTGGTAAGCATCTCAGGGAGGAGCCTACTTCTTTGGCTCAATTGCAGGCTTGCCCGCTTGCAATGGATTGTTTTCAGCATCAGTCATGTTTCCAATACTGAGTAAATTTCATTCTGTCACCAGAGACTATTGCTCGGGCCACCGGGATACCAAATATAGGAGAGGAATGGAACAAACGACAGCAGTTAGAGAAATCCTACTATGAGCCATACATCAAACCTGAGTTTATGAGGCAGCTGAGCAGGGTATTTCCTTTCAGATTCCTGAAGGATGACTTTGCACCTTTGATGAAACTCATCATTCGATATTTCAGTTGTGAGGGCAGATTCTCGCGTCTCAATACGTACCATGTCCGTTTGTTGATGCATTTCACGAGGGTATGTATGATGAGCATTCCATACTTCATGTATCGCAACATAGAGAGGATGAAAATTTTTGTACAGAAGAAGTCCCCAACACAGCAACATAGAAGTATATATCATTACGCGCTGATCAAAATCATGGTGATACATCAGTTAACACAGCAGGGCATCACTTGGGAGGATTTCATCTCCCGTGACTTCTACAGCGCCGCAGCCGCCTCCCGAGGTAGTTCATGATGAGGGAGAGCCTTCACATTAGCCGGACATCCCTGAGATCGAGCATATCAGTGCTCCATTGTATGTGACATACCAGCGAGGCCATAGGGCCTTATTTGCAGCTACACGATGAGTATTATCTCCACCCGGGGTGGAAGGGTCTCATTGACTTCATCAGCAGCACGAGTACTATCTCCACCCGGGGTGGAAGGGGTCTCACCTTCTTCTTCAGCACAGGTACAGATTCAGGACAGAGGCAAGAGGCCTATGCATGATGAGGGCCCATCAGGTGGTCGAGACACTGATTTCACATTCATCGATGTTGATGCGAGCTCTCCTAGCTCGAAACTAAAAGAGATCATCCAGGAGCAAAAGGCTGAGAATGACATGCTGAAAGAGAAATTGCAGAGGGCTCAGTGGGTGATAAACTACCTGGAGCAGCGTAACAAACAGCTAGAGGATGAGCACACATTGTTAGAGCTGCGGCGAATCTGTGAGGATCGACAATTGGCCCGGAAGAGACCAGGTGACATGACACCAGTTGAGCGAGAGACCGAACTCACGCATGTTAACATTCATCTGGAGAAGTTGTTGGCAAAGGCCAATAGAGATAAAGACATGCTTCGTCACATGAAAGGTCATTATTGGGCCCGCATGCATGTCTGCAAGGCAAAAATGAAGATTCTAAAGAGGAGGTTGAGCAGTGCACTAAAACGGCGAAAGAGGCCTGATCCACTCTGGATTTTAGCCGAGGCTTCATTGGCTGGGCATGATACATGATGGAGGGTCTTCGCTCCGAATTTGAGCAAATTTGGAGAATTTTTTGTCATTTTGGAAAATTTTGGTCTCAAAACAGGTTTTTCAGCCATACGAGTAGCGCATCGACGTGCTCGCTTATGATTGGGACACTTGCTGGAGGAAAAATTTATATTTTTGGATTTTTCATGGAAAGTTATGCATGCTCCAGTAAGACCAAAGCATTTCACCAAATTCTAGATGATCCAAGGGGCCAAAACACCATGAAAATCACCATTCTGCCACCTTTTTCAGCAGCAGGAAGTACTTGTGGGAGGATGAAGTTTTGGAGGGGCAAATGAGCTCCAAATTGGGAAATTCCACTTGGGCTGGATAGTAGACATCCAGGGATTTCCAAAAATCTATCATGAGCTTGATTTTGATGCCGGGAAGTGCCCCAAAAGCAGGCTGAAAGGCGCGCTACTCATATGGATTTTTGGTCAATTTTTCACCTTCCAGCTCAGAATTTCGGCCAGTTGGACCAGTTTTGCTTGTGGATGTAATTTTTGAGTTATCTTGATGTAATATTATGGTTGGCATGTAACTTGGACTCATTTTTACCTATTCTAGATGATTCACTCCTAAAAAAGTAAAAATCAAGTGAAAGAATCAGTTTCCTTCCTTTTAGAGGCAAGTTGTTTGGCTGCCTATATTCTAGCTCCTTGTTTAGAATTAGTTGGAACTGCTCCTAGAAGGAGGAATTCGACCCCTAGAGGTGTGGGAAGGGGTTAGGATAGTCTATATGATGTAAATTCTGAGACTTTCTACAGGTTGGACTCTTGGGAAGACTTTGGCACACTATTGTACATATTTCTCATATTTTGGCTAAGGAAAGATCAGAGGTTTTGCAGCACCTGTTGGGATTCTTGTGGCTTTCAGTTCTTGATGGTGTTTTCTCTCAGTTTATTGTAAGTTCTTTAATGTTTAATGTATGCCATTCCCTTCTTATGCTTCTGAAACTAAATGAATGAGTAAATGAGGTTGAATCCATTGTTTCCAGTGCTCTGCCTTTAAATTTGTTTAGTTTTACATGTTTTCGCCTGTTTGGAGAGGATCCATGTTCTCCCTTGCCCTCTTCAGCTCCTTGTCGTTCTGATCCATTCATATACCCGATCTAAAGCATCAAGACTACTGCCTACCTTGCCCCAACTCGAATTCTACAAAGATCTGGCCTTATCCCCAGACCCAAAATTGTTTTTCCCATTTTTTCAACAAAAAACCCAAAAATCAAAATCAAACTTCCCTATCTCTTTACTAGCCTAAAATCAGTATTCTTTATAAGTCATCTCAGCCCCTTTGAAGACCTTTTGCCGAGATAGACCCAGAGAGAGCCCTCTCCTGTCCTCGTAGGGCTAGCTACGAGGCTGAGCGTGGTTTGATGTAGCCTTGAGTTTTACCTTATTTCAGCCTAAGGTAGATTTGAGCGCTAACACAAGGCAGCGTTGTAAAAATTCCTGCTGCTAAATCAAATGATTCTGATTTGGTGAAAGAATTATTGAAATATTTTGAGTCACCAAAGGACCAGGGTAGCGCAGTGCAACCTTCTACCACTGAATCACTCTAAATACCAGCTGCAGAACCAGTCGAAATTACAAGTGAGTATTGGAGGGTATTTATGGCACATGTAAGTTCCTCTATTGATTTTCCCATTGGAAATTTTATAGGTGATGCACCAATGAGACCTATCCCTTTAACAGCCTTGCCTAGTTTCCATGGGCTTTCTTCTGAAGACCCTGATACGTTCCTTTTTTAGTTTGATATTGTTTTCCGTGGATATGAATATATTGATGATGCCTAGAAATTGAAGATATTTCCTGCTACCTTAAAGGAAACATCCCTGAGATGGTTCATGGGTCTAGGGGGAGTGTGATTACCTCATGGGAAGGAATGAAAGAAGCTTTCTTGGAGAAATACCAAGATTACTGTAAGTCTCGTGACATTAAGGAAGAAATATTTAAATTTTCACAGAAAGAGGATGAAAATATGGAGGACTGTGTGGAACGATTTAAATACATATTACAGAGGTCTGGACATAGTGACCTGGACAAGGACATTCTAAAGATCATTATTCTTAGAGCACTTAGGGAAGACTCTCTGCAACTTCCAAATATAGTGGGAAAAGGGGATATTTCGAAAGAAAACTTCGAAACTATCTGTGATCACTGTATCAAGTGTTCATGGGGAGTTTCAAGGAGTGGACAAGGGATTCGATCATCGAAGACTTCCGGTGGAGGGGTCACAAAAGCAGAGATTGGAAATCTATTAGACAATCTAAGGACCGATATTCTAAGCACACTTTCAGCCCAGATGGACACACTATAGGAAAAACAGAAGCAAATGGAGTTGGAAAAAACCATGGCCATATTATGCCCACAGTGCAGAAAGAAGCACCCTTTGAAGGAATGTCCATTGAACACGGTGGAAGCTTGTGAAATCTGTGAACATACTCACGCGACCAGTTCGTGTCCTTCCTTGCCCAGGCTTAAAGCAGTTTTCCAAGGAGAAAGTGAAGAAAATGTGGTAGACCAGTTGTACTTCATGAGGCAGAAGAAGCCATGGAAACCTCCACCACCAGCTATGAATCCAGGTATGTTTCAAGACCCATCCCAGTACTTTAACAATTTTAATATGGGTCCACAATCTACACCATTTTCAGCCATGTGGTCTCAATATCAGTATCCCCCTTGGAAACAATGGGTTCCTCAGGCCAGTCTGAATCCTTAATGGAATCAGACCTGGTGTGGACCCTCTCCTACTGGACAGTTTCCTCAGCCTATGCCTCAATAGAAACTTCAGTTGCCTTCCAATGTACCCCCAAGAAACCCAACCATTAGACCCTGGCTTCTTATCGAGCCTAACCCAAATCCAAATAATAAAGGGGTCCAGCAAACAGACACCATGAACCTTCCATCTTACAGAATTTCTACTGCAGGGCTTTATGAAATAAATTTACGGTCTTGCCGAGTAGTAAATGCACCTACTTCACCCATTATCACAAAACAATTTGATGGTGGAGATACATAACCAGAACAAGGAACAGTTAGGGAGAATTCAGATCAAAACATAATAAATCAGACGCCTCCCCAAGCTGTCCCTAATCAAGGTCATTTAACTTCTCCTCCATATCCCAAAAGATTGACCTTGAGCAAACCAACCCCTCAAGAAGAATTTGACATCCTAGGGGAACTACAAAATCTTTTTGTTAAAATACCCCTTTTAAAAGCTATGAGGGATGTACCTATATACGCAAAAACTCTGAGAGAATACTGCTCAAAGAAACCAGGGAGGAAAGCTAAGGATCCATTAACCATTCATGTAGTGGGTAGACTATCTTATATCATGTTAGGAAAAATCGTGCCTGTAAATACGAAGACCCTGGGAACCCGATTCTAACAGTACAGATTAATGGGGTTGAAATCCAAAAAGTACTGGTAGATTTGGGAGTGGCCATTACCATTATCACTGCTGAAACGATGAACACATTAGGACTTGGAAACATTAAACCAACCCCAACCATCCTGGAGCTTGTAGACAGATCCACAATTAAACCAATGGGGAAATTAGAGGATGTGATATTTTCAGTAGACTCATGGCATTACCCTGTGGACCTCCTTATATTACAGACCCGATCTTCAGTAGGTGGTCACCCATTGATCCTAGGAAGACCCTGGCTTGCAACTACAGATGCCTACATAGGGTGTTGGTCTGGGCACATGATCATCTCAAATTGGACTATAAGAAAGAATCTTAAACTTTATCCTCCTGCAGAACCAACCCCATTTAAAAAATCATTACCCAATCAGAAACCTATACTTGTAGAAGAGCCTGAACCTAAAAATGAAGATTTTAGACTAGTCCTTACTATTGGGCAGGCCCTTCAATTTAAAATAGAAACTGAAGATGATGCCATTAACGCTTTCATCAATGATTCTAGTTCTGTTTTCGATTCAACTCGACATATTCTAGAATCTTCCATGAGCTGTGAGACACGGGAAACATTGAAAAAGAAGATGAAATTGAGGACATTCCTTTAACCTCATCCCATGATAGTACTCCAATCGATATTGGACCAGAGAAAATAGTTAATATCAACCTAAACCTGTCTGAATCTCAGACAAAACAACTTTTGAAAGTCCTTCAAGATCATCAGGAAGCTTTTGCCTGGGATTATACCGACATGAAGGGTATCCCTGCCAACCTATGCACGCACCATATTTATATCAAGGAAGATTTCCGCCCTGTAAGACAACCTCAACAGAGGATGAAACCTGCTCTCAAAAACATTGTTAAAGAAGAATTACAAAATTTTTTGGATGTAGGATTCATTTACCCCATCTCAGATAGCCAATGGGTATCCCCGCTAGTTATTGTTCCCAAAAAGAATGGCAAATGGCGGATTTGTGTAGATTAAAAGGATCTAAATAAGGCAACTAAAAAAGACCATTTTCCTTTGCCATTCATTGACCAGGTCTTGGATACCTTGGCTGGGAAGAAGTTATTTTCCTTCCTAGACAAATTCAGTGGATATAACCAAATCCATATAGCCCTGGAAGACTAGGATAAGACAACTTTCACATCCCCTTGGGGAAACTTTGCATACAGGGTCCTTCCATTTGTCCTATGTAATGCTCCTACTACCTTCCAGAGGGCAATCTTGGGAATATTTTCTGATTTGGTCGATGATAGCGTTGAAATCTATATGGATGATTTTAATCCATATGGAAACTCATTTAAGGAAGGATTGGAAAATCTAGAGAAGGTACTCAAAAGATGTAAACAGACTCATGTATCTCTGAGTACTATTAAATGCCATATGATGAGGGAAGAAGGAGTAGTATTGGGACATTTTCTCTCAATTGCTGGAATTCAAGTTGATCCAGCTAAAGTAGAGGTAATATCACACTTCTCGGTACCCAAAACACCCACCCAAGTACGTAAATTTATTGGTTGTGCTGGTTATTACAGGTGCTTTATAGAAAATTTTGCTAAAATAGCACATCCACTGTTTCAATTTCTAACAAAAGATGTAGAATTTTTATGGACTGAAGATTGTGAGACAGCTTTCACGAAAATCAAGGGGCTAGTGTGCACGGCTCCAATCCTCCGAGAACTTGATTGGGCATTACTGTTTCACATACATACTGATGCTTCTTAGACAGTAGTAGGGGTTGTTTTAGGATAGCAAGTAGACAAAATACCGTATGAAATTCACTATGTCAGCAAGAATTTAATTCCTGATAAACTAAACTATACGGTGACAGAGAAATAATTCCTAGTTGTCATTTACGCTGTCAACAAGTTCTAGCACTACATCACCGGGTACTCTACTATTTTCCATACTGATCATGCATCAATCAGGTATTTTATGAATAAACCCATTACTCCCGGTCGTATTACAAGATGGGGTCTATTGCTTCAATAATTTGATATTACAATAGTAGATAAGCCAGGAAAAGATAATGTAGTAGCTGATTTCCTATCTAGAATGGATAACAATGATGAATGCACACCTGTAAAAGATATTTTTCCCGATGAACATATTTTTGCAGTTTCTACTATACCTCTGTGGTATGCAGATATTGCTAACTATCTTGGTATAGGGAAAGTTCCTCCTCATCTGTCATACAGGGAACAACAGAAGATTATTCATCATAGTGCCTGATATTCTTGGATGGCAAGGTACCTTTTTCATACAGGAGCAGATAAGCAGATCCGATGCTATGTGTCTAAGGATGATATTTATGAGGTATTGAAAGCTCCCATGATGGCCCTTGTGGAGGGCATTTTGCGGACAAAAGAACAGGCCATAAGGTGCTACAAATGGGATATTTCTGGCCTTCCATTTTTCGTGATGCTCGAAATTATGTTAGGAGGTGTGATAGTTACCAACGTATGGGGCAGCCTGGTCGAGCTGATGAAATGCCTTTGAAGGCATAGGTAGTCCTCGAGCCTTTTGAGGAATGGGATTTTGACTTCGTTGGACCCTTTAACCCACCCTCCCAACAGAAAGTCCATATCTTGGTCTGTACTGATTATGTGACCAAGTGGGTGGAAGCCAAAGATGTTGCGAAATCAACAGAGCAGGTGGTCTCAGATTTTCTATTTGAAGAAATTTTTGCTCGTTACGGTACTCCAAGAGAGATTGTTTCAGATGGAGGAGAACAATTCACATCACACAAGATAGTAAAGCTCATGCAAAAATATGGAGTCAAGCACAGAGTGACATCTCCATATCACCCCCAGGCGAATGGACAAGTAGAAAGCACGAACAAAACATTGGATAATATTTTGACAAAAACTGTGGCATATCATCGTCGGGATTAGGCTCAGAAGCTCCCAGAAGCTCTCTGGGTGTACAGAACCGGGTTTTCACCATTCAAGCTGGTTTATGGGAAGTCCCCGTTGTTTCCAATAGAATTTGAAATTAGTACGCTCAAAACATCTCTTGAAGTTGGTTTGGATCTGTCAGATGCCCAGAAACACCGACTGGCCCAGCTCAATGAACTAGATGAAATCCGTTCAATGGTTTTCCAGAGAAATACTGCTATTCAACAGTAGAGAATGAAATGGCATGATAAGTTTATTAAAAATAAGGTGTTTCAAAGTGGAGATTGGGCACTACTTTATGACTCTCGTTTTAAGGATTTTAAGGGGAAGCTTTACACTCGTTGGATGGGACCTTACGAGGTGGAAATTGTATTTGATAATGGAACAGTCAGGCTAGTCACAATTAATGATACACATGCTTCATTTATAGTCAATGGACATCGCCTGAGACTATACCACTGCCCAACCTCTAAGGATTCTTTTATTAAACGACTCTCTGAGAAATCTAGTTTGAAGGTCATCAGCGCAGAGAATCCTTCCTCTGCACCCTTCTTATATATATATATATATATATATATATATATATATATATATATATATATATATATATATATATATATATATATATATATATATATATATATATATATATATAATAAAAGAATAAATAATTATATTGTTTATCTTATTGTCTTTTTACAGAAGTTACTACTAAGGAGTAAAAAAAAATAAAATAAAAATCCAAAGTATCAGTTGTTGCTACACCGGACGCTGCTACTCACACTGTTGTTACTCCGATGATGCTACTCGATGTTGTTACTCCCTATGCTGCTACACCAGATGCTGCTACTCACACTATTGTTACTCTGATACTGCTACTTGATGCTGTTACTCTTGATGCTGCTACACCAGATGTTGCTACTCACACTGTTGTTACTCTGATGGTGCTACACCAGATGTTGTTACTCGATGCTGCTACACCGGATGCTGCTACACTCGATGTTGCTACACTAGATGCTGCTACTCGCACTACTGTTACTATGATGCTGCTACATCGGATGATGTTGCTCGCATTATTGTTACTCCGATGTTGTTATTATGATGCTGCTACTCGCACTGCTGTTACTCCTGATGCTGTTACACCAAATTTTGTTACTCCGATGCTGTTACACTAGATTTTGTTACTCCGGCTGCCGTTACTTCTACTGTTTTTACTCCAATCCACATCATTACTACGCCATCATCCTACCAACCATCACATCGTCTAGGTAGGCCGTTAAGTTCGCCTCCACTTGACTTTTACCGATTTAATTAAATATCCCATGTGAAGATTTTAATGTTGCGGAAGTCAAAACTTTAAGTTGGAGGGGGGGGGGGGTGTCGTCATAGTCAAGGACGGCATAATAATTGCCTCATAAATCAGTATGACAATCCGTTCATGGTACACCTTACGATTCCCATCAATATGTGGTATCATCATTTAATACATATTAGGATCCATAAGATGTCTCGTACCCTATACAAAACAATTATTATTTCTATTCACCACACTTACCATATTATTTTATGATTTTTCTCGATTTTCAAGAGTTACCGTCTGTATTTATTGTTACCACCTTTCCATTTTCACCATGATGTTTCTCTGAATTTGGTACCCACCACCTTGCCCAATGGTCTGCTATTCCAGGAAGTGATACTACAAGTCTCCACATTATGGGTGGGCTGGCTATGTGGCATGAACCTGAAAAAATAACTTCAGTCCGCAGCAATCCATAGTTTTGGCAAGTCTTTGTCGATGTAGGGTGGGATACCTACTTTGACAGATTGAAGGGGTTTGATGGAGGAATCACAATGGAATTCGCATTCAATTTAGAGGAGAATTATTCGCGGGTTAGAGATCTGGAAATTCCTGTCACAAAAGAGGTAATCGGAGAGGTTAGCGGGCTGAGACAGTAGGGGTAGCAATGGTTCGCTTGGAAATTTTCTCTTCCAGAATTTCCTGAATTGTTCTTGCAGGCAAGAGAAAGTGTCGTTCAAATGGGCAGAGGATATGAGCGTCGAACTGTATCGTATCCTTGGAAAAAAGTTGTAGGTTTCGTAATAAAATACATAACCTGTGAGGGTCGAGCCACAACTCTGTTCAAGTATCATTTTAAAATTTAACGCACCTTCGATTTCCACAGGCTCAGGTACATGCCTTGAACATGCCCTTCTTCCTATTGAAATAGCTGTAGCATATGGCTCAGGTTGCTCGACGTTCATGCCGAATGCCGGTAGTGATTTCCAGTCACGGTTTGGTGCGATTATTGGTCATGCATACAATAAATAGGCTTCAGGTCTCCTGGGCAGAATTTTGTGGGTCCTCAGAAGAAGAGGTAGCAACCATGATTACTACTACAGAAGAGGAACCAGCCTCTCCGGCTAGTCTGGTAGAAGAAGAAAATTCAGAAGGAATTAATCAAGAGGAACCCGAGGAAATGGAAATCGAAGTTGATCAGGAGGAACTCGAGGAAGAAGAGATGATGGTTGATCAAGAGGAACCTAAAGAGATGAGAATGGAGGAGGTAATTCGCGATACAGCTGAGGCTGCCACACAAGAACCAACCTCGCTTGAAAAGCCCGCAAAAGAAGAAATGAGGATGGAAGAGGTAATTGGCGACATAGACGAGGCTGCCACAGAAGAACCAAACTCGCTTTAAGAACCTATAGAGGAAGAAATTATGGACATCATGCAGGAAGTCGATACTATTATACAGTCATCAAATTTTTTCAATGAAGGAAAAGGGAGTGAGATTGTGGACATAGAAATGGAAAGTGATGTTGTTTTGCAAAAAATAGCATCACCTACCCATATGGATATAGATACTAATACAGGTGGGGGTGTTACACAATAACCACCCCCAATTTGGCTAGAATAGGAAAATTAAGCCTGCGAAATCGACGCTGGACCTCAAGAACTAGTGTTGACCCATGAAGAAGAAATGGCGAGCAAGGGGCAAGAAGACAGAAGGGAAATAAGCCATGGAATCGATTCTGCGCCACAAGAACCAGCATCGACCCCGATTGAGGTAGTAATGTGTGAAGTTTTGGTTCAAACTGGAAATGTAGGTGATGACTCTGTTCCTCGTTCTCCATTCCAGTCCCTGATGCCTAGAGGGGCGAGGGGATTCTGCTCACCAAAATGTTTAATGGAAGAAGTAGTTGTCCCCCCAGTGCTTAAATTTTTTGACACGACCAATATTTGCCCAGACACTACCAAACCATAACACTCAGAGGCTTGTGAAGAAGGCAGAGTTCCAGTGCAAACATCGAAACATAGAGTGGTAAATGAAATTGTCGACTAGACGATAGAAGTTCCCAGAGGAAACAGCGAAGAAGAAGCCCTTGGAGATAGGGAGCCCAGCCAGAAGGGCTTGAAAAGAGAATTCGTGGAGAATATCGGCAGCATTCTGCCGCCTCCTAAGCCTGTCATAGGACCAAAAACTGAATTTATTGTTAAACAAGAATGGGTTGAAGAATGTGAGAAAAGAAGATTTCCTCTCAAGAAGAAGTATCAGCTGCAGTTCAATGAAAACATGAGACTAAAAAGGGAGGTTCAGGATTTGAAGAAGCAAGTTTCACGATTTAAAAGGAAGGTAAAAATCTACAAATGGAGGGTAATAAAGCCGAAGATCGAGGTATCCAATGCAGCTACCCAGACTAGCCCGACCGAAGAGTTTTTTGAAGGTCAAGAATTTGTATTGGCCGCTGAAATTTAGAAGTGGTAGTCCGCTGCGAGCGACCATAAGAAGGAAACGGCTAGGGTTCGAGAATAGGCCACCGGAGTTGTCACAGAGTACATGGATCAGTTATACAAGGAGTGGCTGAAGCAAGCAAAATAGAAGGCTAGAATAGAGGAGTTGGAAGAACAAGTACAGTTGCTGAAGACAAATAAGAAGAAGATGTTATCCCTGACACAGCAGGTAACGGCCTGCAGACCTTCTGCACATAGCTATGCCTTATTCCTTCATGAAATTTTTTTTTTCTTTTGTCTTGAAAGTATATATAAGGATATTTGGTATGAAATTGAGGACCCCATTCAATTTCTCTATATTTTAAAAATTCATGATATTATAGGACATTACTTAATGTGTGAGCTCTACATGCATGGGTATTACTTAAGGCATGATCAGTCCTTTAACCCCATTCCATTCATGGGGGACATCCATTTAAGGGCTTTCACCTCCTATACCATCAATCAAATTAAATGGAGAAAGGCCTGGGATACATTTGAAGAAAATCAAGCCGAAAGGCCATTAATTATGAGAGGAGAGCATGGTCAGTCCTCAAACATTTATAACAATCATTATACATTTCTACAGATTGAGGGCCGTAAAGAACACATGTCGGCAACCCAGAAATGGTGCGCTAACCTATGTGTCGGCCAAATTACGATGTTTCGCAAGGAAGCACTGGACAGTTGTCAGAAAAGGTGTATGTTGTCATCCTCAGCCACCAGAGAAAGATAACCATTTGGGGCACCCAACTTTGCATGGGATTTATATAGAATTCCATGTTTCATGGCATGCATTCATACCTGTGGGGTCAGATGGATGGGCTTAAGGTTTCAATTTCCCCCTCTCTAGTTGCCAGCCGAGCGATATACTCCTGCATACAACATTGATCGAGACTGGTGGAAGGATGTTGTTTTGACAGAGGGATATAATCCACCAGAAACTGAAATGGCTGCAGAATATTACCTCACACAACTTCATGTCGATCACATTCAGTCTAATCCGGATCTGAGGAGATGACGAGCTGCATGAGGACATGCAGATAGACCAGTTGGAGGGAGTTGTTAGGTACCAGATTTGTATACTTTCCTCTCCCATTTTTACCCTATATTTCTATCTCTTTGTGCCATTATTACTCTTAAACATATCAGGTAAAACCCTTTTCCTTATCTTTCATGGGATATTTGATTAATGAAGTATTCATCATGGATGTTTTACCTTTTTTCATATTGACCCCGATATTTCTATAGATTTGGCTAAAACAGGAGCGTTACAGCCGTAAGTCAAGGAACAACCTATCATCTCCAGTGTTTTGCTCATTTTTTGTTACAACATAACAAACTTGTTTGTATCAGCGCAATTTTAGGCCTTTTCACGGTTTCTTTCTAGGTAACTAGGTTGTCATTGTAACAATATGTATTTTTGTAACTATGGAGTTGTTGAGCGGAACCGGGGGTTTAAGGACACTTGTATAAAGAGGCCTACGGGATGTGAATCAGGGTTAAGCCCTTTTACATATAGATCTTGTAACAAATCTCTTTTATCATTAATCGAATGCACAACATCTTGTTGTTTCTTCTGTAGTTTGTGAGTTTACCGTAGCCTTGATCAGAGAGTCGGGCCCACTCTTTTGATCAGGTGTTGCATATTTATTTCTTGCATTATTTATGATTTACTGTGATTTTATTACTGCTATTATAGTTTAATTTTAATTGTTGTGAATGCCCTTTAAATTCTGCAGTTTATTTAATTGATGTTGCAGTGGTCTGTGTGTTATGGATTTAAACATGTGATCTAGAGTAGGTCATGTGCTTGTATCTTCATATACTTTGTCGTTAGTCTTGAAATAATTAATGCCCTCGAGTAGATAATTTATGTGGAGAAAGGATTGAATTTTGCTCATATTCGGACACCAACAACCTTCATGCCAACTCCCACTACCATCTAGCTCAAAAATTTGTCGTTCTCGAGACTCTTGTCTCTCGAGCTATCAGAATTTCCTCCATTGAATCCTTACCCAAAGAAAAAGCTCATCTATCAAAAGCTCTTAAAGCTAATGGATACTCTTCTTCCCAGATCAATAAGGCTTTTCACACTTACCTCCATCCCCACCCCAAAATTGAATCCGAAACCCCTCCCTTAGCCAAGGTAACCCTCCCTTATATTCAAGGTGTTACTGATCACCTTTCGATAATTCTCTCTAAAATGAACATCAAAACCCTCTTTAAACTCCATCGAACCTTCAACCAGCTCTTTAGGTCTGCCAAGGACAAAAATGACCCCCTGTATTGCTCTAGCGTATATGAGATCCCCTACTCTTGTGGTAAGTCCTAATAAGATAAACTGACAGATATATTAAAACCCGATTGAAATAACACATGGCAGACACCTACCATAACCGTGTAGCCAAGTCGGCCATAACTGATCATTCCCAGTCTACTATCCATCTCATTTTCTTTGATAAATCTAAAATCCATGTTCCTGTCTCTTTCCATTCCAACTGGATCATTAGGGAAGCCCTGAAATTGAGAAAAATCCCAATAACTTTAATTGCGATGACGGGTATCATTTAAGCCAATCTTGGAATCCCACCATCCATTTTCTGTCTTCTAAACTACCCTAAATTCCTTTCTTCCCGCCCTCCCACTATATCGTTGCTTTTCTCTCCTCTCATCTCCCCTTTCATGTCTTTTCTCTTCCTTCATTAATTCATTTCATTCCATTCTTTGGCCCTCCTTTGATAATTTCTTAATGGCCTTTTTCCTCCCTAAAAATCTATTTATTTATGTAGTTATTTGCTCTTTTTTTTTTTTAATATTCTATTAATATTTGTAATTTAGCAATATTATTAATCGTTTTAATATTAATTTTGTGGACGACCCAATATTGTAACATTTAATTAGTGATCATCCATAACCATCTTCCAACCTCATCTCGTAAATTTAAAAATATATTCGTTAAAATCCCTCTTTCACTTACCCCCCTCTCTTTATTATTATTTTTTTTGGTAATTGAGACTAAACTATATTAATTCGAAAATAAAATAGTACAAATTCGAAAATAAAATAGTACAAATTTTACAAGCCGAGTTGGTAAGCTGCGCTTAACCAATCCCAGCCTTTGTTTCCTTCCTATTTGCGCAAGTATGGGGCTGCCTCCTTGGAGGAAACCAGGACGGAAAAAACATCAAACAAAAAATTACAAATTGTGTCGTAGCACTAGTGAAAATAGTGGTTATGTGATAATAACAAGCATGAAAAAAAACTAAGAAGATCTGAGCTGCTGCACAGGCATGAGTCTTCTGCATCATCATCGCTATCTGGATATTCCTCCATGATGGGACAAGTGTACTCCTACGCAATGGCTTCCTATTCGGCAGTAGGTTGAAGCGGAGGCCTAGAAGCAGGTGTGCAGAGGATGGAAGAAACTGGGTACTTGGCACACAGGACTTGCGTCTAGGTGCCTTCCAATTCCATTATCCAAACATCTGTGTCACCCTTTTCATCCTCCTCTGCTAGAAGAGGCTCATTTTTGTAGGGAAAGGGATGCTCCTAGTGCGCAATGGTGGATTTCCTTGATCTCCTTATGCCTTTCTGCTTTACGTAAGTGGGGGCCTCCACCTCTTGGTTGAGAAAGGGGCTCTGGGGGGCCTCTCTAATCTTACTACCCGAGGAGGAGCTGTAATGTTCCTTTTCAGGAATTTCAGCAATATCTCTAATGAGGATGTTGTATAAGGAAACCAGTGAAAAAATAATTCAGTCCAGGGCTTGGATCCTCTAAAATATGTTGTATGTAGCTTAAATATAGAATGGAATCAGAAACAAATAACTCTAGCTACATTAAACAGATCTCCCCAACTCAAATATGCTAAAAAGCATCACAACCCTAGTCCTTCATAAAACAGAAATGTCGGAGGCAGCAACAACGTTATTTTTATTATGAAAATTATAGAAATGGATGGAATAACATATATCTGAAGCTTTCATTCATTATATAATCAGAAATGAGAGGATTGACCTCTTTTACAAACACATTGGGTACCTCCGGCAAGGGTTTCCAGTGAAATAGCAACACAAGATACAACATTGCAGAAAATAACATTGTACCCAACAACTCTGTATTGAGAAATATCTGATATGATCTAAAAGGGGCACACAATACAATAATTGGCCCAAGGCCTTTCTCAATAGTTCTCTTGGAGTGGAAATCACCTCCTCCCCTTCTGAAATAAGCACAAATGGATAGATACAACCCCAACTACTACAACTGCTGTAGAAATAACGCATTCACTGGAAGTGACTGCGCTGTCAAGGTCAGAGGATTGCTCTCCTCAAGATAGATGATGAGAATTGAACTCAAGACCTCCTCCTTTGCTCTCCCAATCAGCTATATCAATGATAAAGATAGAATTCCTGCATGAGAACCCTTGCACTAAACAGTGCTGCAACTCTGGCTAAACAACTGAAGCTTGCAATCAGTCATAAGACTGAAACAAGAAGTATGAATGAATGAATCCCTTTGCTGCTATCCCTTCCTTTTTATCCTTTGTGAGCTTCTCCATCCTGGGCCCCACTCATTGGTGATGTAGCTTCCTTGAGAAGTTTCCTCCTTCAAAACTACACTGCCCTAGTAGCTTTCCCTCCGTTTGTGACAGCATTGTTGACTTGGTCAATTATAGCTAGCTCTTTGATTTTGCTCCTCTTCACACTAAAGAGGCTTTATTTTATCCTCCTACCTCAATCCCTTTTCACACTGAGATAGATTTTATTGTGTTTCCTATTTCTTATTTAAAAAATGGAGCAATTATAATGTTCCAAGTAGCAGTAGCTAATTGGGAACATTACAGTCCTCCACGCTCAAAAGTTGCTTGCCCAAAAGAAATAGTAAAGAAGGATGCTACAAGATCTTCTCTCCCTCCCAAGTGACATCCTCATCTGGTAGATTCCTCCATCGAATCAGATATTCCTTAATGACTCTGTTTCTCAGCTGCCTCTCCCTTGTGTCTAAGATTGCTTCTAGATGCAAGATCAACTATTGGCCCTCATCATCAATAGGAGGAAGTTCCATGTTGGAAACTACATTCCTCCCAATGGCCTTCTTGAGGCAAGAGACATGGAATATATTGTGGATCTTTCTCCCCTTAGGAAGCTCCACCTCATATGCTACCTTACCGATGCATTTGTTCACCCTGTATGGCCCATAGAAACATGGTTTGAGCTTTTCAGCTCCCTTCACCTTGAGTGTGGACTGTTTGTAAGGCTGAAGACATAGGTAAAAAAGATCTCCCACCTCAAACTATCTTTCTATCCGACCACGGTCTGCATACATCTTCTGCTAGTTCTGGGCAGTGGAAATGTTGTCTTTGAGTGCCTCGATTATGTCCTGGTTCTCTTGAATCCAATCCCTCGCCCTTGGAGGTTTACTTGCCCCAAACATAACATCAGCAAATGAAAGTGCCTCATACCCATATAAGTCTCAGAATGGAGTCATGCCAATAGAAATATGGTGAGTAGTGTTGTAACAATACTCTCCCAAGTGGAGCCAACACAACCAAGCTTTCTAATACCCTGCCACATAGTTCCTCAAGTGGCCTTCTAGCCACTTGTTCACTTTCTCAGTCTACCCATCAGTTTAGGGGTGATAGCTGGTACTTGGATTCAAATCAGTCCCCACTAACCGGAAAAGTTCCTGCCAAAAGGCACCCATGAAGCGGTTGTCCCGATCATTCACTATGGTCCTAGGGAGACCATGGAGTCTAAATACATCTATGAAGAAGATCTCAGCTACCTGTGAAGCAGTATAATGTGCATAAATGGAAAAGAAATGAGAGTACTTTGTTAGTCTATCAACAACAACAAATATACAGTCCTTACCTTGTACTTTCGGTAAGCCAGTGATGAAGTCCATAGAGATACTTTCCCACTTCCCATCCGGAATAGGTAGTGGCTGCAACAATCCAGCAGGGTAAGTGTGTTCTCCTTTATTCTGTTGGAAAATGGTGCATTCTCGGACATGCCGAAGTACACCCTCCTTGAGACCCTTCCATGAGAATCTCTCTCTGATAGATTTGTAAGTCTTTGCAAAACCTTGATGCCCAGCAAGTGGTGAATCATGTGAGGCCAATAAGATCTTCTCCTTGAGCTTAGAATTTGATAACGGGAAAACCACGCTATCAACCCACAATCACACTCTCTTAGTGCATATAAAAAAAATTCATTTCCATTTAACCCAAAATGGTCCTCAAATTTACAATCTGGGCAATCTTAAATAAATATGCGGAAGCTAACTTTCTGTTCTAAATACTATGGTTAGAACCCAACATTCAACCCATATTATTCTTCTCTTGTGGAAGCTTTGACTTTCATCATAATGATTAAAACCATATAATACGAACCCATCTCGTGATATTCGAATCAATGTTCGAACATTTCAATTGAACCCAAATATTCAAACTTCGCCATCAACTCATGGGATCTCCTACTACCATTTGAGCTTTATTAGTAACCCCATTACATAATGGTCTACAACAAATTAATTATCAAATATATGCTCACGGCTCACATCAAACATAATATTTTAACACATATTATGTCTTCAATTCAATGTTATGAAACCTTATAATAGACCTTTGACCAACGCATTCACCATCGAATGTCACAAGAACTGAAATTTTCGGGCCCACAACATTATTAACTTACCTTGCCATTAATCTTTAAGCAGTTTGAAGATGCGACCAGCGTTTGATCTCGAGGTTAAAGCACCCAACGAATATCACATTTGTTTGCTCTCCGGGGTTTAACACACAATCTTCACGCGAAATTCATGGTTTTTAGAAACCACCTCTACCTTACGTGTCAATCAGAGACCTTTATCGCGTTTAAAATGAATAAACTACTTACCAGAACTTTCTTATGCGAAACCCACTTATGGGTTTGCAAAACCGCTCTTCGCGCCATCAATTAATTCGAGTTTGAATGGAACTGTGGCTCCATCATCCCCGTGCTTTAACCAAACCATTGATCTGTTTCGATTCATTTTCGATGCGACTTCAACCTGTGTGTCTTTCAATATACAGCTCGGTGGTTTACACAGTGAATCTGCCTTCAATTATTGTCTTGGGTTGTGCTGCACCATTTCTTGTGGTTCCGCCTTTATTCTAAGCATATCTCTACATACTCTTGCGTATTAACTGCTTAATGCATCTCAGCATCTCTACAATCGATTGACCCTTCGATCCATATTTCCTCAGCCACGCCATTACTGTGGCTCACGATTCCATCTCAAATCTTCAATACAGAATCTATGTGCTTAAATAAACCATTGCTATGACATTATGACTCAGGTTCACTGCTATTCACGATTTCTTGAATATGTTTGGACCAGCAATACTTCATAGAATGGATTCATTCCATTTGATTACTTTTCATAGAGCCTGCAATTGAATTCGATTGAATTCAACTCTTTTCCTTAGTATATCCGTCATCCAAATAACATCATTGTTTTGATGATGTAAAAACAGTCTTCAAACTTCCAACGCTATTCCATATATTGATCACTAATAGTTTTGATATTTCTTCCCTCAATGTGTATGCACAATAATTGTATGACAACCTTTTCATCGAATATTGTATGTGAAAACAATATTGTGCCTACACTGTATAAAATTTCATCAATAAAAGAATCAGATTGTGAAATCGATCATTTCATGATTGATTCACACGATTCTACACACAAATGTGTAACTCAATTCCATCGCACACAATATACACACAAAACTTAAACTCAAAATTTTAGCTTCTGTATTAAAACAGTAATTACATGGAAAAATTCCTTTCGGGCCTGATATTCAATCAGTGGCCTTCTTCCAACTTTGCCCGAAGGCTTATAATCCAAACCCTGTTCCTACTCTAACTCCTCACTCTCTATTGAAATATTATTTCTTTAAAGCTTGATAATTAATACAAATTAGGATGAACCAATTTAGGTTCAATCCCTTCAATTTCTCAACAAAATCCTCAAAATCTTCAAAGTCCTAAAATCTAGATTCTATCCCTAAAATTTTGAAACTGAATCTAACTTAGGATTTACAATCAATTCCTAAATATCTCGAATGTAAACTATCTGATTTCCCTCATGTTCTCCAATCATTCGGGAACATTTAAAAAATCCTCACAATACTTAATATCTCTCATTAATTAATTAAAATCACTCAAAAACCCATTAATATTTACATAAAAATCAATATTCTTTCAAAAATATAAGACCCCCTATGTTTAATAAAATACAAGGTATTTTTTGAATCTAATGCCCCTGCATCAGACTCCCAAGGTTAAAAATGATCATGATCTCCTGATCATGTGCCTTTAGTCCTTGTCTTCTTGGATCCCATACTTTGTTTTGCTGTTGTCCAAAAGCTGCATTATTTTTCAACTGCACTTCTCCAGGTTTCCATATCTTGTTATGCAACTTGCCTCCACCTATGCTCTCACAATATCTTCTGGTCTTTCCTTTTTAAAAATTTCTCTTCTTTCTTGTTGTTGTTTGCTGCTTCTGAGACACCTTCATCATCAGTCTTCTAATGCTTTCAATTTCTATGTCTAGCCTTTCTCCTGTCTGGAAATTACTCTGCCCATTGCTGCTGCTTCCAATTTATGTTGCTGCCAATACTACTGCTATTGTCTCCCTGATTGCTGCTACCGCTGCCAATGTTGCTTCCCTGATTGTTTCTAACATTTTTTTTACTCCTGCAGATGTCACCCCACATGTTGCTGCCTCCCAAACTTCCTGAATATCTCTTAAGATATCTCTCTCTGTAAAAAATTTATTCTGTTCATCACCTGCAAATTTGCTTTTAGAAAATAAATTATCATTTAATTTTCTACCTGCAGTAACATACTCATTTATTTCTCTTTGTATAATAGTGAGTAAAATCAAATTTGACAAACTAGTATCTACTCCTGTTTCTTTCATAGCTTGAGGCATCTTTACTTCAGTATCTGAAATTCCTTCCTCTTGTATAATTGTTTCCAACAAACATTTTAGCCATCTCTTTTGTTTTTGTTTCACATTATTAGTATGCTACAATTTAGTTTCAGCATATCCCTCTTCTTCCTTGAAAATCTTCAGTAATTGTCTTCCACCTTCTTGATTGATTCTGGCAGTCAAATCAAGTTCTTCAAATTCTGCATTTTCATCTTCTACCAGAATAGAATTCTGATTTTCCATCACTGTGGTAATTTTGAAAGTTTGCCCCACAGTTTTCTCTTGGCCCATAAGACAAGCCAATTCTTCCTTGTCACCAACAGTGACAAGTTTTTGCATATGAGACATGACTGTCTCTCCTTCTTTCTGCAACAGTTCTTCTTCTTTCAAGACAAATCCAAGAGATGGATTATCTTCTGCAATACCTGTGAACATAATCAAACTGTCAATTTTCAAATTACAAGACCCAGTGATCTCATTTGATGATCCTGTCACCAAATCTTCTTTCTGTAGTTCCAAGTCTCTTTCAAGACCCAGAAAATCCCCACTGTCTTTCTTCCCATCTTTCATTGTGACAATCACCATAATAGAATGATGATCCTCTACTATGTTCTCAGCTAACATAGTTTCCTTTTTATTCAATTCTTTGACAATTTCCAATTGTTGTCCTTCTTTTCCTGCATAATTAACATATGAATTATCAGCATTAAAATTACAAGGTCTCAATACCTCTTCCTCCTTTGACAACACATCAGTATGTTGTTCTGAGTTTCCTTCCAACTCCTTTGTCAGCACATCAGTATGCTGATTTGCATCCTCCACGAGAGTGTCAGCTAGTCTCTACTTTTTCCCTCCATCTGCTTCATGAATGTCTCTCTGCTTTGATTCACCAAAATGAACTTCTTCATTTTCTAAATCATTTTCTTATCCTATGTTCTCTGATTGTCATTCATGAAAACTTTCTTGTCTTGCTTCTTCAACAAATTATCCTGTGTGTAAGTCCTCTGCTTCTCCAATTCTCTTCTCTGAAGATCTAGTTTCCTATACAATTCAACAATTTCATTAGGAGTAGAACTTGGAAACTTCACACAATTTTCCATACCTTCATTGGTTCTTGACCAATCATCAGATGGTCCTTCATCTCTTGCCTCAATATTTTGCTGAATATTATCATTAGACTCTTCTGTCTTCATGCCTTCCTCCTGAGATCTTATTATCTCAGCATTGATCTGAACAGATTTCAAATTCAATTCTCTCTCCTTCTCTTTAACAAACTTTAAAGCTTGTTTATTTTCCTGTGATGTACCTACAAACATACACAACTCATTAGTTTTTAAATCACAAGACTTTTCAATCTTGGTTGCTTTCTCAAGCACTTCCCTTTGAACAGATTTGCATGTGGAATCCTCAAATTCCATCTTTGACTCAAGCAATCTGAGTTATTCCTTCAAAAAGGAAATCTCCTTTTGCCTCCACTTCATCTGCAATGGTTGCCAAATCACACTCTTTCCCTTCAGTGGAAAGATCCATTCTCCTTTCTAGTTTTTCTCCTCTTGCAGCCATTCCTGTAGTACCTCTAGTTGTACTTTCATCACTGCAATTTCTCTTTCTCTAATCTTATCAGTCACGTTACCTCTGTGGCATTCTTCTAAACCTCTTCTCTGATCCTCCATGATCGTTTCCTCCATGAGATTCTCACTCACCACGAGTTGCACTAAGCCTCTGCAACAACAAGCTTTCCTGCTGCCACTTACTTCACCAATCCACTCACTAGACTTGGTCTTTTGGCAAGCACTGGTTCACTATGTCTGGAACCTCTTGAGCACTCTATTATGCTCTCTCTAGGCTATCTCCTCAACTCACCTTCTCTTGAGAACACTTCAGTTATTCTCTATATCCAACCTTTAGCTAAATATCAGGTTCACTGCCATCATCATCTTATCTGCAACCATAATTCTGCAATCATAATTTTCAAATCAGATTTAAAATTATTTTAACTGCATGATCTTGTTCTTCATTCATTCAGTTCTGCAAATATCTTTTCACTGCAATTGTATATTCTGCATATCAGATTTAAAAATTTGATCTTCCTTCATTCTCTCATCACATGAACTCATTCATATTAATTAAAAAAAATATTCAATTTCAACAGAGCCTTCCTGCTCTGATACCACTTGATAGCGGGCAAACCCCGCTATCAACCCACAATCACACTCTCTTAGTGCATATAAAAAAAAAATCATTTCCATTTAACCCAAAATGGTCCTCAAATTTACAATCTGGGCAATCTTAAATAAATATGTGGAAGCTAACTTTCTGTTCTAAATACTATGGTTAGAACCCAACAATCAACCCAGATTATTCTTCTCTTGTGGAAGCTTTGACTTTCATCATAATGATTAAAACCATATAATACGAACCCATCTCATGATATTCGAATCAATGTTCAAATATTTCAATTGAAACCAAATATTCAAACTTCGCCCTCAACTCATGGGATCTCCTACCACCATTTGAGCTTTATTATTAACCCCATTACATAATGGTCTACAACAAATTAATTATCAAATATGTGCTCACGACTCACATCAAACATAATATTTTAACACATATTATGTCTTCAATTCAATGTTATGAAACCTTATAATAGACCTTTGACCAACGAATTCACCATCGAATATCACAAGCACTGAAATTTTCAGGCCCACAACATTATTAACTTACCTTGCCATTAATCTTCAAGAAGTTTGAAGATGCGACCAACGTTTGATCCCGAGGTTAAAGCACCCAACAAATATTGCATGTGTTTGCTCTCTAGGGTTTAACACACAATATTCACGCAAAATTCATGGTTTTTAGAAACCACCTCTACCTTACGTGTCAATCAGAGACCTTTATCGCGTTCAGAATGAATAAAATACTTACCGAAACTTTCTTATGCGAAACCCACTTATGGGTTTGCAAAACCGCTCTTCGCACCATCAATTAATTCGAGTTTGAATGGAACTATGGCTCCAGAATCCCCGCGCTTTAACCAAACCCTTGATCCGTTTCAATTCCTTTTCGATGCGACTTCAACCTATGTGTCTTTCAATATACAGCTTAGTGGTTTACACAGCGAATCTGCCTTCAATTATTGTCTTGGGTTGCGCTACACCATTTCTTGTGGTTCCACCTTTATTCTAAGCATATCTCTACACACTCTTGCATATTAACCGCTTAATGCATCTCAGCATCTCTATAATCGATTGAACCTTCGATCCATATTTCCTCTGTTGTGCCATTACTATGGCTCACGATTCTGTCTCAAATCTTCAATACGGAATATTTGTGCTTAAATAAACCATTTCTATGCCATTATGACTCAGGTTCACTGCTATTCACGATTTCTTGAATATGTTTGGACCAGCGATACTTCATAGAATTGATCCATTCCATTCGATTACTTTTCATAGAGCCTGCAATTGAATTCAATTGAATTCAACTCTTTTCCTTAGTATATCTGTCATCCAAATAGAATCATTGTTTTGATGATGTCAAAACAGTCTTCAAACTTCCAACGTTATTCCATATATTGATCACTAACAATTTTGTTATTTCTTCCCTAAATGTGTATGCATAATAATTTTGTGACAACCTTTTCATCGAATATTGTATGCGAAAACAGTATTGTGCCTACACTGTATAAAATTTCATCAATAAAAGAATCAAATTGTGAAATCAATCATTTCGTGATCGATTCACATGATTCTACACAAAAATTTGTAACTCAATTCCATTGCACACAATATACACACAAAGCTTAAACTCAGAAGTTTAGCTTCTGTATTAAAACAGTAATTACATGGAAAAATTCCTTTCAGGCCTGATATTCAATCAGTGGCCTTCTTCCAACTTTGCCCGAAGGCTTACAATCCAAACCTTGTTCCTACTCTAACTCCTCACTCTCTACTGAAATCTTCTGTCTTTAAAGCTTGATAATTTATACAAATTAGTATGAACCAATTTAGGTTCAATCCCTTCAATTTATCAACAAAATCCTCAAAATCCTCAAAGTCCTAAAATCTAGATTCTATCACTAAAATCTTGAAACTGAATCTAACTTAGGATTTAAAATCAATTCCTAAATATCTCAAATCTAAAATATTTGATTTCCCTCGTGTTCTCCAATCATTCGGTAACATTTACAAAATCCTCACAATACTTAATATCTCTCATTAATTAATTAAAATAACTCAAAAACCCATTAATATTTACATAAAAATCAACATTTTTTCAAAAACATAAGACCCCCTATGTTTAATAAAATACAAGGTATTTTCCGAATCTAATGCCCCTGCATCAGAATTCTTAGCCAAGTAGATCTGATCCTTGTAATAAATAACCTTATCTATTACTTTAAACCTTTCATCCGATACCACCCCATCAAGTATTTCACATGCAAAGTCATCTTTGGAGTACTCAACTAAGAGTTGAGCCTTCCAATCTGTGTCCATGCCCCTCAAGGACAGCGTTGTAGGCCTCCTGGATAGAGCATCAGCTACTATATTTCTCTTCCCCTTGACATATTCTATGTCAAAGTCATAAGCTTGGATTTTTCTCACCCACTTCTGTTGTCTCTCCTAGAGTTGTCTCTGTTCAAGGAAACATCTAAGACTGTTGTGATCAGTCTTCACCTTGAACTTATTTCCCACCAAGTACTGCCGGAATTTGGCTATTCCATGCATGATAGCCAACATTTCTTTATCATATATAGGGTATAACTTCTCATGAGGGAGAAAATTCCTACTCTCAAAGGCTATAGGATGTCCTCCTTGCATCAAGACTGCCCCAATACCTTCACCTGATGCATCACATTCTAGCACAAAAGGTTGAGAAAAGTCAGGTAAAACCAAAACAGGAAAACTACTCATTACCTCTTTGATCTTATCAAAAGCCCTCTGCATTGTAGGTGTCTAGTAGAAAGCTCCCTTATTTTTGAAGTCTGTGAGTGGTGTTGCTAATTGTGAAAATTCTTTCACAAACTTTCGGTAATAAGTGCATATTCCCACAAACCCTCTGAGTTCTGTAACATTCCTAGGTTCAGGCCAATCTCTGATAGCCTGGATCTTCTCTGCATGTACCCTCACTCCATCCACTCCTATGATATGCCCCAAATACAACATCTTTGTGAGGCCAAATTCACATTTGGACAGCTTGGCATAGAATTTCTTCTCCTTGAGGATATGTAATACTGTCTCAATATGCTGCAAGTGCTCCTCCCAAGTGCAGTTGTAGATAAGAATGTCATCAAAGAAGACCAATACAAATTTTCTCAAATGACCCCGGAATATGTGGTTCATGCAGGATTGGAAAGTTTCTGGAGCATTAGTCAACCTAAAGGGCATTACCTGAAACTCAAAATTCCCATAGTGACACCTGAACGTTGTCTTGGGAATATCTTGCTCTCTCACCTTGATTTGATGGTACCCGGACCTCAAATCAATCTTGGAGAAGTATTTGGATCCCCTCAATTCATCCATGAGTTCATCGATATTGGGTATAGGGTACTTGTTTTATATATTCTTCTTATTCAAGGCCCTATAGTAAATCCACATCCTCAGTGTGCCATCTTTCTTCTTTACCAAAACCACCGAGGAATCAAAAGGACTAGTACTAGGCCAAATGTGTCCTAGTGCTAGCAGCTCTTGGATAGCTCTTTCAATATCATCCCTATAAGCCTTGGGATGCCTATAAGGAGTGGTTATGACTACTTGGACCCCTTGTTCCAACTCAATGGTGTGTTCAAACCCTCGGTCAGGAGGTCTCCCTGGTGGGATATCCCCAAATACTGTAGAATATTGGTCCAAAAGGGATTGGACATCTAGATGCACCGGTGAGTCCTTTCCCTTAACCTCGGATATATGTAGCTCCACTAGACATTCAACATCTCCTCTATGCAGATCTGCCTCCATCCTATGTGCTGAAACAACCTGAGAGGGATATGTGTTCATACCCTTGATCCTTTGTTGCTAGCCATCCTCCCCTCCAGTCTATTCCATCTCCAAGGTTCTCCAGTTAGTGGTAACTCTCCCAAGAGTGACTAACCACTGGACCCCCAATATGACATTGGTGTCTAGAATATCTACCACAAAGAAGTGGTCTATCAATGTATAGGTACCCATAGTAATGGTTAGTGCTGGAACATACTTGGCACATTGCAGAGTCATGGCTCTTGGGACCAAAACTGTAAATCCCTCAAACTCCTCAATGGGAATTTCTCTCTTGTGTACCAGCTGTGCATCAATAAAATTATGAGTGGCTCCACTATCTATCAATACAAAAACTCTTTGCCCCCTAATGGTTCCTCTCACCCTCAAGGTCAGATACTTTGGGACTCCTCTTAATGCTGCAACAACTCCTCCTCTTGGAGAAAAGTCTTCTATGCTCTGTACAATGTTGGCATCCTTCTTGGAGAAGGTCCTGATATTATGTGTTTCCCCTGTGACACATTTCCCCTCCAAATCTTGAGCAGGGATGGTCACCCTTGGCCTTGAGTGAGTCTTTTGTTGCAAAAAGGTTCTTGCCCTGGGCAAGATGTATTGTAGATCTCTAGCTTTCTCCACAGATTCAAGGAGTGTGGTTGGTTTGGTAGACTTGGCCAACCCTTGTAATGGTTCAGCCATCCCATTCAAAAACATGCATACCTTCCTGCTCATAGTGAGGTTGGATACCATCACTGAAAGCTGCAAATACTCAGCAATGTAATCCTCAAGATCTCTCTCCTGCTTAAGCTTGGTTATCTTGGCAAAGTGGGCTTCTGGATCCCTTGGATCAAACCTCTCCACCAGATTCTTGGTGAAAGCTGAGTATGAAGTGATATGATGATGCCCAAGTGTGGTCAGTCCATGAAACCACCAATCTTGAGCTTCCCCTTCTAGGTGCAAAGCAACTATCTTGATGGCTTCTATCTCAGAAACCTTATGGAGCTAGAAGTATGTGTCCAGCTTCTCCACCCATGCTTTTGTTGTGCACTTAGGTGTCCCATAAAATGTGGACAAGAAGAACCCTACCATAATGCGATGTAGAACTAATCCCTGCATCAATTTATCCTCCTTTTGATGAGGATCATTCCTCCTTCCATCCTTGATCTGGAAAAACTCCTGAAAGCTCAAGTGCTACTTGAACCTTTGAGACTAGAGTTCATATTATTCAAAATATTCCCCTAGAGAACCCTCCTTATATCCTTCAGTTATAAATGAAGGCATGGTGGAGTGTTGTGATGCAGTTGAATGTCCCATTCCATTTGCAGTGCTGGTGCTTTCCTTATGGCAAAACCCTAAAAAGTCCTCTTCATGCCTCATCTCCTTGAGATCCCTTGCAATGTTCTTCAAGTTTCGAAGTACTAGTATTGAGATGTCTTCCTTCTCCATGCTGAAGATAAATCTCCCCCCCACAAGCTAAGCCAAGAGCAGAGCTTCGATACCACTATAATGTTCCTTTTCAGGAATTTCAGCAATATCTCTAATGAGGACGATGTATAAGGAAACTAGTGCAAAAATAACGCAGTCCAGGGCTTCGATCATCTAAAATATGATGTATGTAGCTTAAATATAGAATTTCATTAGAAAAAAATAACTCTAGCTACATTAAACAGATCTCCCCAACTCAAATATGCTAAAAACCATCACAACCCCAGTACTTCATAAAACAGAAATGTCGGAGGCAGAAACAACATTATTTTTATTATGAAAACTAAATCAATGGATGGAATAACATATATCTGAAGCTTTCATTCATTATATAATTAGAAATGAGAGGATTGACCTCTTTTACAAACACATTGGGACCCTCCAGCAAGGGTTTCCGGCAAAATAGCAACACAAGATACAACACTGCAGAAAATAACGTTGTACCTAGCAACTATGTATTGAGAAATATTTGATATGATGTAAAAGGAACACACAATACAAGAATTTTCCCAAGGCCTTTCTCAGTAGATCTCCTGGAGTGGAAATCACCTCCTCCTCTTCTAAAATAAGCACAAATGCATAGATACAACCCCAACTACTGCAGCTACTGTAGAAATAATGCATTTACTAGAAGTGACTGCACTGTCAAGGTCAGAGGATGGCTCTCCTCAAGATATATGATGATAATTGAACTCAAGACCTCCTCCTTTTCTCTCCCAATCAACTATATCAATGATAAAGATAGAATTCCCGCATGATAACCCTTGCACTAAACAATGCTGCAACTCCGACTAAACAGTTGAAGCTTGCAATCAGTCATAATACTGAAACAAGAAGTATGAATGAATGAATCCCTTTTGCTTCTATCCCTTCGTTTTTATCCTTTGTGAGCTTCTCCATCCTGGGCCCCACTCATTAGTTATTTAGCTTCCTTGAGAAATTTCCTCCTTCAAAACTGTGCTACCCTAGTAGCTTTCCCTCCCTTTGTGACAATGCTATTAACTTGGTCAACTATAGCTAGCTCCTTAATTTTTCTCCTCTTCACACTAAAGAGGCTTTATTTTATCCTCCTACCTCAATCCCTTTTCACACTGGGATAGATTTTATTGTGTTTCCTATTTCTTATTTAAAAAAAGGAGCAATTATAATGTTCCAAGTAGCAGTAGCTAATTGGGAAAATTATAGGAGCCTTCAACGGATTCCAAGTGGTAATCTGGCCCTCGGTGGTAGCGACGAGGGAGCGCACCTCTCTGGCCTCCTCTGATTTTTCTTTGGTGCGGTCTAGGAGCCATGGTTAGATGAAGTAAGGGGTTGATGGGGGTCTGAGAGGTGGGGAGGAGCATCTCAAACCCAAGACGGGAAGTGCACAGTGAGGTGCTATTGGACAGGGATGTACGTTGATGGAGGATGCACAGCAGGGGACGCGGGATAATGGGAGCACACAGGCTGGTGAAACTAGAAAAGAGGGTGGAGCAGAGGTGAGGTGTCAATTAAGGGGGGTACGCAGCCCGGGGGATTCTGAGCAGCGTAGCACTGAGGAGGGAGGTTTCCCAGAAAACTGGGCATGCAAGAGGGCTAGAACTAAAACAAAAAACCAGAAGGAGAAAAATGTGAGTAGCTTTGTGTTGTAGGTTCCCCCCTTTTGTAGGCCTGTGATACATGCGAAGATGTTGAGCATTATTATTCCTCGCTCACGCTGCATGCTGTAACTATTTTCATGAGTATGCATGTGCGTAGAGTTATGGTCAAACGTCATATCCGTATAGGAGACTGTTACACTGCAATTTATCACCATCCCTGCAATTCCCCATCCCGCACAATTGGAGGGCTCATTCTGTGACCTGTGAGCAGTGACATAACTTGAAAACACTTTCATGGCATTCCCCTGAACATGTACTTTCATTTCCCTGAAGACAACTCCTTGTGAAAAACCCTAAAAACACCCCTTTTTGCATTGGTGTGGGGAGCCAGTTCAGTACCCGCGCCAATGGGGGAAATCCTTCAAAGAGGGCGCACCAATTAGCGCTCTGTCTCAGAGTCGCACTCGCGCCAGCCATTTTAAGGAGTGTTTTTTAAAAATAAATGGCGGAAGCTTTGTCCTAACTGATCCATAAACTGGTATCTAATTTGAGTTGGGAGGTTTGGCTCTGGATCTCCATGTAGAGGAAGTGGTTTGCCACCTCTCATGGAAGCTTCCTTGAGGATAGGACCAATCCCATGATTATAGGGATCCCAACTCCCCTTCCTCCATCTATAAAAGCTTGTTCATCTCCTTTGCAAGCTAATCTCCGAGTTCCCAAGAGCCATCAGAGCCTAATGCTGCAAAAGCCTTGATTCATTCCCTTAAGGCCAAATCCAGGCAAGGAGATTATTATCGAGACATCCGGAGAGAGAGGCTTGTCCCATCCCCGATAGGTTTTTTCGAGACGTGTTCCACTGGCGACCCTCCGAAGGAGAATTCAGCGTCAGAGCTATGGTTGTATTCTTCTTTGATTGATTAATAATAAGCGACTATTGGTTATAGTTCCACTCTTGTTGTTGATTATGATAATGAGTTATGTCTTCTCTGACTGACATATAGTTGCATATACTGGATTTTATGCTTGCGTTTGTTTTGTTTCTTGCGTGTGCAGGTGTCCGGTCACGGAGATCGTGAGGATCGTGATCTGCCAGAGCTAAGGAACGGGAGCGCTACTTTCTCTACAAGCGACAACATTGGATTCCAAGTAAGCCTTCATCGCTAGTTGGTTTATGTGCAATTAGGAACCTGCACTATAGCGTGTGACGATTGTTGCTATACCCGGTCTGGGCTAGTAGGGATCGTCTCTGTCTGCAGAGGGGATTTACCTCCACAACAAATTGGCGACTCCGCTGGGGAGTTAGCTTGTTGTTTTCTTTATAAACTACAGACGGAGCCTAAAGTTAGCCAGATAGCCTTCGAAACGCTCTTGCTCTGCATTAACGAAGTAGATCAATGTTGCTTCAGTCAATCTCCGGTTTAGTTTATGAACTGAACACTTGGAGTATTGTCTCGTCTCTCAGTCAATTCTTGACTTTGCTTGCTTGATCAGCTCTTTTGGCTGGCTCTTTTCGTGAGCTTGGATTTTGGTTTGAGCTCCACCATCAGTGGTCTTCTTCTTGGATTGCTTATTTTTTATTTTTCCTTAGTAAACCCGGCTGGCACGCTTTTCAGTGTGATAGTCGCGCCCACTGGCGCATGTTGTCAGTGTATTACTCGCACCAATGCCATTTTGGTGCTAGTTTCAGACTTACAGTCGTCCCAATCCTGTAAGGTGCTAGGGTTTACTGGGTTTTGAGCCTTCTGAGACTGATCTGGGTGTTTGGTCTTGTTTTTTCGACTTCTTGAGTGTTTTGGGGCCTTGTTTGATTGACTGTGACCTTCTTCCTTTGGTTGTTTTCCCATTTCTATCGATTTTACATTCTAGCCCTAGGGCATCTAGGTGTTATAGTGTGTCGAGCCTCTCATGGGAGTTTTCAGTGTTTATCTATTCAGTCAACCTTATGATTGCTTCTCTGCATTCGTTCAGTGGTTATCTCGCTTCGAGCCTAGATTACATGGTTCATTTGAGTCTTGGAGATTCTGCTTAAAGTGGTGAGTTTGGTCTTGGTTGGGAGAAATTCTTTGTTTTTTCATTTTCAGGCGTTGGCGCTTGTTGTCAGTTAGCAACCTGCGCCAATTGAGCATTAGCGCTAGTTGTCAGTGAGAAAATTGCGCCAGTTGGCACTAGTTGTCAATGATAAAGTCATGCCAATTTCAGGGTGTGTGAAAATTGAGATTTTTTCCCTAAATCCTTCACCATTGTGTCTTTCCCTTCCAGTATTTTCACTGTATGAGCATAGATTACATTTCTCATTGTTTGAAATGACTTCTTTCCATGATTGTTTGATGTAAAAGGGAATGAATGTCTTGTTTTTATCTCTTGCTTTGGAAGTCCTCTTTGTGTTTGACCTCATATGTCTTGTCGCCTTTTGAGGGATTTCGTTACAAAGTGTTTGAAACAACGATTGCATTCTTAGTGTTTGTTTACATGTCTTTTTCATTCATCCTTCATTAAGAAGATTTTTGTTTATTTAGTTTTCGTCTCAAAGTTTTCTTTTTGTTAAAATGCATTAGATCACATTTCATTGAAAAGTATTTTTGAGATTTATCATTGAACTTAGATCACATTGTTAAATGATTGAAAGCTAAAAATTGCTTTGAGTGCATTCTATTTCATTGAAAGCATGCATTAAGTAGATTTTCATTTCATCGAAAAATGCATTGAGTGCATTCTTATCATTTGAAAAGAAAAAGGAAATTATGCATAGATTACAATTGCATAGTTTTCGAAAAAGAGGATTTTGCATAAATTACATTGCATTATTCGCATCGTTGAATGTTTGGAATTACTTTTGGATAGTGAAAGTCATCTAGTTTGGAAAAAGTTTCGTTTTCAGTATTGCTGTTTGTTGCATCATTGTTTGAAGCTCTTCCCTTAACTAGATAGCATTCATCGAATTGAAAGATTTATTTTCTCATATAGCTGCATATAGGAGATTGTCAAATGACATACCGTAGGGCCTTGAAACCAAAACATAATTGAAGATCAACCATAAAATTTATTCAATTAACCTAAGGAAGCATTGAAACATTAACGAAATATTTAGAGGTCTAGGATAGAGATGTGTTCCGGCGTCTTTAAACCTAGTAGCTGTCGTTCGCCTCTTGGCTTTAGACAGCACTAGTACGGACATGTGCTCCCCATACCGTCGCGTATATAAAGGGATACCCCACTAGGTTTCTATCCTTTATCCATAGGAAGTTGAGTCTGCTGCCCTATACCCGTGATACACCGAGCATAGCATTCGGGGAGATTTCCTGCACGTACGTCAAGTCCTTCGTTGATTTCTCTTTCTTTTTGAAACCAAGGTGTATATTGCAGTTCACAAATATCTGGTACACCCTTTGCCTAGAGTTCCAGAGTAGTCATTTCAATCTTTTCTGACTGATTAAATTTGAAAATATCATCAAGCGCTTGTCCTTTCACGCTTGTTTCCAATCTGAAAGCAATAGAGTCACCTTTTTCCTGTTTCTCGACTCTTAAAAGATGAAACAACAGAGTTTTGTTTCAATGTTTTAAAATCAACTGCCCATGAAATATTCCTGGTTAAACTTAGTTTCCTTAGGGTGTTGTTCTCAGGATCGTTTCTGATGGCAACATTTTCGGAGTTCACCAACCAAGGAATCCCCTTTGAAGGGAATCCTGGTCCTTTTCCTCCTTTTGGAAATGTTGGCGCTCCTTATATGGCAACATTGTCCCTTCCTGGGTTAACTGTTGGGTTGCCTGTTTGGTTGTTTTCAACCTCTGTGGTCCCGAATGTCTCAGCTACTGGTCAATCAGTTCCTCCACCTGAACAACATCATGTTGATTCCAAGGTAGAACTCTCCCCTTCTTCGCCTGTTTCTGCGTCCTCCTCATCTACTTCGCCTGGTGAAAGTTTGGATTCGAGTAACCAGGTGGCTAAGAAGAAGAAGAAGAAGACAAAGAAGAAGAAGTCTGATAAGAGAGAGGCTAAGGCTGCATCTGCTGCTTCTAAAGCACCTCCTCTTGATAAACCTTCCAACCCTCCACAGAAAGTCAAGTTCCCTTGCATGTTGTGCACAGGATATCATCTTCTTCGAGATTGCCCTGGCATTCCCAAGGTGCTTGAAGTATGGTCCAATGGTCGCCCGCCGTTGCTTTTGGCTTCCGGGAGTCAATTTGGGGGCACGTCTTCAACTGGTGCTGGTAAGGCTCCTAAGAAGCAGGGTAAGATTACCCATACTTGTAAGTTGTGTGAAGGGCACCATGCCATTCACCTTTATCCATATATGGATGAAGCCAAGAGAGTTTTGGACAACTCAACTGTTTCTACACCACGCCTCCGGGCTGGTTATAAACAACTTTCTTTGACTCCTCCACCAGTTGATTCCATGATTGGTCAAGAGTCATCCTTGGTCGATCCCGCTCCCTCGGAAATTCATATTCAGGAATCCATTCCCGACCAACCATTGGTCGTGGGATCGGTTGAGCTGGCTCCATCTTTGGTGCACCAGGTCTTTTCCGTTGAGTGTGGATCTCACACCCCTAAGGTTCTTCTTATTTCTTCATATTCCTCAGACTTGGAGAAATATTCTCCTGTCCCTATATCTCAAGAAGTTGCTCCTCCGCCTCCCGTGATGGAGGTCTTGGAGGATACTCTTCCCGACTCCGTGACGGAAGTCATGGAAGATGCTCCTTCTTCTTCCGTAACACCAGGGGAAGACCTTCTCGGTTCGATGGTAGCCCCTCCGAGTAGTTTGGTCGCTTCCTTTGATTGGATTCGATTTGCAGGATACCGCCTTCCGTCTTATGTGCCTTTTGAGATCACAGTACAGGCCTTTGGTCTGGTTGTACCCAACACCATTATAGATGAAGGTGCATCTGTTAGTGTTCTATCCTCAACTACCTGGCAAGCTTTCGATTCGCCGCCACTTGCGCTAGTTACGCAGAATCTGTTGGCATTTAACAGAAGAACTAGTCAGCCATTAGGGATCCTCCCAAGGTTACCTGTTACTTTGGGAGGTAAAACCGTGCATATGGACGTGATGGTTGTTCCAGGCCCCTTGAATTTCAATGTCCTCTTGGGGTGCGATTACAGCTATGCCATGGGAGTGCTTGTCTCCTCCCTTTTTCATGTGGTCTGTTTTCCACATGAAGGACGGATTGTGACCATTTATCAACTTTCGTTCTTTAGTCCCGATGTGGCAGCTGGCCCGCCATCATCCCTTCCCGGTTTTTATCCACCCATTGTATCTACCCCACCGCAGGTCAACTATGTGGCTACCTACCCCGTGCCTATGCTCAGTGATGATGTCGTCGTGCATCAGGTACTGGGGGCATTGGGTCCTGACTTCCAGGATGTTTTCCTTCCATCGGGAGTGGAAGTCTTGGAAGCGATGACTTCTTGTTCATTATGATGAGGTCGTTCGGAGCATGGTTCTTTTATTGTGTCAAGCTCCTTAAAAAATGAAACCAGGTTGTCAGAGCAGAGTTCCTTGTCTTGTGTCAAGCTCCTTAAAAAATGAAACCAGGTTGTCGGAGCAGAGTTCCTTGTCTTGTTCCAAGCTCTTTAAACCATGAAACAAGGTGTCCTGAGGATATTTCTTTTAATGTGTCAACCTCGTTAAAATAATGAAACACGTCCTGCTCAATTGAAGGTCTTTGATAAGATCTTGTAAAATCCCAGTCGAGTCTTTCTCTTGATCTCGTAACTTGAACCTTCACTCCATCTGCCTTTCATATGGACTGAAGCTTGGGGGGCATGTACCTCGAATTGAGTCACCATGCTGGGGGCATGCTTACTTTTTTCAAGCATAGTTTGTTTCCATTTCAAGCTTGTGTAAAAATGAAACCGGTTTCAAGCATAATTTATCTTTGTTTCAAGCTTGTGTAAAAATGAAACCAACTTCAAGCAGAGTTTTCTGATTTCAAGCTTGTGTAAAAATGAAACCTTTCCCATTTTACCTCTTGTGATTGCCATTTTATCAGCCTATTTTTGCCAGATGAGCCTTGGTTTTATCACTTCATCGTCATTATCTACTTGGCCGATTATATGCCTTCACTTGGTTGTTTTACCCGTTCCTAAGGAACCGTTGCGATGAGTGGTCTTGTTAGCCAACCTCTTAACCTTTAGTTGTTCTGAGCAGTTCCACCATTACCGGAACCAGTTGCTACCCTTTATACCACTTGTTCCTCTAGGAGGAGTCATCTTTCAGCTCTTTTCTGACTCTCTAAACATGAAAATATTGCCGAGTCCCTTGTCGTTTCGATCTCGTTAAAGTGGCCACGAAATGACATCTAACCAGTATACGTTTACCCCTTTTTCGGGCTGGGATAGATTATTTACGAAAAAGGAATACCCTAGCCTATCGTGACTAGGAGGTTTTCTCAGACATAGTTTTCTACCTTTTCGGATCTAAGGAACTATTTACGAAAAGGGACCATTGGAGTTTACTTTTTGTTGTCTTTTCAAACTCTCTAAACATGAAAAGATGCCGAGTTCTTTTGGGTATACGACCAAAGTCCCACATTGACTAGAAGTGGGGAGGATCATGGGTATATAAGGATGGACAAATATCTCCATTGTTAAGAGGCCTTTTGGGGTAAAGCCCATAAGAAAAGCCATGAGGGCTTAGGCCCAAAGTGGACAATATCATACCATTGTGGAGATATGTGGTGTCCAGAATCCTTACAAGTGGTATCGGAGCCATGCCCCGAATTTAGCGAAGTGGATGAATCCTCGAATGCCGAACGAAGGTGGTGGGCCTCGGTAATATCACGATGGGATCCATTGATGAGCTCGGTTAGACAGGCGGTATGCTCCGGATTCTTCATGGACGTGTCCTGGTCCCAACACGGTGAAGAGGAGTTGACCTGGGATAGAGCAAGCTCTCGAGGCAGGTGGTGCTCCATGTAAGGCGTGTGCTTCCAACGCATTGGAGCGGAGAATCTTGGTTGCTAGAGAGTGGACGGATGGATAATCGTTTGAGGGGAGGCTCCATGGTCCTTTGTTCGAGGGGAGGATTGTTGGGTATACGACCAAAGTCCCACATTGACTAGAAGTGGGGAGGATCATGGGTATATAAGGATGGTCAAATATCTCCATTGGTAAGAGGCCTTTTGGGGTAAAGCCCATAAGCAAAGCCATGAGGGCTTAGGCCCAAAGTGGACAATATCATACCATTGTGGAGATATGTGGTGTCCAGAATCCTTACCGCAGAAATATAAAGAATTTAATGAGAGAAATAAATAAACATAACCATGAAAGAGCCAACAACAAATCATAAACATAAACACAATGTTTAACTGGGAAAACCCCAAATCCGGGGAAAAACCCAACCAATGAAATTTCATTAAACATTGGCCAAAACCCTGGCCAATCCGGCCAAGTGAGCCTTTACTACTCACCTCCAGGCCTTGCCTTACAATGAAGTATTCCCAGCCTTTTATAGGCTCCATTACATGCAATACCATGGGTAAAAACCATGGGTGTACAAAACCATGTGCCCCAAAAAACCACTACTATTTACCCTAGTCAACATTGACTCTACCCTGAGTCATGTTTACCTAACAATTCCCCCCTTAAACTTGACTTGGGGATTATTGAATAAATCCAGCCAAACCTGTTAGATGAGACAACCCCGCTCACTCTAGCTCTTCCCCCCTCAAATTATTATCCAAGGTAGTTGTTAACTTGACATCCCCCCTATCACCTAGGTCTAACCCAGACTTTACCAATGATTACCCAGGGTTACGCATGCCATACCAGGTCTTACAACAGTATGCCCACTTACATGTAATAAATTGACTCCATTATATATATAGTTTTTTTTTGTTTCATTGTTTCTCTTTGTACATATGAAATCAATGTCCATATAAAAAGAACCCATCTACCAGATTACATGGGTCACCAGCCTCTGTAACCGCCAGTCCTCTAGGAATTCTCTTCAGATACATGGTTCATCAATTTAATTAATTCACCTGCAAATATCTTCTCTCATTTTCTACATGATGTCCTCTCCAAAGAGGACATCATAGTTGTACATAAATCTGCCTTCTACGCTTTTGCTGGTCCATTTTAATTATCTTCTTGGTTGGTTGGTAAAGCTGCTCTTTTCCACCATCGACCAAAATTTTGACATGGCCCTCAATTGCATTTCTTCTTGTTGAACCTTCCCAGGATCCATTCATGAAACAAGGCTTCATAATTGCTATAAATGCCGATATATTGAAAACAACTAAAGTCTTCAGAATCGAATAAAATAAGGGCATGCCTCATGTTGATTCTTACAAAACACAAGCAGGTTCAGGCTCACACTCAGTCTCACCATTCAAGACCAGTGCAACATCCAGCGCTTCTTCTAAAGATATGGAATCAAGAGAATTCGCCAACTTAATATCTCTTTCAGGTTGATTCAAGAATCGTGCAAATCTGTCCTCTTACTCTTCTCCTGCCCAGATATGTGACCGACATCACTAACAGGGGAACCTACGGTTTTAATCAGAAAAATTTTAATCTGCGTTTTCACAGAAGAATCCAGAGATCTCCATCCATGAACTAGCTAGGCTTTTCTGTTTACATCCTTAGCATCCAAACAGTTCTTCAAAATCAAACCCGCAAGCCTCCGGCTTTCAACGGGCTTATCCTCATCAGCGAGCTTGCGGGACAAAGATATCAAGAAGGCCAGGAGATTCTAGCCCTGAAACTGTCTCAGGTTCTCTTTAGTGAGCTTTCGAACCCCGCCATCCACGGACTGGGCATTCAGAAGAATCTGGGTCACCTCCAGCGACATTATGGGAATCGAAGGGTTTTGATATTTTTAATCTTCTTTTCAGGAATCGATCACCGTCTGATGATGATCCTCTTCTTCGTCCTCGTGTCCTTTGCCTAGTATTTAGTAGCCAACTGTCATTTGTGTGCCAATGTCTCCAAAGTATTCCTCACGTTGCAAGCCTGAGAATTTCCCTGGACCAACTCTGGCCATCATTACAGCATATGATCCATGCCTTTATTTTATTTTTTTCATTCACGCGTTATCACCAATGCTTCTACCACAAAATCAATGATGGTCACACAACGCTTTGCAGCAAGCTTCAGTTCTTCACATCACTTGGGCTCGTTCTTCGCAATGAACTTGATCTATTCCACATAATTGCGTCCATCATATTCACACACAAATCCAATCAGATCTACACCAGATCTAGATGTAGATCTAACGCCTTCACACGTAGATCTGTCCTTTTAAGTATATCTGTCCAGGATAAAATTTTACGCAGTAGCAGAAAACTATAGATATAGAGAAATCACTAAACTTGGTAGCTCATTCCAGATTTCAGATCTTCATAGCTCCGATACCAGTTGTTAGAAAATTATATATTACAGAGCAATGCAATACATAAAATATGCGGAAAATACAAGCACACAAAACACATAAAACTAGAGAGACACAGATATACGTGGTTCACCCAGTTTGGGCTACGTCCACCCTGAACAGCCAGTCCTTCCTTTCTATTATCCAGCAAAATGAAGAGACACAACCTACAGCAGATCCGCTGTAATATCCTTTGTTCTCTCACAGTCTCCCTCTCTGTTTCTCGCTCCGAGAATACACATACAATTACACAGCCGCAATACAATACCCTCATAAAAACGAGGGGTTGCCTTCTAGGGAAAGAAACCCTAATCTAAACATAACTTCTACCGTCAGATCATTTTCCTATGAACGGCCCAGATTGACTAGAAATTACTATACTTTTACAAGGCAATTTTGTCTCTGTTTTTAGCTTCGGGGGCGTTGCCCCCGAAAGCCCCCGCCAGGGGGGGGCTCCGACCCTGGACCCCCCACGGCAGTGATTAATTATGGGCGGCGTTGCCGCCCCCTTTTAAGGTACAGGGGGTCCAATGCTGTGATACAAAATAAACAAGATAATCAGGCTCCACACCCAACAAGTTCTTCCTTTGTTAGACTCGTTAAACCTTGATGACATTGGATTCAGTCGTAATGATGGTATTCGAGTTCCTCCTTCCTAGGGCTCGTTAAATGTACTAGGATGGACTTATATAACAAGCATATGGTATCCTCTTCAAGCTTGTGTAAAAATAAAGAGGTACTCGCCAGAAATGGTGGGGAAAATGGAACCAACATCATTGTCGTGTCGGCAGTATGTCGCTCTTGAACATGGCACTTGTCTGCATTCGTGTCGGGTTGGGGATATCTCATCTCGTTTTTTCACTTGCCTCCGTGGGCTTGGGTGATCCCTTTTGACCTATTATCTGCTCTTTGCCTCGTCGCCATGACCTCTTATCTGTTGATGTCAAATACTGCCAAACTCACTGTTGTGCCGCCATATGTTCAAGAGAAGTTGACCTCTGCAAGTATCAACCTTCCTCTGATTCTCATCTGATCCTGATTCACAAAGACATTATGTTCCTCCGTCTCGTGTCGATGATGTGGGAAACACTATGGCCCACCTTCGATCAAGGTCACTTCCTGTCGACTTCAGCTCATTATCCAGGAAGCTGATCTAGAGACTCCCTTCTGGTACCCTGGAGCCTGCATGCCTCAATGGCAGGTTCTTCGCATTCGACGTGAGGCTTTCATCATTGGCCTCCGATCGAGTGATTCTGCGGGTGTTCAACGTCAGCTCATTGTTCACATGCCGTAGATTGTACCTGTAGTACCTTGAGGACCATTGGCATTAATGGTGGTACCTCTCATGCCTGTTAACAGCTTTCATCATTGGCTGGTAATCAGGCGATGTTCTTGCATGTTCGACTTCATCTCACATATTCGCATGCTTGAACTTGTACTTTGTTCGGGTCGAGATGGAGCAAAAGACCCTGGATTATACCTGTTATAATCCAGGCTGCGATTTTGTGGATTATTATGATTAGTTACATGACTCACTGATTGGATGGCTGCGACCATACCTGAGTCTATTTACCGATCCTCACTGGATGGTTGCGTCCATGCCTTGGATCTGGATTATTACATACTCTATTATGGATGGCTGCGCCCATACCATGTATCTATCATGTATTTGAGATATCAGTTGTACTTCTCTACGCGGGTTTTCCGACGGCCGTGTTTTCAGTTGGACATGTTCTCGTAAAGCATTTCACCCCTCTCTCTCTCTCGAGCTTCATGCTTTAGGAGGCATTTGTTACACAGCAATTTGTCACCCTCCCTGCAATTCCCCATCTCGCACAATTAGAGGGCTCATTCCGTGACCTGTGAGCAGTAACATAACTTGAAAACACTTTCATGGAATTCCCCTGAACATGTACTTTCATTGACCTAAAGAAAACTCCTTGTGAAAAACCCTAAAAACACCCCTTTCTGCATTGGCGTGGGGAGCCAGTTCAGTACCCTTGCCAATGGGGGAAATCCTTCAAAGAGGGCGCGCCAATTGGCGCTCTGTCTCAGAGTTGCACTCGCGCCAGCCATTTTAAGGAGTGTTTTTTAAAAATAAATGGCAGAATTTTCCACCTAATTGATCCATAAACTGGTATCTAATTTGAGTTGGGAGGTTTGGCTCCGAATCTCCATGTAGAGGAAGTGGTTTTCCACCTCTCATGGAAGCTTCCTGTAGGATAGGGCCAATCCCATGATTATAGGGATCCCAACTCCCCTTCCTCCATCTATAAAAGCTTGCTCATCTCCTTTGCAAGCTAATCTCCGAGTTCCCAAGAGCCATCAGAGCCTAATGCTGCAAAAGCCTTGATTCATTCCCTTAAGGCCAAATCGAGGCAAGGATATTATTGTCAAGACATCCAGAGAGAGAGGCTTGTCCCATCCCCGACAGGTTTTTTGGAGACGTGTTCCGCTGGCAACCCTTCGAAGGAGAATTCAGCGTCAGAGCTATGGTTGTATTCTTCTTTGATTGATTAATAATAAGTGACTATTGGTTATGGTTCCACTCTTGTTGTTGATTATGATAATGAGTTATGTCTTATCTGACTGACATATAGTTGCATATACTGGATTTTATGCTTGCGCTTGTTTTTTTTCTTGCATGTGCAGGTGTCCGGTCATGGAGATCGTGAGGATCGTGATCTGCTAGAGCTAAGGAACGGGAGTGCTACTTTCTCTACAAGCGACAACGTTGGATTCCAGGTAAGCCTTCATCGCTAGTTAGTTTATGTGCAATTAGGAACCTGCACTATAGTGTGTGACGATTGTTGCCAAACCCAGTCTGGGCTAGTAGGGATCGCCTCTGTTCGCAGAGGGGATTTACCTCCACAACAGAGACCATTCAAAATATTGGAGCAGAGAGGTGCCTGGGAGGGGATGTTGTTGTCTTTGCATGTCTTCATGATGCCTGGTCTCTATCATCTCATGAAAATTATTGCAGGAGCGTGGATCCACATCGAGTGAAGGCCTATGCTGTAGATCTTCATCATCTCGAGCATGGGAGAGACATTTTTCATGCGTGCTCCTACTGTCACCCGCATCCAGGGAGAGAAAGTCCTTTTGGATAAGAGTTTGGCATTCTCTTCTTAAAGAATCATCCTCAATCTGGGTGAGATTGGAATAATGCAGCTCTCTGTGACTTTCCACGCCCTTGTTCGCTAGGAGGTCTGCAATAATGTTCGCTTTCCTATGCACATGGTGAAACTTTATTGCCCTGTGATTTTGTATAAGCTATTCTAGGAGTTTGAACCTGTTGGAAAGCCTCGAGCTGGTGGATACCTTTGTGGAGGCAAATCCATAGAGAATTCTTGTGGCCGCCAGAGTGATAATTTTTGAATCTCCCTCCATTTCCAGGGGAAAATAGTTGAACTCAATGGCTCTGTATATGCCCTGAATGAGTTCCTCTAGCTCCATGGAGTTTTTGATGTCCCATCCCATATTTCCATAGTATATCAGAAGGGGCTCGCCCTGGGAGTTCTTGAAGATACCTCTGAATCCTGCATTTTCAGGGTTACCTTTGGAGGTGCCATCAAAGTTACATTTGAGGAAGCTTTGGGGGTGGATTCCATTGTTTAGGAGCAGTGGTTCTTCCTACATTCCTTAAGGGGTTGTCTAGGGGGGTATTTATTCTCATATGCCAGTTGCTCCATATGTTACGCTCCATGGTAGAGGTGGGGAGATCTTCCTTACTACAGGAATTAATGGCCAGGGTTTCAGTGAGTTTGTCATGTATCATTGCTCAGATTTTCTCTTGATTGGATACATCGTCTTGAAATATCCTACTATTCCTTTATTTCCATATGTTCCAGATCAGGAGGCCCAAAATAATCTGCTAGAGTCTGTTCAGAAGGTTGCTAGAGTATGGATTTTCCATCCACCTGCTAATGGTGTTGATGATGCTTCCCCTTTCTCTATTAGTGTGTCTGCGTAGGATTATGATCTTGTCCCACAAGGAATTGGAAGTAGGGCATAGGTCCAACAAGTGGTCGATGGTTTCAAAATCCTCCTGGCATAGAGGGCAACTTAAGGGTCCTACAAACCCTCGCTTCAATATATTATCCCATGTGAGAATGTGGCGTTTACTGAGTAGCCATAAAAAGGTGGCTACTTTGGGCTAGATCTTGGTAGACCATATATTCTTCCAGATGACATTGGATGGATCTAGGTTCAACTATTGTAATAGGTTGTAGGCTTCCTTGGTGGAGTAGTTTCCACTTGGTGTGTGACACCATCAAAGGATATCAGGTCCTGGTTGGCAAGACAAAGTATACATCAACAATGAAGTGAAAAACTATCAGAGCCTTGATACAATCATTCACAGACCCAAACAATAGAACAAATATAGTATTGAATAGCAACGATAATACAAAACTATCATCTAATAATAACAAAAAGCATAACCATAATAGCACTAAACATAACCCTCGATAATCAATAGAAGATCCTTATTTAGCCTTGGTCTTCAAAATCCAACTTGGGGAATCTCCATGGATATCACCTTGATGAGTATCTTTATATGTGCAAAGTTGCAACTATTCATTAAACCATATCGAGCCGAATTGTAAGCACTTCCCATGTCTAACCAACCCGCATAGTTATAAGATACATTGATGGACAAGGAATATTTTAGTTATAGTGCAATCATATTGCCCTCCATTTCACATTTGTGTGGTCTATAGGGAATTTGTGTAGTGTCAACTATCCTATACATAATATCCCCACAATTAGGCAAAATTTTAAAATAATTCCCCCCTTCTCTTCTTAGCCACAATAATTATAGTACTTGAAATTCAATTTCAAAATATGTTTAGTTAACTTTTCATATTGGGCTCATGGTGCTTATATTAGGACATATAAGTATTTGATGAGTTTACATACTTTTTGTTCATGTCCCTTCACAAAAAAACCTTTTGGCTAAGACATAAATACATTCATTTTCAAGTATCCATTCAAGAAAGCAACCTTCACATCCATTTGATAAACTTTCCATCCATTATTTTCTACCACGACAAATAGAGTACAAATGATGGAAATTCTTTTATGCGGGTAAAAGTCTCCTCATTATCATTACCTTCTTTCAGTGCAAGTCATTTTTCCATGAGCTATTATTTGTCAATTAAGTCATCCGATTGGAAATTTTCTTTTAAACCCATTCGTAGCCAATTGGTTTAGTTCTGGAAGAAGGATCCACCAACTTCCATTACATATTCTTGATGAGAGCATCATATTCCTTCTACGTGGATCTTTCCGCTCACCATTAGAATTGTCTTGTTTAGAGGAAGTTGGTTTAAACTTAGTAGAAAAATTTAATTCACAATCATAAGGAACATCCATATAATCTACGTCACTTAAATCTGCATTGCCTCCATATTCTCTAGTGGAACCTTTAATCCCTATTTTCCTTACCTCATTAGGATGAATACTTTTAAGTGTCTTTAAGATCCACTTTGGTGGACCTTTCAAAGAAGGCTTAGGTTTCTCTACAAATTGAGAGGTAATCGCATTTCCATGTAGGTTTAGTCTTTCAATTGTTGGGTGTGGAGCCTGATTTTCATCCTGATTCAGAGATCCTTGTTTTAGCTGGATGTATACCTAGGAAAACTATACACCCTTGCAGCGGGGGGTGGGGGGGGGAATTGTCCCCCCCGCGAGGTCTGAGGGGGCTAACCCCCCAGCTAGGGGGTTGGGGGGCCAGCAGTTCCCCGACGGGGGTTTCGGGGGCAGCGCCCCTGAAGCTAAAAACAGATGTAAAATTTCCTTTTAAAAGTATAGTAATTTCTAGTCAATCTGGGTCGTTCATTAGGCGAATGATCTGACGGTAGAAGCTATGTTTAGTTTAGGGTTTTTTGCCCTAGAAGGCAACCCCTCTCTTTGTATGAGGGTATTGTATTGCGGCTGTGTATGATATGTGTATTCTCTGAGCAGGAAATAGATAGGGAGACTGTGAGAGAGAACATAGGATATTACAGCGGATTTGTTGTAGGTTTTTTCTCTTCATTTTTTGCTGGATAATAGAAAGGAAGGACTGGTTGTTCGGGGTGGACGTAGCCCAAAATGGGTGAACCATGTATATCTATGTCTCTTTGGTTTTATGTGTTTTGTGTGCTTTTTATTTTTTGCATATTTTATTTGTTGCATTGCTCCATAATATATAATTTTCTAACAATTGGTATCAGAGCCGAAGGTATATTTGGCTGATAAACTCGCAGAAAAGAAGGGTTCCTGGTTCGAGTGGGAGCAATGGCAGAAGATGGTAAGTTTAGGGTCGAGAAATATAATGGCCAAAACTTCCCGCTATGGGAGATGCAAATGGAATATTATCTGTATCAGAAATATTTGTACCTACCATTGAGCACAAAAACAAAGAAGTCGGCGGCCATGATAGACACATAATGGAACATTCTCGATAGAAAGGCACTCGGAACAATACAGTTGTGCCTTGCGGTGGCAGTCACCTTCAATATTTCGAAGGAACCAACAACAGAGGGTTTGATGCAGACGTTGGCGAAACTATATGAAAAACCCTCAGCCTCAAACAAGGTATTTCTTATGAAACGACTATTTAATATGAAGATGTCGAAAGGTGGATCTGTTGTAGACCATTTAAATTATTTTAATACAGTTACCAGTCAGTTAAGTTCTGTAGGGGTAAACTTTTATGATGAAGTTAGAGCTCTGTTATTCTTGTGCTCATTGCTAGAAAGTTGGAATGGTTTAGTTATGGCCATTAGTAACTTTGTCTCTGAATCTAGTACTTTAAAGTTTGATGATGTTGTCAGTGCTATCCTTAGCGAGGAAATGCGACGGAAAAGCTCCGGTGAGACATCGGGTAATGCTTTGAGTGCAGAGTCTAGGGGGAGAAGAATGGAAAGAGGAAAGAGCTTGGGATATCGCAGTAAATCAAGGAAAGGTAGATCCAAGCCCAGATCAGGGATAGTGTGCTAGAAATGCGGAAAGAAAGGACACCTAAAGAAATACTATAGATCTCGGAAGGGAAAAGAAGGAGATGCGCAACAAGAAAACAATCATGAAGCAAATGTGACAGGTGATGTGTTACAAGATGCTTTGATTCTTTCTTTCGAAAATGTTACTGATTCTTGGGTTGTAGATTCAGGGGCTTCATTCCATGCCACACCTGATAAGAAATATTTTCATGACTATGTTCAAGGAGATTTTGGACAAGTTCGTTTGGGTGATGATAAACCCCGTAAAATTGTTGGAATGGGTAAAGTTCTTGTAAAACAACAGAATGGAAACCAATGGCTACTAAAGGAGGTAAGGCATGTTCCAGATCTGAAGAAAAATCTGATTTCAACAGGGCAGTTAGGCGGTGAAGGTTGTGTGACAACTTTCACAGATAAAACTTGGAAGGTCACCAAAGGAGCCCTGGTAATAGCGAAAGGAGAAAAGGTTGGTACATTGTATTTATGCAATGGTATTTCTAACTCTATTAATGCTTTAACTTCCAAAGGAGCAGATGCAGCATTATGGCATCATAGGCTCGAACACATGAGTGAGAAGGGGATGAAGATTCTTCACTCAAGAAATTTGTTGCCAGGTTTGAAGAATGTTGATTTGGATTTCTGTGAAAATTGCATTTATGGAAAACAAAAGAGAGTAAGATTTCTCAGAGTTGGGAAAGAAAAGAAGAGCGAAAAATTGGAGCTTGTGCATACAGATGTATGGGGACCTGCTCAGGTATCATCTCTCGGTGGCTCTCGTTATTATGTTACTTTTATTGATGATGCAACTAGAAAAATATGGATTTATTGTATTCAGAATAAATCTGATGTATTTGATACTTTCAAGAAATGGAAAGCTTTGGTTGAGATTGAGACAGGAAAGAAGTTGAAGTGTCTCAGATCATACAATGGAGGTGAATATTGCAGCAAAGAGTTTGATAGGTACTGTTCAGAGCATGGAATTCGTAGAGAGAAGACAGTTCCAAGAACACCACAAGAAAATGGTGTGTCAGAAAGGATGAATAGAACAATCATGGAGCGTGCAAGGTGCATGAGATTGCATGCGGGATTGCCTTTACAATTTTGGGCAGATGCTGTAGATAGTGTTGTTTATCTAATAAACAGAGGGCCTTCAAGTTCCTTGGATGGTGGTATTCCAGAGGAAGCATGGACAGGTAAAAAGGTAAACTAATCCTTTTTAAAGCCTTTTGGTTGTGAGGCCTTTGTCCATATTAATAAAGAAAATAGAACAAATCTTGAGGAAAAATCAAAGAAATGTACCTTTATTGGATATGGTGTTAATTATTTTGGTTATCGCTTATATGATTATGAAAATCACAAAATCATTAGGAGCAGAGATGTAATATTCAATGAAAAGGTCTTGTATAAGAATCAATTGCAGGAAAAGAAACAAGGAAAAGAAATTAAGGAATACACGGTTCTTGATGAGATAACTGAAAAAGTAAAGGTGCCTGGAAATAATAATAATCAACAACCACAGCAGCAGCAACCACCACAACAACAATAGGCACCTCAAACACCTGAAAGTGGTGTTAGAAGATCTACCAGAATAAGTAGACCCCCTGAATGATACTCTCCTTCATTATATTATTTATTGCTGACTGATTCTGGTGAACCCGAATGTTATGAAGAAGCAATGCAAGTTGAAAGTAGGAAGAAGTGGGAGCTAGCCATGCAAGAAGAGATGGACTCCTCAATGCATAACCAGACTTGGGACTTAGTCAAGTTGCCTGCAAGTAAAACTACATTGCAGAATAAATGGGTTTACAGGTTGAAGGAAGAAGATGGAGGAAAATAGAGGTACAAAGCTAGACTTGTGGTGAAGGGGTTTGCACATAAGAAAGGTATTGATTTTGATGAAATATTTTCTCCTCTTGTTAAAATGACTTCAATCAGAACTATTTTAAGTCTTGTAGCAGCGGAAGATTTACATCTTGAATAGTTAGATGTAAAGAAATCATTTCTCCATGGACATTTGGGGGAAGAGATATACATGCAGCAACCAGAAGGATATGAGGTCAAAGGGAAAGAAAAATTGGTGTGCAGGTTAAAGAAGATCTTGTATGGCTTAAAACAGGCTCCAAGGCAGTGTTATCTAAAATTTGACAAGTTTATGTCTGAACAAGGTTATACTAGATGTCACTCTGATCATTGTGTTTATCTGAAAAAGAAAAATGATGGAAGCTATATTATATTGTTATTGTATGTAGATGACATGCTTGTTACAGGGTCTAACATGCAGGAAATAAATGTGCTCAAACAAAAATTGGCAAATTCATTTGCAATGAAGGATTTGGGAGCTGCAAAACAGATCCTTGTTATGAGAATAACCAGAGATAGGAAAAATCGAAAATTAACACTGTCTCAGAATGAGTACGTACAAAAGGTGTTGAAAAGATTTAATATGCACAATGCAAAACTAGTTAGTACATATTTTGCTAGCCATTTCAAACTTAGTAAGGAGATGTGCCCAAAGACCCAAGAAGACATGGATTATATGTCTAAAGTTCCATATGCATCAGCAGTTAGAAGATTAATGTATGCAATGGTCTGCACAAGGCCTGGTATTGCACATGCAGTGGGAGTTTTAAGCAAGTACATGAATAATCCAGGATAATAACATTGGATGGAAGTAAAATGGATTCTCAGATATTTGAGAGGTACCACAAATCAAGCATTATGCTTTGGTGGTTCAAACATTGCTCTACAGGGATATGTTGATGCAGATATGGCAGGTGACAGAGATAACAGGAGGAGCACTACAGGATATGTATTTACCGTAGGTGGAACAACTGTCAGTTGGGTTTCAAAAATCCAAAGTGTTGTTGCACTTTCAACAACAGAAGCAGAGTATGTTGCTGCTACAGAGGCTAGTAAAGAAATGATTTGGTTACAAAGTTTTATGGATGAATTGGGTAAGAAGCATGATATGGGCACGTTATACAGTGATAGCCAAAGTGACATTCATCTTGCAAAGAACTCAGCATTTCATTCCAAGACTAAACACATACATCTCAAGTACCATTTCATATGGTCAGTATTGGAAGATGGAGAGTTGAAGCTGGAAAAGATACACACTAGTCAAAATCCTGCAGATATGCTAACAAAAGTTGTAACGAGGGAGAAACTGAGAATGTGCTCACTTTCAATTGGTCTTCAAGGATGATGATGAAGATGAGAAACATCCAGGTCCAAAGAGGAGTCATTTTCCAGCAAATGAAGTAGCGGTGGAGTTGCTACAATCAGTCTCCAAGTGGGAGATTGTTGGGTGTGGAGCCTGATTTCCATCCTGATTCAGAGATCCTTGTTTTAGATGGATGTATACCCGAGGAAAAATATACACCCTTGCAGTGGGGGGGTGTAGAGGGGACTTGTCCCCCCCGGTGGGGTCCGGGGGGGCTGACCCCCCGGTTGGGGGGTCCGGGGGCCAGCGGTCCCCCGGCGGGGGTTTCGGGGGCAGCGCCCCTGAAGCTAAAAACATATGTAAAATTGCCTTGTAAAAGTATAGTAATTTCTAGTTAATCTGGGCCGTTCATTAGGCAGATGATCTGACGGTATAAGTTATGTTTAGTTTAGGGTTTTTTTCCCTAGAAGGCAACCCCTCTCTTTGTATGAGGGTATTGTATTGCGGCTGTGTATGATATGTGTATTCTCTGAGCGGGAAATAGATAGGGAGACTGTGAGAGAGAACAGAGGATATTACAGCGGATTTGCTTTAGGTTTTGTCTCTTCATTTTTTGCTGGATAATAGAAAGGAAGGACTGGTTGTTCCGGGTGGACGTAGCCTAAACTGGGTGAACCACGTATATCTGTGTCTCTCTGGTTTTATGTGTTTTGTGTGCTTGTATTTTCCACATATTTTATGTGTTGAATTGCTCCATAATATATAATTTTCTAACATCAATGATCCAAATTAGATCACCATATATTTTTCCGTCCATCGCAATTCTTTCAGAGTGGAAAAATTGAAGGAATCAACTTATAAGAGTAGTTTTATTGACAAGACCTAGTATGGATAATTGGGTTTTGAGACCCTCTAGAGCCAATTTGAGGTCTTAAATGATATTTTATGGGGGTAAATTTTCCTACACAATAAAAGGGCCCCTTGACGTTATTCTAGACTAAGAGACCTTTCCAACAATGTAGGAATATGTCAATCGGAGTTCGAATGCGAAAGTTATGCCTCTTGAAATTTTTCCTATTGTGATTTACCACATTAATTTAAGAGGGTGCCATGCCAGCCTCCATTATTCATGGAAAAGGAGTTTCCCACATGAAGACTATGAAGAATATTTTATAAGGGTGAATTTAATAACTCTAATTGAGATTTTAAGGAATCAAACTTAACCCGAAGTTGGCTATTTGAGTTGTCTCATAATCAGGCCACAAGGAGGAAAAGGGGTTCCATTCATTTTTTATTGTATATTGTTCCATAGAAGAAAAAAACAAATTGGAATTGGGAGTGAGAGAGCATAACAAATGATGTTTGTGTTGTCTTGTATCCCATGAGCCACACCCCTCATGGAACTCCATAAAGAGTGCCTTCTCCTTTGTACTTGCATTATTTCTATTCCGGACAAAAGAGAGCAGAGAAACCTCACCTCCCAACTAAGTTTTCTCAAAAAATGGTTTCCCAGAGCATATCTTCATGTTCATTATGATTTGTGTGTGTTTGTATTTCACTACTCTTTATTTTCCACATCTTATACATTGTAAGAATAAACAACAACATCAGTAATAAAAAAAATCTAGAATCTAAAGAAATTAAACCTTTATACTATAGTTTTCGGTTTTATTTTAATAGATTTTTTGTGACAAAGTTTCCAGTGGAATATCCATAACAAAGTTACCTACTTAATAATAATTTTGACCTCAAAACGAGAACTCTAGCCAAAAAACATGAAATAATAGCCTGAAAACAAAAAGTGTTGATGTTGGAACATTTTTTTTCCTTGGTAAATTTTCAACATTTTTTTAAATTATTAGTGAAAACCATTTTTTTTTTTGCGCAAGCAACATAAAAAAAAACCACGAAAACAAAAAGTGTTGATGTTGGAACAACATTATTATTAAAAAAAAAAAAAAAATCAACATTTTTTAAAATTAGCAGTGAAAACCAAATTTTGCGCAACATAAAAAAACACCACAAAAACAAAAAGTGTTGATGTTGGAACAACATTATTGATTTGTTTTGTTTTATTTTATTTTATTTATTATTATTTATTATTTTCGGGGTAAATTTTCAACATTTTTCAGCAATGACGTTAAAGATAAAATATCATGACTCCAAAAAACCTTAAAATTTCAACAATTTTTAGGCATTGCATTAAAGATAAAATATAACATATTTGAAAAGCCTTAAAATTTCAAAAAAATTCAGCCATGACGTTAAAGATAAAAATCATGACTCTTAAAAGCCCTAAAATTATAATTGTTTTCAACCATAGCATTAAAGATAAAATATCATGACTAAGAAAATGTTTAAAATTTTGACAATTTTTCAACCATGGGATTAAAACAAATATCATGAATACAAAAAAACTTAACTTTTCAACATATTTTTCAATCATAGCATTATGAAAAAATAACATGACTAAAAAACCCTTTAAAAATGAACACCTCAATGAATAAGTCATTATACCATGAGTAATTTCTTTTTTAAATGTTAAAAGTATAGCTATATTAAAATCTTAGCCTAAGACAACTTGTTACATTACAATGAAAAAATAAAAATCAACCATCAAATTGACACATCGTGGAGGCAAACTCGAACCATTGCAATGAAAACTTAAAAATCAACTATGAAATTAACACATTGTGAGGCTCAACTTGATCCATTATGATGAAAGCTTTAAAATCAACTATCAAATTGACACATAGTGGGACCAAGTTGCTAGTCGAGGATCGACATGGGTCCTACGAGAAAAGAATAAAATAGAACAAAATAATAAATAAATAAATAAAAATGAAAAAAAAAGGTAAAACAAAACCAGGAAAAAAACAAAAAAAATCTAAAAGAATAATAACAAGTAAATTAAAAAATGAAAAAAATAGGCCGAGAAAATTAAAACATTAAAATTAAAATCAAACATAAAAATTATATAAAAGCACACACACAAAAATAAATAAATAAAATGAAAAAATGAAAAAGGAAAAAAAACCAAAACTAAAATAAAATAAAATAAACAAAATAAATAAATAAAAAATGAAAAACAAATAATATCTCTAAAAATTTAGAATTTTAACCCAAAAAAATAAAAATAAATCAAATTTTATAATTAAAAAGTAAATAAATACAATGTTGAGAACTTCTAGAGAACTGTGTAGATGGTTAGGTGAGCCCGACATTTCGAGTGAACACTTCACCCATCTTCAGGGGCGGGAAGCTAAAGCACAAGATGAGAAAAGTGCTAGACCAAGATTTTATAGGGAGCGAAAAAATTAGCCATTAGAATAAAGGGTTAAGAGCATTAAATGAGTCAACGAATTGAAAACAATATTAGAAATAGATATTAAAATTTTTAATTTTTAAAAATTAGATTATACTATTACGAGACAAATATGAATTAATAATAGATAAATGACTGTTAGGGAAATTAATAATGGATTTATAATATTTATGTAAAGTATTATTTGAAATTGGGATTTAATTCAATTTAATTTTGATTTTGATTTTAAAATCAAGATCTTTAGATTAAAATTTTTATTATAATTAGAAATATAATGAATTGAATGAATAAGGGATAGGGTATTCAATGAATAAATATAGAAAATGGTATTAAATTAATAATAATAAAGAGAAGTTGGTAAGTGAAAGAGGGATTTTAACAAAAAATTATTTAAATTTACGAGATGAGGTCGGAAGATGGGAATGGTTGACCATTAATTAAATGAACATACAATATTGGGTCAGCCAAAAAATTAATATTAAAACAATTAATACGATTGCAAAATTACAAATATTAATAGAATATTTAAAAATAAAAATAAAAATAAGCAAATCAGTAAATAAATAAATAGATTTTTAGGGAGGAAAAAGCCCATTAAGAAATTGTTAAAGGAGGGCCAACGAATGGAATGAAATGAATTAATGACAGAAAAGAAAAGACATGAAAGGGGAGATGAGAGGAGAGAAAAGAGACGATGGAGTGGGAAGGCAGGGGGAAAGGAATTTAGGGTAGTTTAGAAGACAGAAAATGGATGGTGGGCTTCTAAGATTGACTTAAATGATACCCGTCATCTTGATTAAAGTTATTGGGATGCTTCTCAATTTGGAGGTCTTCTAGAACCATTTTGTTGACAACACCATTGTGGTTTGGTCCCATGGTATTCCTGCGCTTCGCAAATTTCTTGCTCATCTTAATAGAATTTCCCCTCATATCCAATTCACTATGGAATTTGAAGAAAAACATTCCCTCCCCTTTCTTGACGTTCTTGTCTCCCACCGATAGATACCTTCATGCCAACTCCCACCACCATCCAGTTCAAAAATTTCTCGTTCTCAGGACTCTTGTCTCTCGAGCTATCAGAATTTCCTCCATTGAATCCTTACCCAAAGAAAAATCTCATCTATCAAAAGTGCTTAAAGCTAAAGGATACTCTTCTTCCCAGATCAATAAGGCTTTTTACGCTTGCCTCCATCCCTACCCCAAAATCGAATCTGAAACCCCTTCCTTAGCCAAGGTAACCCTCCCTTACATTCAAGGTGTTACTGATCACCTTTCCAGAATTCTCTCTAAAAATAACATCAAAACCTTCTTTAAACCCCATCGAACCCTGAACCAGCTCTTCAAGTCTACCAAGGACAACAATGACACCCTGTCTTGCTCTGGCGTATATGAGATCCCCTACTCTTTCGGTAAGTCCTACATAAGACAAATTGGAAGATATTTTAAAAACCGGTTGAAAGAACACATGGCAGACACCTACCATAATTTTGTAGCCAAGTCGACCATAGCTGAGCATTCCCACTCTACTAGCCATCTCATTTGCTTTGATAAATCTAAAATCTTTGTTCCTGTCCCTTTCCATTCCAACCAAATCATTAGGGAAGCCCTAAAATTGAGAAGTATCTTAATAACTTTAATCGCGATGACAAGTATCATTTAAGCCGATCTTGGAAGCCCACCATCCATTTTTTGTCTTCTAAACTACCCTAAATTCCTTTCCCCGACCCTCCCACTATATCGTCACTTTTCTCTCCTCTCATCTCCCCCTTCATGTCTTTTCTCTTCCGTCATTAATTCATTTCATTCCATTCTTTGGCCCTCCTTTGATCATTTCTTAATGGCCTTTTTCCTCCCAAAAAATCTATTTATTTATTTGTTTTTTTTTAATATTCTATTAATATTTGTAATTTATCAATATTATTAATCATTTTAGTATCAATCTTGTGGACGACCCAATATTGTAACATTTAATTAATGATCATCCATTCTCATCTTCCAGCCTCATCTTGTAAATTTAAAAAAATATTCTCTAAAATCCCTCTTTCACTTACCCCCCTCTCTTTATTATTATTTTTTTTTTGGTAATTGAGGCTAAAGTATATTAATTCGAAAATAAAATAGTACATATGCTACAGGCTGAGTTGGTAAGTTGCGCTTAACAAATCCCAGCCTTTTTTGCCTTCCTAGTTATGCAAGTATGGGGCTGCTTCCTTGGAGGAAACCAGGCCGGAAAAAACATCAAACAGAAAATTACAAAGTGTGTCATAGCACCAGTGAAAATAGAGGTTTTGTGATAATAACAAGCATGACAAAAAACTATGAAGATCTGAGCTGCTGCATAGGCATGATTCTTCTGCATCATCATCGCTATCTGGATATTCCTCCACGATGGGTCATCTGTACTCCTGCGCAATAGCTTCCTCTTCAGCAGTAGGTTGATGTAGAGGCCTGGAAGTAGGTGCGGAGAGGATGGGAGCAACCAAGTACCTGGCATACAAAACTTGGGTCCAGGAGCCTTCCGAGTCCATTATCCAAATTTTTTTTTCATCCTCTTCATTCTCCTATGCCAGAAGAGGCTCAGTTTTGTAGGGCAAGGGGTGCTCCTGGTGTGCAATTATGGATTTCCTTGGTCCACGTGTGCCTCTATGCTTTACATGAGTGGGGGCCTCCTCCTCCTGGTTGAGCAAGGGGCTCTAGGGGGCATCTCTAATGTGACTGCCCAAGGAGGAGCCTTCAACGGATTCCAAGCAATTATCTGGCCCTCGGTGGTAGCGACTAGGGAGCGCACCTCTCTGGCCTCCTCTGATTGTTCTTTGGTGCGGTCTATGAGCCATGGTCAGAAGATGTAGGGGGTTGATGGGGGTCTGAGTGGTGGGGAGGAGCAGCTCGGACCCGAGATAGGAACTGCATAGCGAGGTGCTATTGGACAACGAGGTACGTTGATGGAGGATGCGCAATAGGGGACGCGGGATAATGGGAGCACATAGGCTGGTGAAACTAGAAAAGCAGGTGGAGCAGAGGTGATGCGTGCATTCAGGGGGGTATGCAGCCGAGGCGATTCTGTGCAGTGCATCACTGAGGGGGTAGGTTGCACAGCAGACTGGGAACGCAGGAGGGCTAGAACTGAAACAAAAAACCAGAAGAAGCAGACCGTGAGTAGCTTTGTGTTGTAGGTCCTCCCCTTTTGTAGGCCTGTGACTCATGCGAAGATGCTAAGCATTATTATTCCTCGCTCGCAGCTGCATGCTGTAACTGTTTTCATGAGTAGGCATGCGCGTAGAGTTATAGTCAAACGTCATATCCGTCTAGGAGATCATTCAAAATATTGGAGCAAAGAGGTGCCCAGGAGGGGATGTTGTTGTCTTTGCATGTCTTCATGATGCCTGATCTCTATCATCTCATGCGAATTATTGCAGGAGTGTGGATCCACATCGACTGAAGGCCTGCGCTATAGATCTTCATCATCTCGAGCATGGGAGAGACTGTTTTCATCCGTGCTTCTACTGTAACCCACATCTGGGGAGAGAAAGTCCTTTTGGATAAGAGTTTGGCATTCTCTTCTTAAAGAAGCATCCTCAATCTGGGTGAGATTGGAATAATGCAGCTCTTTATGACTTTCCACGCCATTGTTTGCTAGGAGGTCCACAACAGTGTTCGCTTTCCTATGCACATGGTGAAAATTTATTGCCCTGTTATTTTGTATCAGTTGTTCTAGGAGTTTGAGCCTGTTGGCAAGCATCTAGCTGGTGGATACCTTTGTGGAGGCAGAGCCATGGAGAATTCTTGTGGCTGCCAGAGTGATAATTTGCGAATCTCCCTCCATTTCCAGGGGAAAATAGTTGAACTCAATGGCTCTGGAGATGCCCTGGATGAGTCCCTCTAGCTCTGCGTAGTTTTTGATGTCCCATCACATATTTCCATAGTAGATCAGAAGGGGCTTGCCCTGGGAGTTCTTGAAGATACCTCTAAATCCTTCATTTTCAGGGTTTCCTTTGGAGGCGCCATCAAAGTTACATTTGAGGAAGCTTTGGGGGTGGATTCCATTGGTCAGGAGTAGTGGTTCTTCCTGCATTCCTTGGGGGGTTGTCCAGGGGGGTATTTAAAGATAATCAGCAGAGACTGTGGTATCCTTGCCCAGATTTGCTCTTGATTGGACACATTGTCTTTAAATGTCCTACTATTCCTTTCTTTCCATATGTTCCAGATCAGGAGGCCCGAAATAATCTGCCAGAGTCTATTCAGAAGGTTGCTGGAGTATGGATTTTCCATCCACCTACTGATGGTGTTGATGATGATTCCCCTTTCTTTATCGGTGCATCTGCATAGGATTGTGATCATGTCCCACAGGGCATTGGAAGTAGGGAATAGGTCCAACAAGTGGTCGATGGTGTTGGTGTCCCGTGTTTTGATAGTTTGGCAAATCAAAAGACAAGGCAACATCAGAACCAATCTTTAGAGTTCCAGGATCTAGTCCTCCTGTTCTCAGAGATGGATCTCTCAAATTTTTGTTTGCAAAGGTTTATCTTGTGTGCTTTGAATATTGGTTTTAGACTAGTTATTAAGTGCAGGTGTTTGTTTATTTGTTTGGTTGGATTGATACAACAGAACATGAAAGGTCTAGGAAAGATATATAGAATGGAGAAACATCTGGTTCATTGGGCAATGGAGTCAAAAAGAGGTCATAACATACTCATCAATGGATATGGGATATCAGAGGGAAAATCTAACTTGGCCACAGATCCTTTTGGTTTTGAATGAGATGGACATCAATGATTTGGAAAGAGAAGTTTACCAACAAAGGGAATTGGGAAAACACAATTTGAACACAAAGAGCTTCGACAGACGTGGGCTAACCATGAATTCTACAAATCACAGCTTTAAGCAAATAATGATTTCAAAGCAAATTTTAAAATGAAATCTAAGATTCTGGGAACACCTTATTTCCTCAAAGATTTTATTTCAAATGACTTAGAAAACATAAAAGATTCACTGATAATTGCAGTCATAGAAGAGGGAACACCTAACACATCTATGATTACAACTATAAAGACCTTCAAGGCAACTGTTTAAGCAAGGACAAAGGGCAAGATCGGAACAGACCTCCTTGATTCGCTATAAACGAGAAACTTCAAAGGGAGACTTCAATAACAGTTTTTAAGTGGCAGCAGATAAGCAGGGAAAACCATAAATCATGCGGAAACCAACTTTTCTAACTATTAAGGAAATAAACGAGCATGAAGACTAAAGAGAGAGATTAAAGACTCTAAAATACTTCAGCAGAAGAAAACATTCAAACAGTGAAGGATGAACAGGTCTAAGGTGCTTCTAGGAGTCATTTCTTAGCCTAAAACTTTCAACCTATTGTAGTAAGAAGTACAGGACATAATGAAATAGGGGAAACATTAAATAGTTCTAATACTATTATTGATGTGCCCAAGCTCATGGATCCAATGATAGAGCCTTCTCAGTCACAAGCATGCAACAACATCATCAGGGCTTCCAAGACTTCAATTTCTTCTTCAACTTCAACAGATTATGTATTATTTCAAAGAGTTCCAATATCACAACTAGTGATCAACCAACAACCAACCCCTCACTCATCTTCTGTAGAAGTATATATAGAAGAATGAGGAGGTGAGATCTGATAAAAAGATCTCTAATTACAATTAATACAGATTTAATGACCTCTTGGCCTTTGAGGGGCTCAATGAAGAAACTTACATGGGTGTACTCTGTATTAAATGTTTTTAAATAAATTTTAAGCTCGGTGGGAGCTTTTTTTTACCTTTGAGGCTCTGTGTGGCGTTGAAGTAACTCTGCAGATGTTTGTCATTAATTTCCTTGGCAGATTTTCCTCTTTGGCTGTGTTTTGAGACAAATATCTGAACCTGATCAATAAATTCGGCCTTTGATTGAATACTTTGAGGCACAGGTGGCATCGTGGTAGCTAGAGAAATCAATTTACCTCAATTGTGGTGGTGGAGGTTTCCCTGTTGATAAAACACTTCAGATTTTCTTTAAACTATGTTTTAAATCAGGGATTAGGCTTTTGATAAACATTCTTAGCCGTGATCCCCGCAAAATTTGTCTTTAATCCTCTGTTCTGATAAATTTTGGCCTTTGTCACTGATATTCTCTGACTGTGCCTGATTCATGGTTTTTGCTGGTATGCAGGGATGCACAGGGTTATGTGGCATCAATGCTTTATGAATGATTGATGAAAATGTGGATTTAACACCTGTGAATGATTTCTCCCGGTGAATCGAAGGCGGGAGGATCGTCAGCCTTCGTTTCTGAATTTTCTTCAGAAATGGCGAAAAAACCATTTAAACCCTGCAAAAACAAACAATTATTATAAAAACCATGAATTTATAGGTTTATTGCTGCAAAAGTCATGTGGAAGAAGCGTGGTCGTTGGATGGCATCATCCAACGGTCAGGATTGATTGGGAGAATGGCATAGTGAAGGCGGAAGAAAATTTTGAATCAGGGACGTCGTTCGCGCAGAGATCGATGATCGGGAGCGAAAAATGGAAAGTCAAAACGGGAAATGTTGACTGGGTGATCGAATTAGGGCGATGGAATGTGGGACGTCGATCTACAGATTAGATCGACGATGGAGATCAATTGAATGTCGCGTCGTAGCTTGGTTAACTGTCGGGCATCTTCGGAGAGCGATAGCCGTCGGATGGGCGGCCACAGATTGGACGGTGTACAGCGATATCGCGCCGGGTTTTCTGCCGAAAGTTAATGCGCGATGGGGGGGCGGTTTTCAAATAGTGCATGGGATGCGTGTCGGCCAGCGTATGGAATCACTGCCGATTGGGAAAAAACCGCCGCTACCCAAAGGTGGTGCGATGAATACCACGCGGTTTTTGGACAGGTGAGTGGAATGCGGGGACCATCAGGGAGATGGACTGCGCACTGTCGATTTGCAGATTAGATTGACGGTGCAGAATGAATTAAATTTGGAACCGGCGGAAATTTTATAAAATAATAAAACTGACGATTTTTTAATATAAACCAAGGTTTAAAATATTATTTACGAAGCGGATTGGCGCCCGACTGTGGGACCTTTGGGTGTATGGAGGATAATATGACCGGGGTTTATGGAGGAAGGGGCTTAAGACTTAGCCCGAGGGGGCTTAAGTCCAAACCATAAAAATGTGATTTTTATGGTTTTTGAATGATTTTCAAAGGGTTAGAGGGGTTGCGATAAGGGAAAGAAGGAGTTTTCAACCTTGTCAAGGGGATTTTGAAGAAGGGGAAAAGGGAAAAATATGAAAATGAGAGATTTTCATGGGAAATGGAGGGATAAAAACTGAGGTTAGTTTTGGCAAAAGGGGAAAAGGAAAAAGGTATTTGAAGCAGTATTTTTCCTTGGGAATCAACAGGATTTCTGAAGGGAAAAAAAAGGCACAGTAGTGAAGATTGGGACAGAGGTAGGAGGCCTCCAAGAGTCTTCAAGAGCCAACACTTTTTAGTCATAAAATTTGTTCCTTAAAGGCTCCAAAGAGTTTTAGCCAGCATTTGGTATAACAAATTTTATAGCTGACTAACAGTGGCTCCACTTGGGGATGATGCCTTCTTGAAGGCATCAAGAACTTTCAGACTTGGATTCTCTGGGAGGCTGATCAGTTGCCTCATCCATTGGGCTGCCCTTCCTTTGCTGAGATGACTTTCTCTGAAAACATATTAGCAACCATAAATATAATGGATCTTTATCAATACAAGCTTCTACCTACCCAATCCTACTGATCTAACATTTTTTCTTCATTAGAGTGCACTTGGATTGGAAAACTCTTTTACAACATTTTATTCTTTTGAAAGCATAAAACTAATCTAGTTCTACTTCTTATTTCTCCATGGACTCAGATTAAGCAGTTGAGCCCATATGCTTCTCTACCTAATCTACTAATCTGTTAGGATTAAACAGTCTAACAGATTTTTATTCTCTAATTGCTAAAGTAGAAATTTAAAAAGCATACAAGTCAGGATTGAACAGTCTAACTTGATGGTGATCTATGGCATAAAAAAAAGCTGCACATAGATTATTATTTGAAGAAAATTAAATCAAAATGATGAAGGCTTAAGATCTGAAAATTCAAAGCACTTCCTTTATCCTTTTACAGCTCTGATTTGACCCTTATTTGAACTGCTTCTTCCTTACTCTCTGGTTCAGATTTTGAGCTAATTAGAACCAGATTTACATCCTTTTTGACTCAGAAAATAAAACAGATTTGAGTCATCTCTATTTGGAAACTTAGGTTCAGATTTTGAACATGTTTGAACCTTTAATTTCTATCCTAATCTTTCTACTGATAAACCAAGATTAAACAGTTTGGCAAATCGAATTCACTATCCTATCAGCAGAAAATTTAAAACTAATTAGTCAAGATTAGGCTGTTTGACTAACTAGAAGTGTGGTTTTCGAGAGTGGCATTTAAGCTTGCACACTTTCCGATTTGTTTCTCTTTTTGGTATGGAGTTGTACCTTTCTTTGTTTTGCAATCTGCCCTCTTTTATTTTCTATTGTTTTTTGTAATTTTCTTTTTTTCTTTCAAGATAAAAATCAACAACTAACTAGATGCTTAAAACTAAGTTTTATTGACATTCCTATCTAACCTAATCTAACTTGGAATATTTACATGTTTAGATAATGAACTCTCTTTTCCAGTACAACCAATCCAGAAAATTATTCCACGATTTTTCCTTTTTCATCTCCATGGGCAGGCTGGACAAACAAGGCCACTCCCATTCCTTTTGTTCTTTAGCAGCAGTGCTAAATAATCTTCTTGATTTTGGTAATACACTACTCCTAATGACCTTGATCCCTTCTTCAAATGCCTTCAAGAAGTGAGCATAGGGATCTTGAAATAATGCCTGGTGAAGAGTATTTGGAAGACATGTTTCAACCAGGATCATCTCTTTTTTCTCCATTAGATCAAGGCAAAGATTCTCTTGAGAAAGAAAAATTTCCTCATCTTCATGGTCATCTGAACTAGAGGATTCGTCATATATTGCAGTGTTGTCCTCTTGTAGTCCTGGTATGCTCTGATTCAGTGGACTGTGCTTTATGAAGAGATCATCATGTTCTTGAGTAGGGGTATCTCTTATTACCTCAACCCTTTCAGTAGGAAGCTCCTTATCTTCATCCTACTCAAGAAATTTCTCTTTCTTCTCAACCTCAACATTACAACTAGTAGATTGCTGACTCCCAATAATGTGAAAGCTATTTCTGATGAATTGAAATGTCTGATTGCTGCTTTCAAACTGATTATAATGAAATTCATGACACCAATCGACTGTTGGTTTCCCTGCATGATTAGTTTCTGTTTGGAGCTCATCATCATCATCAGATTGATCAGAAGTTTAAAAATCATAAGAATAAACAATTTCACCAATCAAGCATATTGGGTTATCAGTTTGTTCTTTTAGCTGATCTACAAGTTTATTTTTTGTTTCAAGACAACAATATTTAGTAGGTAAAGGAGCAGAAGTGTTTTGTTCTAATAAAGAATTGAGGGCCGGCTATTTATTTAATATCTGATCAATTTCTTCCTTTGTAAAAAGAGAAGGAATTTTCTCTTTACTTTGGACAGAATAACAACAGTCCTCTCCCTTTTGTGTTAACTGGTTTTGAGGCTGGATGTCTTCTTGAGCCTCTTCTAGGGAATGATTACTTGTGTTTGTAGGGTAAATTTGAGGATTCTTTTCCTTTTCCTGATATATCTCAATTTCAAACAACTCCTCATGATTTTCGTGGCAGTCACTTTGACTATAAGGTTCATGAGTTGTTTCAGGCATATTATCAAGATGCCATTGTTTTTTAATAATCTGAAAAGGGTCATAACATAAAGGCAGAGACTCTGGTTGTGTTGTCTCTTCTCCTATTTCAGATTTTGTTGGTTCAAAATGGTTTATGTTTTCCTCAAGGCAGTGCTTACTATAAGTTTTTGCAATTTGGTTATGAAGTTCTCTTAATAGCATTTTACAAGATATAGGTAGGCAATCAGGAGTTTCCTGACAACTTCTTGATTGCTTTCTTTGTAATCTTGTTCATCGTACATATCTTGTAATGTTTGGGTTTGTTCTTGATTTGAAAGGAGCATGGGTTGCTCTAGATCATCAATATTCAAATTAGCCTCATTCCATTTAATTCTTTTCCCAAGCATATACACATTTTTTTCCATCATGACCAGCAATTTTTCTTTATTGTTTTCTCTATAGTCTTGCTCACCTTCTTCTATAAAGTCTCGATCATCATCTATATATTGCTCATTATCTAGGTCTTGTAATGGTTGAGTTTGTGATTGATCTGGGAAAAATACAGGTTGCTCTGGATAATCGACATCTATATCATCCTCATGCTTTCCCAATCTTTTATCAAGTATGTACACTATTTTCCCAATTGGGTCTAATAATGTGTTTAGTTTAGCTTCTCTGTCTATACTTGGATCCATGTTTATAATAAGAGGTCATTGTATCTTTCTAACTAGTTCAGAGTCCTTTACCAGTGGATTTATTAGGTCTTTTGGGATTGTGGAGTCGCTAGGTGGAAGATTTTGAAATTTTTTGTCCACCAACAGCATGATTGGGTTTGCTCAATGCATTCCCAAGGGAGTCTTCAAGGACTGGAAGGGTAATAGGGCTACTAGAGGCCAGTGGAGTCACCAGGTGGAAAAGTTTTAGCTTTTGTAAAGGTAAAATGTTTTATGGTTCCACCACCATGTTTATTATGAAGCCAAATTGAAATATTTTTGGGTTTTTCTGAGTTTATTTCGATCTTACAGGTTAAGAGAGTGTCCTAAAACTGATTTAACACTTAGCTAAGGTGTTTAATAATACAGAATTCACTCTTATGGCTTGGTAACTATTTCCTTCAAGGTTTGATAAGGTTTAATGAGAATCCGAAGGGTTACTTAGTTTGTCACTGATTCAATTAAGTCCTATCATGATTACCATTTGTTAGGTAGTGCTTGAAGAAGGTTACTTATGTTATACTAGACATTGAGTGTTTAATTTTGAAAATTTTACTCAGGGTCCCACCGTGATCGCCATTATGTTGGTGTCCCGTGTTTTGATAGTTTGGGAAATCAAAAGACAAGGCAACATCAGAACCAATCTTTAGAGTCCCAGGATCTAGTCCTCCTGTTCTCAGAGAGGGATCTCTCGAGTTTGTTTTCAAAGGTTTATCTTGGCCTTCTTGATCTTCAGTTTGAACTAGTTATTAAGTGCAGGTGTTTGTTTGTTTGTTTGGTTGGGTTGACATAGCAGAAAATGAAAGATCTAGGAAAGATATATAGAATGGAGAAACATCTGGTTCATTGGGCAATGGAGTCAAAAAGAGGTCATAATATACTCATAAATGGATATGGGATATCAGAGGGAAAATCTAAATTGGCCACAGGATCCTTTGGTTTTTGGAATGAGATGGACATCAACGATTTGGAAAGAGAAGTTTAATTCTCAACAAAGGGAATTGGGAAACACAATTTGAACAATAAAGAGCTTTCTGATAAATAGGGCTAACCATGAATTCTACAAATCACACCTTTAAGCAAACAATGATTCCAAAACAACTTTTAAAATGAAATCTAAGATTCGGGGAACACCCTATTTCCTCAAAGATTTTATTTCGTGAAACTAGATAACATAAAAGATTCCGCGATAACTAAAGTCGTAGAAGAGGGACACCTAACACATTTATGATTACAACTATAAAGACCTTTGAGACAAGCTTGTTCAAGCGAGGACAAGGGCAAGATCGAGAACGGAGACCTCCTTGATTCACTATAAACAAAGCTTCAAAGGGAGACTTCAATAACGGTTTTTAAGTGGCAGCAGACAAGCAGGGAAAACCATAAATCATGCTGAAACCAACTATTCGAACTATTAAGGAAATAAACGAGCATGAAGACTAAAGAGAGAGATTAAAGACTCTAAAATACTTCAGCAGAAGAAAACATAAAACAGTGAAGGATGAACAGGTCTAAGGTGCTTCTAGGAGTTATTTCTTAGCCTAAAACTTTCAACCTACTGTAGTAAGAAGTTATGGGACATAATGAAAACAGGGGAAAAACATTAAACAGTTCAGAATACTTCACCAACAGCCAAGCTCATGGATCCAATGATAGAGCCTTCTCAGTCACAAGCATGCAACAACATCATCAGGGCTTCCAAGACTTCAATTTCTTCTTCAACTTCAACAGACTATGTATTATTTCAAAGAGTTCCAATATTACAACTAGTGATCAAACAACAACCAACCCCTCACTCATCTTCTGCAGAAGTATATATAGAAGAATGAGGAGGTGATATCTGATAAAAAGATCTCCAATTACAATTAATACAGATTTAATGACCTCTTGGCCTTTGAGGGGCTCAATGAAGAAACTTACATGGGTGTACTCTGTATTAAATGTTTTTACATAAATTTTAAGCTCGGTGGGAGCTTTTGTTGACCTTTGAGGCTCTGTGTGGCGTCGAAGTAACTCTGTAGATGTTTTTCATTAATTTCCTTGGCAGATTTTCCTCTTTGGCTACATTTTGAGACAAATATCTGATCCTGATCAATAAATTTGGCCTTTGATTGAATACTTTGAGGCACAGGTGGCATCGTGGTAGCTAGAGGGATCAATTTGCCTCAATTGTGGCGGTGGAGGTTTCCCTGTCAATAAAACACTTCAGATTTTCTTTAAACTTTGTTTTAAATCGGGGATTAGGCTTTTGATAAACATTCTTAGCCGTGATCCCCGCAAAATTTGTCTTTAATCCTCTGTTCTGATAAATTTTGGCCTTTGTCACTAATATTCTCTGACTGTACCTGATTCATGGTTTTTGCTGGTATGCAGGGCTGCGCAGGGTTATGTGGCATCAATGCTTTATGAATGATTGATGAAAATGTGGATTTAACACCTGTGAATGATTTCCCCCAGTGAATCGAAGGCGGGAGGATCGTCGGCCTTCGTTTCTGAATTTTCTTCAAAAATGGCGACAAAACCATTTAAACCCTGCAAAAACAAACAAGTATTATAAAATCTATGCATTTATAGGTTTATTGTTGCAGAAGGCATGTGGAAGAAGCGTGGCCGTTGGATGGCATCATCCAACGGTCAGGATTGATCGGGAGAATGGCGTAGTGAAGGCGGAAGAAAATTTTGAATCAGGGTCGTCGATCGCGCAGAGATCGATGGTCGGGAGCGGAAAATGGAAAGTCAAAATGGGAAATGTTGACTGGGTGATCGAATCAGGGTGATGGAATGTGGGCCGTCGATCTGCACATCAGATCAACGGCGGAGCTCAATTGAATGCCGTGCCGTAGCCTGGTTAACTGTCGGGCATCTTCGGAGAGCGATAGCCATCGAATGGGCGGCCTCAAATCGGACGATGTACAGCGATATCGCGTCGGGTTTGCTGCCGAAAGTTAATGCGCGATGGGGAGGTTGTTTTCAAATAGTGCACGAGACGCGTGTCGGCCAGCGTATGGAATCTCTACCGATTAGGAAAAAACCACCGCTGCCCAAAGGCGGTGCGATGAATACCGCGCGGTTTTTGGACAGGTGAGTGGAATGCGGGGACCACCGAGGAGACGGACTTCGTACCGTCGATCTGCAGATCAGATCGATGGTGCGGAATGAATTAAATTTGGAACCGGTGGAAATTTTATAAAATAATAAAACTGACGATTTTTTAATATAAACCAAGGTTTAAAATATTATTTACGAAGCGACTTGGCACCCGACTGCGGGACCTTTGGGTGTATGGAGGATAATACGACCGAGGTTTATGGAGGAAGGGGCTTAAGACTTAGCCCGAGGGGGCTTAAGTCCAAACCATAAAAATTTGATTTTTATGGTTTTTGAATTATTTTCAAAGGGTTAGAGGGGTTCTGATAAGGCAAAGAAGGAGTTTTCAACCTTGTCAAGGGGATTATGAAGAAGGGGAAAAGGGAAAAATATGAAAATGAGGGTTTTTCATGGGAAATGGAGGGATAAAAACTGAGGTTAGTTTTGGCAAAAGGGGAAAAGGAAAAAGGTATTTGCAGCAGTATTTTTCCTTGGGAATCAGCAAGATTTCTAAAGGGAAAAAAAAGGCACAGTAGTGAAGATTGGGACAGAGGCAGGAGGCCTCCAAGAGTCTTCAGGAGCCAACACTTTTTAGTCATAAAATTTGTTCCTTGAAGGCTCCAAAGAGTTTTAGCCAGCATTTGGTATAACAAATTTTATAGCTGGCTAACAGATGGTTTCAAAATCCTCCTGGCATAGAGGGAATGTTGAGGGTCCTACAAACCCTTGCTTCAATAGATTCTCCCATGTGAGAATGCGTCGTTTACTGAGCAACCATAAAAAGGTGGCTACTTTGGGCTAGAGCTTGGCAGACCATATCTTCTTCTAGATGAGATTGGATGGATCTGGGTTCTGCTATTGCAAAAGGCTTTAGGCTTCCTTGGTGGAGTAGTTTCCACTTAGTGTGTGACACCATCAAAGGATATCAAGTCCTGGTTGGGCTCTGATCTTTTCCATGGTTCTCAATATAGAGGTAGATGGGGAGAGACTGAAGAAATTATTTGATGAGAACCATGTGGCCCACTATATTGAGAGAGCAATGGGTCCAGTTGGATAACTTGGTTTCCTTTCTGTCCAGGAGCACTCACCTTGAGGAATGATTAATGGTTGTAGCTGTGAGAGGGGCGCCAAGGTATTTGAAGGGAAAGGAGGCTATGGAGAAGCCTAGTATGTGGGCGATATTGTGCTGAGTGATATGAGGAGTATGGAAGAAGAAGATTTGAGATTTGTTAGGGTTGACCTCTGTGCTAGAAGCTTCATAGAAATAGTCTAGCAGAGATTTGAAGGAACAGGCTTCCTGGACCGAGGGGTGTCCCATGATCATATTATCATCCACAAATTGTTGATGAGAAGTGGGGGAAATATTGTGAAGGGGTATGCCTTGTAGATTGCCTGAATGGACAGATATTTTGAGTAGATGACCCAATCGTTCAGCCATAATAATGAAAATGAAGGGAGAAAGGGGATCTCCTGGTCTAATACCTCTTGAGGGGTTGAAGGTTGCTAAAGGTATATCATTTACCAAGATGGAAATAAAAGGGGAGTTTATAAGGCTCATAATCCATCGTACCTAGATGTGGCTGAAGCCAAAGGCTAGAAGGACATGTTTTATGTAGTCCCAACTGAGTTTGTCAAAAGCCTTCGATAGATAAATTTTGAGGGGAATACTAGGTTTTTTGGTGGTCTTGAGAGAATGAATGACCTCGTGGGTTAAAATTACTCCATCAAGGATTTTCCTTCCTTCTACATAGCCCGTTTACTCCAGGGAGATGATCAGGGGAAGGAGCTGCTTCAGTCTGTTAGCAATAACTTTGGAAATTATCTTATAAATGACATTGCAAAGTGCTATGGGTCTGTACTTACTTGGTGTTGCAGCATTGTCTTATTTTGGTATGAGAGTGAGGAAGGTGGTGTTGAGAGCCGGAAGGAGCCAGTGAGTAGTGTGTGATTCCTCAACGACACCCTAAACCTCTTCTTTGATGGTTTCCAAAATGAAGTAGAAGAATTTTGTGGTGAATCCGTTAGGGCCAGGAGCTTTCCCTTCCTTTAGTTGGAAGACTGATTGTTCCACCTCAGCAAGAGTGGTGGCTTTAAGAAGTGTCCGGTTGTGTTCTTCCATGACAAATTTAGTTATATGCTGGGTGATTTTTCCTATAGCCTTATGCCTCTAATGATTGGGTTCTTGGAGTATGTCATTGAAGTGGTTGCGCAGCTCCTCCATGATATCCTCTTGCTTTTCTAGACGTTCTCCAATTTGATTTTTGAGAACTGTGATTCTATTATGCATCCTATGTTGAATGGTGGAGCGATGGAAAAACGTTATGTTTATTTCTCCATATTTGAGCCAGCAGATCCTAGATTTTTGTTTCCATAGGATCTCTTCCTGGCTTCTTCTCTCTTCCATCTGGGTTGTTAATATTTTCTCTTTGTTCTCTGAATCTTCCGAGTGACCTTCCGAAATGATTGTTTGTTGAAGCTTATTCACTTGCTCTTCTAGCTCTCTTTGATCTTGGAAGATATTGTCGAAGGTGGTTTTGTTTCACACCTTCAATTTCCCTTTGAGCATCTTCAGATTTGTCTGGAACTGATGCATTTTTGTTCCTTGAGGTGGTGAAAGGGAGGGCCACCAGTCTAAGACAATTTCTTTGAACCCTGGATGTCTGAGCCAACAGTGTTCAAAGTGGAATGGTTTGGGTGTAGGTGTACATGGTCTTAACCATTGTAGCTGTATCGACCAGTGGTCAAAGCCTGTGGCCAGAATAATTGTGGCTATAATATCACCCCCCATATGTATGAAGTCTTCCTTGGTGAGAAACTGGTCCAGTCTGGAGGTGATTTGATGGGCACCTCCTCTTCTATTGTTCTAGGTGAAGATGCCATTTGAAGTTTGTAGATCTATGAGGTGGTTTCCTTGGATGAAGTTCTTGAATCCATTTTTGTCCATGTCTAGATGTTTCCTTCCTCCCTTTTTCCAAGCAGCCAAAGTGGTAGAGATCTCTGTTTATTGAGCTCAGCAATGTTGTCTAGAAGCTTAGTTTTCTGGTGGAGATTTTGGGGAAAGTATACGTTCGTTAACAAGCCATGGATGGTCGTTCCAATCAAGTGAAAGTTGGCTTGAATGAAATTCCTATTGGCATGATAGTTCTCTAGGGTGATGATGTGGGGGTTCCAGATGATTTCCAATCCTCATGAAGCTCCATTGGCATCTACCACTATTGTTTTGCATCCTTTCCATATCCTTTTGAAGATTGTTTCCAGAGTGGAGATGGAGCATTTGGTTTCTTACATGTAGAAAATTGCAAGGTGTTCCTCAGTGATTATTTTCTTGATGATCCTGTGCTTGGTGGGGCTTTTGATCCCTCTGATATTCCACGAGATGATCTTCATTGAGGAGAGTAAGCATAGAATCAGGTTAACTTGGGGAATCTCCCATATTCTACCATTTCTTTGCCCATTTCTATTGTTATTTGGAGCATTGTTTTCCGGCCTCTTTTGCGGGATTATTTCATGAATTATTTTGTATTCATGAGCATACCACCCTGAATTCCCAGAGAGGGAAGTTGTTGCGCTCAGGTGAGGATTTCTACCAGCTTCTGGATCTACTACTCGGGTTTTGAGAGAAAGTCCTTCTTATTGCATGAATCCTCTAATCCTATGAGAAATAGGCCTTCAATGTCAATGCTCTCTGCTCTTCCTCCATGGCTTCTGATATTGGATCCAACACCTTTCCTTTACCCTTCGATGTAGAGTTGTCTCCTGCATGGATAGGGGTTTGGGGTTTCAGAAAGGCCTCTGGTTGGATCTTTTCCTGTTGTTTCTTTGAGGTCTGGGGTTGCTCCTATGAGGATTGCCCTGCCTCTTTGGCAGGTTTGTTCTCATTTTCACTCAGCTGATTTAGGGATGCAAAGATATTTCTAGTCACAGGGCCTTTTTTGTTCTAGTTAGAGTTGGATATCTTTTTGTGCCTTTTCTTGCTTGCTACTTTCGTAAACCCTTCTATTTCTTGGTCATTTGATTCATTAATAGCTTCCGATTTTTTATTTAGGGGGCAGTCTCTGAATAGGTGCCCATGTTGGTGACACCTCCAGAATCTAAAAGGAACATGTTCATAATCTATAGTTTTTATCCATTAAAAATCATCATGCAATAAGCTTACCTCGCCCGATAGCAACTCTTTTATGTTCATGTAGACACAGATTCGTGTGTATGTTGAGTATCGATTGATCTTTGTTTCCTCCGATGTCTTGATGAATTCTCCTAGGGCATTACCTATGTCCCTTAGGTTCAGCTCATCCCAGCAATCCTAGGGGAGGGAACAAAGTTGGATCCATACTAGGGCCCATGTGAGATATTGTCTTTCTAGGTTGAAGCACTCAGCCCAATGACGAAGGTATAAGCCTGTCGAGTTGAAGAAATATGGTCCTCCGTCCATGATCCTATTTTTGTCTTCAATACAAGTGAAGATCACATTGAAGAAGCCTTTGGCACACAACTGAAGGTCGATGTGACCCTTGGGCTTCCATTTGTAAGTTATCCATCCTCAGAGGGCTTTTTTAGTGGGCTATAAACCTATGAACTTGCCTATCAATGTGTGATCCTACATGAATTGTATTCTTTCGTTGATGTGGTGCACAGGGAGCTCTATCATGGTTATTTTGGTATCCTTCAGAACGCCTGTGGCTGATGTGATATTTGCTTCTTCTACTTCTGGTGTGGATTTATTTTGTGTTGTGGGAGTCACCCTTGTAGTGTCATGAGGCATGCCATAGTTTTGTTGATCGCCTATGTCAGCCCTTTTCGTCGCTCCTATGGGAGGTTAGCCTGTGGTAGGGGGGAAATAGTCCCCCCACTGGTTTCTGTCATAGGTGAGCCTCAAGTCTTACCAGGAGTGTGACCGCAGCCTAAAGAGCTGGGAGGGAGGTTTGGCTAGAGCAACCTGCGCTGAAACCTCCAAACCCTAGGTCATGGCAGTCGGCCTGGTGCAAATGACCATGTGTCTTCCTCTAGTCCAAAATTGTCTCTTTATTATTATTAATTTAATACCCTTTTATATATTTATTCATTGAATACCCTATCCCTTATTCATTCAATTCATTATATTTCTAATTATAATAAAAATTTTAATCCAAAGATCTTGATTTTAAAATTAAATTGAATTTAATCCCAATTTCAAATAATATTTTAAATAAATATTATAAATCCATTATTAAATTCCCTAACAGTCATCTATCTATTATTAATTCATATTTGTCTCGTAATAGTATAATCTAATTTTTAAAAGTTAAAAATTCTAATAACTATTTCTAATATTGTTTTCAATTAGTTGACTCATTTAATGCTCTTAACCCTTTATTCTAACGGCTAATTTTTTCACTCCCTATAAAATCTTGGTCTAGCACTCTTCTCATCTTATGGTTTAGCTTCCTGCCCCTGAAGATGGGTGAAGTGTTCACTCGAAACGTCAGGCTCAAAGAGAAATCTACACAGTTCTCTAGAAGTTCTCAACATTATATTTATGACTGTGGAAATGTCCATTCTCTAAAATAAATACAAATTAAAAATATTTATTTAAATCTAACAAATATCAAATATCAAACATTAGAATTTTTTAGAATTTTTTCTTTTCTTTTTTAATTTTGAAACCCTCTGTTTTTTTTTTTTATAATAATTTTTTTTTTATTTTAGAATCAGGGCTCGGAATCTCCACAGTTCTCATTTTTAATAATCCATCAATTTTTTTTATAATAAATTTTTGCTTATAATGTTTTAATTTTTAATTTATTTATTTATTTATTTATTTTTCCCATTTCTCGCTTTAAATGATTTTTTTCCTTTTGTTTTAAATTATTTTTTGTTTGTTTTTCAATATTTTTTTTTATAATTTGTCCACGTGGTCTTCGATAGATAGTGATCGGGTGCTCTGTTAAGGAAATCCTTGATGTGAAGTCACCGGTCCAATTCCCTGCCCTGATTGGGATGATATATTAGACATGATGAATATGTAGTCCTGCCAAGCTTACAAAAAAAAACATATTTTTTATAATTTATTTTTATTTTATTATTTTGAATTTTTTTTTTGTTAAACCTAGTTTAAATTTTTCTTTTTAACATTTTTTTGGTCAATTTTACTCTAAAATACGTATGTTTTTTATTTATAACCATATGCAAAATGTGTAAATTTTTTTCAAATGTTTAAAACTATTATTATTTATTTTTTAACGCAAAAATGAGTATTTTGATATTAAGTCTACATCGGGTCGTGGAAAAATACATGAGGGTTACATCCTCAAAATTTAGAACTCTCCAAAATTCAAAGAGATAACTGACCCATTACATAAAAGGATCCCAAAACCACTAACATTATACCTGATTACATCATATTTACAAAATTTCAAAAAAACAAAAGATCCACATAAAAGAACAATCATAAAATGTAATCATACCCTTTTTCGAATATGCTTGGTGATGATCTAAACTTGTGGGCACTTAATGACTAAGCTTGAAGTCCATTATAATATTCTGGAGCATGTCAGGTTCATCTGTCAAGCGAGAGATCTAGTGCTACAATGTCATTATCTTATCAGTGAGATCCACCTGAGTGTGATACCTTTGGAAAAGCTTGACTTATAGATCATAATCTGCCATGTGAAAAGATTCATGTGCGGAAAAATAGTGAGAGAATGGACTTGTTGTGGAGGAGGATTCTAAGTTAGAACTAGAATTCATAATATAATATTGAGCAAGTCTTTGACCAAGCCTGATAGCAAATGGAAGCGACCCAAGATTCCCCTCGATGGCTTTAAGACAATGATAACATGACAACTTTAATTCCACTTTTTGAATTTTAAATTGTATGAGACCTAAGCCCAAAAGAGGACATAAGAACCGTGTAAAAATTCAAATGGATAAATAGAGAAATCTAAGATCGTCTTTGAATTAGGAATCATAAAATTTCATCACCAACATTGAACTTATTTCATGCATAAAGATCTAGGGAAGTAGGACAACAAATTTGTTGCATTAACTAGTTGATCCACAAACCATCTTACTATATTCTAATTAACATCTAGAGTGCTAAGATATAATCCTATAATCTTGGAGTTTCCATCAAAGCTAAATTGAGAGCAAGAACCCGTTGTTGCTACTGCAACACCCTCCAAAATTCCACTATATTCAAATTTTGGAGCCTACCTCACTGTCACATCTAGTGTCGCCTTGGTCATCAAGTGTCATTTAAATTAATTCTATATGTTTCAAGTGTTATTGATCATTCTTAAGTGTTGTCGCATTGATTAGAAAATCTCTAGTACATTTCATGGTCATAACAACTTTGGTTGTTGAAAAACTACAATTTTGATCGCAGTCACACACACTTTGTACATTGTACTTGGGGAGTGTATGTAAACTAGAATTTTGAGGTTTATTTATCATTTTTCAATCTTGTATAATTTTTACTGATGAGTTTTTATGTGTCATATATGGTTTCATCTCTAAACTCGTTGTGTTCGCCCCTTGTTCCATCCTCTAAACTTAGACAAATTTTGGTTGCTCAAGTAAACCCATTAAGGCAAGGAGCACAAAAGAATACTCTAAGCCTTGAACAGGAATCATTAATTGTTCAAAAGTGTGCCTCAAACCCTCCAAGAGTGCATAGCACACCCTTAAGCATCATTATCCTTCCATGTTTCGAACTGCACCCTGAAGAATCAATACTTCCTTTGAGCGTACTCTTTCGATTGGAAGAACTATGCCCTCCTTGAGCACATGAGTGCAATCTGAAACCCTAAAGCCTAGCCCATTGTGCCTTCATTAGTTCACCCTACACCCTCTTTGGCCCTCTTGAGTGCATGAGCACACCCTAAAGCCCTAAAGCCTTATCCTTCATCTTTCGACAATGTGCCATGTGCCCTCCTTGTCTCCCTTGAGCACCAACGCACTTGGGAAGCTCGAATTCCCTTCCTTCATCATTCGAACATACGCCCCACGCCCTCCCTTTAGTTTTGTCTCTTTCCTCTTGAGTGCATGAACACATCCCAAAGCTCCAAAGCTTCAACCCTTCAAACTTTCACAATGTGCCCTTGAGCTTATAAGTTCTCCTTGCTCCTCCCAAGCACATTATTAAGTCATGAACAGGAAATTTGTATTAAACATGTTAGGATAGGAGATTTTTTAGGCTGATTTTTGCTTGCCATTAGTGATTACAGTTGCAGTTTTTTTTCAAGAACAACATGGCAAGGATGCATGAAGAATATCAGGCAAAGATTAAAGTCAAAGGAAGCATTCAATAACAAAGAACACATTAGAACTTTGATGATCGAATCATGCCTAAAAACACCATGATATCAAAAACCATTTAGAGGGTGAAGACATAAATGACCAGAAATTCCATGCAAGAGCAAAGACGCAAGTGCAAAAAATTTCATCTATTGAGGAAATTCCATGTCATCAGTCATTATGGGTCTCAGTCATCAATGATAGTGACTTGTCATTTCCTCTTCACATGATGATGTGTAAATTATAATGTAATAATGTAATCATTGTAAAGAAAAAGTAGTGGAAGTCCATGAGTCATTTATTAAAAAAATAGCCATGTATAGAAGTCCAAAAGATATTTAATTCCAAGAGTCATATGTAATTCCAAAAGTAATTTGGAAGTCCAAGGGTTCTAGAAGTCCAAAATTCATTAGAAGTTGGAAAGTCACGAGTCATGAGGATATGAAAGGTCATGTGTCAAGTTATAAAAGAATCCTCATTCAAGCAAATGAATATTAACCTTGGCTTCTCCCATAAGTAATTAAAGAGATATATATAGTACTTTTGGGGATCAAGTAGTGGCTCTGACGCTCCACTATTGGAGCTAGTTATGTTCATTGTACTTATGTATCTTGTTACTTTTTATTAATACTTGAAGCCTTTCGACCAACACATTTTCATGCATGAATCATAGATGTTTTAAGACTATATTTCTAATTTTTTTGGTTTATATTGGCTTTCATATGTACTTAAGTAATTGAATTGTTTCGGTGACTTTGGTGCTTAACTTACTGGAAATATGTTGTGATGATTTACTGATCGTTGAATCTATGTGAACTACTTCACTTGATTTCCAATGATTCTTTCTCATTTACCTACGTGTGCATCCATTAGATTAGTACTATTACTTATCTTTTAGAGGCTCACTTTCTGTCCCTTGCAGTGAAAGAACCTTGATGCATCTACAATTGAACATTTCAGAAGGCACACTCTCTTACTCATTCAAAAGCACATGTGCACTTCTAGCTCATGCTAACCGCTTAGGCCAAGGAAAGTATTTAAGTAAAAGGAAATGGGACTCCTACACCCCTACACCAAATGGTGTGAGGTCTAACTAGGAGCTCATATTAGGGAGATCCATTGTATGTTCATATTATCAAGCACCGTCATCATTCTAGCTCTAGAAGGAGGGAAACCATTTTTTATGGTTGATAACTCTTCACATCCCAATAATTCATATTCTAGAATAAACAGTAATATCCTGAGCATTATGCCAAATCCTATTCTCGAATTAGAAGGGTCTTCCTAACCTAGTCTGGACTTGGCCTACGAGGTTACCTAAGAACAACTGTGGGAACTTCAGCTTATTACCCATTAGTTTACGAAAGATATCGGTTTACTCCTCATTTTCTCATAATCTCCCTCATCATACCAAGAAGAAAGAAAAAAACTCATACCATTGTATTAGTTGAATCAATGGAATATTTGGTTTTTGCAACTCTTAAGGAATTAATAGAGTCTTTGGAAGAAAAATTTCAACAAGAGTCACTTCCACCCATTCATGAAGAGTACGAGGAATATATTGTTCTTTTGGATGGAGAAAATTTTGCAACTGGTTTTGAGTTCAACGAAGGCTTGAATGGTGAAGGAGAAGGCTCATCAGACTCGGAAAGGGAGGAAGAACAAAGATATGAAGACATGGATGATTAGGACTTGTATTGGATGGCCCAAGGGCCACTCACTGTTCCAAATAACCTTCATATAATGCCCTGACATCTGGAGAAATTTCTAACTAAGTTTGATCATGATAAGAAGACCAAGCCAGAATATCAAATCGATTATATTTACATGCATCTATGGATGTTATATGTATAGTATTATGATGTTGCTTGTAGTGTTTTCCCTTTCACTTTAGAAGGTAGAGAAACATCATAATACCGCATGTTGTTTTTCAATTAAATCAATGGTTGGATGGAGTTTAAGAAATTGTTTTTGGAGAAATTTGTCAATAACTAGACTCCCACCATTAAAGGAGTTTGGAAACATTAATATGTGGGAAAGGATAAATTCAAATATGTCAACCATAGATTCAACCACATATTGAACAAGTTTCCCCCAGACATGCAGGCTCGTGATTCTATCACTATTGATTATTATACAGTTGTCTTGCCTATAAACATTTATTTTTTTGTTAAAAGAGATGCAAAGGATACATTGGCTTTAAACTCTGCATAAGTGATTGCCATGGAGAAATACTTGCATTTCATTGGAGTTATTACTGGTGATCAATAATATAAAGAATCTGAGGAGGTCGGTAAGAACTCTCGGCCTTCTTCAAGTAAGGCTAGAGAAAACGATTTTGTTGATATTGAAATCTTGAATAAATCTTTAAAGGCGCTCACTTAAGTTTCATAATTAAAGAGAAGGTCAGTTGAGGCTTCTACTACTAGAAAGCCCCCCAATTCTTTTCCATTCAGAAGGAACAACAACAACAACAATCAACTAGAGCACACATGTTGTGTTGAATATTAAAATCATATGCATGGATAAATAGTGTTCCTTCCATCAAGAATGGAATTCATAGAAAACATGCCCAGAGTGGTACCACAACATGAATTCTCTGGCAGCACATATTGTTGATATTTTACTAGCAGATGAGCAGTCTAAGCAGACAAAAGAAACAAATGAACCTGCAGCGGCTGAGGAAAGTAAAATTATTGGACATGCAATTAATGCTTTAGATTTTATTCTCAATACCGATAAGAAGAGCGTTGAAGCACCACCGTAAAGTGAAGCCCCTATGGAGAAACAAAATGGTCATTATGGTTTGAGGAGCAAAGGGAAATTCCTAAACAGGAGGTGACAAGATAGAAATTGAAGGATCATTTGTTAAGAAGGATATCACCTCCATCCAATCCTGCTCAAAATGCACAAAATAAGTCCAAAAATGCTACTACTTCTAAGAACACTTCCACCACCAGCGAAAATAAGTCTATCACTCCAAAAATATCAAATAAAGCTACTCCTCCATACACTTTAACATTTTTTTCTAACAGTGAAACATTTGATTATAACATCGTTGAAGATTTGAAGAGAGCTCGTGCCAACATTTCCATCTTTGATCTTGTGAAGATAGCAGGTCGGTGTGAACTACTTGTCCAAGCCTTTTCACAACCTTCATCGGGTGACAAAGCTTCTACCTATCAAAAGGTGTCTGGTGAGTCTTCTGGAACTCTCGAATATATAGTTAACACTGTAACTTTAGATGTTATTAATATTTACCCCCCATTTTTTCTAACTTTCAAAAATTTTAATAACAATGTCCATAATTGTTTGGTCGATTCGAGTGCATCTATGAATGTAATTTCATTATCTATTGCTAAGAAAATTAATACTAAATGGGATAAAACTGATGCACAAATCATTCAGTTGGACAGATCCCTTTTCAAATCTATTTTTGAACTCAATAATGTTATTACACGTTTTCCATCTGATCGCCAAGTACACCAACGTATAAACATTGTAATTATGGAAATCCATGAAGCTTGTGTCGTACTCTTGAGTCAAGATTGGTCTAGTAAATTACAAGGTTATTTTGCTACAAATTGGTCACACTTATGGCTTCCATATAAGGGCAGAAACAACTATATTCGAGTGGACAGTGAGTCATACATGAAAGATATTGTGACACCACTTGAGGGACATAATGAACCTATTTCCTTTTTCAATTTAATATTTGGAAAAAAAAAATTTGAAAATAATCGCTGGTGTTATCAAGCACAACCATCACCCATCCCACCTGATACATAGTTGTAGCTCCTTGCTTGTCCTCTAATTGGTGATGATGAATCATGTAATATAGATGTAATTAACAGTAATAATAATATAGGAACAATTTTAGTAGCTAATAATATATGGAGTATGTACTTTGATAGTTTAAGAACATAGGATGGCTCTGGAATTGGTTGTGCACTCATAGATCCACATAATAAGAAGTACATCCTATCATGTCATTTGGAGTACGAGTGTACAAATAATATTTTTGAATGCAAAGTACTCATGCTTGGGTTAAAGAAATCCATCTACCTGAAGGTAGAGTTGCTCAAGGTATTCGGTGACTCAAAAGTGGTTACTCGATAAGTACCTGATATTATCCACTATGTTTCACCAAATATTAAAAACTACCAACACGAGGTATCATTGGCAATCGATTAATTGTTTTAAATATTTTAATATCATTTTTGTTCCTAATCTTGGAAATGTTGCAGAAAATCCAATAGTTAATGCGACTTATAGAATGTTGCCTTTGAGAAATGGTTTTTATATAGATATTATATATAAACCATTTGTGCCTGATAACATCACTAATTTTTTTTTTCAATGATGACCAATAGATACTGAATTTTATGGCTAATTCAAACATATTTAAAGATGTTGTCGTCGAAGAGGATGAGCATGAAAAGGCTTTGCAGGAGGAATCTAATGCAATTAAAGGTAAAATTATATGCATAAAGGTGTAGTTTCCCTGGAAAAATTATATGACCTACAATACTGGTTCATAGGGCCAATTAAAGCAAAGTCTCAGAGCTTGGAGTTTTTGTCTGAACAAGTCAACTTGGGAACTCAAAAAGATATGAAATATGTAAACCTCAATACATGTTGTTCTCCATAGGAATGGAAATCATTAATCTGCCTATTCAAAAAGAACTGAGATTTATTTGCATGGACCTACGGTGATTTGAAGACATATGATACTAGTATCATCCAATATGTCCTTCCCATTAAAGAAGGGGTGAAATTGTTTCAATAGAAGCTAAGGAAAGTTCATCTAACGCTGGAACCCATCATTCAAAATGAATTGATAAATTTATTTGATGCTTAAATCATTTTCAAGGTTAAACATTCCACTTGGGTTTCGAATTTGGTCACAATCAGAAATAAGTTCAGTGAGATAAAGTTATGTGTAAATTTTTTCAATATTAACTAAGCATCAGATAAATATAATTACTTGGTTCAATCCATGGAATAGATCCTCCAAACAATATATGGGTCTAATATGTTCTCCCTACTAGATGGTTTTTCTGGCTATAATCAAGTGCTATTTGTAGAACCAGGTCGTATTAAAACCACCCGCGGGGCCAAGTGGGGAACATTCACCTTTAAGTGTGCCATTTGGGCTTATCAATGTTGGTGCTACATTTCAAAGAGTGATGTGCATTGCTTTTTGTGGCTTGATTGGCCAAAGTGTGGTAGCTTATTTGGATGATGTTGTTGGGCCTCGTATATGCCCATGTTTTCATCACGAAATATCATTGTTTATGCCCTAACACCCTAGGTTTTTAGCCTATTCCATGCCTTAATCCATCACTTGCCGCCAAATACTCTCTATGGTTGATTATCATTAGCTTTCTTCACTTCTATATGATTAAAGATGATTATGATATGATTTACTGATGACAGTTTTGTTAAGTACATTTATCACAAGGTTCCATCGTTGAAATCTCTCACAAGCCAGTTATGTACAGAAATGCCTAATTTAGGGCTTTGACACTTTCAACATTCTTCTCGAGAAACCGAGAGAGTTTATTATAAAAAATGATTGTATAATACCTCTCCATAACTTGGATTCCACCCATCTCACTCATATGGGTCTCTAGAAGGAAATTAGTCAATTTTTCCAAATCTGTAATAAATTTCAAACTGCCAACTTCTACCTCAATTTTCGTGCAGTGGAAGGAGAATGAAGAAATTATGGAACATTGGTTTTGGTCCCAGTATAGAAAATTGATTAAAAATATAACCTTTTCCTACAATTCATTACGGTTTGGGAGATACATTGAGGTATTTGAGGCCAATTTGTATAAAAATCGGGAAAATTCATATTTGTAAAATATCCCAAACAACCTTGTTTCTTCATTGCTGCACTCAAAAACTAAGTTTTAGAACTCAACTAAAGACCATGAAAGCTTAATAGACCCTCTCCATGTCTTTGTGACTTCTATAAAGTCAAACACGCATAGCCCGAGCTTGATGATTCTAAGAAGAAAAGCCTTTAGATCAGTACACAGTCAGCGCAACCTAATGATAGAACTTGGTTGGAAGTAGTTACACTATGGAAAGAATATGTACCTGCAATCATATTGTGAATGCTAAGATTAGTTGTAGGTTTCTGATTTTTTCGTGTAATGAATCTTTTACTATTTTATGTACAACAATTTTGCCTATAAAGGGCAATGTAATATGAAATAATGGAATAAGGAGATAGTAGACTAATTTTTTAAGCTGAATGCTCAGGAAAAGTGTTGAAGACTATTGTACCATTTTATGAACATATGTTTTGATCATATTTAATATATCAGCCAGATTCTATACTTAAAGTGTTGTAAGTGATTATGGTTTTTGAGTTTTAAGTGATTTGAGTTCATTTGTGCTTGCTCTAGGAGTGGTAAGGGCCCACTGCCACCTGGAACCAAGTCTCTCCATTTGTATATACTGTAGGAAGCGTGGTTACTGCAGTTTTTATATTCAAATTTAGTTTGAAGTCGTTTCCTTAATTTGATTATGTTTCTTTTGCAATTGTGTGAGATATTTTTTTTGATTTTCAGAGTATTCATAATTGTTACAGCTCTACATTCATTAATAGGTAACAAGACCAAGAATTCCGAGCATAAGATTTCCATTTGTTGCATAAACTGTGTGTGAATCTCCAAAACATAGCTATGCTTTGTTTCTCATACAAGATTTGAGCTTATTTTAATTTCCATCAAATTATTCTTTGATCAGAATGTGGCTCGAATTACAACAATCACACACACTATTTCATAAATAATTTTGAATGAATCTCATCTTGAACACATCAAGAAGTTAACTTATGATTTGAAGTTTTAATTTGATATTAAGTCGAGTTGTGTAAAGGATAGGATTTGCATTTATATTGTGAATTGTGTGTGCCTAGAACACTGTGGTTCCATTGCAAAATTGCACATTCAGAATCGAATTACGATTGTTGTGTATGTGTGTTTATTCTCTAGAATTTATAAGCTAAAGTGGTATAACAGTGTGACTTAAATCCGACGAATGAATATAATGATTTTAATTAAATACAGTAGTTTCATTTCTATCAGTAATTAAGTTGTGTGATTTCTTGTAGCAGATAAAGCTAGCTAGGTAAGATTTAGTTACGTAGAGTATTTTTATTCATTGTGTAAAATTCATAATTCATTTCTAGGATTGAGATAATTAGGTTTTCATTCCAGTATGAAATTTATGTCTAGCATTTTAATTTCATTTAGGATTGAGTGAAGAATTGCTTAAGAGCAATGTGATTCCAATTTTGTTGGTCAATTCCGTTGCAGTATGATTTTGATTCCTTTGTCATCAACAAGATATTATGAGTTAATAAGAATAGTGTGACTATTGTAGGTAGTTTAGTTCAATTAAGTGTCCATAGGATCTCAATTGTCCCAATTTACAGTCAATTCAAGTTGGAGTGTATTTTCCATTAGGACTCTGGAGCAATAGATAGATTAGCTAGTTGAAATTTAATTAAAATAGTTAAGGAGTGTTGCCAAATGTGAATTTCATCTTTTCATTAGAAGTATGAACAGTGTGGTTGAAATATAAGTTTCCAATTTTAAAATAGTTTCCATTAAATTTGATACCTGTAGCTTGCTTTCAAAAGTAGATTCATATTAAAGTGTGTTAGGGTTTGATTTAATTAAGCATTTTTTATTTTGATATTATCGTAGCTATATTAGTAGTGTGAGTTATCTTTATCAAAAAATCAAGTTCTAGGTCAATTTAAATTCTAGTTAGCCAATTTCTTGAGATTGATTTGTTGAATGAATGAAGAAATTAGGTTTAAGATAGGTTTGCAATTAAAGTGAAAATTGAATATTGATTGGTTTATAGAGTAGCAACATCATTTTCTTGATTGATTTTTCCTCGTTGTATTCCCTTTTTTTATTAAGTAGAATTTTGCAAGTCTTCCTTGTCTTTCGTAGAAGCTAGGGTTTGGTGAAGTAGACTAAAAGTCATTTTACTAGAATGTCGAAGAATTTCAATTGTAGAAAGAAGATTTGATTTGTTCATTTCATTAGGTGTGTGCATAATTCCTTAGGGACAGAGTTCTTATCCAGCATTCTCTTTTGTTTATTGTTGAAAGAAACATTGAAGTTTGTGTGTGGAGCTCCTATCAGTTTAGGGTTTTCAATTCCAAGTGAATTTTTAGGGTTTAATGCAAGATTGACTCCAAGATTTTAATTTCAAGATTTCTTAGCTTTAAAGTCAAGATTGTTTAGTCTTTATTCACAGATTGGTTGAATAAGGATGTGCAGTGAAGAGCTAGGTTTCCATTCAAAGTAAAAATTTCCTTTAAAGAGTAGAGTTGGATTGATTCAATAGGGATCTTAAGTTCTAAAGTTGAATTTGATTATTTTAGTGAGATGGCTTGATTCCCTTTTTCGAAAGTTGTTTATTCATAAACATTTGTGTGTTTTATTACTTAGCTTATCATTATAAAGGAAACATTAAAGCTCTTACCTACAAACTAAATCAATAAGTGCAGTGCAACTCGTGTTTACGAGCCCAGATTTTGAATTAAATATTAAGAGATTTAATTCGCTAATTAAAACTCTCAACGTTTTGGCGCCATTACCGAGGAGTTATAATTTTTTATTCAGGTAACTATTATCATAGTTTCAGGATCTTGCAGGGTTGTCAGAGGGTGGGGAGTGTACAGTAAGACGTGAGTGAAGGGCCATGCATCCACTATTGTGGGGTTGCTCCAAAGTCTGAACGATTGCTGCTTATTCTTGAGTTTTTATTTCCTTTTTATTTATGGGTAGAAATAAAGGCATACTTAGGGATAGTAAAGGTAGATCCATTTCCAGTGCTATTTTTCTTGCAATTAGTTGTTTTTAATTCATTTAGATTAAAAATTCTAGCTTTGAATGACAAAACATTTTTGGGGTGCTATAAGAACCCTCTTTTTGTACTAATCCATGTTGCAGGATAGGGACCATCAACCAGCAGGAGAAATTCAAGAATGACCAAGAGCTTGAATAATGTCCCTTGAATTACTTTCTCAAATCCTAGCAGTAGTTGGGATATCTACCTCTCAGGAAGAGTTCATCTTCAGCACATTCAAGAAATTATTTGTCTCCCCACAGCCATAAAAGGATTTGGAAGTCTCCCTTGATTCCTCTTGCATATCTACCAAGGAGATCAATGAATCATATACCAAATTTGATGGGGAGCATCCAACTGAACTTGAGATCGAAGAGATTTCACCATGCCCAACAACAAACCTTGTGTGCATTCTAGAGACAGATTATCCAAGTTTTTCTGGCATGACCAAGGAGGACATTCAAAGTGGTCCAAATGAAGAAATGAGCCAATACCACCAGGATTACATCGAGCATTGGTTCCAGGTCACAATCCAGTCAAAATATCGCTATCATATTCAAATACTCTTGGTACCATATCAATTTATGCATCTGGTTTCTCATACTCTAGTATGTGTTGAAGTTTATTCTTTCAAACTGAGTGTGAGTATATTTAGCATGTTGTTACGAACATGGTTGCATTGGAAGTACTCCTACACTTGAAGGAGACCTTCCTCTCTCTAGATTAGGGTAGGGTAGAAATGAATAAAAATGTTGTTACACAATCATTCTTGAAATTTCAATTCCTAAGGCATAACCATTGAAATTTTTTTCATTATGCACTCTTGTGGTAAGACTTGTCAAAAGAAAATCACTCTTAATGCCTCTTATTTTATAAATTGACTCTGATTATTTGCCGAGATTATTCACTGGGTTAGTTAGTGGAACAATTATTGTTATACTCTCCATTCATAAGCTTAACATTCTATCATCCAAGAAACCTTTTCAAGTTTCTCTTTGACGGTATTAATGAAAAGCCTCCTATGGTGTACCACTCCTATAAAACCATCATGAGCTCTCTTAAGAACCCTAGCATGAACTACTCGAGGAATATTTTAGTCATTATCTGAGTTATTTTCTTTTCTTAAGTCTTTAGGGTAGTAGGATCAACTCCTAAAGATTATTAATTAAAATATTATCACGCCATCTTGCGCTCTTAAGGATTAGATCTGTCTCCCCACTTATTAAGTAACCTCTAAGGTTAATCATAATCAGTGTCTACAAAAATATTTAGGGGAGGATAGGAGGTATCGTAATGAGCCGACCTACCACGATCATGAGACCTAACATGCATGACATTACTACTCCTAGTCACCAAGCCAGAGTAATGGATTTTAGCACAAAACGCTGGAAGACAGGAGGTCTCATCACGAGCCAACATGTTCATCTATGTTACTTCCTGTGAGTGGCACTACCATCAGCTGGTTACCAAGCCAGGACAGTGGCCTTTATCTAAAAGTCAAATAAGCTAACTTTGAATCTATATCTAGTAAGTGGGACACAAATGTTTAGTTAGGTTAAAAGGCATCCCTGTTGAGCCTATAGATGCCTGCTGGCAGTAGGGCCATGCCTGTGGTATCAAAGTTAATCTTATACTATGATTTACTTGGTTGTTTTTGCATTTTCCCTGAACTCACTGTCATATCTCTCTGAGAATGGCTTTAATATCCTTCATTAGTGTTCTTTGGAGTTCTATCTTTCATAAATGATTTGGTTTTTATGGATGTGGGACCCTTAGTATAGGTGATTCACTCTTCTTGAATAAGAGGAGCTTCAACTATAATCTTGGGTAATGTTAAGACAGTCATCCTGGGAAGGTATCATTTTGTCATTTTTCCCTACTTTCGATCCATTTTAAGGCCTTGGTTTTTAAGTAAAGTAACTTTTACTTGTAATATTGAAAGTGAAGACCCGTTGCTTTGGATTACTCTTGATGCTTTGATTAATAATTTTAGGAGGACATTATCCCTGCAGTAATAACATTGTTAAGAATTCCTTTAACAGCCCTATCATTAGTTACTCTTTTGGAATAATAAAGCTTAGTCTTGATGTCAGTGGATCCTTGATCACTACTTTTTCTTATCTTATTGATGCAAAGGAAGATGACATCTGATGAAACTTAATTACATGCTCTCACAATTATCCCTATGGTTTAAGGTAATGAAGCATGACTTTAATATAGAAACCCTAGCCCTTCAGTATTTGGTCTCTGTCAAACATTTTGATTGCATGAGTACATGCAAGATGATAGGCATGGGGGAGAAAGATAGTAGGAGAGAGATGATTGGAATTTTCATGTTTAACTCACATATTTACCCTATGCTTACTCATGGTTTTCATTATCATTGTTGGGCTAGTATCTTAAACTTGGAGCATGATCAGGTAATTGTTCATTATTGAACCTATTTCCTTTTATTTCAATAAGATTTTCATGAAAATAAATATTTATGATTGTGCTTGTGTTGTTTCAGGAAACCATATGAAATCATGATAATCAAAAAATACACAGGCATCAACATTTTAGGGATAATGTGGATATTGAGACCTTTTCCCTTTTTCAGAATATTAGATCAACAGTCACATCATCTCGAGTCATTAAATCATTTAATTCATCTTGCAGCACCAAGGACGTCAACAACAAGGGTAAAACTTGAGGTAGAGGTGGATTAGGATTCTTTAATTGATTAGAGATTTAAGAAAGCTTTGAGGATTAACCACCACATATTCTGTATATTTGGTTTTCCATATACCCTCCATTTGCATGCTACTCTAAATTAGGTCATAATCATATTGGTTCATGTAAACAAAATCAATAACTATAGTACCTTCCCCTCCTACATTCACACATATTTTCGGTTGAATCCAATAGAGGATGAAGTCATTGCTGCCTTTCACAAAGGGACCATCTAGAAGCATTGGCCTCGAAAAAATAGAGCATGCAAGCACATGTCTTCCCATCTCCATCATCTCATCTACCATTTCCATTTTCACCAATCATCCTATTCATCATTTTCCTCCTACCTATCTATTGTTTTTTTCTCAGTTGGTATCGCTCTAAAAATCAAATCTTTATGTAGTGTTCCTCCACAAGAACTAACCCTGCCTAAAATCCATGATGTCATAAAAACCTAGATATGAGAAAAGTATTTGTTTGCCTGAGGACATGCAAAACCTCAGGCATGGGGGGATGTTGGGCCTTGTATATGCCCATGTTTTCATCATGAAATATCATTGTTATACCCTAAAACCCTAAGTTTTTAGCCCGTTCCATACCCTAATTCTATCACTTGCCGCAAAATACTCTATATGGTTGATTATCATTAGTTTTCTTCACTTTTCTATGATTAAATATGATTATGCTATGATTTTCTGATGACAATTTTTTTAAGTACATTTATCACAGGGTTCCATCACCGAAATCCCTCACAAGCCAGTTATGTACGAAAATGCCTAATTTAGGCCTTTGAAACTTTCGGCATGCTTCCAGAGAAACTGAGAGAGATTAGTATCAAAAAATATGTTATAATACCTATCCATAACTTGGATTCCATCCAGCTCACTCATATGGGTCTCTAGAAGGAAATTAGTCAATTTTTCCAAATCTGTAATAAATTTTAAATTGCCAAATTTCGCCTTTATTTTCATGCAGCAGAAGGAGAATGAAGAAACTTTAGAACATGGGTTTTGGTCCTAGTATAGAAGGAGAATGAAGAAACTTTAGAACATGGGTTTTGGTCCTAGTATAGAAGGAGAATGAAGAAACTTTAGAACATGGGTTTTGAGTTTTAAGTGATTTTAGTTAATTTAGGCTTGCTCCAGGAGTGACAAGGGCCCACCACCACCCGGAACCAAGTCCCACCATTTGTATAGAATGTAGGAAGAGCGGTTACTGCAATTTTTAGATTCAAATTTAGTTTGAAGTTGTTTCCTTAATTTTATTAAGTCTCTTCTGCAATTGTGTGAGATATTTTGTTTGATTTTTGCAGTAGTCATAATTGTTACAGCTTTGCATTCATTAATAGGTAACAAGACCAAGAATTCTGAGCACAAGTTTTCCATTTGTTGCATAAACTGTGTGTGAATCTCCAAAACAGAGCTATGCTCTGTTTCTGATAAAAGAGTTGAGCCTATTTTAATTTCCATCGAATTATTCTTTGATCAGAATGTGGCTTGAATTACAACAATCACACACACTGTTTCATAAAGGATTTTGAATGAATCTCATCCTGAACACATCAAGCAGTTAACTTATGATTTGAGTTTTTAGTTTGATATCAAGTCGAGTTGTGTACAAGATAGGGTTTGTATTTATATTGTGAACTGTGTGTGCCTAGAACACTATGGTTCCATTCCAAAATTTCACGTTCAGAATTGAATTACGATTGTTGTGTACGTGTGTTTATTCTCTAGAATTTATAAGCTAAAGTGGTATAATAATGTGACTTAAATCCGGCGAATGGATAGAATGATTTTAATTAAACACTGTAGTTTCATTTCTATCAATAATTAAGTTGTGTGATTCCTTGTAGTAGAGAAGGCTAGCTAGGTAAGATATAGATCCGTAGAGTAGTTTTATTCATTGTGTAAAATTCATAATTCATTTCTAGGAATGAGATAATTAGGTTTTCATTCCAGTATGCAATTTATGTCTAGTATTTTAATTTCATTTAGGATTGAGTGAATAATTTCTTAAGAGTAGTGTGATTCTGGTTTTTTTGGTGAATTTCGTTGCAGTATGCTTTCGATTCCTTTTGTCGTCAACGAGATATTTTGAGTTAATGAGAATAGTGTGAGTGTTGTAGGTAGTTTAGTTTGATTAAGTGTCGATAGGATCTCAATTGTCCCAATTTATAGTCTCTGCAATTCAATTTTGAGTGTCTTTTCCATTAGGACTCTAGAGCAATAGATAGATTAGCTAGTTGTAATTTAATTGAAATAGTTAAGGAGTGTTTCCAAGTGTGAATTTCATCTTTTCATTAGCAGTATGAATAGTGTGGTTGAAATATAAGTTTCCACTTTTAAAATAGTTTCCATTAAATTTGATGCATGTAGCTTGATTTCAGAGGTAGATTCATATTCTAGTGTGTTAGGGTTTGATTTAATTAATCATTGTTGAGTTTGATATTGTCGTAGCTAGATTAGAAGTGTGAGTTATCTTTATCAAAGAAGCAAGTTATAGGTTAATTTAAATTCCAGTTAGCCAATTTCTTGAGATTGATTTGTTGAATGAATGAATAAATTAGGTTTAATATAGGTTTACAATTAAAGTGCAAATTGAATATTGATTGGTTTATAGAGTAGCAGCATCATTTTCTTGATTGAGTTTTCCTCATTGTATTCCCTTGTGTGATTAAGTAGAATTTTGCAAGTCTACCTTGTCTTTCATAGAAGCTAGGGTTTGGTGAAGTAGACTAAAAGTCATTTTACAAGAATTTCAAATAATTTCAATTGTAGAAAGAAGAGTTGAGTTGTTCATTTCATTAGGTATGTGCATAATTCCTTAGGTACATAGTTATTATATCAGTTCTTAGCAAGCATTCTCTTTTGTTTATTGTTGAAAGAAACATTGAAGTTTGTGTGTGGAGCTCCTATTAGTTTAGGGTTTTCAATTCCAAGTGAAGTTTTAGGTTTTAATTCAAGATTAATTCCAAGATTTTAATTTCAGGATTACTTAGCTTTAATCTTAAGATTTTTTAGTGTTTATTCACAGATTGGTTGAATAAGGATTTGCAGTGAAGAACTAGGTTTCCATTCAAAGTAAAAATTTCCTTTAAATAGCAGAGTTGGATTGATTCAATAGGGATCTTAAGTTTTAAAGTTGAATTTGATTATTTTAGTGAGATGGCTTGATTCCCTTTTCGAAATTTGTTTATTTGCAAGCATTTGTGTGTTTTATTACTTAGTTGGTCATTATAAATGAAACAGTAAATCTCTTATCTACAAATTTAATCAAGAAGTGCAATGAAGCTCGTGTTTACAAGACTGGATTTTCAATTAAATATTAAGAGTTTTAATTCGCTAATTAAAACTCTCAACAGATGTTATTGTGTTTTCTGAGAGAATATCAGATCATATACGTCGTCTGAAACAAATATTTGAGTGGTGAGGTAAACATGGGATTTCTATCAATCCTAAGAAAAGCATATTTTGTGTGTGAGAATGCACTCTCTTAGGACACACCATTGCAAAGAGTAGATTGAAATTTGATACCAAAATTGTAAGAGCTATGAATCATATCTTAGTTCACAATGAATAATAAAGCTATGAAATATTTCTTAGGGAAGATTAATTTCCGATGAAATTTCATCTTTGACTATGCTCATATACTAGTTGAACCATTACAGGAGATGGTTAAGAAATATGCGACTTATAAGTTGGAAAAAAGGGAAAAGGATGATTTTGGTCAGATTAAACAAATTATTGATAATGCACATACATTATTTAGGCCTGATTATGACAAATATTTCCTTCTTTACACTTTTGCCTCAGATTCATCTATTGTGGCCATACTCACTCAGAAGGATGTTGAAGGAAACGAACAACATGTTTCTTTCATGATTGTTTCCTTACAGGGGTCAGAGATAAATTGTCCTGCCATTGATAAAAAAAACTTATGTTGTGTGTAAGTAAGTATGATCATGAGACCTAACATGCATGACATTACTACTCCTGGTCACCAAGCCAGAGTAATGGATTTTAGCACAAAAAGATGGAATACAGGAGGTCTCATCACGAGCCAACCTGTTCATCTATGTTACTTCCTGTGAGTGGCACTACCATCAGCTGGTTACCAAGCCAGGACAGTGGCCTTTATCTAAAAGTCAAATAAGCTAACTCTGAATCTATATCTAGTAAGTGGGACACAAATGTTTAGTTAGGTTAAAAGGCATCCCTGTTGAGGCTATATATGCCCGTTGGCAGTAGGGCCATGCCTGTGGTATCAAAGTTAATCTTACACTATGATTTACTTGGTTGTTTTTGCATTTTCCCTGAACTCACTATCATATCTCTCTGAGAATGGCTTTAATATCCTTCAATAGTGTTCTTTGGAGTTCTATATTTCATAAATGATTTGGTTTTTATGGATATGGGACCCTTAGTATAGGTGATTCACTCTTCTTGAATAAGAGGAGCTTCAACTATAATCTTGGGTAATGTTAAGACAGTCATCCTGGGAAGGTATCATTTTGTCATTTTTCCTTACTTTCGATCCATTTTAAGGCCTTGGTTTTTAAGTAAAGTAACTTTTACTTGTAATATTGAAAGTGAAGACCTGTTGCTTTGGATTACTCTTGATGCTTTGATTAATAATTTTAGGAGGACATTATCCCTGCATTAATAACATTGTTAAGAATTCCTTTAACAGCCCTAGCATTAGTTACTCTTTTGGAATAATAAAGCTTAGTCTTGACGTCAGTGGATCCCTGATCACTACTTTTTCTTATCTTATTGATGCAAAGGAAGATGACATCTGATGAAACTTAATTACATGCTCTCACAATTATCCCTATGGTTTAAGGTAATGAAGCATGACTTTAATATAGAAACCCTAGCCCTTCAGTAATTGGTCGCTGTCAAACATTTTGATTGCATGAGGACATGCAAGATGATAGGCATGGGGGAGAAAGATGGTAGGAGAGAGATGATTGGAATTTTCATGTTTAACTCACATATTTACCCTATGCTTACTCATGGTTTTCATTATCATTGTTGGGCTAGTATCTTAAACTTGGAGCATGATCAGGTAATTGTTCATTATTGAACCTATTTCCTTTTATTTCAATAAGATTTTCATGAAAATAAATATTTATGATTGTGCTTGTGTTGTTTCAGGAAACCATATGAAATCATGATAATAAAAAAATACACAGGCATCAACATTTTAGGGATAATGTGGATATTGAGACCTTTTCCATTTTTCAGAATATTAGATCAACAGTCACATCATCTTGAGTCATTAAATCATTTAATTCATCTTGCAGCACCAAGGACGTCAACAACAAGGGTAAAACTTGAGGTAGAGGTGGATTAGGATTCTTTAATTGATTAGAGATTTAAGAAAGCTTTGAGGATTAACCACCACATATTCTGTATATTTGGTTTTCCATATACCCTCCATTTGCATGCTACTCTAAATTAGGTCATAATCATATTGGTTCATGTAAAAAAAATCAGTAACTATAGTACCTTCCCCTCCTACATTCACACATATTTTTGGTTGAATCCAATAGAGGATGAAGTCATTGCTGCCTTTCACAAAGGGACCATCTAGAAGCATTGGCCTCGAAAAAATAGAGCATGCAAGCACATGTCTTCCCATCTCCATCATCTCATCTACCATTTCCATTTTCACCTATCATCCTATTCATCATTTTCCTCCTACCTATCTATTGTTTTTTTCTCAATTGGTATCGCTCTCAAAATCAAATCTTCATGTAGTGTTCCTCCACAAGAACTAACCCTGCCTAAAATCCATGATGTCATAAAAACCTAGATATGAGAAAAGTATTTGTTTGCCTGAGGACATGCAAAACCTCAGGCATGGGGGGATGTTGGGCCTTGTATATGCCCATGTTTTCATCATGAAATATCATTTTTATACCCTAAAACCCTTAGTTTTTAGCCCGTTCCATACCCTAATTCTATCACTTCCCGCCAAATACTCTCTATGGTTGATTATCATTAGTTTTCTTCACTTTTCTATGATTAAATATGATTATGTTATGATTTTCTGATGACAATTTTTTAAGTACATTTATCACAAGGTTCCATCACCGAAATCCCTCACAAGCCAGTTATGTACGAAAATGCCTAATTTAGGCCTTTGAAACTTTCGGCATGCTTCCAGAGAAACTGAGAGAGATTAGTATCAAAAAATATGTTATAATACCTATCCATAACTTGGATTCCATCCACCCCGGATGCGGGTGCTAATGCAGTTAATAGGGGCGATTGGACGCATGGCGATCGGACAGGAGGCCACATGCCATCCCTCACGCCACCAACGAGCCCACCTGATCGCATTTAATTCCCCCACCTGCTCTTTATGGCGATGGATATGGAAACGATTTGCAATACAGTGATTGCAGTTCGAGGCAGCCTCGACTGCCGCAACAGCATTTCGCATAGGATTTACAGGCCTGGACATTCAATGCGGAGGTTTAATTGTTGCAGGGACCAGTTGTTAAATGAAATGGACTCATTCGCCCCTACGCCGATGAATTCTCGATGCAATTCGGTTCAGGACAGAGCTGGAGAGCGCACCACCACGGGGAAGCGCAGTCGCCATACCTGTTGCTTGGAGCCCGCTGAAAGTCTTCACATTTCGCTCGCTGGCTCTTGCTTGTCTGCAACGGTGGTTCTGGGCATTCCACCTATGCCGAACTCAGTCAATACTCAGTCGTTCCAGAGCTCCAGCTCCTTCACTGCTGCGAAAATGCCAAGGCTTCGGCAGAGGATGAGGTGCAGAAGGGGGTCTTCACGTTCGGCCCGTAGGCACTCGCCCACCACCTCGAATTCAATGTCAGACACCTCCGCGCCCTCAGGTAGCCTCCCAAGCCTCTTCAGAGGGCGCTTGCTCCGCTCAGGCCGCAGGCTTGACTCGCCTTCAGGCGATGCGCTGCCTGCTCAATCTCATACAGCCCTCTTCTCGTTCGATTGTGCTCTTAATCGACCAAGGGTAATGGTGGCCATCTCAGTGGTCTTCCTGGAGGAGCCCCTGCCTGAGAACCCGCCGGAAATGTAGGTTCATGTCGACGGTGCATATTTGGAAGCGGAGCAACCAGACTCAAGGGGTCAGCCTAGCGAGACCAGGGAGACTATGCAGGATGACTCAAGGCGCGTTCGGGAAAATGTCATCGATACTCCCTCAGCTGGCCACGTCAGTGCAGAACTCTCCCATGCTCAAGGCGAACCAGAAGACTACGGATGCAGAATAGAGGAGGTTGCTCCGGATGAGTAATTCGGCCCTCTTTACTTGTCTCTTTTGTTTTTCTCTGCCCTCTCTGAGGGAGTGTTTTGTTGTTTCTTTCAACTCTGGTCCAATTTTTGTTAATGACCAGTCTCAGTCTTCAAAGCAGTCCAGTTTTGATATGGTCCAGTGTTACAGCTATATACTGTCTATGTTTCTAGTTTTAAGTCAAAGACATTTCAGAACGATCCCCTGCGTGGGATTTTTTTAGTTGTTGGTTCCTCTGGCTGGTTTCCCTCTAGCAAGGCAGCCAAAAACTAGTCTCTGTCAGTTAAAATTGCCTCCTCGCAGGCACATTCATGGCCTTAGCCAGATGTACTATATTTTTCACTATTAATAGATTACTCTAACTTAGAAAAAAAAAAAAAAAACTTGGATTCCATCCAGCTCACTCATATGGGTCTCTAGAAGGAAATTAGTCAATTTTTCCAAATCTGTAATAAATTTTAAACTGCCAAATTTCGCCTTTATTTTCATGCAACAGAAGGAGAATGAAGAAACTTTAGAACATGGGTTTTGGTCCTAGTATAGAACATTGATTACGCCTCAAAACATTTCCTAAAATTCATTACGGTTTGGGATATATGTAGAGGTATTTGAGGCTGATTTGTATAAAAATCAGGAAAAACCAAATTTGTAAAATATCCCAAACAACCTTGTTTTTTCATTTCTGCACTCAACAGCTAAGTTTTAGAACTCAACTCAAGACCATGAAAGCTTAATAGACCCTCTCCATGTCCTTGTGACTTCTATAAAGTCAAACACACACAGCTCGAGCTTGATGCTTCTAAGAAGAAAAGCCTTCAGATCAACACACAATCAACGCAGCCTAATGATAGAACTTGGTTGGAAGTATTTACACTATGGAAAGAAGATGTACTTGAAATCATATTGTGAATGCTAAGATTAGTTGTAGGTTTTTGAGTTTCCTGTGTAATGAATCTTTTACTATTGTATGAATAACAATTTTTCCTATAAAGGCCAATGTAATATGACATAATGGAATAAGGAGATAGTAGACTAATTTTTGAAGTTGAATGCTCAGGAAAACGTTGAAGATTGCTGTATCATTTTCTGAACATATGTTTTGGTCAGATTTAATATATCAGCCAGATTCTATACTTAAAGTGTTGTAAGTGATTATGGTTTTTGAGTTTTAAGTGATTTTAGTTAATTTAGGCTTGCTCCAGGAGTGACAAGGGCCCACCACCACCCGGAACCAAGTCCCACCATTTGTATAGAATGTAGGAAGCGTGTTTACTGCAATTTTTAGATTCAAATTTAGTTTGAAGTCGTTTCCTTAATTTTATTAAGTCTCTTCTGCAATTGTGTGAGATATTTTGTTTGATTTTTGTAGTAGTCATAATTGTTACAGCTTTGCATTCATTGATAGGTAACAAGACCAAGAATTTCGAGCACAAGATTTCCATTTGTTGCATAAACTATGTGTGAATCTCCAAAACAGAGCTATGCTCTGTTTCTGATACAAGAGTTGATCCTATTTTAATTTCCATCGAATTATTCTTTGATCAGAATCTGGCTTGAATTACAACAATCACACACATTATTTCATAAAGGATTTTGAATGAATCTCATCCTGAACGCATCAAGCAGTTAACTTATGATTTGAGTTTTTAGTTTGATATCAAGCCGAGTTGTGTACAGGATAGGGTTTGTATTTATATTGTGAACTGTGTGTGCCTAGAACACTATGGTTCCATTCCAAAATTTCACGTTCAGAATTGAATTACGATTGTTGTGTACGTGTGTTTATTCTCTAGAATTTATAAGCTAAAGTGGTATAATAATGTGACTTAAATCCGGCGAATGGATAGAATGATTTTAATTAAACACTGTAGTTTCATTTCTATCAATAATTAAGTTGTGTGATTCCTTGTAGCAGAGAAGGCTAGTTAGGTAAGATATAGATACGTAGAGTAGTTTTATTCATTGTGTAAAATTCATAATTCATTTCTAGGAATGAGATAATTAGGTTTTCATTCTAGTATGCAATTTATGTCTAGTATTTTAATTTCATTTAGGATTGAGTGAATAATTTCTTAAGAGTAGTGTGATTCCAGTTTTGTTGGTAAATTTCGTTGCAGTATGCTTTCGATTCCTTTTTTCGTCAACGAGATATTTTGAGTTAATAAGAATAGTGTGAGTGTTGTAGGTAGTTTAGTTCGATTAAGTGTCGATAGGATCTCAATTGTCCCAATTTATAGTCTCTGCAATTCAATTTTGAGTGTCTTTTCCATTAGGACTCTAGAGAAATAGATAGATTAGCTAGTTGTAATTTAATTGAAATAGTTAAGGAGTGTTTCCAAGTGTGAATTTCATCTTTTCATTAGCAGTATGAATAGTGTGGTTGAAATATAAGTTTCCACTTTTAAAATAGTTTCCATAAAATTTGATGCATGTAGCTTGCTTTCAGAGGTAGATTCATATTCTACTGTGTTAGGGTTTGATTTAATTAATCATTGTTGAGTTTGATATTTTTGTAGCTAGATTAGAAGTGTGAGTTGTCTTTATCAAAGAAGCAAGTTATAGGTTAATTTAAATTCCAGTTAGCCAATTTCTTGAGATTGATTTGTTGAATGAATGAATAAATTAGGTTTAATATAGGTTTACAATTAAAGTTCAAATTGAATATTGATTGGTTTATAGAGTAGCAGCATCATTTTCTTGATTGAGTTTTCCTCATTGTATTCCCTTGTGTGATTAAGTAGAATTTTGCAAGTCTGCCTTGTGTTTCATAGAATCTAGGGTTTGGTGAAGTAGACTAAAAGTCATTTTACAAGAATTTCAAAGAATTTCAATTGTAGAAAGAAGAGTTGAGTTGTTCATTTCATTAGGTATGTGCATAATTCCTTAGGGACATAGTTATTATATCAGTTCTTAGCGAGCATTCTCTTTTTTTTATTGTTGAAAGAAACATTGAAGTTTGTGTGTGGAGCTCCTATTAGTTTAGGGTTTTAAATTCCAAGTGAAGTTTTAGGTTTTAATGCAAGATTAATTCCAAGATTTTAATTTCAAGATTACTTAGCTTTAATCTTAAGATTTTTTAGTGTTTATTCACAGATTGGTTGAATAAGGATTTGCAGTGAAGAACTAGGTTTCCATTCAAAGTAAAAATTTCCTTTAAAGAGCAGAGTTGGATTGATTCAATAGGGATCTTAAGTTTTAAAGTTGAATTTGCTTATTTTAGTGAGATGGCTTGATTCCCTTTTCGAAAGTTGTTTATTTTCAAGCATTTGTGTGTTTTATTACTTAGTTGGTCATTATAAATGAAATAGTAAATCTCTTATCTACAAATTTAATCAAGAAGTGTAGTGAAGCTCGTGTTTACAAGACTGGATTGTCAATTAAATATTAAGAGCTTTAATTCGCTAATTAAAACTCTCAACAGATGTTATTTTGTTTTCTGAGAGAATATCAGATCATATACGTCGTCTGAAACAAATATTTGAGTGGTGATGTAAACATGGGATTTCTATCAATCCTAAGAAAAGCATATTTTGTGTGTGAGAAGGCACTCTCTTTGGATACATCATTGCAAAGAGTAGATTAAAAGTTGATACCAAAATGGTAAGAGCTATGAATCATATCTTAGTTCACAATGAATAATATAGCTATGAAATATTTCTTAGGGAAGATTAATTTCCTGTGAAAGTTCATCTTTGACTATGCTCATATACTAGTTGAACCATTACAGGAGATGGTTAAGAAATATGTGACTTATAAATTGGAAAAAAGGGAAAAGGATGATTTTGGTCAAATTAAACAAGTTATTGATAATGAACATACATTATTTAGGCCTGATTATGACAAATATTTCCTGCTTTACACTTTTTCCTCAGATTCATCTATTGTGGCCATACTCACTCAGAAGGATGTTGAAGGAAACGAACAACATGTTTCTTTCATGATTGTTTCCTTACAGGGGTCAGAGATAAATTATCCTGCCATTGATAATAAAAACTTATGTTGTGTGTAAGTAAGTACGATACTTCAAGCCCTATCTCCTTAAAGCTCACATGATCATATGTGTGCCACATCCAACGGTTAGAACACTTTTTGTGCAACAAGATCTAGGTGAGAAGAGGGAAAAGTGGATGACTTGTTTTCAAGAATATGATCTATCATTTAAACCATTTCATGCCATTAAACAAGAGATTTCCTGATCAATAACTTTTATATCGGGAGCAGGAAATAGAGATTTACAATGTTGAACAAGTTCCCCAGACAAAATCAACAACGCCATGGTAATCAGACATACAGTAATTCTAAGATAAAGACACCTTTCCCACACATTTATTGAACAAAAAAAAGAGGGAAATACACCTTAAATATCTATCCTACCAACTTTTTCATGGAGTGATTTTTATAAAGCACCATAACAGTGTCTTGCTAAGATGCCTTGAGCCTCAAGACACAGAGAAGGTACTAAAATATATACATGACGGACCGACAATTTGTCACTATATGGGCGATTATTACACTAAAAATTTTCACCATGACGTTTTAGTGTCTATATACGTTCATCATTACTCATACATTACTCCCTTAGAAGTCTACAACATCAAAGTTCCTAAAATCAAGCCTTGAAATTGAGAGAAAAGCTCATAAAAGTCTTAAAAACACTTGTATCGCACTTTCTCTTAACATTGCCTGCGGTACCGCACCTTTTGTAAAGGAAAACTGCATTAACTACGGCACATTTTGTGTATTAAAAATGAGGACCCCTGTAAAAGGTAAAATGAAGGTGGAAAGTAACATTTAGAAGCCCATCAATCAAATCTGGAAGCTTCTAGAAGCAATTATCGGGTCGAAGGTTCGCTCCTATCATGTATGTTCATTACTCCATTATGGGAGCCTACCCCTTGGTTTATGGAGCTCAATCCCTTCAAAAGAGGATTCTATCCCCCCTTATGTGGAGCTGCAACCTCTTCTCTTTTCCTATAAATTGAAGCCATAGTGCAGCCTCAAAGGGAGTTATACTTTGAGAATTTTTGAGGAGAAATGTTGTAGAAACTCAGACTCTCTTAACTGATCATTATGTGGGAATGATTACACACCCATGTGCATTTTAGCTGAGAGAGTGCAACGCTTATCAGAGTAAAGGAAATGTCTATTCCATACCCTATGAAGACCTATAGGACATCAAGGCGAACATGATTGTAAGGCTCTTTCTTCATCAAAGATAATACGAATGAATCCCATTTTCTCAATGAGTTCTTTAATTAAGTAGCTTTTTTATCATGTTTTATCAATGAGTTATTTAATTAATTAGCTTATTTCTTGAATTCCTTGATCATCTTGATAGATATATGATTCGTGAATTAGTTTATGCTATGCAGGTGTTATTGATTCTTTCCATGTTTGTGATTGCAAATCTTTGAAGACGATTCTTTCAAGCAACTGGAAAGAAGATCATTACAAACAACGCTAGACTACAGGTAGGTCTTCAAAACCTTTGTTGTAGCTAATTTTGAATCGAATATTATCTAGAGAAAATAGTTTTTGTTTTTCTGTTTGTTGCTAGATGTTCATAGAACACTTGGGAGGTATGTCTTGTCCACAAGAACGACTTATCCGTCCAACAAAATGGCGACTCCACTGGGGAATGGATCTTGAACTTATATTTCTTTTATTTTCGACTTGTGAATTTATTTTTTCTAATTTTGATTGGTTTATACTAGCTTGGGTAGTTTATCCCTGTAGAATCCCTGACAAATGTTTTAGAGTTTTTTATTTTTATTTTAGTTTTCTGGTATCCACACTTTTCTTTTAGAAACAATGTAGTCATCTCCGCTCTTTTCTTATATAAACAGTGCGGGACTGCACCTGTTTACACTGAAACCTGTGGACCCTGTGAAAATTTTTTATAAAACCTTAAAATTCTCTTTTTTGGATCAGTTTGTTAGATTCTCAGTATATACCCAGACTTGTATTTTCTGTCAGAAAGCCTTGTGTGAATTTCTTTTCAGGACTCTTACAATCTCATCAGTCTCTGTTAAGTTAATTGGGTGTTTTGAATATTCTTTTTGAGAAATTCTTAATTTGATTTCCTTTGGTCATTACTTCAAGGTTTGTTCAGTCTCTTAACAATTTTTCATCTTTTTGCTAAATTGTGTCTGAGAGTTAATCTCCTTTGAGTGTTTTTTTATTTTTTGATCTTTGGAACTCTCACCAAATTTTGCTTTACTTACACCTGATTGGTTCTTATATTACATTAGAATCATCTTCCGTTTGAGAATTCTCTTGCATAGATTACATTTTCATAATTAGAATTCTCATTTTCAGAATATGAATGAAAAATGTGCATAGATTACATTTGCATAATTCTCAAGTGAATTGTGCATAGATTACAACTGCATAGTTTACATTCTGGAAAAATCAATCATAGATTTAGATCAGTTTCTTTGATTTTAATTTACATGTTTTATGCTTATTTTAAAAAACATAAAAATAAAAATAAAAAATTGGAATTTATTAGCATTAGTTTTTCTTGATGAAATTAGTGCATTAGAAGATTTGTTATATTTTCTCTTCTTAATCAATTTTTACATTGTTGGAAGTGAATGGAAACTCTCTCCCTACTTTAGTTAGGATTCATCGAATTGAAAATTTGCATTATCATATTCGATTGCATTCAGTTTTGTGTTGGGTCATAACACCATTGGTTTCATATCCATTTACCCATTGAGTAATAACAGCCCAAATAACACAATGCTTAATTAAAATTCATCTAGAAATTTTTATATTTTTAGGGCTCTTTCCACCAACATAGCTTAGGCTAGTGTCTTGGAATAGGTTTTAGTTAACTCTCCAAGATAGTTAAAAAAAACAAGTATTCGATCTTGCGGTAGGGAATTTCCAATAGTCGCATGTATGCTCTGGGAAGCTCCTCTTAAAGGATTCAAGCACGAGATCATATTCGAACCAGTGAGGTAATCAATCCTTCCTCATTGGGAACAATAGAAGATATACACGTATTAACAATGGTAAACCTCAGATTGACCATTGTCGAGGAGCCTTGGGTCACTTGTCCGTAAACCTTTGATTATGTCAAGGAGCCTTCAAGGGGATTGAGCTTTGTTAATCTGCCCTTGAATGTGTATCGGATCGTAGACTGTTCCCCTAGGTATATTTGTTCATTTTGGTGACCTTAGTGGCCATAAAATTTAGGATTCTTTCCCAAGGTGATGGTGGAGGGAAGATCCCACTGTACCTGGAACAGACGTCGGCTAGACTCACTTGGAACCTCCGGAGGGTTATCTTCACTCGAGATGGCATAGTGGAGAAACTTGCACCAGTCTATTTCATTAAGCAGGTTGTCGAGGTAACTGTTCCAACCACCATTTCTGCATTAAAATTCTACGATGTTGGATTTTATCACCAACTAGTGTTTTTAGTGCAGGAATCTACTGTTTGTGTGTGGTTTTACTCCTAGATTTGATAGCGCATGTTAACTTGTTTGTTTTTACTTTTAGAGACCATAGGTGTCAATTGTGAATTTTAATTGTTTAGGTGTGAATTGTGAATTGTCAATTTTAGTTTTAAATTGTTAATAAAATTCACTGAAGTTGAATCTAATTGCAACTGTTCCGGAATTTACCAACCAAGGAACCCCTCTTAACGAGAATCCTAGTACTTTTCCTTGCTTTGGAAATGTTGGTCCTCCTTATATGGCTACATTGGCATTACCTGGATTTACAATAGGTTTACCGGTATGGTTATTGTTGGGTCATAAAAAGGTATCTTTCAAACACCTAATTAGCCTACATTAATCATCAATCCGGGAACGACTTTTTATTTCAAGAGTGTACGCTGTCTGAGGCTGTAATTAACTAAGAGTAATGTTGTGAATATGTAGTACAGAATGCTGAATACAAGAGTAAACGGATGCTTATAAAGAAATATAATTACAGTAACATAAATGAAAATGCTTTGAAATCTTAACTACATCAATCTGCAAACCATCGATTAGGGATACAGTAGCAGTAACTCCTTCCCTTAGAAATCAATGCAAGATAACCAATATGGGAACTTGGAAGCAATAACCAGTGTCCTCTACAGTTGGTGATCTTGTTCTTAAAGCAATCGAAATGAAATCAAACTCAAACTACTTGCTGATAAAGATAACTGAAAAGGAAATTCCTCTAATAACAAAATCTAGACAGGAACAGCAGCTTATAATTCCTATGCATAACAATTGTAACCCATCTATCTTCTATGAATCAAAAATGAACAATAAGCAGAAATGGAACAGCAACATGAATTGAATAGTGATTATAATTTTAACGCAATCAAGCAACTAATCTCCATACTCCAATCCTGTCGACAGCCAAGACTACACAATAGTCAATTATAACAAATCATAAACCAATAGAACAACAACTAGAATTAAATACAGAACAACAAAGCTTTATAATGATGGAAAGGTAAATGAGTAGCGAAAACACTTCTTGCAGATGATAAAATTGATCATTAATGATAATTCTTTAATGATCACAATGAATCTGTATTCAATCCAATAGCAGTCAATCAACTCTGCAATTAAATTAAACTTTAAACACAACTTCACACAACAGTGAGCAAAGATTAGAAATACAAACAACAAGGTAATTCCACTAGAGTCGGGCCCTTAGCGCCAGTGAAATATTGCTGGGCTACTTCAGAACTTAAGAGATGAAACAAAACGCGTCTTTGATATTAATCAAACATAAAGTATTACAAGGACTGTTCTCTCAAAGCCGAGAGTCAATAAACAATATTACAGAGGAAATGTTTTAATATGAGAACTTCCGACTGACTCCTTGATCACTAAAGGACATTGCTTTATATATCAGACCCTGACGAACAAGACGAGGAATAAGATGAGTTTGAACAACGATCCCTCAGGATCGAAGGATCCTAAGGGATTCGTTCCCCTTCATTTAGTTATCATCTTGTTTACTTTGACCGAAGCCGAGCTGTCCCCTGCCTTTTCTTGGCAATGCATTCGGATCTCCTTGTCTTTGGCTGGATGTGGTTTAACGCTGATGGAGCAGCAGTTGCATTAATCTTAGCCTCACCTTTGGTACAGTTGTTTACTTCGTCTAGTTCTTGTTTTTGTCAACAAAAAGCAACATTTAGTCATCTTTTTACAATAAACATAAACCTTTTCAATTCTACCATAATTATTATAATAATTTACCTTCCAAAGGTAAAAAGGAGTATGTCTATAGTAAAAGAATGAGAAATTGCACAGTAATTTCATACATTTTTCACTGCCCAACATACCCCCCCACTTAATATTTTTCATGTCCTCATGAAAACTATAGTTCACATGGAGAGCAGTCAAAGAATAAGTCGGATAAGGTTTGTCATCTAAAGGCCTAAAACCATGCAGTGCAACTAATTCCTCAAAAACATGCTCTGTCTGTCCTTTGGGGAGTTCGTAAATGGCTTTATAGTCTGAAGCAGGATACCATGCAATGGGGCTTCGGAACCTACAGCCTAGCTAGAATGGTCCTTCTTTTAAAATTATATTACTATAGGAAATCAAGCGGTCCGCAGCTAGCCCAAAGTTTTTATAATTAAACGCTTCTCTATTTTTCACATTCTAATTGGAAATTCTCCACTGGACCTTAGCTGCTATATAAGCTTGGTTTCTAATGGATAAGAAATAATCTGTGCCATTCAAGATAACTGATTTGTGGACAGGCCCCAATGCTTGGGTGACGCCTTCTTTTTTCATCAAACTTTTATGCCTAGCCCAAAATTGAAATGGGTCCTGAGGTTCACTTCTAACCCATAAATCTAATTCATTTTCCTGCCTTTGAAAAGCATTATAGGCTTTAAGCCATTTTAATTCGTTTATAGCAAAGGAAATGAATGCCTGGTGTTGGACATCTCCCACAAAAGGGCTAGGATTTGATTCACAATCGTTTTCAAGTATTATATTATGTAAATAAAATTCACACAAAAGGCGTTGTACTTTGATCCCATAAAGTTTGCAGCATGATACAAAGTCATCTATAGTTTTTAGCTCTACAGATTTCCTTTCCCTAACTTCCTTAATCTTTAGCTGTAAATATCTTTCTAGTAAAAATAAAGCATAGTTTTTGGCGGGACATCTACAGGCTAAGACATCAATGTACAATGAGCAGAGAGCGTCCATTCGATTGTAGGCTAGTTTTAATTGGTTCATTACCTTGTCATCCTTTTCCTCTGCTCTTCGACACTTTTCGTGAGCTTCAGCTTCTGCTTCATGGATAATCTTCATCTGTTGTTGCAACTCCTGATATCTCTTCCTTGGGATAGTGTCTTCTTCCAACCTTTGCCTTTCTATTCGGGCCTGTGCCAACTCCTCCTAGAGTCTGGCTAGTGTCGGGTCACTAAAGGTATGTTGAATACCAACTTGCATGTTTTCACTTGAAGCGGGTCCCTCTAGAACAACTTGTGCTAGAACGTTTGTTTGTTGTTCTGTATCTCCATAATTAGGTTCAGGCATGGCCTCTGCAACTTGGGGGTTCCTCTTAGCGGCCACTTTTCTCTTTTTCGAAGCTCGCTTAGCAGTTATGCTTCTTCTCTTGGGGGCTCGCTTAGGAATTTGTTTCATTCTCAAAACCCTAATGGTTTGCCTGAGTTGTTCTACGAGTCTGTGAAGCTTCATTCGTTCCCTGCGAAGCTTTTCAATCTCAGTCATTTTCCTCCTCTTCTTGGATGGAACAGTTGTTCCTTTATCTGAACCCGTTTTCTCAGCAGGGTTTTGGTCCATATCAGCCGTGCCTTCAGTTAAGTTCTCTTCTTGGTCTTCTGCTTGGGGTTCTTCTTCCACATTCATATGCCCTTAGCTAAATTCTTCGGGAATCACATCCTCGGTCGACTCTGCAATCCCCTGAGGCCTTTCAGGTTGAGATATTGCTTCAGTGTTCTCTTTTTCTTGTTCATGCCTTTCAGGGGAAGAAACCCTAGCTTCGCTAGGGTTTGTTGTTTCATCCAGCATTTCTTCATCTGTTTCTTTGTCGATAGCAGAGTACTCTAGTAACTGATTAATATCAATGTTAAGGTCCAAAATGCTATGACGTTGCACATAGTCACTCATATTGGCCAGAATTTGGGGGAATTGGTCTTCCTGTAAAGGGCTTACAGTAACATTTTCGGGAGGCTCTGTTCCTACTTTGTCGCTGCTATGATTATCTTCATTCTCCTCACAGGTATGATAGCTTCCTTCTTCCTCATCCGAATATCGAATTTCTCCTTCAATTTCCTCTTCCTCAATATTTTCTTCCTCTGCACTGGATTGTTTCTCACCACTGGTGTGGTGACTTATTTCTTCTTCGTCCGAATACCGAATTTCTCCTTCGATTTCCTCTTCTTCATCAGTACAAGGACTTCCTCCCTCCAATTGTGGAGGTTTTTCATCCTCTGAGCTGTGCAATTCCAGGGGCTAGCTACTGCTGCCCGGAAGTCCTTTCATCATCCCCTTACTTCGTTTTAAACGGAGGGACTGTCTATGAGTTGATGGCTTAGCTATTGAGCCAGCCATTCTCTTTTGTTTTGGGGCAGGTAAGGCTAACCCTCCATTAATGGAGAATATCAACTCCTCCCAGCTGGTCTATTGCTGGGCGAGGCTATGACTCACTATTAATCGAATTAGGAAATGGTGGCTAACCACCATGTCTGCATGCTGAGCTTTTCTTATATTACGAGCGATATCATGCAGTAAAGAATTTAAAATGCAAGAAAAATTACAGTGCATTTATGTTTTAATACATCCAGTAATTTAAGGTGGTGAGGTCGTACCACGTCTTTCCTTCCGTCGCACGTTATATAGGCCTGCACTATCTTGGCCAATTCCATCCATGGTTCTCCCAATGATGCTGGTTGAACTCCTTTGCCTTTGACAACCAATGTCTGTCCGTAATCCTGAAAAATATTCATGGCTTCTCAAATCCTAATCTTCTTCTAAGTCCATATAGTTCCTTGCACTGGTATGCCAGACACCTCTGCAATTTTTTCATTGGATACAGCTATTTGTCTTCCTCTAACCATGGAGAATCCTTCTTGCAAGTTCTGTAAAAATTTGGTGCCCACTGCTTCATGGGGTTGTTGCATCCTCGTGAAATATGTAATCCATCCCAATCTTTCCAAAATCTCTCATGCAGCATTAGAAACGACTAGCACCTACGGCTCACTCCGAATTGGTCGTCCTCCCACTGTCTCTGCACTCTGTTAGTTCTTCCCAAACACACAGTGATCACAATGGAACATCACATCACGGTGAATTGGAATAATGTCGTTAAATTTTTGTTATTCCCTAGAATGTAGGGATTTGGTTCACATACAGGTAAAGAAATATCGGGATTTGAACTGCATGCAGACATCCGCGCCCCCCCTGAAGAATGATAGGTCGCCCTCGGCCGTCAATTGAGAGAGGCAAGTGTGGCACTGCAGTAGTACAGCAGGGAAAAAGTAGGCATAATTATGATACATTCAATCAAATTATAGCAATTACTGAAATCAATGCGTGTGATAAATCGGTAATAGATATTAAATCGTTTTGTAATGATTCAAATATAAGGATAAGGGACAGCTTAAGATAAACATAAGTACATATCTGTTTATTACCCACTTCAAACTAATATGATCGATTTATAATGATTTTCATGTATAATAGGTTCGAAATCAAAGGTTAAGGATTCATACTTTCATTTGATATTTAAATAGAGACATAGGAAAAAGGGTTTAATATGACTATTTATTTGTATAAATGTGACTCCAATACCATCAGCAGAGCTCTGTTGCCCACAGGTGTCCAGAACCTTGACAGAGTTTCTTTCTCACCCTTGGAGCCATTGTCCTTTATGCTGAGGAAGTGCTTGTTAAATGTCATAATGGAGGCCATTGTGCTGGCTTGGTGACCAGATAAATCACAATTCCATTCACTAGGACGGAGTGAAAAGTGGGCAGGTCGGCTCGTGATGAGACCTCCTGTTCCAAGGACTTCCTTATTTTTTTAATTGTCCATTAGACCATATCTCTGGCTTGGTGGCCATGTTGGGAATGCCACTTCACTGACTTCCTTATGATCATGGTAGGCTGGCTCTTGATGAGACCCCCTATCCTCCATCTCCCAAATCATACAATTATTAGTGAAACATATAAATATTTTTCTTTTTCATATAGCACTTTCCTAGTTATTCATAAAGGATGGCTCAGCACTCCTTAGGAGTAGGGATGGTGGAAGAAGTATGAACATCTCAATACAATAGAAAATTCCCTTATTCTTACTCCATAAATACAAATCAAAGAAATTTATAACATATGGGAAAGAACCAATCATGATAAGGATAATCGATCAGATTAATTCAGTGGTAGTAAAATAGAAAAATCATGTTATTGATTATGTCCCTTTTCCCTTTCTCTTATCATTACTAAGAAATTTTTTTTTAAATGACGATTTATTTTGATTTGCTGATTACAGTAAGCTTTAATTTGTATGATTGTATATAAATAATATGTTTTCCTTTAGAAGAGTCATCAGAAATTCTCAAAATGCTAATCTAAAACAAAAAACAATCCACTCAAAAGATGTTGTTCCTTTAAAAAGAACAGCAGAAATAATTTGCGGAACTGTTGTTCCTTCCGAAAGGAACAACAAAAACATTCTACAGAACTGCTGTTCTTTTTGAAAGGAACATCAGAAGTAATGTTCCTTTAGAAAGGAACAACAAAACTCAAAACAAGCGAAATAAACAGAATTTTTGAAAAAAAAAACAAAATTCCATGAAACAAACAACGAAACTGAAAATAAACGAAATAAATAGAGATTTGAAAAAATGAATTCCCTAAAACAAATAATCCAAATAAATAAACAATATTTATGTACAAAATTTTAAAAAAGGGATGATTTAATAAACTGGTGACGAGGAGGAGTTATCCCCTTCAGCCAAAATTTCCATGGTAGAATCTCCCCGCAACTGTTGGTAAAAGGATTCCCGGGTAAGCTGTTTATGATAAAATCGTACTCGATGACCGTTTACCTTAAAGGAATGCCCAGATTCATCAATGGTAGTTAATGTAATAGTGCCATTATCGTGCACTTTTTTTATTTCATAGGGTCCGAACCATTATGTCTGAAGTTTCCCTAGAAAATCCTGAAACCTAGAATCATATAGGAGTGCCCAGTCTCCTTCATGGAAGATCTTTTCTTTGATCAGAGCATCATGCCATTTTTCTCTCTGTTGTTGGATTAATGTTGTGTTTTGAATATCAGAGAGCCTAATTTCATCTAATTCATTAATTTGCTGCAGTCTTTTGGCTTGGGCTTCATTTAAATCTAGACCCACCTTTTGAGTTGTTCTTAATGTCTGAATTTCAAATTCTATTGGAAAGATGGGTTCTTTTCCAAATACCAATTGATATCGTGAATATCCTATAGTGGGTCTCCACGTTGTTCGATATGCCCACAATGCTTCTGGCAATCTGTAGGCCCAATCTCGTCTGTGTGAGGCAACGGTTTTTGTCAATATAGATTCAATCAATTTTTTCGTGCTCTCTACTTGGTCGTTGTCTTGTGGGTGGTATGGGGTTGTAATCTTGTGCTGAATGTGGTAGTTGTGTAGTGTTTCAGCTAATTTATTACCTAAAAACTGTGGTCTTCCACCTATTATTATGTCCCTTGGGGGCCATATCGAACAAAGATTTGGAAAAGAAATTGTATTACAGATTCCTCTATAGATTTTGAAAGAGCCTCTGCTTCAACCCATTTGGTGACATACTCAGTTGCAACTAGAATATATGTTTTTTGGTTTGATGCAGGGCTAATAGGACCAAAAAAGTCAAGGGCCCAGCGTTCAAACGGTTCAATCACTTGTTGGGGGTTCAAAGGCATTTCATCAGACTGCCCAGGGCGACCTGCCCTTTGGCAGCTATCATAGGCCTGCACAAATTTTTTGGCATCTTTAAAGACAGTAGGCCAATAATAGCCTGTTCATAAAACCTTATGGGCAGTTCTACGATCTGCAAAATGCCCGCCACACTGCCCATCATGGCATGCTTTCAAAATATCAAATACTTCATCCTCCCGAACGCATCTTCTTATTTGCATATCTGCACCTGTGTCAAATAGGTAGCCCCCAATCCAAGAGAATCAGGTACTACGCTGTATTATCTGCTTTCGTTCATTAAGGGATAGATGTTTATGTAATTTACCTATTGCCAAATAATTTTCTATATCAGCATACCTTGGGGTTCTGACAGTAACAGCGAACAGATGTTCATCTGGGAAGTGGTCTTCAACTGCTTCTGTATCTGTTGGCTTTGGCATTCTTTACTGAAAATCAGCTACAGGGTTCTCCTTTCCAGGTTGATCTTTGATTGTAATGTCGAATTCCTGCAATAAAATCAACCATATTGTCACTCTTCCATTTGTAAAAGGTTTATTTGCTAAAAATTTAATGGCAGAGTGATCAGTATATAGTAATACAAGATACCCAGTTATATAATGTCTAAACTTATTTATAGCATGTACTACAGCTAAAAATTCCTTCTCAGTCACAGTATAATTTAATTCAGCAGGGGATAGATTTTTGCTAATGTAATAGATTGCATATGGCTTCTTGTCTTCCTCCTGCCCAATTACTGCTCCAATTGATGTGTCTGAGGCATCAGATGAAATTTGGAATGGCAAATTCCAATTTGGGCCCCTCAGCACTGGGGTTGTTGAAACAAGCTTTTTTAGATCATTGAAGGCATTGTCACATTTGTCTGTCCAAATGAAATCAACATTTCTAGTTAGTGCATATAAAGGTGCAGTTATTTGAGAATAATTTTCTATAAATCTTCTATAGTAACCAGAAAATCCAAGAAAGCTATGTACCTCTGTTTGTGTGGTGGGTGTGGGTATTAACAAGATTATTTGAATTTTAGCTGGGTCCACCTGAATTCCAGCTGCTGAAATATAATGCCCTAAGATAACTCCTTCGGTCATCATCATATGACACTTTTCATGGCTTAAACAAAGCCTAGTGTCAATACATCTTTGCAGCACGTTTTCTAAATTTTCTAATGTTGGCTCAAATTCATCCCCATAAGGTGTGAAGTCATCTATATATACTTTGAGACCTTCATTTATTAAGTCTGCAAAGATGCTGAGAATGGCCCTTTGTAATGTAGCAGGGGCATTGCATAGGCCAAAAGGTAAGACTCGGTAGGCAAATGTCCCCCATGGATAGGTAAAAGTATTTTTGTCTTGGTCTTCAGGGGCAATCTAGATTTGATTGTATCCACTAAAGCCATCGAGGAAAGAAAAGAATTTATTTCCTGCCACTGTGTCTAATACCTAGTCAATGAAAGGAAGGGGAAAGTGGTCTTTCTGTGTTTCCTTGTTAATTTCACAGTAATCTACACATATTCTCCACTTTCCATTATTTTTCGGTACCACTACTAATGGAGAGACCCACTTGCTATCAGATATTGGGTAGATGAAATTAACATCCAATAGTTTTTGTAATTCATCTTTCACAATATCTTTAAGGTGAGGGTTTAGTCTTATTTGGGGTTGGCGAATGGGTCTCACATCTTTTTCAATATAGATGTGGTGTGTACACAATTGAGGTTAAATTCCTTTCATATCGGGGTAATCCCATGCAAAGGCTGCTTTGTATTTCCGCAATAGTTGGACCAATTTCTCTTCTTGTTCAGTAGTCAGATTTTTGTTAATGTTTAGAGTTTTTCCCAGCTCAATTTCTACAATATTGCTATTGTACACAGAAGTAGTGGGTATTACTTGATCAGGAATGTTTTTCAAAGGATATTCTTCTTCTTTATTATCAAATGCTGCCTTGATCATGTGACATTGCATATGAGATCTGATTTATGGTTTATTAATAAAACTATTAATGATATCATCCTCTGTTTGATCTTTGAAATCAAGAGCATTTTCTGTAGTTAGAGGTGATCTCATATTTTCCATAAGATATGATACAGGTTGTCTTCTTGTTTTGATTATTGATAGATTTGGCTGGCCTGGGGGATATAAAGCTAAATTCTTAACATAGTTTCCCCTTGTTATTGTCATGTTGCCTTGTCAGCATCCAATATAAGCATCGCCAGTTGCCAACCAAGGTCTACCTAGGATTAACGGGTGTCCTTCTAGTCGGTTCTTTGGATTGATAACCAGGAAGTAAGCAGGGTATTCCCAGGAATCTACATACACCATTACATCTTGTAGTGTAGCCTCTGGTTTGACTACCGATCGGTTAGCCAATTCCAATAAGGTTGTTGTTGGTTCAAGTGATGTAATGCCAAGTTTTTGATAGGCAGTGGTTGTTAGGATATTGATTGCTGCTCCCAAATAAACTAAGGCATTTGGAAATGATTTCCCATTGATTTTCACTATCACTATAGGATTTCCTGGGTCTTCATATTTGATAGGTGTTTCCATTCCTGATAATAAGTCAGATAAAGTACTAACTATTTGGACAGTTGGGTTGGTGGTTGTTCTCCTCTTTGGATTTTTTATGCATAATTCCTTAATGGTTTTTGCATATATAGGAATGTCTTGGATAGCTTGGATGAGAGGGATTTTTATACACAAATTTTTTAATTCTCCCAGAAGATCAAAATTAGGATGTTATAATGGGTGTGGTATGATTAATCGTTCTGGGAATGGTGGAGAGGAAGTTGTTACTTGTTTTTGATCTTGTTGTTGAACTTCCTTCTCTTTCTGTAATGTTTGTTCTACAGGTAACGGATCTTCAATATGAACATCGTTGTTTCTCTCTGTTTCTACTATGCGCCCAGACCTTAATTGAAGGTCATTGCACTCCCTCAGTTCAGTTTCTACTTCTGGGGGTTCCATTATTTGGACAGAATAAACTGGCCTATTGTTTGGGTTTGGGTTGGGTTGGGCTGGGAGTTGTGGTCTTAAGTTGGTCTGGGGATTTGTATAGGGAGCTGGCAGTGTAGGTTGAGAGAGAGGGATTATTCCAGCTGGCTGATTTGTAGGTCTTTGCCAGTTTGACTGCCAGGCCTGACTCTGCGAAGTAGAGGGGGACCATTGTGTAGGATAGTTATTCTTTTGCCAAAACAGTGGGAAGAAAGGAAAGCTAGGACAATTATTTTGATTTGATTGATTTGGCCAAGATGTTGTAGGGAATGGCTGTTGTGACCAATTGGGGAAAGGTGGTTGATTTTTCCGCATTCCACTATATTGCTGAGCATTGTATTGAGGAGGCTGAATAGAAGAAAATGGATCAGTTGGCATTCCTGATTGTCATGGCTGCCATTTTTGGTGTTGATTAAGCAGACATGCCACTTTTGATTCTTCTTCTGCCTCCTTATAAACTTCTTTTAGGCCAGGAAGCGAAGAACATCCTTCTATAGGGTGATCTTTCGTGAAAATGGCGCAGACTTTTATCACATCCAACGGGCACTCTTTGTGGTTGTGTTTCTTTCTGCATCTAGGGCAGAATATCGCCAAAGTTTGCTATGCTTCTGCTTGCTTTTGTTTGGCTTGCATAATGTCGAACTGTGTTGTTAGAGTCCTAAGTATATCTGTCTTAAAATCTTCTAGCAGATTTCCAATCTCTGCATGAGTCACACTTTCATTAGAGGTCTTTTTTTCTCTTGTAATCACATCACGTTCTGCTGATTTTAGCCTCGTGTTGCCCCTCGAACTCCTGATACACAAATAAATGATGTCAGCATAACTTTCCTGATATATATCACCTTTTCCCATAATATTCAATGTTTCAACCCATTGATCTTTCATTCCCCTAATTAATGTAGTTTTCAACACATTATCAGGTAAGGGTAAAGATGCATAAGGAGATCTCTGAAGATTGTATTGAAACCATTCCACATATTCTTCCAAGGTTTCATTTGGTTTTGCTGTCATTTGGAATATTTCATCTTTTAGTTCCTGAAACCTGCAATAATCTTGATACTTTTTTAAAAACATAGCCTTCATCTAATCCCAATCAGTTATGACACCCCCACCTAATCCCATAAACCATCGTAAGGCTGCCCCTTTTAATGTAGAAGGGAATAGTTTTAGTTTTTGGGGATCGATGGTATAATCATATCCCCTGCATAACACATCAAATTCAAACAAAAATGCATCTGGATATTCTGATGTTAAGCCATGAAATGTGGGAACATGTTGAAGGGGAATGGCCTTCATAGGTGCATTGACTGCAGTATCTACTATGGGATATTGCAGCGTAGAGGTTTGTTGGGGTTTAAGTTGGTTCTGATTTTAGTTCTAGGCCATTTGGTCGAAAATGTGCCAATATCCTTCTGGGATCTCAAGGGAATTCCTAGGCTGACTAGAAGGAGCAAGAATGGCTTTGACAACACTTCCCTTATCTGGAATAATGGGTATTCCTTGTTGACCTACTATTTGAGGTGATTCAGGACCTTGGTTTTGAATAAGTTTAACAGCACTTCCCTTATCTAGACTGCTTACTGGTTGGGCTATTTCAATAGGAGATTGTGGGTCTCCTGTTTCTCCTGTTTCCCCTTCTCCTTCACGGAGATTACTATAGTTCCCTTCTTAAGGGGAAACTATGCAAGGATTCTCAATTTCTTGGGAATCTTGCTCAATTCCCTCTGTTTGACTATGTATCTCAGCAAAGGCTTCAGATGGTGACTCTGTAGCATGAAGGGAACTAGTAGGTTGTCTAGAGATAGATTTTCTAAATCCTACTGATGGATGAGATTCAGTTCTTTTAAGGATTTTGTCAATAAAAGTTGTCCGCCTAAGGGTCACCGGTCCCTTAGGTTTTTCAATTTTAGAAGGAATTTTTTTTTTCTTAGTTGGTCTATTCATTCAAGAAAACAAACCTTCATTCCTACCTAAAGAAATAAGCTTACCTACTTCTGTTGTGAAGCGGGCTGTGAGAAAGTGTGTTTCTTGCCCAGTGCGCAGGTTCTTAGCTTTCATCTTTAATACCCAATTCTTCACAAGCAGAAGAAAATCATCTGTGCATCACTCCTTTAAAATGGCATACACTCTCCCCAGCAACGGCGCCAAAATGTTGGGTCATAAAAAGGTATCTTTCAAACACCTAATTAGCCTACATTAATCATCAATCCGGGAGCGACTTTTTATTTCAAGAGTGTACTCTGTCTGAGGCTGTAATTAACTAAGAGTAATGTTGTGAAGATGTAGTACAGAATGTTGAATACAAGATTAAACGGATGCTTGTAAAGAAATCTAATTACAGTAACATAAATGAAAATGCTTTGAAATCTTAACTACATCAATCCACAAACCATCGATCAGGGATACAGTAGCAGTAACTCCTTCCCTTAGAAATCAATGCAAGATAACCAATCTGGGAACTTGGAAGCAATAATCAGTGTCCTCTACAGTTGGTGATCTTGTTCTTAAAGCAATTGAAATGAAATCAAACTCAAACTACTTGCTGATAAAGATAACCGAAAAGGAACTTCCTCTAATAACAAAATCTAGAAAGGAACAGCAGCTTATAATTCTTATGTATAACAATTGTAACCCATCTATCTGCTATGAATAAAAAATGAACAATAAGCAGAAATGGAACAGCAACATGAATTGAACAGCGATTATAATTTTAACACAATCAAGCAACTAATCTCCATACTCCAATCCTGTCGACAGCCAAGACTACACAACAGTCAATTATAACAAATCATAAACCAATAGAACAGAAACTAGAATTAAATACAGAACAACAAAGCTTTATAATGATTGCAAGGTAAATGAGCAGCGAAAACACTTCTTGCAGATGATAAAAGTTAAATGCAATTCGTTAATGATCACAATGAATCTGTATTCAATCCAACAGCAGTCAATCAACTCTACAATTAAAATAAAATTTAAACACAACTTCACACAACAGTGAGCAAAGATTAGAAATACAAACAGCAAGGTAATTCCACCAGAGTCGGGCCCTTAGTGCCAGTGAAATACTGTTGGGCTACTTTAGAACTTAAGAGATGAAACAAAACACGTCTTTGATATTAATCAAACATAAAGTATTACAAGGACTGTTCTCTCAAAGCCGAGAGTCAATAAACAATATTACAGAGGAAATGTTTTAATATGAGAACTTCTGACTGACTCCTTGATCACTAAAGGAAATTTCTTTATATATCAGACCCTGACGGACAAGATGAGGAATAATATGAGTTTGAACAGCGATCCCTCAAGATCGAAGGATCTTGAGGGATTCGCTCCCCTTTGTTTAGTTATCATCTTGTTTACTTTGACCGAAGTTGAGTTGTCCCCTGCCTTTTCTTGGCAATGCGTTCGGATCTCCTTGTCTTTGGCTGGATCTGGTTTAACGCTGATGGAGCAGCAGTTGCATTAATCTCAGCCTCGCCTTTGGTACAGCTATTCACTTCGTCTAATTGTTGTTTTTGTCAACAAAAAGCAACATTTAGTCATCTTTTTACAATAAACATAAACCTTTTCAATTCTACCATAATTATTATAATAAATTACCTTCCCAAGGTAAAAAGGAGTATGTCTATAGTAAAAGAATGAGAAATTGCACAGTAATTTCATACCTTTTTCACTGCCCAACAGTTATTTTCAACTTTGTTGGCCCCGAATACTCCAATTGTTCCACCTCAATCAGATGCTTCACCTCAACAGAGTTCACCATCTCAACATCACCAACCTCATGTTGACCCTTTACCTTCTTCGCCCAATATGTCTTCCTCCCTTTCTTCCTCTTCGCTTGGTAAAAGTCTTGACGTTAGTAACCAGGTGGCTAAGAAGAAGAAGAAAGGGAAGAAGAAGAAGAAGCAATATAATAAAGAAATCAACCAACCAACCATGGTTGCAAGTGTTAGTAGTGTTGAGGAAACCTCCAACATGCATCGTAAACCCAAATACCCTTGCAAGCTTTGTAAGGGTGACCACTTCCTTATCAATTGTCCTGGTATTTTAAAGGTCTTGGAAGTATGGTCTGAAAAATCCCATCAACTTACTGTTGATCCATCAACCAGTGATAGTCAGGTTCCTAGGAAAAAGGGTAAAGTTAGGTTTGCTTGTAGGTTATGCAAAGGGAGTCATCAAACTCACATTTTCCCTCACATGGATGAAGCCTCAAAATTGTTGGAAAACCTTAATGTTCCACAGCAAAAACTTCCAACTAGTTACCGTCAAATTTCTCCCAACCTACTGTCAACTTACGGAGTGATTGATCTAATTCCAAGTACAGTCAATCCCACTCTTCCATTGGAGAGTGAAATTGATATCACTCAGGTTGATGATCCATTAGTTGATCAAGTGGTTGATTCGATTTCACATTCGGTCGATCCCACTCTCCCTGTAGAGAGTGAAATTCATACCGCTCAGGTTCTTCTTGTTACATCAAATTCTTCTACGCCAGGGGGCATTTCCCCTATTCCTACAGAACCCCCTCCAAGTAATGAGGCATTTTCCTTTCATTGGAATAGACTGACAGAACCTCGTCTTCCTTATTCCATCCCTTTCCAAATAATTGTGCACGCTTGTCGTAAGAATGTGTGTCGCACACATGTAGATGAAGGTGCTTCTGTTAGTATTTTATCCTCAACTGCTTGGAAATCTTTGGGTTCCCCTCAGCTTGTGCCTGTTACGCAGAATCTAAAAGCTTTTAACATAACCATTAGTGAACCTTTAGGGATCCTTCCTAAGTTTTCTATTACTTTGGAAGGTAAAACAGTATGTATTGATCTTATGGTAGTTCGAGGCCCCTTGGATTTAAATTTACTCCTTGGGCGAGACTATGTCTATGTAATGAAAGTTGCCGTATCGACACTCTTTCGTGTGATGTCTTTCCCTCACAATGGAATCATTGTGACTGTTGACCAAATTTCATTCTCTATCTTGATTCGACTACCAATAATCTGACACCCCTAAATGTTCCTTATATGGAAGTGGTATCTACCCTGCCACGGGTTAATTATGTGGCAACTAGTCCCCTGTTTTCAGTTACCGATGTAAGCAAGCCTCTCACTGTTTGCTCAACTTCCTTTGACTTAGATCCAGTAATTGACATGGAAAACTCTATGGGATTATTTTAACGCGATGTTCCTATCCCTTTTGAGTCACTTGACATGTGTTCCTTCCAAAGAATTGTTCTTCCATCTAATGAAGACCTTTTGGAAGCCATGATCAAGGAGTGTCCCTTGACATGTATTTTTTCCAGTTGGAAGCCATGACAAGGTCACTGCGAGGATAGTTCCTTTTATTGTGTCAACCTCGTTAAAAAATGAAACAAGTCTGATGAGGATAGTTCCTTTTACTGTGTCAACCTTGTTAAAAAATGAATCAGTGGTTAAAGAGGAAAGTTCCTTTTACTGTGTCAACCTCATTAAAAAATGAATCAGTGGTTGAAGAGGAAAGTTCCTTTTACTATGTCAACCTCGTTAAAAAATGAATCAGTGATTGAAGAGGAAAATTCCTTTTACTGTGTCAACCTTGTTAAAATATGAATCAGTGGTTAAAGAGGAAATTTCATTTTACTATGTCAACCTCGTTAAAAAATGAATCAGTGATTAATGAGGAAAGTTCCTTTTACTGTGTCAACCTCGTTAAAAAATGAATCAGTGGTTAAAGAGGAAAGTTACTTTTACTCTGTCAACCTCGTTCAAAAATGAATCAGTTGGTCAGAGGAAAGTTCCTTTTACTGTGTCAACCTCATTAAAAAAATGAATCAGTGAGTCATGAGGATAGTTCCTCTTACTATGTCAACCTCGTTAAAAATGAATCAGTTGGTCAGAGGATAGTTCCTGTTACTGAGTCAACCTCGTTAAAAAATAAATCAGATGTGAGGAAAGTTCTTTTACTGTGTCAACCTCGTTAAAAAATGAAATAGGTCACCATGAGGACAGTTCTTTTCCTGTTTCAACCTCATTAAAAAATGAATCAGTAGGTTATGTAGGTAGATTGTAGAGAGTAGATATGAGGACAGTTATTTTACTGTGTCAACCTCGTTAAAAAATGAAACAGACCCATTAGGACAGTTCTTTTCCTGTGTCAAACTCATTAAAAAATGAATCAGTAGGTTATGTAGGTAGATTAGAAATAGTAGTTTATGAGGATAGTTCCTTTTACTGTGTCAACCTCGTTAAAAAATGAAACAGGTCACCATGAGGATGGTTCTTTTCCTGTGTCAACCTCGTTAAAAAATGAAACAAATCCTCTCCTGTCACGTTGAGTCTTTTATATGATCTCGTAAATGAACCTTCATTCCATCCAGCTATTATTCACTAGTAGTCTGCTTAGTTGAATGCAATGAAGCTTGGGGGGCATGTGCTCTAGCAAGTTACGCTTGGGGGGCATTCAAACTTATCTCAAGCATGATTTTTCCTTTGTTTCAAGATTGTGTAAAAATGAAACAAACCCACTCTTAAGCATAGTTTTCCTACGTTTCAAGCTTGTGTAAAAATGAAACCACTCTCAAGCACAGTTTTCTTTGTTTCAAGATTGTGTAAAAATGAAACAACCCTATCTGAAGCATAGTTTTTCTCTATTTCAAGATTTTGTAAAAATGAAACCTATCTTGAGTTGATTTCGGTTATTATTTTCCGGACTCGTTAAACTCATGAAAATTCCGAGATTATTTTGCTATTTTTCATTCTCGTAAAACATATGAAAATGCCAAGTTCTTTCCGTCTTTTCCTGCTCGTAAATTAAATTGAAAGTCGGTCATATGAGTACAATTTTTATCACTTTTTCGAACTCGTTAAAAATTACAAAAAAGCAAAAACCATGAGTAAATTTTTATCCCTTTTTCAAACTTGTTAAAACTTACGAAAAAGTGAAACCTTGGAGTTCTCTTTTAAGCCCTTTTCAGACTCTCTAAATATGAAAATATTGCCGAGTACTTGACTATTCGAACACGTTAAAGGAAATGAACAATTGTCCCTTCAGTATAAGTTTACCCCTTTTTCAGACTGAAATGGGATATTTACGAAAAAGGTATACGTTGACTAATCATGGTTAATAGAGTTCTCTCCTGCATTATTTTATCCTTTTTCGGGCCTGAGAGACTAAAATTACGAAAAAGAACACCCATGGAGTTTTCTTAAGTTTTTTCTTCTGACTCCCTAAAAATGAAAAACACTGAGTTTCTCCTATATTGGACTTGCTAAAATTTAACAGTAAAGGACCTATCGATTACAAATAGGAACGGACCACTCCTTCTTAGGGTTCGATTTTAAACTAAGTTGGACTCATCCAAAGGATGAGATTATAAACAAGCAAATGTTATCCTCCTCAAGCTTGTCAAAAATAAAGAGGTACTTTCCAGAAATGGTGGGGGAAAAAGAGAGAAAACGAATTCATTTGTTACACTTTGATTTAAAAGCATTATACCACTCTTGAACATAACACTTTTTGTCACACTAATACCTGGGTTGGGAAAATCCTTTGCCTATCAGTTAATCAAACCACATTGAAGGTCTTCAGCCGGTTTCTAGGTATTAGCTTAGGGAAATTGTTACCAAACCATCTACAGTGTCATTATGTGTTCAAGAGGACAGTCAAACAAACCATTCATCTACAAACATTTGTCTCCATTCGCGTTGACCATCCCTAAGTCAATCCTTGCAAAATATTTCTTCAAAACTTGATCTAATGGTTTCGTGTCGTGGGATTTCTTACGACGAATCATTGTCTATTGACGACAGCTCATCATCTAGGAAGTTGATCTAGAATCCGTCATTACCTTGGAATCTGCATGCCTTAATGGCAAGTTTCTCGCCTTTGATGACAGGTTACATCATTAACCTTCGATTGAATGATTCTTTGAAATGTTCGACTTCAGGTCACTTATTCAAATTTCATGGATTGTACTGAGTACTTTGAGAGCCATTGTCATTATTGGTGGTTTCTGTCACACTTGTTAATATTTCACAACATTGACTGGTAATCAAGTGGGTTCTACTATGTTCGACTTCAACACATTTAATCGCATGGATAGAATCGTACTAGTTCGGGAAGCAGAAATCAAGAACCTGGATCTAGTTTCCACCATCCAGGCTGTGAGGAGTTTTATTATTCATTATGCAGTAGACTATTCATTACAGATGGTTGCATCTATGTTGTATCTACAATATTGATGTAATATTAAAATCATTTCTGTATCAGAACAAATTTAGTTAGTTTTTTATCTGAGTATTGGAATGCCTACCTCAGTAGTGATATATATATATATATATATATATATATATATATATGTTTTGCGTTGAATTTTTTTACAGGGTTCCAACTGGGGTGTCCACAGGCTAATCCTTGAAATGATAAAGCATTTCACTCTTCGAATTATCTCAGACTTCGCGCTTTAGGGGCAATTTGTTACACTGAAATTTTTCACCATGACATTTTAGTGTCTATATGGGTTCATCATTACTCATATATTACTCCCTTAGAAGTCTACAACATCAAAGTTCCTAAAATCAAGCCTTGAAATTGAGAGAAAAGCTCATAAAAGTCTTAAAAACACTTGTACCGCACTTTCTCTTAACATTTCCTGCGGTACCATACCTTTTGTAAAGGAAAACTACGGTACCTACCGCACGTTTTGTTATTAAAACTACGGACCCCTGTAAAAGCTAAAATGAAGGCGGAAAGTAACATTTAGAAGCCCAGCAGTCAAATCTGGAAGCTTCTAGAAGCAATTATCCGATCGAAGGTTCGCTCCTATCATGTATGTTCATTCCTCCATTATGGGACTCTACCCCTTGGTTTATGGAGCTCAATCCCTTCAAAAGAGGATTCTATCCCCTCTTATGTGGAGCTGCGACCTCTTCTCTTTTCCTTTAAATTGAAGCCATAGTGCAACCTCAAAGGGAGTTAGACTTTGAAAATTTTTGAGTAGAAATTCTATATTAACGTAGACTCTCTTAACTGATAATTATGTGGGAATGATTACACACCCATGTGCATTTTAGCTGAGAGAGTGCAAAGCTTGTCAGAGTAAAGGAAACGCCTGTTCCGGACCCCAGGAAGACATGTACGACATCAAGGCGGACACGGTTGTAAGGCTCTTTCTTCATCAAAGACAATATGAATGAATCTCATTTTCTCAATGAGTTCTTTAATTAAGTAGCTTGTTTATCATGTTTTATAAATAAGTTATTTAATTAATTAGCTTATTTCTTGAATTCCTTGATCATCTTGATAGATATATGATTTGTGAATTAGTTTATACTATGAAGGTGCTATTGATTCTTTCCATGTTTGTGATTGCAGATCTTTGAAGACGATTCTTTCAAGTAACTGGAAAGAATATCATTACAAACAGTGCTGGACTACAAGTAGGTCTTCAAAACCTCTGTTGTAGCTAATTTTGAATCGAATATTATCTAGAGAAAATATTTTTTTTTGGTTGTTTGTTGCTAGCTGTCTGTAGGACACTTGGGAGGTCTGTCTTGTCCACAAGAACAACTTATCCATCTAACAACGATACAACTGCGCATAAAGTAATGAGGATTGGTTATTATTGGCCCACCTTATTCAAAGATAATCATGCTTATGTTTGCAAGTGCCCATCTTGTTAAATATGCATTGTTAAAGATTAGAATTCAGTTGCCCCACTACTACCAGTAGCAGCCAAGGAACCATTCCAATAGTTGGGACTAGATGTCACCAGAGAAATATTCCACATTCATGAAAGAAACACTGATACATTTTAACAGTGATGGATTGTTTTACTTGGTGGAAAGAAGCGGATCCATTAAGACAAGTTAATTACTAGGAATTCATTCACTTATTGTAGCAAAAACATTATAATAAGGTTTGATGTTCCAACGTCTCTTGTCTTGGATAATGTGACTTATTTTTCTTTGTTGAAACTTTATGAATTCAAATTATAAAATGGTATTGTATTAAAGAATGCATCTAACTATTATTCTTAGGGAAATGGTTTAGCTAAAGCAATAAAAAAAAATATATCTACATAATCAATAAAACAATTTTCTCTTAGCAAAGGAATTGGCACAATGATTTGACAAATGAATTATGGGTTGACCGTGTAGCTCCTAAGCCTTCGCTCAAAACCTAACCGTGACTTTTTGGTTTATGGTAAATTTTATCACTACAAGAGACAACCTCTTGGTTGAGAAGAAGGTTAGTGCATATGACATCTTAGTGTCTCTTAAAGATAAGCCAGTGTTTCTCAAGAGTTAATTGTAAAATGATTTAAATCTAGTTCAATTACCTTATTCAGAGGAAAATCACATTTTATACATTGACAATATCTTATTCCAAAGACTTAATGTTAAGTTAAGGTGGCCTACACATAGAAAGCGAAGTTTCTTTAATTATTGTAGTATAGGCGAAAGAAATAATTCAAGAGATAAAATCAGTGCAGAGGCCTAGTGATAGAATCTTGTACACTAAATTCCAGTAGAATTATGAAGAGACAAAGGGAATGAGATTGTAAACCATGGAGCCAATTTGAAGGCCTTCAATATCACATATTATAGGTACCATTTTTCATAGCATGATATAGACAAATATGACATAAAATACTGAGTTCCACATATACAAGAATGATATAGATAAAAATGATAAAAAAGACAGAATCACATACTCCACATATCAGTGCTTCGAATCACCTGAACATCTTCCTTAATATTTAAGAAAAACATACATCTCGCAAGCTTGAGAATTTTCAAAACTTACAGAGAATTATAGCCTCTGGAATGAAAAATCCAACCCCTACTAATGAGTTCTTCTTCCCTTTTGTAGGGAGAGTCCAAATAAAAATAGTTACAAAAATATATTGAAGTGTTACAACTATTTATGATACTCAACTATGTGAGGATGCAATTACCATAGTTGTCCTAATTATTACATAACATACTTGATTCTTTCTTGAAAATAAAATATTTACAAAATTACAAAATGACAGTGGTATGTCATGATTTCCAAATAGTAATAATAATAATAAATCTTTGTTGTTGGCTCGCTTGATCTCTTGAAGTGGACCCATGCTCCATTATCCAAACTTGTGGTGGGTTAACCAGTTGATCACAAATTTTCCATAGGACTGGATCTGGTGTGGGAGTGTGAATAAAATCACTATAATACATCCTTAAGTTTTTGATCTCGGTCTAATTTTTCCTGGCAACGAATAAGGGATTCAAAAGCCACAACAACTGGAAATCTATTTGTAGATAGTTTACTATGGTTTTTCCTTTGAGAGTGGTCGTATTTTCATGTGATGAGTCTACCTTGCTCTTGGCCTCAACTAGTAATTGTTCATACTACTACCATGGTAGCATATTTCCCTAGAAATACCAATAGCAAGGCAATCCTGCTCTAGTTCTCTGGTCAAAATTATAGTTGAATGTTACAACTAATTTTTCCAACTCACTCACACATTATTCAGCCTTATCCATTTTTTATTTCTTCTAGATCATTTTGTAAACTTCCTTGATCACACAGGTCCTAAAATGATGTCTATTTCCCTCAAATCATCGGTTGAATTTCTATCAATGTGCTTCATAAACTTCTCAGTTGTGTTGGAATTCTTAGAAACCTCCTCCTTCGATGGCAAGATATAGAATTCAGTGGTATTTACTACATATTTTTTCTCTACAATTAATTTTAGGTGTTCCCACATCTTCTTTATTTCATAGATAATATCATCCCAGATTAGTTTCTTAGCTTCAATGATGGACATGTTTCCCTTCAACATGTTCTTCAGTGCTTTGATCTCATCGTGTGACACCTTATACTTTTTATTAATTTGATACACACTTTCCTGGGTGGACTTAAGGTGTTTCTCCTTAGTTTCTAGCATGTACTTGGCATTGTACAAGTCACTCTGGATATTCTTAAGCTCAATCTCTGACAATTGCAGATCTGTGAGAGCCTTAGTTAATTACTCAGTGGGGTTTTGTGGGTTATCTGGCACAACCACAACACAAATATGAGAATTGATATTTTGTTGTAGCTATGCTACTTTTAATTTGAGGGCTACCACCTCATTATTTATTTCTATCAATTCCTTGGCTATTATATCCTTCTCATTTTCCACTTGAGCCAATTCCTTGGTTTATACATGCTCTGCATTAGGAATTTTAAGTTTTTTCCCCAATGACTATATTTTTTAATGTAAGCCTTTGAAGATAGAATCTATGGTAGTATTATCACTTGGATCCACTCCCATCATGAAAATTATCTCCCCATAGCCTTCATTTTGGAGATGGAGGGATCTTGACTTGGCCTTCTCTTTCTTAATCTTAGTATTTTCCTTCTCCAACAACTTCTAGACCTTGCTAATGGTTAAGGATCCTTTTCTTAGTTCACTATATATCATCTCCCCTGTATGCCTATATAAATTTATTTTCTCCTGCAAGGGGACACTAGTTGTATCCATAGACAAGTCCATTATTCTTAAGTGTAGCCATGAAGGGAGGGACTGAACTGAAGGGTGATACAAGGAAATATTCATATGATTTATTTCCAGATCCAAGGAAGTCAAGAGCTTGGTATAATATGGAACTGAATGAGAGGCAAAATGTGACAGCATTTCATCCCTAAATTTATTTTTCCTCTCCTTTGTTAGTTTCCCTTCCTGCAGAAATTAATGTCTAGATCCTAAACTGCTCATGAAATTTACTAAATCACAAGAGTAGAATCTACTCTACCAATCTAGGAAAGTAAATTCATGATCAAGAACATAAATCATTAACATGCAAAAGGAAACATCAAACATGCACAAATATTTATCTAGGGGAAAGAAACTTCTCATAACCCTTTCTATATGTATTGCGTTAATCAAAGAATATGGATGAATACAATATGCTCGGCCCAACCTTGAGCTCAACCCACACAATTATCTTCTATCCTTTGTCTGACTGAATGAATTTGGCCAACACTTAGCCAATTTCAAGCCTTCCCAAGTTCCTAATTCCTTGTATTAATCCTCTGGGAATTAAGCCCCTATTAAATAGGAAATTCCCTCATCTGGATTGCACAATTCCTTTAGGCCATTCCTCTTACTGCATGCACCATTTGTATAACTTGGAAAATTCTACAATTGATAGTACACCTCCCTTGAACTCCAATATCAATTGGGTAACTCAATTTTTTTGCATGCATGAGTTAATTTAGGTTAATTGATCAATTAACTAGTTAAACATTGAAGTTGCACCCCACTGTTATACCTCCAACTAGTTCCTCCAACAATTGGAACTAGTTTAACTAACCATAACTTAATTTAACTGAATTAAATTGTTATGACTGAAATTAACTCAACATAGGCTCCTAAAATTTAGGAAACATTGTACACAATTCAATTTCATTCCCCCAACTAGAATTAACTAATCTAACTGATTGATAACAACTACTTAAACTAAATTAATTCATTCAATTTGTTTGTTGATGTGGAATTTCGATTTTGTCCTAATTTAATCAAGGGCAAATTAAACTAGGAATTTCTTGTTGCATTTTCAACACTCCCTATTAGCAAGAAATGGATTCAAATCTACCTTGATTCAACACCTTTGGAATGTACTGCATGCAACACTTCTCATTTTTTTTGTTGCTACTAAAACATCTACAATTGAAAACAATCCAAAAAAGAAATTGAATCAACTATGTCTACAAGTATCTTCTGGGAAATTTGTGTTGTTGATGACTCTTCTATTGATCCTCTTGCTCTGTTGTCAAATTTTCTCTACACTCTTCAATATATGACTGACATTGATCCTCCTGCTACTAAATACTATGGGAACTTGTAGCAAGTTAATGATCCATGAGGAGAATGCCTCAATGTACCCTGCCCAAATTTCCAAACTCTTGGGACTATTGCTTCACATCACTCCACCTCACACCTGGAGGTAAGGTTGCATGTTCTCCCTCTTCCCATTTAGCTCAAAATATCCCCCAACTGAAGGTCTCTACTTGAATGGATGTTTCCACTCTGTCTCCTCTCTGCTTCTCCATTTGTGGTTTCTCCACAAATAATTGAGGCTTCTTCTGAGGCTCCATTTTGAGACATAAATCATTCTCCCTCTTAACCACCAAGTCTCTAATCTTTGCATTTATCCTCAAGGTTTTGTATGAATCTTCTACCTCAAGTTCTTATAGGTTCTTGACTTGCATGTCGATCTACTTTACCTGCCCTGTGGTGATGTGTCTCAGGAATGCCTTTCCTTTGTTAAATATCACATCATAGCCACAATATTCCAACACTGCGATGAAAACCAAATTCTTCTTTAGACCTGAAAAAAACAACACATCCTTGATACTGAGAGGGGAGCCCGACTCCCTCTAAAAGGTGATTGTACTGATACCAATCGCATTATACCTCTCATCAGCTCCAAACTCAATATTCTACTTGAGGTATTTCTCCTCCAAGTCATTGAATAAATATCTATTTACCGACATGTCGAATGAGGCACCATTATCCAAATACCACTTGCTTCCTATTACTGTGCTTTCCATGCATTTAATGGGAGTAAAATAAAACCCGAACTGTGAAGCTAGATATTCACATGTTGTTGCTACTACATGATCCTTATTTCTTGCCTTATTCTATGGGCATTTTGTGGCATAGTGCTTGAATTCATGACAGTGAAAGCACTTGATTTTGGAAAAGTATTTTTGCTTTCCCTCTAGGCTGGAATTAGTCTCAATTTTTTACTTCTTCCCCTTGGCCTTTCTAACTTTTCTGACTAAGTAAAATTCCTCTTCCTCTTCTTTGGATGAGATATTATCTCTATTGTTCCACCTTATTTCTTCATGCACTAGATCAAACTATAACCTCTCCCACTGTGGTAGTTTCTCTCTACCATTTATCGAATATTGACAATTATGTCAGGTCTTGAGATGTCCCAATAGAGCTAGAGCTAAAAAATATTCTTCAAGAATAGTAACACTGGCCTTGCCAAGTTCATCATGACACTGTGTAATCTTGCTCAGGTACTGCAGAAATGTTTAATTCTTTTTCATTTTTATGTTTCAAAGTTTTTCCTTGACTACTAGCTTCCTATGGTTTTTGCTAATTTGGAACAAATCTATTATTTCTTGCTACATTTCATACAAATTATCTTTCCCATGGATATTAGAGACAAGAAAGTCTCGTACTCCCTCCAATATTATTCTCCTTGCCCTAGAAACACACTTATTCCATTTTGTTATATTTTGAGAATCAATTGATACTAGTTTTGGAACATCATTATCAATGTATTTCTTCAACCCATTATCCTTTGGTATGTTAGCCTCTCTCATAAAACAATAATAAATCCAAAAATAAAATAAATTAATTAAATATTAAAATTTAGGAATTTATGTCTAACTCTTTAGATTGGGTTGTTCCTCTAAGATAGGAGTTAGTTTAGGTAGCTCCTATATTTGTGTGTGTTTGGTTGAGAAATTATCTCAACCAAGGCGTCCAAGATAGCTTCCCTATCTTGAGACAATTCCCCATGTATATATGTAACTTTATTTGATTAATGCAATATAGTGTGTATCTAGATTTCATCTTGGTATCAAAGCCCGTTTGGGTCTGGCCTTGGGCCCTCCTGGGCCAAGGGAAATAAGAGAGTACATTTATATTGTTTTTAGTGTTTTTGGTTTGCCCATCTATATGGGCACCTCTGTTGAAAGTATAAATTCACAGGCAGAGTGGATCTATTTGCTATAAGCAGTGTGCTCTAGAGAAGAGTTGACGGTGTCTACTCACAAACCTGCACACGTCAAGAAGAGTTGTGTGCTCTAGAGAAAAATTGTGATTTCGCTATGAATTTTATGTTCATCGATTCCAGGCGGCAAGGTCCGTGGATCCGCCATATGGCTGTCGAGTGGTGAATTGCACAAAATGAAGTGTAATTATGGAGAGCGCAGAGCGCCCTGGCCAACTGCCTAAATACGATAAACATGACCGCAGTGAAGAGATCTGAGCCGAATTAAAGAATTTCGTGAAGTTGTTATTAAAGTGAATAGGAGAACAATCATTTTCCCTGGTGTCAGATGCGAGCTCCAGTAGTGTGGGTGAATATGAATACGTGCAAGGAGAATGCTTTGTTCGTGTGCAGCGTGACTATGGTCGCGTTATATTTTGAACCCACAAAATGATTGTTCCCATTTCTTGCAAATAAATATAGGGGCCAGTCCATATCTTTGTGGTCAGATTTCCTGAATGCGCACTTTAGAATGAAGGAAGGGATGGGGAAATGGAATTCGAAGCACCACGCCTTTGCGTTATTACTGGAAGTGAGCATGGTGGGCGAAGCTGCCCAGAGATTGTACAATATTCTTGATAAATTTGTGAAGACTAAATAATGCCCTCTTAGCAAGGATGATACATTAGAGTTAAGGGAAAGTATCGCAGGGTTGAAGAGAAGAAGCGGTTGATTTGAAAAATGTGATGATCACACTAAAGCCATGATGAAGCAACTGGGTTGGCCTGAAGTTGTAATTCAGAGGCCGTTTTTTTGAAATGAGAGAGCACCGAAACATTGTTGAGGCGTTGCTCGATTGAGCCGAGTAGAGAAGTGACTGTGAGTGTGCCTTGTGGATCGAGATTGATTGATGTGAGTGTATATTCTTGTCGCTGAAGATCGGGTGGGCCATTCTCTCGCAGAGCAGATTTATTCGCTGCTAGAGTTTCACTCAAGTTCGGGTTTGTTTTGACTACCGCCAATATTAGTGGAACGTGTGATGTAATTCTTTGGAGGCCGTATCGAATTTCATATGTGCACATCCAGTGCAGTGACACATTCGGCCTTTGGGTGTGAAGGTGTACCAGTGTGGTAGCTCGGGATTTTGCCTTAGGAAGCAACCAAGTTGCTGCAGCAGAAATCGGACCCTGTGGTTCAAAATCGGGAACAGGACCGTGTTGTCGCGATGAAACGAGTGGAGTATGATAGTTCCTACTGTAGCCAAGAACTGTTTTCACTACTATTACCATGGAGATGGATAGAAGAACGTATACAAAAGAAGAAAACAACAGGTTTGGATTATATATCTCTACTGATATATCATATCACAATTTATTTCTTGCTTGGTTCTTTGTGCTGAACGATCACAATGTTGATCAACAAATGTAATGAGATCTAGAACACCATCGTCGAAGGAGTGAACTGGTTTTTATTCACTGAGTACCAGTACATGGGTATTTTCATGTGGTCGGCTTTGCAAGTTTGTTGTTTGTGCTTCGGCGAGGACGGTAGCAATGGCAAACACTGCAGGGACTGGTTGAAGAGCGAAGATGGTTTTTTTGAAGATGTAGTAAAGGTCTGCATGCTTTTGTAGGCATTTTGTTTTTAGTTCCAATTCGTTTAATTGAACATGGGAACAATTTGATGAGGGGAGGTGCTGAGATCAAATTTTCATGAGGATCATTTTATTTATGGATAATTTTTTAATGCTTTGTGGAGCGTCTCTGTGTGTTTCTTGGGCATTGGGCATTGATACCTTGAAGTGCTTTTTTCTGTTGTTATGGCGGACGAGGCCAGCTGAGAAGGGCCGAGTCCTCAAATGGTGGTTTCAATATGTTGTCGGCACGAAGGGTGTTAGAGTGTTGCATTCACAAACATATTTCCAAGAGAAAGGAGTCAATGGTGCTCGAACACGGTGGTGAATTTGATGGCAATGTTGCCATTTCAAAGAAGGGGAATGTTTACTGCAGTGGTGCTAGTGAGCATAGATTTAGACGCCTTGAGTTGAATAATTGTGAAGTTAAGATATTACGTTGTGGTTGGTGCTTTTGTCTTAAGCGAAAAAATCACGGTAATATTTAGATTTTGGAATGTGTTTTCATATTGTTTTGGGGAAGGGGAATATGTCTTGAAAGTTTGTATACATATCGAGATTTGCGACCTCAATATGAAGTCATTTTGTTAGAATTCGCGACTCTAAATAATGACAAGTATAGCATGGAGATTCAGGGACCGAGTATATCCAAAATTCAAAAGTACAAAATCTATGACCGAAATATTCAAGCGACAAAGCTCTAGCATATGAATGGTATGTTGAGCGGCAAAGTATGATGGGACAATCAAGTTTGTGAAAGTTTGTTTTGTGTGTGAGCTTCTTGGAATAGATTCAATAACATGTTAGTGGTCATTGTATGTACCTGGTAACTCCAAGAGTTGGATTTTTGTTGTAAGCCTTGTAAGGCATGTGTATCCCAAGTAAAGTTCGTCGTAATCTCAAAACCACTTTGTAATTAAAAGGATTGTGGTCGGCAGAAACCATGTGTAACGAGTTTGAAGTGGGTAGACGGTATGTGCCCGAGTGTTCTCCCATTGATGAAGAGATGCGGTGAAAGGTCGGCGATGAAGAAATCCGGTGCAAGGTCGCTGATGAATAAATTCGGTGAAAGTTCGCGGATGAAGAAATCCGGTGAAATTCCCGGCGATGAAGAGAATCCGGTAAAGTTTTCCGAAGAGATCTAAGGCAAGTCTAGTGACGGTGAGAGTTCATCGATGAAGGAAAAAGTGTTACGTAAGAAGCGGAATCTTACGGGTTCGGACTCTATTTCATAGAGCTGACAGTGGGATTTATATTAATCCATTCAAACATTCTTTTTAACATGGTTACGGGTCATACTGATAAAACCCACGATGGAGAGGATGCTGTAGATACTGGTACATGTATGCTTGGTGATAATGGTTGACATAACCATGTATGCGAAGAAGGACATCCTATAGAGACCAGCGGTTGCAACGGTTGGTACCCATGCATTCTGATGGATGGTTGCTCCTTTATATGGGTAACGTCGACATATCATTTTCTTATGTTTGACCACAAATAGACTTTTTTACAGAAAGCTAGCATGCCAAAGTCAAAAATAGAAGATGCCAAAGACTCAAAGTACTAAAGCCAAAGAAGTGGTGTGTTCAAGCATATAGATGATACAGCGCAAAGTTTGTTTATGTTTGTAGAACGAGACTCATGACCATGGTATATTATGAGTCCATGGTTGTAATTAGAGCAAATATACATGTCATTTATTGTTTGTACGTCTTGTATAAGACCTAGAGAGGCATGCATGCCCCTTTTTATATGTTCCTCTCGGTCGAAAAGTTTTAACACCCTCGAGAAGGGTGTGTCATGCGGGATAGTTGATACACTTGGGTGCGTCGTATTGGTTTTTTAGACTCCATGAGGTGAAATTCTTTTATATATGGGGAGTTCATCGAGAGGTTGGATGAACCATGTATGTGAAGGACTTCCCTAGTAGAGTGAGCGGAGTACGGCGGTTGGGGAAACCATGCATTTCGTTGAAGTGGTTGTTCCTTTATATGGACATCAACAATAGAATGAACAAGATACAAGTGTAATTACCAAACGGAGACAGTGTAATTACCAAACAGGGACCGAGTTGTAGATTTTGCGGAGATGGATATTGAGACAAGTAGTCATTAAGGGGGAGTGTTGGAATATGTAATTCCTACTTGTCTTCGGTTAATGACTATCTATGTATAGAGAGTCTGATGTTCCTATTCCATAGGTTAGCTAAAACTAAGTTCCTAATTTGGTGTGAGGTTGAGATATTTCAATGGATGGAATAAGGTTCGATTATGCCCTTGAGGGGAAGCTTGAATTATGTTCCCTCAAGGGCATACTCAAGCCTTATTCCATCCATTGAAAAGGTCATCAACCTACTTGAGTCTGGAGAAAACACACAGCAACGATCTGCAACCTCAGACCTCATCTGTAATGACAACTTTGAACTTTATTCTCTACTATGAATATAAATTAGATACCATGTAGAAATTAATGTGTAGATCTAATTTACACTCATGAAATTTACTAAATCACAAGACTATAATCTACTCCCCAATCTATTGGAATCAAATTCACGATCGAGAACACAAATCATTAACTTGCAAAAGGAAACATCACACATGCACAAACATTTATCTAGGGGAAAGAAGCTACTCAAAATCCACTTACTATGTGTTGCATTAATCGAAATCCTTATGGATACAATATTCTATGCTCAACCTTCGATTCAACTTGCACAGAGTATCTTCTATCCATATGCCTAACTAAGCCGAATTTCGCCAACACTTAGCCAATTTCAAGCCTTCCCAAGTTCCTAATTCCTTGTGTTGTTTCTGCTGAAATTAGGCCTATTAAATAGTAAATTCGCTCATCCGGATTGCACAATTCCTTTAGGCCATTCCTCTGATGCATCCACCTTCTATATAACTTGGAAAATTCTACAATTGATAGTACACCTACCTTAAACTCCAATATCAATTGCAGGTAACTCAAATTGTGTGCATGCATGAGTGGTAATAGAGGGTCCGATTGATCAGTTAATCGGTTAAACGGTCGAGATTTTCACCCAACATGTTATATCTCCAACTAGTTCCTCTATGCAGTTGGAACTAGTTGCATCAGAAATTGACTCAACTAGGCTCTACGAAAATTTAGGGATTATTGTACACTAACTCAAGTTCACTCCCAAAACTTGAATTATCTAAGCTAAGCGAGTGATAACAACTATTTCATCTCACATTTAATTCATTCAAGTTGTTTGTTGATGTGGAATTTTTATTTTTCTCCTAATTTAATTGAGGAGAAATTAAATTAGGAAATTCTTGCTACATTTTCAACACTTCCTCCCACATAGGGCATGTTGTCGATGTGCTTCCAATTCGACCTAGTATTTCCACCTCGGTTGAACTATAGGTGTCATCTTGTTGGGGATCCTTTAATTACACTGGAAGCCTAGTTGTTCTAGGTTCTACTTGGTCAATTTTATCTCAATCTCCTTCTATGCCTACTCCTTGAGCTTTGATTTATTGGTCGAGGATGTATCCTCCATCTCTCGGTATCTCCTACCTCATCAATACTCCTCCTCACAGATTTTTTCCTTGGTGCTTGGTGTCTCGACTTCCATCTCTTATATTGATGGGTCATGAATCAATATTAGCCTTCCATTATATTTCTATTTTACATTCATGTTCATAGGCATAGGCATTAATCTATTTCCTTCTATTATAAATAATATCATGAAGATCATAATGCCACTACCTCTCCTATTTCAAATTTGAATTCTTGTAACATTATTTCAACCTACGGAAATCTTTCTTGGAGTTCACAAAAAAAGGGACCTATAGTCGAAGCTTGAACATATACCCTTTTTTAGAAAGGAGAAAATGGATTTGATTTGTGTTTACTCTGCCTAATAGACTTTTCAAGACAAAATTCCTCATGGGAATAAATACGAGGGAAACTTGCTAAGGATGCAATGCAAACCCATATACCCTTTGATTTTGGTGTAGTATTCAAACAAGTACTAGTCACCTGCCCCCTTGCATCCTTGTTGAGTTAAATAACTCATCTTTGTTGGGGTAAAACTATAAGAGGGGGGATTTTGTTGATAATTTTGTAAGCATTGGCCACGAGAAAGTAGAGATAAAGTGTGAAGACCCTCATTATTTGGCTTCCTCTTCATAGAATCGTTCCGATTAACCACACATTTCCTTTTCTTATGGGAGTCTACAATGTTGAGGCCTAGGTAATTCAAATTCCTCCACATGAGTGCAAAGGAAAAAAATAAACCACAATTGATTAGTACTTGAAGTAGGCGGCTAGGTAGAATTCATTATTGTGTAATTTGATAACTTTAGCCAAAAAGGAGGGAATGTAAAACGGATAATATCCAACTTCATCATTTAATGTAAGAGCCCTAAAGAAACTGACTTGGAGAATTTTTCCTATCTCATCCTCCCCAAACAATAATAGGATAACAAAAATAATGGGTTACATGAGACTCTCAAAACAAGGAAATGGGAAGGGTACGAGTTGGAAGACAATTGTGCATTTTGCCGTGTATTGGATTTGAGAAAGACCTATTTCTCTCCCAGCTCGAGCCCAATGTAATCATAGAAGATCGTGGTCTTTGTAAAATTCTCCAAATTTGGAGATTTCAGATAAATAAAGGCATTATGTATTAATTATGGGGAGACCTACGAATTTTTCTCCCCGAGTGGAGGAAATAAAATAAGTTTCTCTTTGGCATAAGTAGGGCATAAGTTAGGATATGAACTCTGGAAAAGGGTATATCCTTTACAGGAGTAACTAGGTGATACAATATCGGCTCAATGATTATAAATGGGTCTTCTTTGTCTAGATAGTGACCATAGAAGTCAAAAGTAAGGTCTAATGGGTTCTGACGAGAAAAGAGGAATCATGAATTCCCCAGATGTGTCCACGATGGGTTCAATGTGGCCCAAGGGTTTTTAAAGACGCTATTGCTTTTTTAGGGTTTTTTATGATCCCTTTTTAAATTTAAGCATGGTGAAAATTGTGCAAGGATAGGGAGACTATAAGAGTGCCCGGTAAGTGGATAGAATTAGGGATTTTGGGTGCACGGTGGTCCTTACAACTGGTTTACGGACGAAGAAGAGGTAGCTACTGAAATAGGCGAAAAGCGACAAGACACATAATAATTTGAAATAAATATGTTTAAATTGCAACGATTCATTGGGAGGGGTTCATAGGTGGGAAACATAATAGGTGACATGGAGGGTACATGTGGCATAGATTATATTGGGTGGAGAGAAAGGGGTAAGGGTGGTGTGTTGAATGGATTCATGCTCGCCTTTATGAGTGAGTCCCAATTGTTGATGATAGGTTGCACACACTTCCACTGATAGGGTGGGGGACCCATCTACCTTTTCTCGAGTAGGGTTCTTTTGGAGCGGTTGGAGGCAAGGCTTGACCCCTTAGAATCCCGTCGAATTTGTATTAATCCTACGAGATTCACTTTATTGCCTCTAAATTTCTAGGGGCAAAGCAGTGGCTTAATGACCACACTTTTTACCCCACAGAGCTTCTCTGAGTGTAGGAGTTGCTTTGAGATGGATGGTGATATGCACCCCTTAGTAACCACTATTTAACCATTTAAATTTTAAACTCGGGGGAAGGACCACTTAAATTTTATAAGTTAAAAAGCCTTACCAATCACACCCATTCTCTGTGAGGACCCCACAACTTTGTTAATTAATAGATCCGCTGGGAACATAGAGTTTTTCTATTTTTGTCTCTTAACCTCCCATGGTCCCACTGGTCCCCACGATCCTTTTGAAATTGAAATATAAATAGTCCACGAGATTCTAGGATTTTTGTATTCGGACTCGTGATTTATATTACAAGCTTTTGTTAGTAGACAACCTAACAGAGTTGATGATTCATGGTCCCACTGGTCCCAAAATATTTTTAAAATTGATTTTCTAATGAGTTACGGGATTCCGGGGTCACAATGTTTTCCAATATTTTGACCTTTATAGGCCCAAATTTGGCTTGGCTCTATCTTTTTTATCAGGGAGGCCATTGGCGAGCTTCTTTATACCATTGGAAAGTGTCTTCGGAAAGCGCTTTATGGTTGAGTGATTCTGATGTGGTCTTTGAGCTCATATATTGCCTTGAAAATGGCTTCAAAATATGGTATCCTTTGCACCTTGACCCTTTTTCTATATGAAGAAGAATAAAATAAAAGGAAGGAGGAGATACAATAGTAAAGAAGCTATCTTGCCTCGCGAACACTGTATCTCCCCGCCTTGAAAACTCTCCTAGAGTCCTAAGATATAACTTTCCTTTTGGTTCAAAGTAGGATAGATACCTTTCTTAAACTTGAGGAAGAAAGGTTCAAAGAAAAAAGAAAAATTTGTTTTCCATCAAAACCATATTAAGTGTTGGTTCGACAAGAAATCCACATGGACTAAGAGTTTTCGATGTGGGTGACTTAGTATTGAAGTGGGAAAAAGCCCACAAAGATAAATTCAAACACATGAAGTTCCAACCTTTGTGTATTATCCCCTTCACCATCAAAGAAAAGATCCATAACAATATTTTCAAGCTGAAATCCTTATACTTTGGAGGATTGACCCTCTTCCCAAGTAAATGTTCGAGATTTCAAACATTATTTCCAATAGACAGCTCTAAGATGTGTTTCTAGTATATTCTTTCCTTATTTTATTTTATTTACTTATTTTTTGTGTCGGTATTATGTGTGTTGTGTCAAAACGTGATGTGTCTTGTGTCTTGGTCATTGTACATAAATAAGACCTTGTATGAAAAATTGCATGGCTCGGGAAAAGGGATTTGTGTTGGAATAAAGAGTAAATGTGACAACCATATTATGCTAAGTTTTCTGTTAGTTCTTGTTATTTGTTTCGGAAGATGACATAGGTGGAGCTAGGTTCGGATGGAAAATATGATACATCCAAAAGAGGAAAAACATTGAGGGAACCTATTAGATCTGCTCCTATTCTAGTATCCAAACTCGTCAACTTGGTGTAAATCTACTTGCTATGTTACATGCTTATCCAATCTAGCAAAGAAAGGATAAGGTGAAAATCTAAATTGAGAAAACCAATATCATAGGTTATATAAATACTAATGCTGAAGGGGTAACCTCCTCTTCTCTTAATAAGTCAATATCCCTATTTCGCCCATTGAAATAATAATTATCAAAAGAAAATTCCTATTAATAAATAAATAGAGGTTGAAAGAAGAAATCGAGCTTCTGCGCCATAGGGAGGTGAAGCAAGTGACTCCATCGATCGTATTTTCCAAGATTTTTGGTAGCATAGAAACATTTGTAATCCTTTAGTGACTCCATCGGTACTATCACTGGCCCGATTACGAGGAAGAGCAACACTAGAGATAGAAACTCATATATTTAAAATCTTAGCTCGCTTTACACATATTACCCTCTCCTAAATTGAAACAATTGTGATATGTAATATATTTGTGTGTTGAACCAAGTGGAGTGAAGTAAGTTGTTATGTATATAAGCTAGAGTCAAAGGGGAAATTCAGGGAAATATAATTGGTGAATCAATACTTCACGAAGGGTTGACCATTTGATTTAGAGAAATATATTCACTAAGAAAATCAACTAAAGTTTTACTGGAACATTATCGCGTAAGTGTTTTTGCTACTATAACACCCTCCAAAATTCCACTATATTCAAATTTTGGAGCACGCCCTAAGCTTGTCACATCAAGTGTTTCTTTTGGTCGTTAGCGTCGTTTTTCAAGTCATTCTATATGTTTCAAGTGCTCTTGATCATTATTAAGTCGATACATCGCATTGATTCAAAAATCTCTATTACATGGTCACTTAACACCCTTTTTTTTCGAAAAACAACACTTTTGGTCGCAATTGGACACACTTTATATGTTGTACTTGGGGAGTGTATGTAAACTAGAATTTTGATGTTTATTTATCATTGTTCAAGCATGTCTAAGTTTTATTTAGGATTTTCTATGGCTCTATGGTGTAATATTCCAAATTAGGAAAAAACTGGGAATATAGAACATAAAGAAATCTGGAAAATTGATAAAATATCAATACATCAACATGAGTAGGCCATAGAGCCACTTTATTAGATATTATATGCAGAAAAATGAGTACAATATCTTCGGGGAAAAGGACACTCAAGCTATTCAAAACAAGCCTCAAATGAACCTCGATTACATAAAATATGAAATATTGTTGCTATACAAAATGTTGGGAGGCCATGACTACGTAGTCCTATGGAGAATAATTGCTTGAGGTAAAACTAAAAATACATAGAAATGCTGATATAGTGCTTAGAAAATTTTAGGATTAGAGATCTAGGCTTTCTAGCACATTTCCAAGACAACCCAAAAGGGTTTCAGGAAATACACGATATAAGAAATTGCGACCCTATGAGGCTGACTAACGCATCTACAACTAGATAACTATTGGGGGGTAGCTGATATAATATAAAATGGATGATACTCCTCCATGCCGATACTCCCGAGATGAAGGGTTGCTCCCCTCCTTTGGAAAACAAACTCAAAAACTTGGGCACTTAGCCTCTCCATCATAGCGCCCTGCAAAATAACACACGAGTTCCTAAAGGAGGCCGTGTTGTTGAAGATGGTTGAAGTTTGGCTCGATGTTGGATGGTGGAATGAAGCTCAAATGAACCTCTCATGAGTGGGAATTATAATTCCTCCGAGGATGAGGTGAGGATTTCACGTCTCGGAAACACCCTCGTTCTAAATAGAGCTGACAACATGCGAGAAAGTCATAAAAAAGAACAAACATAAACAATATTCGGGAATGCCTTCTATGGCTTCCATCCCCTTCATTATATGATTTGTGAGATTCATCACCCTAGTTCCCACTCATTAAAGATCGATACTCTCACGCATACACTCCTCCCATCATACTTTGCGTTGTCCTCCACTATCTCCACTCCCTCCATGGCCGAGCGTTGTTGATTTGGTCAACCTTCACCCCATCCCACATGCTTTAGCCCTTATTCACACCCAAGAGTGCTTTATTCAGGCTGATACAATGATCCACATTCACATTAGAAGTGGTTTTATTTCTACTAAAGAGATTTATGGGTCTCTCTACTAGTCTTATTCATCTATCTTTTTGACAAAAAAAGAAAAATTTAATATTCCAACTATGCTAAAAGCTAATTAGGAATATTACGGTCCTCCCATCCCAAATGTTGCTTGTCCTCAGAAACCGCAAGGATGAATCTTTGGAAAAATCTCCTCTCCTTCCCCCTATGGAATCCTTATTTGATAGATTCCTCCCTTTGAATCATATTTTCTCTAATCAGCACTGCCTCTTAGCTTCCCCTCCTAAGTGTCCTAGTTAGCCTTTGGTGATAGAACCAAATGGATCACACCATAAAGAAGTGGGAGATGCATGGTGGAAAGCCGCATCACAATCTAATGGCCTTCTTGAGGCATGAAACATGAAGAATGTTGGGAATTATTTTACTCTCTAATGGGAAGTCCCAACTCATATACTACTCGCTAACAAGATGGATCACTCTGTGTGGCCCATAGAAAATCTTATCGGTGCCACTCATACGTAATGTAGATGGTATGTATGGTGAAAATGGAGATAGACCCAATTGCCACCCACGACGTTGTGTCTCTCTCCCCATCCATGCTCATATGTATAACCTGCAGTCAATCTTGGGTTGTAGAAATGTTGTCCTCAAGTGACTAGGAATACATCACGACTCTCTAGGATCCAATATTTGGTTCTAGTAACCTTGCTTGCTTTAACCATTATATAAATAATGAATATGAGCATCATCACCATATGAAACTAAAAATATAAATACATTGATTTCCATATGAACTTTTTGGATGGTGACAATAGTACCCCAAGTGGACCCGAGCGCATCTCTGCTCCTTGTTGCCCCGAACACAATGTGTAGCATGAGTAGCTTCCCCAACCACTTGCTCTGCATCCCATATCTTGCTCATTTTCATGAGGTAGTGACTATTGTTGGTGTCAAGCGGGTACACCCCAAAACCCGAGAGCAACACTGCCCCGAGCCATCCGGGAAGTGGCTATCTCTATCAACGATTTTGGTCTTAAGAATACCATGAAGTCAAAGGATAGGCTTGCCCTCTTATGGAGCAATTCACTATAAATAAATGGAAAAGGGATGCAAATTATTTTTTAGTTGACCAATGATTACAAAGACACAATCCTTACCATGTACTATTGGCAAAAGGCGAGTGATGAGGTCCATAGATGAGCTCTCCCATATCTCTTTCGGAAAAGTAAGTGGATGTAACAACCTTGTAGGATGGTTGTTTTCCTCCTCATTCTTCAAGAAAAATACACACTTCCTAATATGTTGGAGCACATCCTCCTTGATTCCCTCCCATGAGAATCTCTCCCTAATATGGCCTAATATGTCACGATGAAACCTTGGTGACCGAAAAGAAGTGAGATCATGTGTTGCATGTAGAATCTTCTCCTTGAGCTTAGAATCTCTATTCGAAGAAGATCTGATCCACGGTAATAGATGACTCCATCCATCACTCTATACCTCTCCTCATTCACCTTCCCATCGAAGCACTTCACATGTGAAGTGGTTCTTGGAATACTCTCAACGACAGCCAGGGACTCCCAATCTAGATCCATTCGTCAGTCAATGAGCGATCGTTGTGGCCTGCGTGATAAGGCACCAATCACCTCATTTCTCCCCTCTTTGACATGTTGAATGCCAAATCCCCATGTTGGAATGTTGCTATCCCATTTTTGTTGCCTTCCTTATATATGCTTTTGATCAAGAAAATGTTGAGGTTTATGGTGGTCAATCTTCACTTGGAAGCTATTACCCCTCTAGAAACTTCCTCGAGTTTGGCCAATGCATGCATGAATGCCAACAACCCCTTACCATATATGGAAGACTCCTTCCTATGTGGAAGTATCTTCGACTCTCAAATGTTATGGAGTAGCACTTTTTGCACCATAATTGTGCCATCATCCACCGCTGAAACATCACCTCTCGGCAGCAAAGAATCTTGGTGAGAGTTGGTAATACACGACACCAAAAAAATATCCATCTCCTCCTTGATCCAATCAAAGGCCCTTTATGATGTGTCTGGTCTCATCCAATTCTCCCTTCTTTCTAGATCTATGAATGGTGCAAATTGTTGTGAGAACTCTTTAACCAACTTATGGTGCTAGGGGACTTCTTGGTGGAATGCCTCCAAATATATATAACATACATGGTTTAAAGTAAACTACATATCTAGGAAGTGGACTAATTTGTCCTTGCTTCCTCTGTGAAGAAATCATGCTCCATACTATGTGTGGAGGCTTCACGAAGGTGGATAACGGTGTGCATGACTACGATCTTACGATGCTTACCGCTCTTCTTATCTATCCATTCTCTATCTGCCAAAGTCTCCCCAATCTGTGGTGACCTTCCCATTGTAATCAAACATTGCACACCCAATATCCTACATTGGTGTTAGGAATGTCGACCACAAAGAAATGATCATTCAAGGTGTATTTCCCCAAGGTCACGAGAAAATGCTTGGGACATACTTCATACCTTTGCATAGTTCTAGCTCTTGGAACCATAAACGAAATTCCTAAAAATCATCGGTAGGTATTGTTCTCCTCTCCACTAGCGAGACATAAATAAAATCGTGGGTAGCCTCACTTTGTCAATCAATATTGATACCTAATACCCCCGAACTATACCTGGACTCTCAAATTAGGGATACTTGGGTACTCCCCCGCAAGGATGAAAGGGGCCCCTCCATTGGATCAAATGCCCCATTCCACCCTGCGGTGGTGGTGGATCCTCCTACTATCACGGCGATGTTGTCTCCCTCGGCTCCTATTATTCCTCCTCCTCACTATCGGAGAGAATACATCAATATAGTGTGCCTTCTCACACAGCACTGCGATGCCCCAGGTGCCCATGGTTCTTGGCAAGTGAAGTAAAAGACTTCTCCTCCTCAAATCTCTTCGGACATCATCACTAAGGGGTCCTATGTCTTTGGTTCTCCTTTGGGGGAGGAACCTTCACATCTTTCCCCTTGGAATGAAAAGTGGGCTTTGCTGAAAATGGAACTCTTGCTCTTGGCTTAAGCTCATCACGTAAGTGCCTTGCCCTCTTAATGCCATCTTACGAGCATATTTGGTCTAGTGGACTCAGCCTCATACCCATGCGAGATCTTTCCTGCTAGCCCATCAATGAACATATAAACCCTCCTAGTTGTAGATAAATTTGGCACCATGTGACGGAAAGTTTTAGAAATTCGGCGATATAGGTCTCCATATTACCTAACTACTTGAGCTTCTCTGACTCAGCAAAGGTGCCTCTAGGTCTCTTCGATCAAATATTTCTACTAACCTTCGGGTCGAATTACGCATATGCGATCACATTGACATGCCCCAATGTAGAAATATTGTGAAACCACCAATAATGATGCCTCACATTCAAGGTGTAGCATTGTTATCTTAATGGCTTCAATCTCAATACTTGCTTCATGCTGAAAAATAGATGTCTAGATTTCTCCACCCAAGACTTGGTTGTGCACTTGGATGACCCATCAAAAAGCGAGCGAGAAAAAATATACCCACTTAGCACGTTGTAGATCATTGTTCCGCATGCTAACCTCCACTCCTATTGCTATATATGGGGTCTCCTATTGTCCTTGATACGACATAAATCTGAAAGTTCGGATTATCTTTGAATCTCTCTGAGATTGAGACTCTCTAGAAAATAATCTTCAAGAGTATCTCATTCTTGGGGTCACTCCGACTCCATTTCCCTCTCACGTTAGGAATGTACACATAGTGGAGCATTGGGAAACTTGATGAATTACTAGTTGTTCACACCCAGGTAAGAAGTGTCGTAGGTTTCTCCATGTATAAACCTTATTGGGGTCTCTTTTATGTCTTTCCATCCTCATCTCCTTGATTTCTCTAGCAATAACCTGCATGGTTTTGGAGAAGAATATTTGGAAACTCCTTTTCATCCATTTCTCTTGATATTGGATTTTTTCCTTTGTCTTCTTTTGTTGTTTTGTATAATCAAACCTCTAGGTTTCTATTAAGATATTTCTTTTCCCGATTGACGTAGAGGCTCTCCTTATTCGATGACATAGATGTTGAACTACACGGAGTTGAGCCAAGATTGTGATTTGATATCTATTGTAATATTCCAAATTAGGAAAACGTAGAGATATAGAACATAAAGAAATGGAAAATACGAGTAAAATTATCAATACATCAACACGAGCGAGATCATAGAGCCACTTTATTATATTTTATAGCGAGAAAAATTAGTACAATATCTCGAGGAAAAGGACACTCAAGCTAGGCAAAACAAGCCTCAAATGAACTCGATACATAAAATATGAAATATTTTTGCTATAAAAAAATGTTGGGAGGCCATGAATGCGCGATCCTATGGATAATAACTACGGGGAGTAAAACTAAAAATACATATAATTTCGTGATATAGTGCTTAGAAAATGTCGGGATCGGAGATGCTAGGCTTTGCTAGCACAATTCAAGAACAACCCGGAGAAGGGGGTTTCCGGAAGTACACAATATGAAAATTGCGGCCCTAGGGATGAATAATGAGCTGCTATGACTGGATAACTACTAGGAGGTGGCTAATATGATATAAAAATTGTTGATACTCCTCCCTGCGATCCTTCGGATGAAGGGCTTCTCCCTTCATCTGGAAAACAAACGCTCAAAAACTTGGGCACTTAGCCACTCCACCACACCCAGCCCATACCTGCAAAATAAAAGCAATTCCTCAAAGGAGAGCCACGCATGCGAAGACGGATGAAGCTTGGCACTGATATTTGGTTGGTGGGAGATGAATCTCAAATGAACCTCTCCTACGAGTGGGCACTCGAAGTCCCAGGGGATGAGGGTGAGTATTCGCCGCTCGAAAACACCCTTGTGCTAAAGCATCAAGAGCGGGTGAATACTGCTAAACGAGTTGAAGCATGCGGAAATTCATAAAAAGAACAAACATAAAAACTATTCAGGGAATGCCTTACTATGGCTACCATCCACTTCCTTATATTTTCTTGTGAGCTTCCTCACCCCTATTTCCCGCTCATTAAATGTATTCTACTCTCATGCCATACACTCCTCCACATCATAATTGTGTTGTCCTCCACTATCTCCACTCCCTGCCCATGACAATGTTTTTGATTTGGTCAACCTTGACCCCATCCACACATGATTTAGCCCCTATTCACACCCAAGTGTTTTTTATTTAGGCGATACAATGATCCACATTCACATTAGAAAGTGTTTTATTCCTACTAAAGATATTTATGGGTCTCTCTACCCTCTTATTCATCTATCTTTTTGACGAAAAGCAAAATTTAATATTCCAACTAGCTTAAAAGACTAATTAGGGAATATTACACTTAGAAAAAATTTTGGTTTCTCAAGTAAACCCATTATGGTAGGGAGCGAAAAATCACACTCTTAAGCCTTGAACGAGATTCTTAAGCACACTCTTAAGCATAATTCCCCTTCCTTGTTTTTGAATTGCACCCTAAAGAATTCGGCCTTCCTTTGAGCACACTCCTTCAACTCAAGAGAAGCTGTGCCCCTACTTGAGCGTGTTAGTGCACTCTAAAACCCTAAATCCTAACCCCTTCAACCTTTAGCAATGCAGCCTCCTTGGCCCTCACGAGCGCACTATGATCACACGTCGAAGCCTTGAAGCCTAATCCTTTGTCCCACACGAAGGGTTCGCCACGACGCCCTCCTTGTCTCCCTTGAGTGCACAACGCACATGGGAAGCCTAAATGGCCTTCATCCTTTTGGACACCCGTTCCCCACACCCTCCTTGAGTTTTATTTCTTTCCTCTTGAGCGCATGAGCGCATCTCGAAGCTTCAACCCCTTCAACCTTTCACGATGAACCTTTGCACCCGAGAAGTTCTCCTTGCTCCTCCCATGTGCATTGTTAATTCATGAACATGAAATTTGTATGAAACATGTTAGGGATAGGAGATTTTTCGAGGATGATGTTTGCTTTCCATGAATGATTACTGGTTTGCGAGTGTATTTCAAGAATGACATGGAAAGGATGCATGAGAAAAGATCGGGCAAAGAGAGATTCAAAGGAAGAATTCAGAGAATGAGAAGAACACATTGGAACCTTGATTATTGAAGCATACCTAAAAACTCCATGAGATAAAATACCATTTGGAGGGTGAAGACATCGATGACCAGAATATGCATGCGAGAGAAAGACCTAAAAGCGATAGACATGTCGACATATGTAAAGAAAATTTGAAATTCCATGTCATTAGTCACTACATGAGTCCCTAGTAATCAAAGCTGATAATGACTTGTCATGTCTTCATCAGGGATGGTGTGGAAAGTATGACGTAAGCATGCAATCATTGTAAATACAAAGAAATGGAAGTCAGGGGGACAAAAGAGCCATGTATAAATGTCCATAAAGACAAATTCAATAGTCATATGTAATTCCAAAAGTCATTTTGGAAGTCCAGTCGTTCTAGAATTCCAAGGTCATTAGAAGTTGAAAATTCAAGAGTCGTGAGGATATGAGGTCATTCCTCAAGTTATAAAAGGATCCTCATTACTCGAAAGCAAAGGACTTTTAACCTTGGCTTCTCCCATAAGAGCATTAGAGAGATATGAGACTAGTACTTTTGGGGAGCAGAAGTAGTGGCTCTAACTCTCTCCACTATTGGAGCTAGTAATGTTCATTGAAATTATGTATGTTTGAACTTTTTCTTAATACTTGAAGCCTTTTTGGCCAACACATTTCCATGCATGAATTAATGATGATTTGAGACTATTCTTCTAATTTTTGTGGTTTAAGTTGGCTTTAATATGAACTGAAGTAATTGAACTATTTCGGTGACTTTGGTGCTTAACTTGTTGGAAATGTGTTGTGGTGATTTAATGATTATTTCATCTATATGAACTACTTCACTTGATGTCCAACGATTCTTTCTCATTTATAGCGTGTGTGTCTCCATTAGATTGGTATTATTACTTATCTTTTATAGGCTCACTTTCTCTCCCTTTTAGTGAAATAACCTTGATATATCTACAATTGAACATTTCACGAGGCATACTCTCTTTCTCATTCAAAATCACATGTGCGCTTATCTCTCATACTACTATCTGCTTAATCCAAGGCAAATATTTTAAAAAATGAGTAGTTGGGTCATATTTATGGATGGGCTCCTACACCAAATAATGTAAGATTCTAATTTGGACCTCATATCGGGGAGATCCCTCTGTATGTTGGTAGTATCCAACACGATCAATAGAACCAAAATTAAAAGCGGGAAATAAAGAGAATTACCTTCAAGAATTGGAGTACGCACTAGGCTTGGAGACATCATAAAAATCAAGCCCAAGCATGTCGAGAGGCCTTCGTGCGATCGGCAGAAATATGTGGCAACAAAGGACTCAATTTACTTTAGCCTGTAGTCAAATTGAGTAAATAGAATTTCCACATCATAAAAAAACTTGGAGGTAGTTAATGTAGAAATATCTAAATGCGATTCAACTAATCTTGTAATGTACTAAAACAAAATACTAAATCGCTTCTACAAATTGTGGAAACAAATTACGATCTCACAATCACATAACAGAGAGAAAAGAGATCAAGCAATTGCATAGCCTGGCAAAGATGTATCGCGGGAAAGCCTTGGCTAAAAACCACACTAACTATATATTTCATAAAGTCAAGAACATGAAACAATGCAATGTTATTTCTCTTCACAGAAACCTCTGCACTCTCTGTTGATTGTCTCACTACTGAGTCTTGCTCTAATTTAAGCAAGTTTGGTCCAATATTTAACCACTTGCTTGACTTTTACTGACCCGACCTTTCTATAAATTTCTTGGGGTAATTGAGCCCATATTAATTAGGAAATTCCCAATTCATTATTGCTCGATACATCGAAGGCTTCTACGATTACCTCTATGCATGACACAATGTACAATTTTCTAATTATACAATTGATAGTTATCTTCCCTTTAACCCCAATCTCAGCTTGGGCCTTCATTAGAACTCGAAATGTAACAAATATTTATAGTGCAATATCGGTTATAGGGATTTTATCATCGAATGTGAATTAAATCATATTTAATTCTACGGACCTATCACTAGCTCATCTCTCAATTAGAACTAGTTAAAAGCTGATTTTAACTCAAAGCCAATTGAGTTAACTAATTACAACTCACAAATAATTATAATTGGACTCTAAAACTTAGAGTTGACTCTACATGCCTCAAGTTTGAACTCCAATTCGACTTAACGGAGACTAACTAAGTCATCTTTGACTCGAGTTAACACTTACAAGATACTATGTGGTGGAATTACAATTTTACTTCTAATTTAATTAAGTAAAAATCAAATCGAAGCCCCCTTTTGGGTGCCATTTCAACAAATTAACTGAGTGTGACATGGATCTTTCCACTCAGTTAGCTCATTAAAGATCAAGTTAGGAGGGCTTGGATTTTAGTCATGCTTGTATGATTGCTAAATTTTAGCAATCTAGTTCGAATTATTTTCAAGATTACGTATTCAATTAACTAACCTCTAATTGTTGATAGAGTCATTTGAAGATCATTTTTGCGGTGGGACACTAGTCTAACTCAAATATCTTACATTTAACTAATCAATCGACCAAAAATAGCTAGTGCATGCAAGGAATTCGAGTTCCTTAACTCAAGTGGAGATGAGAAGAGCGGTGCAACACCCGAGTTGTACACTAGTTCTCATTGTACAAGTGTTGCATCTGCGATCATTGATCAATCCTTGGGAATTTCTTAGTTAATTTGGAGGAAATACATATCTTTTGGACTAATTTTCTACTGAGGATTTATGCGAAAAATAGGATCCTTGGTGACTGAAATAATCGGTACAGTGTTAGCAAGAGTTTCTCATTGAGTGGAGAGAACATTTATTCTTTTACGGAGTTGAGCTCGGAAGTTGGAGCTAGCAATTGTAATAGTTTTCTTATTCAATTGGTTAATGCAAAAAGGCTTGAGGGTTTTTTCCCGAGTTCGGGTTCCTCTAGAAATAGCTGTAGTATGTTGTGGTTTTTCTTATTGCATGTCTATGCATGTTATTCTAAACTATGATTTTTCATTCCTCAAATAAATAGAGTAGAATTGTGTCTCTTTTTTTTAGGTTGAAATATTGAGCATTTAAACTACTATCAAAAGTATACATGGTATCGAGCCACTGAAATCACATTAGAACCGAGTATTTCAAAAGTTATTCCTTGAGAAATTCGTAGTAGAAACTTTAGTGAAACAAATGTTTTTCACGATTGGGGACAAATGTCTTTGGATGGTACGAGATTGGAGTATGCTGGTGGGTAGCTAAATTTTCATCAGCCTCAAAGGATCGAATGGAAGTAGTCCTTGATGAAAATGGTGCGTTAGAATATGTGAAAATTGATATTGAATAACCTTTACTGATTGGATGCACAACAGTTATCCTAGTGGAAGAAGGATGTTGCAAAGGTAAGAAGAATTATTCCGAAAGGTGTGAGGTACCATGTGGTCTCAAATATACATGTAAAATAGAGCACCATTTTCTATGTGGAAGACACTAACTAAGCTATTTGAAAGTAGTAGTGAGCATAGAAAATTGGCTCATAAAAGGCAAAAATTTGAAACATTGGGATGCAGAAAAATAACTTTATTCAGTGAGTATCTCTCCGAGGGTTTACACAAGTTTGAGATGAGATTTGGAGGGGTCATAGTGAATGTATTAAAAGATAACCTTGTGAGCTTATTGTTGAGATCTCAAATGCTCGCATCTTTCCTATACACCTTTCTAGAATTTTTCCATTTACATTTGGACCTCCTAAGCTATCGATATCATTGCATATTAATCATAAAAGAGCTTATTTAAAGTGGTTTTTAGCTCATGTTTTGTGTCTGTACGTTTGAATCAGATTTTTGCTCATTTAGTTTGCGGAATCTTGTCACTTTCAGCATTCTTTGCCTTTCCCTACAAACCATTTTGTTAAAGTCTATATTGCAGGGTGTCTTCGAGCAAATCGAGCCACATGGGCAAGTTGGAAATGACATGGACATGGATCGAGTCCCTATTGGCTCAGTCGGAATTCACCTAAGAAGGTTGTGGATCAAAGGTAGCCAAGTGGTGGTCAACCGTAGAGTCCCATGGTGACGGAAACTCACATTTTTCCATCACGCATTGAAGACTTGCGTGGCCGTTTCTAAATCACGGGAGACATATCAACACACGGGAAACGGCTCCATGAGCCGAATCAATAGCCACTTTCCATAGATTTAATCTTCACGACGACCATGATGCTAGATTTACGGGACGTGGTGGTTCACGTGTCTTCTATCGATTGCGCGGACTTTAGGGGAATTAGTTATATCACCCTCTGTTATAAATAATGCGTTCTCACTACGCATAATAGTTAGTTCTTGTAATGTAATTCTTCCGTAAAGAAAGCCATTGTCTTTGTAACACTTTTTCCAACATTTATGACCACATTTTGAATATATAAAAGACTGCGATTTCATAAAGCGAAATTCATGTTTGATAAGTTTGACTTCGAGGAAGTTGTGCGGGAGGGCCCCTACTACAGCTCAGGAGTTTTGTGTGTACTTGTATAGTTTCATGCTTCATTCCCTTACGTTCATTGAGCCATAGTCATTCACGTGTATATATATATTACATCTTTCATGCTTTACATTTTACTTACTGTCCCATAATCCTTCAAGCTTTATATTGTTGTTAAGCGATCGAGTGTTTTGTTCCCCTGATTACAATAGGCGGCTCGGGCATTTTGCACATCATTTTTATAATGACTATTTGCATGGAATCAATCTTGTCATACAATCTGATTTATTTTTTTCTCTTAGTTTTTAATTCAGCCTTTGATTTTATTCATTTCGGTTTTGTACATTTGCTTTACTAGTTAGATTAGATATTAAGCTGCTCATTTCATTATCGATTTACCTACGAAAGCCATAGCGCAGACTCAATCGTGAGGGATTGCGGTATGAATGTCGTAGCTTGATGTTAGTTTATTTTTTTGCAAGTTAGATATTAAATTGCTCATTTCATTATCGGAGTTACCTCCACGAAAGCCATAGCGAGACTATTGGTGAGGGATTGAAGTATGAGTGTGTAGTTTGATATTAGTTCATTTCTTCTTACGTAAATCGGATATCGGATTGCTCAAGTTGTTTATGATTACTTCAAGAAAGCCATAGCGAGACTAATGGTGCAGGGGTCAGAATATGAATTGATGTAATTTGATTTTAGCTTTACTTTACTTGCAAATCTTTGGATTTCTTTGAGTACGAGTTTCTTTTGTGTTAGACGGCGACAAGGGTCAATGGGTTTCATGATCAATAGTTCCACTGATTTGTTTGACTAGTATAGTGGCACATTTTCATTTTCTTTTAGGAATTAATTTTGTCATTGCATATTTTAAAATCCTTTTAAGTTTGAAGTTTGGGAAATCATTATAAAGGACATCATTGCCTATGAACTATTTATATCCATACTTGTCTTTTAGAATTTCCATCTCACATTAGGGAAACCAACGAAGATAAAAGAGAAAAAAAACCAAAAATGACAAAAAGTAAGAGATAGGTTATCTTGCACATATAGTGCGCCACACTTCGTACGGCACTACGAATCTGGATTGACAATTTAATGTAGCAATTTAGGACACACTAAATTGACCAAACATTTTGTGCGCCGATGTCAGTGAGAAGTGTAACTAGGTAGCTGATTTCTTTAAAAAAAAACAATAAAAAGAAGGGAAAACTTGATAACTTCTAGTAGAAGTATGCTCTCCTCTTGCACCTAGTGTGATGCTGGAGGATCGAGAAAGAGAGTTATTGGTTCAATAATTTCTTAAGTATGCTCTCTTCTTCCACCTAGTGTGACCTTTGGAAGATCGGAAAGAGAATTATTAGCCCAACTTAAAAAAGAAATAATAAAAATGGCATGCATAGAGCAAGAGATTCTAGGTGAAGGTTTATAGCTAAAGCCGACGAGTTCGATTTTCACAACTCCATCTTCTTCAAGGCATAGACAAGATTCACCACCATCTACCCCTAGCCTTAAGATTCTTGGAATTCAAGGGCATGACTGCAATTAGAGGATTCTCCTATACCACCTACTAAATCTCATTTAGAAAAGGACCCTTTCTTTACTTCTACGGGAGAGTATATTGTAATCAAAAGTAGAATCACGCCGAAGAAGAAAAGGAAGAGACTCCCTCTCATCCTCCCTTGATAGAAGAACCAAAGGACTTTGAGGACTCTAAAGAAACTATCATGGCGAGAGGAAATAATAGATGGATTCGGAGAGGTAGAGGTAGAGGTGAGGAGGAGGAAACAATGGAGACAACAATGGTAGGGGTAATAATGGAAGAAATAGGGAAGGAGACAACTTGTTTGGATTCCCTATAGTTGATGAGGAAACTCATACAATGAAGAAAAAAATCTCACCATGTTTGTCCTCCCCAACTTCTATGGATTGCGAAGTGAGGATCTGAGAAACATTTACGTTTTGAGTTTGAAGTCGTGTGCTAGAACCTATGACTATATGGAAGACTCTCAAAAAATCAAGCTGATTTTCCTTCAACATTGAGAGGGAGTCGACTTTCAGAAATGGTTCATGGGATTAGCCACCCAATCTATTAAGACTTGGAATGATATGAAACAAAAAAATTTGGATAGATACTTGGACTATTGCATGCCCACCAATCACAAGGATGAGGGATTATTCAAAATGGTGCAAAAAGAAGATGAAAATTTGGAGGATTTACTTGAAAGATTTCAATACAACTTAAAAGAGAGAAAAGATGAGCAACTTAGATGAAGAAAATTTGAAAGCCCTTATATTAAGAAGCCATCGAGAGATGAATGGATAGATATTTTAAACATGATGGGAAAGGAGACATTTCTCAACTTCCACTTCGTGACATAACGAGAACTATGTGTCCATCTCTCAAGGGAAAATCTAAAACGGGAAAAGGGCCTAGAGATCCTTCTCTTATCGGGGCTAGAAAATCTGCAAGTGGATCGATAAGTAGGGCGAGGAGATTGGCAATATGCTTGATGAATTCAAAGCTGATATCACTCAGGGAGCCTTAGTGAACAACTAGACACCCTTAAAATTCAAAACAAGCGAGAAGCGAAACGTGATGCTCTAGCCATCTTTTGTCAGAAAATGTAGGAAGAAACATGCTTTAAGGGAATGTCCCTTGGATGCAAAAGTTGTAGAAACATGTATGATTTTGCTCGAGAGAATCATGAGACCAAGGATTGTCCTTCAATTTACCGGGCTCAAAGGCTGTCTTTCAAGAAGACCCAAATTCGATGAGAATCTCTCTTGTTTTGTTGCAAGAAGACCTTGGCGGGACAACAAACTCAAGGGTTTAGCAACCCTATGAATCTTCAAACCCCACCAAATTGGAATCCTTGGCAACAACCTTGGCCCCAACCTCAAAATTCATATCGACGATATGGGTACAAGGGATGCAAAATCCTTATGGGAGATTTGCTCAATTTTATCAATATCCTCCATCTTTTCCAAAAATCAACAAGCTCCACAACTTCCAAACCCAAATCCACAACTTTCATTGCCATTTCCACAACAACAACCTTCTCAAAAAAATCCAAATCCTCAACTCATGCTTCCATTCCAACAAAAGACAAATCAACTTCCAGCCAGCCATTGCCAAATCCCTAACAATAAAAATCCTCGAGAATACTTACATGATAGAAGGACAAAAATTTCCTACCTATATGATTGTTCCTCTCAATGATGTACAACTCGAGGAGTGTCGGTAGAGTTTTAGAAAAACCTTCTATAGATTTCCAGAGAAAGATACCTACGAGGAGGACTCTCTTAAAGCCAATAAGGATTACGAGGAAACATCTCTTCAAAACTCGAACATTCAAAAGAAAGAGAAAAAGTTAACACCCACAACTCCTATAGTTGAGCTAAACTTGCATCTTCATCCACACCTCCTTACCACTGAAAGATTACAAATTGATAAAGGGGTGGAAAAACAAATCTTGTTGCCTAACTATGATTTTTTTCTAGATGAACTAAAGAATGTTTTGTATCAAGATTCCACTTGCTACAAGCCATTCGAGATTCCTATTCTAGAAAAAAACAATAAAGGAGTTGAGTCTCAAAGACCGGAAGGAAACTAAAAGGACACAAGAAGAATCCACCTGGTAGGAAAAAATTACAGGATATCAAGATGGGAAAAAGTACCCATGCGAGAAGTATGTAGATCCGGGTAGTCCAATTGTCAGAGACACATATAAATGTGGGATAGAAATTCCAAACATATTGATTAACTTAGGGGCGCTATCGGCATTATGAGTAGACGGTCAGACTATGGGATCGGCTAAAACTTCCTAACCTTCTTTTTTACCTACTTCTACGCAACTTGCCGGATCGATCAATTATTAAACCCGAGATCGGTGTATTAGAAGATATTTCGAGTCTCCTTAGATTCTTGGGAATATCAGTAGATTTTATGATTTTGACTCCCAAGGGAAGTAATCTAGAGAGGGCACCCACTTATCTTAGAGAAGACCTTGGCTAGCCACTAGTGATGCCTTCATTAGTTGTAGATGCTGGGAATATGCTACATTTCTAATGTGTGAATTCGACAAATAAATTCAATTTGTATCCTCAGCAAAAGCAATCACGGGAATTAGGAGACAATGAATGGGTCGATGATGAGGACACTATACAACTTTGTCTTTTACCATTTACCGAAATCGGTGAGGATAGTCAAATTCTGAACACATTAGAAAATTTTGAGACATCTTGAGAATATGACCCCACACAATTTCAGGTTGGAATCGACATATAATATTTATCATCAAGACAAATGTCTCTTTTACTCTATGGAAGAGTTTGCGAGTTCTACTATTGAGATTTTTCCGGGGAAAAACATTGAATATCAACAAACATTTGGAAAAGTCACAACAAGAAGAACTAACCAGAAATCTTGCAAAAACATTCTATCTTTGCATTTGCATGGGAGTATCTCGACATGAAAGGTCATTGATCCTAAGACTTGCATCCATCATATCTATATTGAAAGAAAGCAGAGTAGACCAATCGAGACTAACCTCAAAGAAGGATGAATCAAATCTTAGAGAGATAGTGAAAAGAAGAGCTCCAAAAACTACTCAATGTAAACTTCATTTATCCAATTTACGGATCATAGATTGGGTTTCTCCTTTGGTTATAGTACCTAAAAAGAATGGTAAATGGAGGGTATGCATTGATCTACGGGGAATGAACAAAGCAAATTTGAAGGATCACTTTCCTTTGCCCTTTATCGATCGGGTATTAGATACATTAGCGAGCCAAAAAGTACTTTTCATTTTTGGATGGTTTTAGTGGCTATAATCAAATTCGGTGGCAGCATTTGAAGATCAAGATAAGACCACATTTACCTGGTCCATGAGGGAAATTTTGCCTACTCGAGTGCTTCCTTTTTGGGTTAATGTAATGCACCCGCAACATTCCAAAGAGCAGTACTAGGAATTTTTTCTGATCTAATCCATGATTGTGTAGAGGTTTATATGGATGATTTTACGGTTTATGGTAATTCATTTGAAGAGGCATTAGAAAACTTGGAAAAAGTCCTTATAAGATGTAAAGAAACAAACCTTTCATTAAGCCATGAAAAATGCTTTATGATGTTTACTGAAGGTATTGTTTTGGGGCATCATATTTCAGGAGATGGGATTAAAGTTGATAAATCAAAAGTTGAAGTCATCTCCAAGTTGCCTATTCCAAATTGTCAAAGAGATGTTAGAAGTTTTCTGGGATTTACTGGATACTATAGAAGATTTATAGAAAACTTCACTAAAATAGCATCTCCACTCTTCAAACTGCTTACAAAAGACTTTGAATTCAAATGGGATCCTGATTGTCAATCAGCCTTTGAAACTTTGAAAACAAGAATATCTGAAGCACCTATCTTGAGAGGACCAAATTGGAAACTCCCTTTCCATATTTCTACAGATGCTTCAGATACAGCTCTAGGAGTTGTGTTGGGTCAAAAGGATTTAGTCCCTTATGCCATTTACTATACCGGTAAAAATTTAACTCCCACTGAGTTGAACTATACTGTAACTGAAAAAGAGTTTTTAGTTGTTGTTCATGCAATCAATAAGTTTAGACATTATATAACAGGCTATGAAACTTTTATTCATACTGATCATTCTGCAATTAGATATTTAATGAACAAACCTATTACTAATGGCAGAGTGACAAGATGGCTCTTACTTTTGCAAGAATTCAATATTACTGTGTTGGATAGACCAGGAAAACAAAATACAGTAGCTGATTTCTTGTCTAGGATTCAGAATAATAAAGAAGATTCTCCTGTAGAGGATAAGTTTCCTGATGAATACTTGTTTGCAGTAACTACTAAGACCCCTTGGTATGCAGATATTGCTAACTATTTGGTTACAGGGAAACTACCTCCACATTTATTCCCAAGTGAAAAAAGAAAAATTATTCAGGAGAGTTCAAAATATTCATGGATTTCTAACGAATTGTTTAAAACAGGGCCAGATCTTGTGATCAGAAGATGTGTCAGGGAAGATGAAATGCTTGATATCCTTAAGGCATGTCATGATGAACCATGCGGCGGACACTTTGCAGACAAAAGGACGGCCTATAAAATCCTCTCTTTAGGATATTATTGGCCTTCCCTCTTCAAATATGCAAAACAATATGTCAAAAGGTGTGACAGTTGCCAAAGAGTAGGGAAACCTACCCTTTCAAATGAAATCCCATTGCAACCATAGGTACTCATTGAACCCTTTGAAAAATGGGCTTTAGATTTCATTGGACCTATTAATCCACCATCTAAGCAAAAGAAGTATATATTGGTTTGTACTGATTATGTTACTAAATGGGTGGAAGCCAAAGCATTAGTGTCTGCTACTGAAAATTCATTTGTTAATTTTCTTTATGAGGATATTTTTACTCGCTTTGGTGTTCCAAGAGAAATTGTGACAGATCAGGGAAGCCAATTCACATCCAACCTGGTGGAGAAGCTGATGGAAGAATACAAAATCAAGCACAGAAGATCTACTCCCTACCATCCGCAAGCAAATGGTCAAGTGGAGTCTACAAACAAAGTTCTTGAAAGTATCATCACCAAAACTGTTCATCTACACAGAAGAGATTGGACGGAAAGGCTTCCTGAAGCCTTGTGGGCCTATAAAACTACATGGAGAAACACAACAGGACATTCTCCCTATGAACTTGTTTATGGGAAAGAAGTCCTTCTCCCCATTGAGTTCCAAGTCAAAACCTTCAAGATAGCAGTTCAGTTGGGGATGGATTTATCAAAAGCCCAAAAGCATAGAATGGAGCAGTTGAATGAGCTAGATGAGATCAGACAAGAGGCAATTTTAAGAACTGATCTAGTTCAATACCAAAGAGCTAAATGGCATGACAAATACATCAAAGAGAAGAAGTTTCAAGAATGAGATTGGGCATTGCTATTTGATTCCAAGTTTAAAGATTTTAAAGAAAAATTTCAGACTCATTGGCTTGGGCCATATGAGATTGACAAGATCTTTAGCAATGGAGTGGTAAGAAACAAGACCATTGATGAATTTCAAACTCCTCTTATTGTGAATGGCCACAGATTAAAATTCTATCATAAGCCACTCTCAAAAGAGGAATTTGTCAAAATGTTTCAAGAAAATTCTGCAATAAGGCTAGTAAAGAAGAATTCTTCTTCTCCACCAGCCTAGTTTTTGCTCTTATTAGCTTAAAAAAATAAATAAAATATTTGTATAAGCCTGAAAACCAATCACTGATTGGCAGTCTTATACAGAAAATGTAGGGTGAAAATCAGGAACACCTGACACCCTATATTTTCCAAAAAAAAATTTCTCTCTCATTTCATAAGTTTTATGACAACCCACTCCATTCCATTCCATTTCATTCCACTTCACTTCATTTCATTTCACTTCATTTCATCAATAAAATTTTCTTTCATGACCATTTTCATTCAAACAGTTATCATCTATCCATCTCCATTCACCCAAATAATTTTTGTGTCAGTTTCCGCAGCTAACACCAGTTTCCGCAGCCAGAAGCAGTTTCTGCAGCTACCACTCTGTTTTTTCAAAAAAAAAAATTGTACAGCCAGATGTTAGTTCAACAATCATGAAATCAAATGCAGGTATGAAGACATATTATGAAGACATGGGGCATTCAAAGACATCAATGAGGAGAAACTAATTGAAGACCAATGAAAAATGGCAAGAATTCCAAGGTATGAGTAAAAATTTATTTCAAATAGCATTCAAGCACATTTTTACATAGTTATAAACCATAGCTCCATTATATGCAATGATTGTGTTGACAAACTTCGTAACCATTCCACGATCTCTATATGATCCTCCCACAATCCTTGCATTCATTTTCAAACGGTCCCATAATCAAGCCTCCGATCTTCACTCGTACTTTGATACTCCACCTGTAATGATGAAACGTGGTTGATTTGACTACGGCTTCTTTCAGCTGCATAAAATCCGTAGCCGTTTCATAAACGTGCTTGCATTTACTCTGCAGCCACCCAATTTTAAATACTGTCGGATGCGTTCTATTCCTCCTACTGTTCTATTGATCTCATAGCTGCATTTCCACCGTGCTCACGTAACCCTTCTCTGTTCCGCTTCACCCCATTTTGTTCTTTGTTACGCTATATTCCGTATACCTATTCTCTGATATCCGCTTACAGTCACTGGTCTCCTTCATAAATCGTGCTCATTTCCGCTCATTCAGTCGTCTTACCTCCGTTAAACCCTCCTCACGCAGATGAGTTTTAAAGAGTAGAAGGAAGGATGGGTCAGTTGTTGAGGGCAGAACCAGAGGGACCCAAATTCATGGAAGGATACCCGCAAGTCAAAGATATATTGAAAAAGGCAAAATGGCTTCGGTTTATTCAAAATTTTAGAGGCTACCATAAAGAGGTGAAAAAAGCTTTTGCAAGGTATTTCAATGGTCTGGAGGTAGAAATTGGGGACCTCAAATTTACGGTGAATGAGGCATCCATAGCAGTTGCTACAGAACTCCCTCAAGAAGGTGAACGTTGGTTCAAGAACAAGAGCATTAGTGATGAAGCCTGGAGAGTGATCCTACATAACCCAGGTATGGATGTAACTATTTTTAAAAAGGGAATTCCTGTTCATGCTTTAAAAGAGTGGGTCAGTTTACTGTTGGTCATTCAAAAGTTTATCACCTGTGAGGGACGTTTTGGATCAATGTATATGTATCATACCCGATTGTTGATTAATTTTCTAGACAACCAGACCCTCAATCTGCCATACTTTTTATTAAATAGTTTGAAAAAGATGTCTGTAGCCATCCAAAAGCATCTGGGGGACGTAGAACCACATTTGTATCACCATGGTCTTGTCAAAATTTTGATTGAAAAACAGTTAAAAGAGAAAAAGGACACATGGGAACAATTTTTAATTAGGAATTTCTTTGAAGAACCCCAAGAAACCCCTGAAGGCAGTACACCAAAAATAAAGAGAACAAGTGATAAAACTCAAAGTACTCCTACTAACACAGTTGAAAGAACTAGTAGAGAGGAAAGACTGTCTAAAAGGAGGAAGGAAAAGACTGAAAAGAGAAAAAGCATTGAGGCTATGCATCAAACCCCTTCAGAAGAAGAAGACCATCAAGTATTATGTGAAAGACTAGTTCACCTTCAGGAACAGTCATCTATGGCCAAAAAGAGGGGAAAAGAAAAACAAAAGGAAAAAGACAGTAGTCCACAGTATGTAAGAAGAAGCAGCATGCTTAAAGGAAAGTGGAAGAAAACACAGACAAAAGGACCTCATTTTATTGATTTGGGAGAAGTAACACCTGAAAAAACTCCAGCTGGACATAGTCCATCTCATTCTCAGCCAAACATTGAACATAGTCCACCTAATTCTCAGTCAAACGTTGAAGCTAGACCTCAAGACGTTGACATGAGCCCTTTTCAGCTAGATTTTGAAGACAATTCTCCTCCACAGCGTTTTGGGGACAACCCAAGGAAAATGACACCTGAGATAGACCCAAAGCAGCAAGAGGTGTATGACTACATAGAATCCTTAAAAAGGACAACCACGGGCCCCAGCACTTCATCCACTCAGCCTCACACAGCACAAGAAGCTCTAGTCCAATCACTGAAACAAGAAGTCTTTGAGTTGGAGGTTTTAAATAGACACATTAAAAATGAAAATGAGGCATTAAAGGAACAAAGCAAATTGGACAAGATCATTCATGACAATACCATGCTACATCTGGGACTGTGGCAGAAAAAGAATAGGAAATTGAAGAAGAAATGCCAGAAGATAAGTAGAGCACTGATTAATCTTAAATTCAGATGCTTAATGAAGAAGCCCAGGATGTTAGCAGCACCAAGGAAGAGGAGAAGAGGACTGGATGTACTAGCAGAGGTATCAAGGCATATGAATTGAAGAAGGATTATCAAAATTTTGGTTGCATGAGGACATGCAACACCTTCACAGTGGGGGTATGTTGAGTCTCAAATCTGCATCTTTCCTATACACCTTTCTAGACTTTTTCCATTTACCTGGACCTCCTAAGCTATCAATATCATTGCATATTAATCATAAAAGAGCATTTAAAGTGGTTTTTAACTATGTTTTGTGTCTGCTGTTTGAATTAGATTTTTGCTCATTTAGCTGCGGAATCTTATCACTTTCCCCAGCTGCTGCAACTTTCCGCAGCCATTTTGTTAAAGTCTATATTGCAGGTGTATTCAGGCAAATCGAGCCACATGGGCAAGTTGGAAATGACATGGACATGGATGAAGTCCTATTGGCTCAGTCGAATTCACCTAAGAAGGCTGTGGTCAAAGGTGGTCAAGCGGTGGTCAACCGAAGAGTCCCACAGTGACAGAACTCTGTTTTTCATCACGTGAAGACTTGCGTGGCCGTTTCTAAATCACGGGAGACATATCAACACCTGTAAACGGCTCCATAAGCCGAATCCAACAACCACTTTCCATAGATTTAATCTTCACGGCAGCCATGATGCTAGATTTCTGGACGTGGTGGTTCACGTGTCTTCTATCAGCGCAGAATTTAGGGAATTAGTTATATCACCCTCTGTTATAAATAATGCGTTCTCATACGCATAATAGTTAGTTCTTGTAACGTAATTCTGCTGTAAAGAAAGCCACTGTGCCGTAACACTTTTTCCACTATTATGACCGCATTTTGAATATATAAGAAGACTCTGTTCATAAGCACAATTCGTGTTTGATAGCTGCTTCCCGAGGATTGTGCAGAGGGCCCCTGCACACGCCGAGGTTTTGTGTATTACTGTATAGTTTCATGCTTCATTCCCTTACGTTCATTGAGCCATAGTCATTCACGTGTATATATATATTACATCTTTCATGCTTTACATTTTACTTCTGTCCATAATCCTTCATGCTTTATATTGTTGTTAACTGATCAGTGTTTTTGTTCCAGATTACAATAGGCAGCCCGGGCATTTGCACATCATTTTATAATGACTAATGACATGGAATCAATCTTGTCCTTCTGCTGATTTATTTTTTTCTCTTAGTTTTTAATTCCAGCACTGTTTTATTCATTTCAGTTTTGTACATTTGCTTTACTAGTTAGATTAGATATTAAGTTGCTCATTTCATTATCAGTTACCTCCGAAAGCCATAGCGAGACTAATGGTGAGGGATTGTAGTATGAATGTGTAGTTTGATGTTAGTTTATTTTTCTGCAAGTTAGATATTAAATTGCTCATTTCATTATCAGTTACCTCCGAAAGCCATAGCGAGACTAATGGTGAGGGATTGAAGTATGAGTGTGTAGTTTGATATTAGTTCATTTTCTTTCTGCAAATTAGATATCAGATTGCTCAAGTTGTTTATGATTACCTCCGAAAGCCATAGTGAGACTAATGGTGAGGGGTCAGAATATGAATTGATGTAATTTGATTTTAGCTTTACTTTACTTGTAAAATCTTTGGATTTCTTTGAGTACAGTTTCTTTTGTGTTAGACGGCAGCAAGGGTAATGGGTTTCATGATCAATAGTTCATTGTTTGTTTGACTAGTATAGTGGCACATTTTCATTTTCTTTTAGGAATTAATTTTGTCATTGCATATTTTAAAATCCTTTTTAAGTTTGAAGTTTGGGAAATCATTATAAAGGACATCATTGCCTTGAAAATTTATATCCATACTTGTCTTTTAGAATTTCCATCTCACATTAGGAAACCAACCAAGATAGAAAGAAAAAAAACCAAAAACGACAAAAAGTAAGAGATAGGTTATCTTGCACATATAGTGCACTACACTTCGTCAGCTTACGAATCCCAGATTGACAATTTAATGTAGCAATTTAGGACACACTAAATTGACCAAACACCTATCTCTTCTAGGCCTTCCAAAATCTTGGCAAAACTACCATGACTCTATTAATGGAAGGGAAAAATTCCCAAATTGGGAAAGGTTGTGGTCTGATTTAGTTCAATAAGAGTTAAGGAGAAATAAAAAAGGTGGGACATCATCCAAAGGTGAGGATGAAGAAAATTTTGCATTGGTTGGAAAGGGGAAGAAGTGAAAAGGAAAGAATACCTAGAGAAAAATTGAATCTAGTCAAAATAATGATAAGAAGAAAGACTTGAGCAAGATCAAATGCTTCCACTGCCACAAATTTGGGCACTATGCAACAAAATGTTTACACAATAATTTCTAACAAGAATCGTCCAGGTGGAGAAATAGGTGAAGCATTTGCTTCAAAATTCGAATTTTGGTGCCTCATTCCATATGGTAGGGTTCAAGGAAATTTTCAGTAGCTTAGAGGATGTTAGTGTCAGTATTGTCATACTTCCACAAGGGATCAAAACACATTTTGCATGCGCATCTTAGGTGTCCCACTCTAAATAATTTTCAATCATTCCATTAGGTCATGATATAAAATTGTTCCATTGGTGGTTTTCCTTGTCAAGTGTCCCATTTTCCTTCAAAATTATATGCTTGTTGACCCTCTTCCATGTCTTCATCATGCTGAAAACAAGTCTGCTCCCATTCCACTTTTAGTCAAAGTCACTCATTGAGTCAGTTTCTTTCATTTCTCATTAGGTCACTAGGGATTCATTAGGTCAATCTTTGCATTGTCTAATTTTCAATAAAGGGCATAAAAAGGTGTGAGAGTGATCCCAATAATGTCCCTTTACCATGTAAATATGATCTCCAAGATGGTTTCCAAAGTTTTAATTTGATTTCAAGCGTGAGTTTCATTCCAAGATGTAATTTTATTTTTATTCATGTAATTTTATGTCAGTTCAAATGCAATAAGTACTCAGTCTCCCAAGGCTGTCAACTCAGAGTTCCACATTCCAACACATCAAGTGTCAAATACAAAAATTTTCTACTTCAACAATTGATCAAATGTCAAAGGGAGTTGTCTTTTTCCAAGGGTGCCTAAGTCAACATTTTCCACAAGCACTAAAACTTAATTTCCTCTCCCCCTGAGCTAGGGTTTGCTATGGAATCAGAGAAATATGAGCAGAGGAGGAATAAGGTAGGTCATATCAGTAATTATGAGGTCATTTCATCTCATAAACATCATGTCTCCATCATTTTTTCAGAATTCATTCCAAGAGCCAAGCCATTTGCCACTCATAGGGCTAGTTTCGCTTCAAACTATGTTTCTGACCAAACAGAGATAAAATTAACAAAAGTGAGAGATTTTTTTGTCCCTCAAAGGTCAATAAAGAAAAACCTCCTTCATATTTTACACAGGTGTCATGGTTTTAGCGAAATCTCAAAAAACACAGCTGCCATAGCAAAGTTGCTACACTTCTGGAGTTACCTTGGAAAAATCAAGTTTTCTCATAGATCGAGTGTCCAAATCACTTGCTTGATAATTTAAATGATAATTAGACAGAGATATATTTCCAATGAGCTATCATGAGCTCAATTTTGAGTTGAGTAAGGCCTCCAAACGTTGGCTTCAACATCACTCTGCATTTCTGCACCTTCATTCAGCACTTTTTGATCAGTCTTGGGAAAATCATTTTTTGACAAGGAAACTAAAATCCAAACAGAAAAAAAGGGTATATTTGGAAAGTAGACAGGATAATCTTTCCAACTAGATATCATGGTCCAAATTTGGACACCGGGAATACCTCCAAATGTGGTCTGCAAAAATTTGTTGTAGGGACGCTGCACGTTTGCCAGGGACGTTGTGCGTTTGACTAAAATTGCAGTGTATTTATCAATGGCGCTGCACATTTGCCAGTTCCTTCAAAAATTATCTGCTAAACCTTAAAATCTCACAAATTCACTTCCAAACCTTCAACAGCAACTCTTCATGCCTCCAGCAAGCCAGTAAGTAACAAATTTGATTCACCACATTTTATCAATTGTCATTTTGATGTGTGAAGTTTTCCTAAGGGAATTTGGTTTCTCCTTCTATTTCAAAACCCTAGTTTTCATTAAAACCTAATTTACACTTTTATATCAGTCCCTTAGCCTTTGTATGCATTTCCTAATATCACACAACACTTTCTCAAATCCTTACGCTGATATCCCATTTCCCTAAACTATCATATCCTTCAAAACCCTAAGTCCTAGGTTTTCATTTACCTAGGCTCCCTACACCCTACCTACAACTAAATCCCCTATCCTTAAACCCCTCATAATCACTACCCCTGACACCTCCCTCATATTACAAATCCCTATTCCCAAACTCCTCCAATTTCATCACAACAACCCTCACTTCATACACTCACCTTCCATTCCATCATCTCCCTAGGGTTTAACACCAAACACACCATTGATGAAGTGAGATGCATCAAAGCACAAAGAGTGGAAAATAAGGTTAAATCCTTGATTGAAGAGACACTAGAGAATTATGATGAACCAGATGATGAGGCGGAACAACCTCCAAGACAGAGATCAAGGACTAGAGCGCTGAAAAGAGCCCTAACATTAGAGAAACAAAGGGAAGCTGAGCTAGCAGACCAGCTTACCTTAGATGAACAGCTTTCCATAGAGATCAATGAACACAAATAAGTATGGCTTGAGAGGGTCAACCAAAACTTGGAGCAGTTCTTCGCCAAATCTCAAAAGGACAATGACGTTCAGAGGAAAATGGCAAAGCACTACACCATGAGGAACGAAATTGCAAGGGCCAAGCTCAAACGAGCCCATGCAAAAATTCAAACTTTCACCAAGAAAAAGAAGAAATAGAAGTTAGACATACCTTCTAAGGTGTAACTCCATGCCTCAATCACTCAATGAGCAAGTACCCTCATAATTTTGGAACATTTTTGCACTTATGTTCATTTCAGTATTTTTTTGCAATTTTCAACACGAATTTTTGTCGAAGGCGCAGCGACCTGGACGTTGCGCTGTTTTTTGGGACCTCTAAATGATAAATGGAAACCACCAGTAGGTTCATAATGATGAGGACATCAACCCTAGAAAGTTTCATAAGATTTGGAGGAGAACTGGTCCCTCAAACATGCAAAAAAAACCTTAAAATCATGTTTCTACCTCCTTTTTGACCTGGTCACTGCGCGTTTACCAGTCCTGGGAGATTGGCTTTTTTACTAGGAAAATCAAAACCATTTTGAAAAATTAAACTTGATCTAGAAACTAGACTTCGAGATATTTCCAATGAGCTATCATGGAGTTGATTTGGACACCAATAAGGCACTCAAAACCAGTGTTCAATACAGGCTATTTTTCCTGCTTAGATGCTGCGCATTTCCCAGAAAATTGCAATTTTTTACAATCTTCAACAAATCTTCCCCAGTTTGAATTTTCACTTTGGGAAATGTAATTTTACTGATGTAAATGTTCAATATTAATGTAAAATTCATGTTCTTATTTTTATCTAAAGTAGATATATTAGGTAAGTCATAAGTTGAGGTCAAATGAATTAGTTCTTAGAGATGGGAATGAGTCACTTTCCTCATCCTACACTCTAGCTTGCAGTTCAACTTTTCATGTAAACCTCCCTCACCTCATGGATTAGAACCCTGAGGATGAGAGGAGGTGGTTTGAGGTCTATTTAGCTCAGGTTTTCAGAGGAGTCAGGGGTTGGACTCAGTTATATGCTTGGCTTTTGAAGAGACACCCTTTGTATCAGTTTCTGAGCGGGATTATTAATCAAATTTGTAGCTATTTTTATGGGATCCCTATGATATGGTGTTTAGTTCAGTTTCTCAATTTTTTTAATGTATTGTTAATTTTATTGATCATTTCATAACTTCTAAGTGAATTTATGCAAGTTAGATAAGCAGAATCCATTCTCATATGCTTTTTTTGGGTAGACATTCACAGTTTGTAATTTCTTCAGTTTAGAAAGAACCCATGATTTCACCATGCTCTTTCTAGCTCCTCACCTATCTTGATCATCCCACCCATTAAAATCCTAAAGTACTAAATCACTATGCCTACCTTTCCCCATAGAACACCCTGCAAATTTTGACCTCATTTCCCTTGCCCTGACTGTTTTGCTCCTTCTTATCCAGCACAACCCTATACAATCAAAAACAAAACCCTGAGCTACTATACCTAGCCTAATATCTTCTTTCCTCAGTCATCTTGGCTATGATCTATACGAAGAGAGCCCTCTCCTTGCCTAGTAGGGCTAGCTACTTGGCTAAGCATGGTTTGTGGTTACCTCGAATTTCCTTTTTCAGACTGAGGTTCAATCCGAGTGATAACAAAAGAGAAGGATTTCCATATTCATATCGAATTGGGGGATGATGGGAGGTACATTGATACAAGAATTGGTATTGTCACCTTTGAGAGGGATAAATCCTCCCCTCTTCGCCTCAAATATGTTATGTTTGTACCTGGGATGAAGAATAACTTAATATTTGTAGTAGTTTTGGAGGATCATGGCTATGATGTTATCTTCAGTAAAGGGAAATCCTTTTTGAGACACATCGCTATCGGGAAAGTGAAGTAGATTGGAGTTCGATTCAAGAACCTATACAAACTTGAGGTGGGAGATAGTGTTGAATTGACTAGTAAGGAATAAATGTGTATAATCAAGATGTTAGAGAACTATGGCATAGGAGATTGGATTATCTAGACCATGGAGCCTTAAACATCATCCAGTAAGTTACCACCAGACTCCCTAAAGGCTCCGTTAACCAACAGGATGTCTACAAGCGCTACACATTGGGGAAATGTCCCAAATCCACTTTCAATGGTTGATATATCAAAGCAGATGCTATCTTGGGGTGATTCCACTCTGATGTTTGTGGACCCTTTTCTATAACCTCCACAGCAAAACATAAGTAATATGTTATTTTTATTAATGATTTTTATAGAAAATGTTGGATATTATTCATGCAGAAGAAGAATGAAATTTTTTCAAAATTTCTTGAATTCAAATCATTGGTAGAGAAGGAGATTGGGAAGAAGATGAAGTATCTCAAGAGCGACAAGGGAGGTGAATTTGTTTTGCATGCCTTCCAGTATTGATGTTCCAAAGAAGGTATTTGAAGAGAGATTACAACACCCCATAACCCACAGTAAAATGTGGTAGCTAAGAGGATTAACATGAGCATAGTGGGAGTAGAAAGGGCCATGTTGCATGATCAGGGATTTCCATTATATCTATGGGCCAAACCATGCAACGCCGCAGTCTACTAGCAGAACCAGAGTCCACATAGGATACTTGATATGGTCACACTAACAGAAGCTTTCTCTGGGAGAAATCCTGATGTGTCTCATTTCAGAATTTTTGGAGATTCAATTTATTGTCATGTATCCAAGGATTCAAGGAATAAAATTGAACCTACAGTAAAGTTGGGAGTTTTTGTAGGATACATTGAAACTCCACACAATTTTTGGGTCTATTTACCTTCACTAAGGATGAAAGTTGTGAGTAGAGATGTAAATTTAGATGAGGAGAAAGCTATGATATGCTCATTGGAACACGAGGAAATTATCCCACTGAAGCAAGATATTCTAGCTCCAAAGGAGGAGCCTAGGGATGAGCTTTAGGGGGTTTTGGAACATCAACATGCAGAGGAGAAGAGTGGAGGTACCCACTCAACCAGAATATTTCAAAGAAGGGATAAATAGAACTAGATAAGTTGACATATTGTTGTAGGATGCTAGGGAGAATGTGGGATCTCCCACATCATAGCTCATTCAGAGGAGGTCACCTGATAGGTACATTGGTTACATGGCTCTCATGACAGAGCTTATTGACATAGATCCTTCCTCATTTGAGGAAGTAGTTTCTCAATCTATTTGGGTTGATGACATGGTGGAAGAATTTGAATCCATCGTTAAGAACAGTGTATGGAAGATGGTGTCGAGACCAAAAGGGAAATCAGTGGTTGGTTCCAAATGGATATACAAAGTGAAGCATGCCGTTGATGGGAGTATCAAGAAGTATAAGGAAAAATGTGTGGCCAAAGGATTCTCTTAGGTAGAGGGAGTGGACTATGAGGAAACCTTTGCACCAGTTGCAAGATATTCCTTAATCGTATCCATTCTAGCATTTGCTACGCAAATGGGGTGGAAAATCCACCAGATGGATGTGAAAACCACCTTTCTCAATGGTATTGTAGAGGAGGAAATTTACATAGAGTGTCCAAAAGGATTTGATACATATGATTGGTAGATGCATGTGCGTAGACTCAAGAGAGCATTGTATGGTCTCAAACAAGCGCCCCGAGCATGGTACACTCGGATCAAAAACTATCTCATTGGATTAGGCTTCACCAAAAGTGAAGTAGATGGGAACCTTTATCAAACTCTAGTAGATGGTACGTTGTTTATTCTTTTTTTGTATTTCAATGATTTAATTTTGACAGGTGATGAGAAGTTGATCCGCTTTTGCAAAGAGGATATTGCAAGGGAGTTTGAGATGAAAGACATGGGCCTCATGCATTACTTCCTTGAGCTAGAAGTATGCCAGGGTGATGGTGAATTTTTGTGTCTCAAGGGAATTATGCTACCGAGATACTTTAGATATTTCACATAGAGAATTGTAATCCCATGGGCACACCTCTCGCTACAAACTAGAGGAAGGAGAATTCCACTTCAGGTGAAGAGGTTGATGCTACCTGTTAGACTCGATCTTGTCAGTCCTCCGTCAGAGTCAAATTCACCAAAGTTCATTTCTCTTATTGCATTTCATGTTTTAGATGTCAACTGAGTTTGAATGACCTTTGTTTGGCTCGGGGTTTGCAATTCACTACTGTGTATCATCATCTGATTCCATTAGACCATCATCGATATCCTCCAAAGAAAATGAGGACCACTTCCATTGGATTCTCTCTGGTTTATGCAGAAGGATGACTGAAGTCTTTGCGTTTTCTGTGGGTAAAAAATGGTCGATGACTCTGACAGGGACCACCACAACAATAATGATTATGAGCATGCATATATTATTTCACCCATGTTGAATTGGGTGTAAATGAGGTTGAATGTTGATCAGTACTTTAAAACCTCTGATCATCATTGTTAATCCCATTAGCTAATTCCAAAAGTGTCGATCAAGCCGAATATTCGTCCCGGGCATGCATTGGGTTGATGAAAGAGACTAGCCACACAGTTTATCGACATTTTTCTATCAAAGCGCTAATCAAGATGTGTGCAACGAGATGAATGCCAAGTGTCTGGGATCGTTAATTGACCATACAAGTCTTCCCTTTATTCAAGGCGGAATTCTGTTTCACTTCGTAAAAGTGCAACGACTCAAAATACGAAGATGGAGGGTGGCAAAGGATCCTTTCCAAATACACCAGAATTCCAAACCGCAAGTTTAGACGCTGACATGGACAATCTGACGTGATGCACTAAATATTCAGATAATTTTGAGATAAAAGCTGGAATACTGGGAGATCATAAAAACTCAGTTACCAAATTTGCTGAAACGAAAATTTCTCGTAATAATCTGCTTTACTGGCTTCCGAAGCACAAGAACGAGGGCTCTTCCGTATCCGCTTCAGATGTTTATGAGACCATAGGTTCAGGTGAAATACTGAGCGACCTGCACAAGCAATGGTACCATAAATGTCACAGTATTCATCCACGGGATTCTAGACGAATACATCAATCGGAATTGAGAATGCAGCGTCAGAATTTGTCCACGTCGAGCACAGTTTCAGTCGTGTGGCAAGAAACTTGGTTTAAGCAACAGTCCCTGGAAAATAATTATATAACTTCTAATTCTCCCATCTGGATTTTCTCTATTCAAAACCAAGCAAGGCCCAAGTCGACTCAAGGCCCCAGTTGGACACTAATGGGATCTGTACATTCTATTGAAAATTCTACTAGGAATTTCATTTTTGAAAACAATGTTTCTGAAAGAAAATTGGAGGTGGACACTACCCTTGCTCTTGGCAGAATAGTATCATCCAGCGACAATGAAAATACAATATCAGACAAGCTAATTTCTGCTGAGGATATAATTATACGACGCATTAAAGTTGACCGCGGCGCATAGGCGCGACGCGGCGCGTTGGGAAGTAAAACTTAGTGTTATTTCTTTCTGGCGCGGCACACCAGTTGCACGCAGCGCGTAGAGCCGAAATGCACAGTGCAATTTAACACTGGCGAGGTGCACCCACTGGGCGCGACGCGTTGGGATTCCACGCGGCGCACAGAGCCGGAATGCCACAAAACTTTGCCACCACTTTGTAAATTTCGAATTTGAATTGCTCCGGTCCCACCATCAATTTTTATTTTTTTTTTCGCCTTTCTCATTGAAATGCATACGCTTCATTAAAGACAAAGGCTACGTTCAAAGGCATTTTGTTAAAGAGTTGGTTTTTATTTAAATTGCAAATGTAACATGGCAGTGAAAGGTGAAAAGTCAAAGACCGAACACCACAAAAACATCTACCGTGGCAAAGAAATAGGAACAGATGGTCTATTTCTGACTTCAGTTACGATTCAGAAGGGATTTACACCTACGGATGCCACCTCTTCATCGGTCATCAACAGATTTCATGTTGAACGTTGCTCTTTTTCAGAATAGCTGGTTGGCTTTCCCGCTTTTATTAGTTAATGATTAAACAGCTCCCCATTGGTGTCGATCTTTTTTCCCACAGATTGAGTCTATTTATTGTATTGTAAAACATTTGTAAAGGGAGAGTTTTGGGAAACGTGTAGAGGAATAACAGAGAGCTTCGTTGTACAGTTTTGACAGAGATTTTAATGAAAAGATACAGCTCTGGTTCATGAGATTCATGTGGTATGACGTTTAACATATGTTTCTTCTCTGTTTCATATGTTCATCGTTATGTTTACTGTTCATTTCATAATCATTTCTAGATGAATGCTTTTAAGTGAGAAAGGTAGAATCCATGTTAATTGCTCTGCCTTGGGAAAGCGTTAATTTTCTGTGTATCTTCTTCTGTCTGAGAAAAATTCATTATATATGCCCTTTTCGGCCTTTCAGCTATCTTTCACTCCATATAATTCCAATTTGATTGTTAAACTTCATGTTTATCTTGCCTCATGAAACAATCTACGTCTTTGATTTATTTTCCCTGCTCATACCGTCCCTTGTCCCATACAGCCCAGAAACTCAGCCTAAAAATCAAAATCAAACTTTCCTATCTATTTACTAGCCTAAAATCAGTATCCATTATAAGTCATCTCAGCCCCTTTTGAAGACCTTTTGCCGAGATAGACCCGGAGAGAGCCCTCTCCTGTCCTCGTAGGGCTAGCTACGAGGCTGAGCGTGGTTTGATGTTGCCTTGAGTTTTTCCTTATTTCAGCCTAAGGTAGATTCAAGCGCTAACACTACCATTTACAGGTAGCTTGTGGGTTCATTAATGTATCTTGTGAACACATGACCCGACATGTGTTATGTATTCAACCAAATTATTCAAGCTATTGTGAGGCCTACCAAATCATATTGAAAGGCAGCAAAGCTTGTGCTATGGTACCTTAGAGGCACTACCTAGTATGGATTATGGTAGATACGGATAAAGGAAGTAAAGTTTCAAGGCTTCACTGATGCAGATTGGGTAGGGATTCCAACTGAAAAGAAAATTACATTAGGTGTTATCTTTAGTTTTGGGTCTGAAAATATTTCCTGGTACAGTAGGAATCAGAGGTTTGTAGCGCTTAGCTCATCAAAGGTTGAATACATGGTTTCAATCCAAGTAGCATATGATGCAATCTGAATGAAGAAAATAATTGTGGGACTATTTAGTTAGGAGATGGATCCAACGCTAATATATTGTGATAATCAGAGTTTCATTAAGCTCTTTGAGAATCCTATATTTCATGACAAGTCCAAGCACATTGAAATCTGGTATCATCATTTGTGAGACTATGTACAAAGGATAATTATGTTGCTACAATACATCCCAATTGAGGAGCAATATGTCTGCATCTTGGCAAAGGCATTTTTAAGAGGTAAATTCGAATTCCACGGGTACGGGATGGTGGAAAATCCCTTTCTTGCTAATAAGGAGTGTTGAAAATTTGTAGAAAGAAAGGCTCAATTTGACTTTAACTTAGTCAAATTGAGTAAATCAAATTTCCACATCAGCGGGACAACTTGGAGGCAGTTAATTAGTGTTACGTGTATCTTGTCACTCGATTAGCTCAGTAAATTCAAGTTAGATGGCTTGGAGTTCAATTATGTATGTGTGATTGCTAAATTTTAGTAATATAGTTCAATTATTTACATTTGTATTCAATTATCTGGCCTATAATTATTGATAGGGTCAGTTGAAGGTAATTTTTGTAATAGGACAACATTCTAACTCAGAGATCCATCAGTTAACTTCTCAATCAGCCTAAAATAGCTAGTGCATGCAAGGAATTTGAGTTCCTTAGCTGAAGTGGAGATGAAAAGGTTGTTGGGCGAGCCCAAAGATGGTGGGCGGACCTACCCATGGTTTTGTGCATGGGTTTTGCACTTGGTTTTAGGCATGATGGTTTTCTTCCCATGGTATTTTATAGATCAAGTCAAGGGAGCTATGGTTATGTTCTAATCTAGGGTTAATGGATTGAGGTTTATGAATGCTTCAACATGTATATATATGTATTTTGACATTGAAGGGAATATAATGAAAAATCAATCTGGTAGTCACGGTTTTGGGATCCAGGGAAAAATCTATGTGTATATTTGTTTTATGTTCTTTCCATTATATATTTTTATGTTTTAAGAAATTTTTTACACATAATTTCTATATATAATTAAAACCTATAAAGGCAGTGTAACATCAGTTGTAAACTAGTTCTGAGTGGACAAGTGTTGCATGCAATCAATGATTGATCTAGGTCTTTTACTTCAAGGATGCATACAGAATTGCATTTAAAAGAGAATGTAAACAAGTATCATAAGCACATAAAAGAAGCAAAATAAACCATGAGATCAAAGGCACAAGAAAATTTTATAATGGAATTCACCCAACATGGGTTAAGTCTTTGGGCCCTACTCAATGTGGAGAGCCCTCTTTCATTAATTGGCAGCAAAATCAAATTACAAGAAATTAAAAAATGACACCTTATACCTCCACTGGGGATGGTCTGAAAATGTAGACCTCTACTGAAGAAACTTACTACATGATTGAATTCCTAGAGAAAAATAATGAAAAATGACTATAAAGTTGACCTTGTTCTGCTTCATTCAAAATCTGGTCCCTAGGAATCTCAAAGATTCCCCCAAATATTCCTTCCTGATGGTTGACTGGACTTTGGTAAGATGACAAAACTGGCTGCACCATTGCACTCCTTGTGGAAAATAGAGTAAAATGAGTATAAAATCGGCATATTTCCGATCTGGTGAATTATGAGGCTCTAAGGAATCTAAATATTCCCTAGAATATTCCCAGAGAATATTCCTCAAATATTCCCTCTCGAAATTTGTGCCCACGGGCACACAATTCCGGCTAAGGTTAGGGTCTGCTCCTCTCCTCAGATCGGCACCTCACTCTCCCCCCAGTTCAGCGAAAAATTTCAGGTTTTTATATTAATGTATGGGCTTTTGGTTTCATTGACCATGTGCTATCAGTTGGTGTGGCATCCCAGCTTATGGGCTGGAGGCCGCGGGTTCAAACCCCGTGGGCCTATCTGTCACGTTATATATATAAACCACGTTTCAATATTAAAAATTATATATATTTAATCTGTCGTTAAACAGTTTCACCAACTGGTAGGCAGTGTTTGACTGCATGTCAATCACCGACAATTTTAATTAAAAAAAATTAACCGACCCTGCACACCGGCGGAAATTCCGGTGGTCATTGGGGGTCATCGATCATTTTAATGAGGCAATAATTTCATCGTCACCAGTGGTCGTATTCTAGTGACCGCCGCCACTGTAAATTTTCACTTACTTAATCATCTGCTAGCCTAGCTTACATCATGATGAGATCACATTGCAACATGACGCTCTATCATTGGTTCATACATCCACGTCTACCATGTGGACGTCATGCTCCCACGTGTCTCCTTGTCGTTGGTTTGTACATCCATGTCATCCTTGTTGATGTCATGCTGCCACATGTTGCCCTATCATTGTTATGTACATCCACGTCATGTTTCCATGTGTCATATTGTCATTGGTCTGTACTGCCATGTCACTTTTCTAATTTCATCCTGCCACATGTCATCATGTGATTGGTCTGGATTGTTCGTACGGCCACGTCACCCTGCTTACATTAACACTCGTACGAATTACGTCAATATATGTACAGATGATGTCACCATCCATACTGTTGACACCAACATGCCAAGTGGCATTGTGGGTCCTGCCTGCAAAAAATTTAGTTGTTTAAGAAAAAATTTAGAGGGAAAACACTTTCAAATATGGTGTTTTTTTGAGGTGTCATTTGCATCGTTGGATTCAAAATGACGAGCTCTTCGATTTGAGATTGTTTTCAGTGCATTTCGAGGAATTTGAAAATTTGGCCTTTAAGGATCCTCTTGCATCATTCCTCCCCACTAATGAGCTTTTGTGCAGCCAAAAGATTTATCAGTCAATTAGCAGGTGAGAGAATTTCTCATTCACTTTCTCCGTTTCAATCCAATGGGATTTACTTGGATGCATTCCCTTGAAACCAATATGAAGGTACTCCATGTTTCCTTGTCATGAAGTCCTAGTTATCCTATCAAGAATGATATCCTAAGATAGCTTTTCCAAGTATTCTGTTGCAAATTCATCCAATGTTGGAACCTTTCCAGCCTCTTCAGTGTCCATGATCAAAGGAGGCTCATAAAGCTTCAAGTTTTCAAAGTTCACCACTATATACATCTACATGTTTGTTGGAAAATCGAGACAAAAAGCATTGTCTCCAATCTTCTCTAATATGGTGAATGCTCCATATCAGATTCGTTTCAACTTCTTTCCTTCCCCTTTAATTCTATCTTTGCCGATGTGGAGCCACAACCTATCTCCAACCTAAAATTGGTGATCAATATGATGATTTTCATGCCAAGCCTTGTATTGGGATTGACTTTTCTCCATCTTCTCCTGCACTGCCTAGTGAATCATTTGAATTCCTTGAATGAACTTATGTGCTTTGTCTCTGTCATCTTTCTCATATGAATCTTCATCTCTCCCAAAGACCATGTTAAATGATCCTTTGGAAAATATCCAAAGCATGTCTCGAACGGTGAGTTATGAGTGGATGAATGCACTACTAGGTTGTATGCATTTTGTACCTAAGGAAGTTGCTTTTCCAATGATTTGGGATGCTTGCCACAACATACCCAAAGTAAATTTATCATAATTTGGTCGAAAACCTCTATTTGTTCATCGGTCTGCGAATAAAATGTCGTACTCCTCTTCAACTTGGTGTCCATCATTCTCCATAGACTTGTCCAAAACTCTCCAAGGAAATGAGAGTCTCGATCAGACACAATGGATGTGGGAAATCCAAAGTGGACCCATACACACTGGAAGAAGAGATGAGCAGTCTTCTCTATAGTGACCTACTTTTTACAAGGCATTAAGACACACATTTTTCTAAATCAATCCACAACGACATAAAAATAGTCATGACTTCTCCTAGATGAAAAAAACCACCAAAAAAATCCATTGACACAATTTACCTTGGACGAATCGGAACAAGGAGTGGTGTGTAGAGCCCCAATATTCTATTAGAGGGCTTGCAAACTGAACACAACACACGTCCCTTTACATATCGAGTCACAATATTTTTCATGTGAGGCCAATAACAAAACCTTTGCAGATGACACAAAGTTTTCCCTACACTAAAATGACATGACGTAAGAGAGGTATGTGCCTCTCTGATTACATGTATTATTTCATTAGTGGGAATACAAAGTTTGCCAAAATGGTACAACAATTTTCCCTGCAAATGGTAATTGTCTACCTGCGATCCATGAGTCAACTTTCAATAAATCTCCTTAAAATTTTCATCATCAACATATTGTTCAACATAAATTTCAAAAGACAAAGAAGCATTTTGCAAAAATATAGATGCAAAAATAGGAGGGTGAGAAAGCATATTTGCCACTTTGTTTCTTGTGCCCTTGTTGTATCTTATTACAAAGTGAAATTTCGAGAGGAATCCCATCCATTTGAAATGATGTGCTTGTTGAAACTTGGTTTGCGACTGGAGGTACTACAAGGTCTGGTGATCTATGTGATTGATGGTCTCCTTTCCAATCAAGTAGTGCTCCCACTTTTTTATGCTTTGAACCAAGGCATACAACTCCTTGTCATATGTGGGATAGTTCACAACAGCTTGGGAGAATGTGTCTAAATGGTAACATACAAGTTTCCATTGTTGCATAAATAATTATCCCATGGCGTACCCATTGGCATCTGAATCGATTTCAAAAGGTTGTTGGAGGTCAGGTGAGGCCAAAATTGGTGCGGTACTGATTTTCTCTTTCAGTGTATCAAAGGATTTATGCTGCTTTCCTCCCCACTGAAAATTTTTCTTCACACTTGTCAATGCATGCAAGGGGGATGCAATGATGTTTTATTTGGAAATGAACCTTCTTTAGTATTGTATGTATAAATTATACAACATGCATGTATATCTTGGATTCACCCGATATAAAAATGTATTAAAGTTAAATACTAAATCGCTTCTACAAATATTTTGTGGAATTAAAAACACAATCTCTAATCATATGAACATGAAGAAAGATTAATCACGCACAACACAGACAATTTCCTGGGGAAATCTTACAGCTAAAAACCCCACTATCTTCTATTGTATATTTAGCATGGATCATGAAAAAATTATATACAAAACTCTTCTCACAAGAGCCCTCCAGTACTCAGCCAATTGTCTCACACTATCATAAGCAAAACTAACCAACACATAGCCAATTCTCAGCCTCTAGACAGCCTGCCTTTCTTGCGCAATTGCTGATGGTATAGATCCCTAAAATATAGGAATTATTTCCTGCCTTGACTGTGCAAGTATCATGGGCACTCCAATGGGTTTTTGGTTTCATGTGTGCAACCCAATAATCCTACAATTGATAGTCAACTTCCCTTTCACCTAGAACTCAACTGGGTCTCCACTGGATCTGACATGCATGCAGCTAATAATAGTAAATCCTCAGTTTCATGTGAGATCACTGATTTTGAATTAATTAATATCTAATTCACATTATCTCTCACTAGTGTATCTTCAACTACAACTTGGCACAAATGATTTTAACTCACCTAACTGAGTTAAACTATTTACAACTTGCATTAACTAATGAACCACTGCACTTCAAATTCTGTTACAACTAGAATTACTCTGCATGCCTCACCAACTACCTCTAACTCGAAATCCACTAGCTAACTAAATTGATCACTTTTAGCTAATTGTTTCAAGTCCACATTGCGAATATATTACAGTTTAATGTCCATCTTAATTAAGGGATAACCAAAATAGACATGAACCTAAAAATATAACTGTGGGCCCCACCCTAGTCTGGGTGCTTAATGCAACCAGGTGCTTAATGCACTAGTCATGGGTGTTGAATTTCTTGTTGAATATCAACATTGTACTGCACTCAGAAATCTATGAAACTCTGCAACATTGGTGCATTTAGGCCACTTTACAATCACAAAAAGTTTAGAAGGATCTATTTTCAATTGGCCACCTCCAACAATGTGGCTCAAGTAAACCAAATAGGTCTTGCCAAATTCACACATAGACATTTTGACATACAATTCTTTTTGGAAAACATCAAGCACATTTTTAACATGAGTCACATGATATCCCCGTGTCCTACTAAAAACAAGAATGTCATCAAGATACACAAGTACAAAATCATCAATAAAAGGTCTTAAAATATCATTTATCACCCTCATGAATGTGGTCAAAGCATTGCATAATATGAATGGCATCACCAACGATTCAAACAACCCATGTTTTGTCTTGAATTCAGTCTTCCATACATCTTGTTCTTTAATCCTGACCTGATGGTAGCCACTGCACAAGCCTATTTTTGTGAAATAGACAACATTTTTCAATTGATATAATAAATCATCAATGCGAGGGAGAGGGTACCAATTCTTCACTGTTATTTTTTTGAGTGCCTTATATTCCACGCACTTCCTCCATGTGTCATCCTTATTTGGCACCAACACTGTGGGTGAGCCGCATGGAGAATAACTTGGCCTTATGACCCCTTGGTTCAGCCATTCTTGCACTTGTTTCTTTATCTCTTCCATCTCAATGGATGACAACCTGTACATATGAGTATTTGGTAAAGGAGCATGTTGTTTCAAGTGGATCCCATGTTTGATGTCATGCATTGGAGGAAACCCACTTGGTTCCTGAAAAATCCAATTATAGTTATAAACAATTTCATATAATTATTTTTTTTTAGTGGGATCACAACCTTGGAAAGCTTCAAATGCATTTGCATCTTTTTCTCTCACAGCCATGAGCATGCACCCTTTGCTATAATTGACCAATCTCTTCATTTAACCCGCACTTACAAGACTGGCACTAATATTTGCACGATGAGCCCTAACAATGTATTCCACCTCATCTTTCGTGAGATGATACTTGTTTTCATGGTGAAATAAAACTTATTTCCTGTCATACAAATAAGGACTGCCCAACATTGCTCTGAATGTGATCGATTATGTATTGAGATAGTTTGATTTGTTTTCCCTTAATATTTATTGTTAACTGAAGAGAGCTTTAAAGTGAAATACAACATAAACCAGCAGCAAATAAATGATTAAAATACAACATAAAACAAAGAGAAGAAGAAGCAAACAGTTGATTACAGAGTTTGTCCTTGGTGGACTACATCTCCGGGTGCACTTTCAAGTGGGTGTCCGCTTTATTAGGATTGATCTGAGGAAGTATTTACACAAAAAAAATCCAGACTGACTGTGCTCGTAGGCACTTCTGGTCACTGAAATCAGGAAGCTCTCTCTCTCAGCTTTCCAATGCCTATCTCTGCGCTCAATTCTACCTCCGGGCGGTCGAGCTATGCTGAAAAAAAAAATTGCCTCTATCCCTATGAAGCTAAACTCAAATACCCTCAATGTCTTTCATGAAGAAAAATTTCATGGTTTTATAATGTTAAACTCAAACTTCTTTATGCCAATTTAGGCTTATGGTTGAGTAAAATCTTTAATTGGGGTCTTGTTCTTCTCATGTAATGACACCTAGTGATAAAGGATAAGGTGTTAATTACAACCTTAGCACATATTAAATTATAAAACCCAAAAAAGGACCATATGATAAAATTTAGCCTCGATGGTTAAGCTAACCACGCGGAGTTGATTAATTGTCAGTATGTGAACAGGCAATTTGGGCGCTTCGACTCCAGTGGTTACAGTTAGATCCGACAGTTCTAGCTTACCCTTATCCACCGCCACATTCACATGGAGAACAATCTCCAACGCGGTTACAGTTGGCGGCTTGACATTTCCCCCGTGGTCTTCTAACTTGATTACATATGCTGGCGGTTATGTTTTTGATGCAGTTTCCAGACTGCAGTTAACTGTGTATTATTTGATTTTGGGTTTTTTTGATAACACAAAGTCTAAAAGGCTAATACATGGTTTAATGTTTAGGTCCGAAAGTATTAGCACTAGGTTTTAACACTTTTGTTTTTTATCACCTTAGTTTTTTTACATAGGACTAATTTTAATTTCTTAGGGTTGTATTACCGTAAGTGCGCTAGTTTGTCACTTAGATTTTGACATAGTGCTATCGTAGTTTTAGGATTAGGTCTTTACATTTATAAGGTATTTCACCATAGTAAACCTAGGACCCAATTTCACCTTCATATCACGAATTTGAAACACATGACGACCATAACAACTGAAGGACCTTTTCACTAGCGAATTTGAAGATACTAACGACTGAACCGGACATCGGACTACTAGAGCTGATTAAACCTCTCTGAACTGACAATATCCTCCAGGATCAATCCTCTCCACTTGAAAGCTTTTGGACCACAAAATTTTTATTTTAAACAGATATCAGGTGAGGGTACAACTCCCTCACTTTTCCAATCTCTATCCATCTCGCCTTGCTCGGATTCATTCCCTTGAGTCCCACTCGAAGATATTCCACATCTCCTCGCCTAGAAGTACGAACTCTTCTGTCCAAGATGGTATCTTCCTGCAACTCTTTCATGTACTCAGGTGATAAATCATTAATATAAGGGATCTGTGTATCATCCTCGGGATCAACAATCATCGGAGTTTCATACAACTTTAGATTTTCAACATTCACAACTAAGTAAATATGCATGTAAGGTGGTAAATCTAATCAGAATGAATTATTGTCAATCTTCTCAATAATATTGAAAGGACCATACCTGATAGATTTCAATTTCTTACCTTCTCCTTTCAACATGACTTCGTTGATATACAACCATACCTGATCGCCGACCTGAAAATGATGATCGACTCAATGCTTGTCGTGGCACAATTTGTACTTGGCTTGACTCAATGCTTGTTGTGGCGCAATTAGAGAAGAATGTAAGGCTTGATTGTAAGAATGATGCACATAAGGTAAAGATTCATCCCACAACTTATGATGTTTACTGCAGTAACCTCGAAGAGTATGTATCCCAGTCTTGTTCACCATTTATGTCTTTCCTTCAACAAAATCCATGTTGTCCCATGGTTGCAAAGGAACTGGAAGTGGCATGTACAAACCAATATTTCGATTGCTTGGCTTGCTTTTCGAACACATTACACATCCCTTAATGTACTTCACAATTGTTTCATACATATGAGGCCAGTAACAATACCTTTGAATTTGTGCCATAGTCTTGCTTACGCCAAGATAACCTGAAATCCGAGAAGGATGAGCTTCCTGAATAACCTACACTCTTTCTGTCTGTGGTATACACAACTTACCCAGATGATATAAAAATTTGTCATGAATATGATAATTGATTTCTTCTATCTGAGTACCATGATTTAGTGATTCATAAACATTTTCGAAATCATCATCACTACTATACTTTTCTACATAAATTTCATGTTTCAATGAACTATTATGCAGTACTACTGAAGCATTCAAAGATGGTATAGATAGCATATCAACTACTTTATTTGTTACACCTTTCTTGTCCTTAATTACTAAGTGAATTTGCTAAATAAATCCCATCCATCTGTAGTGGCGAGATTTTTTCAACTTAGTATGTAACTGAAGGTATTGAAGCAGTTGATGATCTATGTGAATCATTGTTTCCTTTGCATAACCACTAGGATTTTTTTTAACTTGAAATGGTTGTTGATGATCTAATAATGCTGTGAAATTTTTCTGCTTAAATGAATCAAAAACTTTAAAATCGACACACATTCCCCATGTCCCATTTTGCTTAGGAACCAAAATTATGGGTGAACCACATGGATATGAACTGGGTCGCATGGATTATTTTCCAACCATCCCTGGAATTTGTTGCTTTATTTCTTCGTGCTCTATAATTTACTCGTGATATATTCCAATATTATAAAGAGGGGCAACAAACATCAACTGCATCTCATGTTGTATTTGATTTTTATGAAGTATATGTTTTGGTTCTTTAACTAGATCTTGAAATGAATCTACCTTTTTAACCAAATTACCTTCATACTGAAATTCACAACCTGAAAAAGAATCATTAAGATCCTTATGTTTCTCTCTTACCGACATGAATATGTATCTCTTACTTGAACTTATTAAGCGCTTCATCTTATTAGCATTAATTAAATTCAAGTGATTTTTTATTTTATGTGCCTGAACGATGTATTTAATCCCATATTTCTTGAGATGATACATATGCTCTTTCCTATAAAATATTGCATCATGATCATAGAGATAAGAGCTTCCTAAAACAAATCCACATATGTCTAACAGCATCACATCTAGCTCCACTTCGTCGATATAGTTAGTTGTGATTGCAAATTTTAACCGACACTGTTTGGTAACATTAATTTGAGTTTGTTCCTTTAACTAGCCTAAAGGATATGGTTTTGGATGATTATGTGTTTTCAAACCCAATCTGTTAACCAATGATTCAGAAATCAAATTTTCTTGTGACCCTGTATCAAACAATGTATCTATCTTTGTATGTTTTGAAATTACCCTTATATAAAATAACTTGACTCTTTCATCTTCATCTAGTTGTTTGAATTTTGAAGAAGCAAAATTACTAGTATCAATTTTTTTTCCTATTGAAACCATAGCAGTGATTTTGCCTTCATCACCTTAATCGAATCCCAAGTCCAAGCCTTGTTGGATTTTTGTTTCAGCCTTCTTTTCACCCTTCTTCGTTTGGAACTTCTTTGGCTTGAGTTCTGAATGAAGTTTCCAACACCTAGCTTCATCATGGCCGATCCTTTGGCAATGTGTACAGGTAGGTATTTCATCTTCCTTCTGAGTTGTAGCAGTGTTCTTTCCCTTTGACTTGCCCTTATTTTTGTTGTCTTCGGTTTCCAACTATTTGGATGTATTTAGTGTAAACTTGAATGGTCTTCCACCTGATTCGACATGAATAGCTGGAACACAAACTTCATCAAAGTCATTAGGATTGAATATTAATAATGTATGCTGCAAATATGAATGTAAACTGCCAATATACTTCAACAAAGTTTTGTTTGTGTCCAAAGGAATACCAAGTGCTAACGCTTTATTCCTAAATTCCTAAGTGAAATCTTGAACATTCTATCCCTTACCTTGTCACAAGTGTTGCCAATCAATAACAGCTTGTTGTGTGTAACCCAACGGATAGAATTGTTTCTTTATAGATTTTAAAAACTTAGTCCATGAGGTGATAACGTTTCCTTTACGCTTTAAATCTATCTGTGTATTACTTTCCCACCAGATCAAAGCAGTACCCCCCATTATAAGAGTAGCTAATTGGATATTTGGCTTATCATCAGTAATATTTTGAATACGACAATAGACTTCTAACTGTTTTACCCAATTATCTAGTTTCTTAGGGTTCATTTCACCATCGTACACAGGTAATTCAAACTTAACATCAAGTTTCAAAAGTGGACTTTGAGGTTTCTTTTCTTTTTCAGATACAAAACTAGAAGAAGAAGAATATGATGATGGAGATGATGGAGGAGAAGAAGGTTTATCTGCTTTGCCTTTACCCTTGTCCTTCTTTAACGCCTTCGACGATGAGGCTACATCTCTCATCTTCTTATCTTCATATAATTCTGCCAACATCTGTTGCATGCTTAAAAACATCTGATGGATTTGATTCTCATCCATGGGTTTCGATTCAAGAGCTTCAGGAGTATCAACGTTTTCAGTCCCTATCATCGTCGATTGACGAACGAATTTCCGCTTTCCAATCTCTGGATCGAATTCCTCAAGCTCACCTTTTCCACATTGCAATCCCAACTTGGTTAAAATCCACTAACAAACAAACTACAAAGCACAACCTTCTCTGATACCAAAATGATCTGAATGTGATCGATTATGTGTTGAGATAGTTTGATTAGTTTACCTTTAATATTGATTGTTAACTAAAGAGAGCTTTAAAGTGAAAGACGACATAAACCAGTAGCAAATAAATTATTAAAATAAAGCATAAAATAGAGAGAATAAGAAGCAAATAGTTGATTATGGAGTTCATCCCTGGTGTACTACATCTCCGGGTCCACTTTCAAGTGGGCATCTGCTTTATTAGGATTGATCCAAGGAAGTATTTACACAGCAAAAACACCAGACTGACTATGCTCGTAGGCACTTTTGGCCACTGAAAATAGGAATCTCTCTCTCTCAGCTTTCTAATGCCTATCGCTGCACTCAATTCCGCCTCCGGACGATCGAGCTATGCTAAAATAAAAACTGCCTGTATCCCTGTGAAGCTAAACTCAAATACCCTCAATGTCTTTCATGAAGAAAAATGTCTTGGTTTAATAATTTTGAACTCGGACTTCTTTATGCCAATTTACGCTTATAGTTGAGCAAAATCTGTAATTGGGGTCTCAGTCTTCTCATTTAATGACACCTAGTGATAAAGGATAAGGTGTTAATTACAACCTTAGCGCATATTAAATTATAAAACCCAAAAATGAACCATATGATAACATTTAGCCCCAATGGTTAGGCTAACCGCGCGGAGTTGATTAACCATCGGAATGTGAATAGGCAATTTGGGCGGTTCGGTTCCGGTGGTTACGGTTAGATCCAGCAGTTCCGGCTTACCCTTATCCGCTGCCACGTTCACATGGAGAACAATCTTCGACACGGTTACAATTGGCAGCTTGACATTTCCGCTGCAGTCTTTTAACTTGATTACATATGTTGGCGGTTATGTTTCCGATGCGGTTTCCAAACTGAAATTAACTGTGTATTATTTGATTTTGGGTTTGTTTTATAACACAAAGTTCGAAAGGCTAATACATGGTTTAATGTTTAGGTCCGAAAGTATTAGCACTAGGTTTTAACACTTTTGTTTAATGCGTTATGATTTTATCACCTTAGTTTTTTATATAGGACTAATTTTAATTTCTTAGGGTTGTATTACCATAAGTGCGCTAGTTTGTCACTTAGGTTTAGCACTTAGGTTTTGACATAGTGCTAGGATTAGACCGTAGTTTTAGGATTAGGCCTTTACATTTATAAGGTATTTCACCATAGTAAACCTAGGACCCAATTTCACCTTCACATCACGAATTTGAAACACGTGACGACCATAACAACTGAAGGACCTTTTCACTGGTGAATTGAAAATACTGAAGATTGAACCAGACATCGGACTACTGGAGTTGACTGGACCTCTCTGAACTAACAAGATCCTCCTGGATCAAACACAATGCCACATATATCCAAAGGTGCAGCATTAAGGTCAACCTCTTATACTAGTTTGGATGAAATTATAAATACATCCCTACATTGTTTGGTTACATGTAATTTTGATTTATCACACACCCAACCAAGAGGGTAGGGTTTTGGATGAGGCTTCGTCTCAAACCCTAATGTCCTAACCAGGGATTCTGAGATCAATTTTACTTGTGAGCCCAGATCAAACAAGGTTTCCACTTTAGTATGTTTCATCACAACTCTAATTCGGAACAATTCAATCCTATTTCGTTTATTAACTAGAGGCTCATTTGAGGTACTCGTACTTTCATGAAATTCATAATTTTCAATAGCATGAAGAGAAAGGTTACCCTATATGTCCACTGTTGTGATCTGTGTCTCATCACCGGAATCAGATCCAATGTCTTGTTGCACAGTTGCCACCGTATTTTTCTTTCCCCGTCCACAAAATCTCTTTGGATTCAACTTTGGATGCAAATTCAAACAATGTTCATCATCATGGCCTTCCCTCTTGTAATGTGTGAAATATGCCTTCTCTCCTTCTTTATTAGTTGTAGTTTCCTTCTTTTCCCTTCCCATTCCTTTTCCTTTGAACTTGCCATTATGAGGTTTGAAAGATGATTTCTTGGGTTGGCCTTCTTTGTCATTCTTTCCCCTACTTTCAAGGTGAATTTCCTTCACACTAGCCACATCAATAGTAGCAGGCTCAAACAACAACAAAGAATGCTTGATGTAACTATCTAAAGCACCAATATACTTTGTTACAATTTCTAGTGAATCAAGCGAAATGCCCATATTCAAATTTTATTTTCTAAACTCTTCTGTAAAGCTTTGTACATTTCGACCCTTTACTTCCCTCAAATATTTCCATTCCATTAAATCCTTTTGTCGATAAACCAAAGTATAAAATTGGTATTTTAATGTAGACACAAAATTGGACCAAGAAGAAAGGAGATTGACCAAATTTTTGCTACCTTTTTCCAGCTTTCTCTCCCACCAAATGAGAGTGGTGCCACTCAACCAAAGAGATTCTAATTGGATCTTGGCCTCATCTTACTCGATCTATTGAATCCGGAAATAGAACTCGATCTGTCTTGTCCAATTTTTTAATTTCTCTGCATTACATTCTCCTTTATATATGGGAAAATCAAACTTTACATCTAACTTAAAAATGGCTTTTTATATGTATTCTTATGATGCCTACTAGAATGATGAGAAGAGGAAGAAGAATAATTGTCACTAGAGGATGGAAAGGGAGGGGGTATTCTCCTCCACCTCCATGATTTCCCTAGGCATGATCATCTGGGTCTTTCTTCTCTGTCTTTATTATCTTCTCATATCGCACAAACAATTTGTCTGCTTTATCTTCCATGGTGTAGAAAAGCTTGCACTAATTTCACTCTTCCTTTATTCGAGCTTCCTCATCTACCATTTTCCGTCTTCGCATTGTGCACCCTGCTTCTAGATCAAAGGATTTGAGTTTTCCTTCACCTTTTTGGAGCTTGTTCCTAGTTAGCATTCACTCATGCAACTTGCATAAAGAATACCTTCTCTGGTACCAAACATGATCGAGATATTTTACTTCAAGGATACATACGGAATTGAATTTGAAATTGCATGTAACCAAGTAGCATAAACACATATAAGAAGCAGAAAGAAAAAGCAACCATGAGATCAAAGGCACAAGAAAATTTGATAACAGAGTTCACCTAATGTGGGCTACTTTCCTAGACCCTACTCAATTTGGGGAGGCCTCTTTCATTAATTGGCAACGAAATCAAATTACAAGCAACTAAAAAATGACACATTATACCTCCACTTCCGTGGATGATCTAAAAATGTAGACCTACGTTGAAGAAACCAACTACATGGTTGAATTCCTATAAATTTGACCTTGTTCTACTTCAATCAAAATCTGGCCCCCCGAAATTTGAAAGATTCCTTCCCAAGGGTTGACTGGAATTCAGATGCTTAGATGAAGAATTTAACTGCACCATTGCACTCCTTGCGAAATCCAAGTAAAATGAGTATAAACTCGACCTTTTTCTACTCTGGTAAATTTTGATGCTTTAAGGAATACAAATATTCCCTACAAGATTCCCTGGAATGTTTCGAGGTAATATTCCTCAAAGATACCCTCTTAAAATTCATGCCCAAGGGCACACGATTCTGACTATGGTAAGGGTTCTGCTACTCTCCTCGGCTCAGAGGCTCATTCTCCCCCCAGTTTAGCGACAAATGTCAGGTTTTTATATTAATGTATGGGCCTTTGGTTTCATCAACCACTTTTGGTCGGTTGGTCGACGTCTCGGCTTATGGGCCGGACCGGTCGCGCTATATATATAAACCACATTTCAATATTTAAAAAAAAAAACATTTAATCCGCCATTATACCATTTTTTCTCTCGTTAAACGGTTCTGCCAGCCAGCCGGTGGGGTCTGACCACCCGCCAGTCGCTGATAATTTTAATTGAAAAACATTAACCGCCTCAACCAACCGGCGGTCATTGGCAGTCACAGGTCATTTTAATGAGGTGACAATTTAGTCGCCATTGGTGGTCGTATTTTGGTGAATGTCGTCGGTGCAAATTATCACTTACTTAACAGTTCACCATCCTTGTCGACATCACGTTTCCATGTGTTGCTCTATCATTGGTCTGCACATCCACGTCAGCCTTGCTAACATCATGATGCCACGTTTTTCCCTGTCATTGGTATGTACATCCATGTCATTCGTGCTAACATCATGCTGTCATGTGTCACCATGTCATTGGTGATCCATAAATCCACATCAACTTTGCTGACATCATGTTGCCACATGTTTCCCTATCATTGGTCTGTATTGCCACATCACTTTACTGATGTCATACTTCCATGTGTCATCCTGTGATTGATCTAGACTATTTCTACGACCACGTAACCCTTCTGATTTCAACGTCAGCATGCCAAGTGGCATTGTGGGTCTTGCTTGCAAAAATTTTAGTTGTTTTGGAAAAAATTCACTGAGCAATAATTTTCACATATGGTGTATGTTAGAGGTTTCATTCAAGTCATTGGATTCATAATGATGAGCTCTTCAATTTGATATTGGTTTCACTACATTTCTAGGAATTTGAAAATTTGGCCTTTTAGGATCCTCCTAGATCAATGATCAATCCTTGGGAATTGTGCAATCAATTTGGAGGAAATTCCTATATTTTAGGATTTAATTTCCTCATAATTTATGCAAGGAAATAGGAGCCTTGGTGAGCAAATAATTGGCTTAGTGTGGGCCAATTTTTCTCATTGAGCAGAGAGAATAGTTATTCTTTTGCAGGTTGAGCTCAGAGTTGGAGCTAGAAATTGTAATAGTTTCTCTATTCAATTGATTAATGAAAAAAGACTTGAGAGGTTTTTAATAGTGGGTTCCCATAGAAATAATTGTGTATTTTTTGTTTTTCTTATTGCATGTATATGCATATTGTTATAAATTTTGTGTTTCATTTCGTAGATCAGGAGAGTAGAATTGTGTCTCCTATTTTCAGGTTGAAATCTTGAGCAGTTGCAATTTCTATTAAATTTCTACATGAACTAGTGAGCCATGGTCTCCAAAATTGCCACAAGATGGATTTCCTGACACACAAATTCACCTCCCAAAATACTAGCAATTGAAACCCGATGTAGAGCTCTTCGTAGTTTTTCATGAAGATTGTTTTCCTTAATGCCACAATTGAGTCCTAAGGCTGAACCAAAGCTAAATTCACATACCTATGTGGAGACGACGCACTGAGAGGAAATAATGCAGACATGAATGGAACTGAGGGGACAGGACATCCTGATTTAACACTACTTCCCATGCCAATCCTCACGAATCACAACCTAGCCTCATCTGGTCTTCCTCAACTACGCACTGCGTAGTTCCAACACTCTAGCTACATAGTTGTCCATTGACACCGCGCAATGCGTAGTTCCTTCCTTCCAATACTGCACACTTCGCAAATTTAGTGCTTAATCATGACCATACCTTTTTCTATTGCTCACTTCGCAAATTCAATGCTCAATCCTAACCTTGCCTCCCAAAAGTGTGCAATTCATCTTCCCAACCTGGCCTCTAATACGCACTACGCAACATATAGCGTCAAGCTCATCCCTTGAGCTCTTGAGTTGTGCAATTGCACAATGCTCCAACCTCCTCTGCCTACCAGAATTGTGCAGTTTTCCCAAGCAGTGAAAAAACCTGCAACTGAGCTCATTGAGTCCAGAAACTGCACAGTTTATCTCCCCATTCCCATATGAATTGTGCACTGCATAGTATCAAGTTTCAAGCCTCATCCCTGAGCTCTTGAACTACGCAATCACCTGGGATCGTCTTCCCTCCAGAACTACGCATTTGGCTGAAACAGTGCAAAATCCCTCAGCCTACCACCCTGAGCTCATACACCGTGCTATTTTATTCCTCGACTAAGCTTGAAATACACATTGCACAATCTCAAGGCTCAAGCTTCACCACTGACTACCTGAGCTATGGAAATGCATAGTTACTGAGCCTATTTCCTAGCCTGTCACTTGGTTTCGTCTCAGTCAATGGATCAATGTGCACCATATTAAACTAGGGGTTTATAGGACTGATATCATATTGTCATGAGTGAATTGCAGATGTAGGAACTCTATCATGTTATGGCAAGATAATGAAGAGGGAGACGGAGAAGGAGGACATACTATAAGACACATATGGAGCTAAATAGATAAGATCATCAACAGGTGAGAATACAAAGGAACATCAAACTCCTCATCTTAAAGTCATAAGGAGCAGGAAGAAGAATAACATGTACCATTTGTTCAAGAAGACACAAAGAAGGAAACGTCAAGAAGGAAAACTTGGAACTGTCACATCACCATGCAGTCAAGGTCATCAGTTTCATGTCATGGCTTGTCAAAATTCATCATGTGCCACATCATTATTATGGATCATGTAAATTTTTATTCAAAATGTGTTATAAAGTGGAAGTCCAAAGGATGCATATGGAATATGAAGAGTCATGTAAGTAGAAAAGTCATAGGAAGTCAAACAGTCATGAGGGTAGTCAAAGAGTCAAAAGGGAGGTGAAGTATCGCCCCTTGGTTATATATACACCCTCATTGTATGAGAAAATTATTTTTCACCTTGTCTCCTCCCACAAGTCATTAGAGAGAGAATTTAGTTCTTTTAAGGAGCAAGGAGTGGCTCTAACGCTCCACTCTTGGAGTTAGTGATGTTCATTTTACTTAATATTATAAACCCTATGGGATATCACATTCTTCGTGCATGGATTATGCATATTTGTAAGACTATTATGTGAATGTTTGTAGTTCATATTTTCTTTCATTTTTGTTAAAGAAGTTGAACTATTTCGGTTATTTTGGTACTTATCATTTTGAGAATGTGATGTGATTTCTATTGTCGTCGTCACATCCTCATGGACTATTCCTTTGGATATTAGACATATCTTCCTTTTCATATTGGTTTCAATGATTGTCTCATCTTTGTGGAATATTCCAATTGATGTTGTACGAGCCCTTCTTGTTCATTTGTATCTCTACTAGGGCGGTACTACTACCTCTCCCTTAGAGGCTCACTTCTCCTCCCCTTCGTAGTGAAATAGATTTGACACACATGCGATAAAACACTCACTAGGCACACCCCCTTGCTTCTCAAAGGCACATTTTGACTCCTTTCTCTTTCTGATAGTTAGAGCCAAGGCATAAATTTAAGATATATGGCAACTGAGCCAGTATTCTGAATGGGGTTCCTACTCCAAATGGAGTGAGGTCTAATTGGAACTTCACATCAGGGAGACCCCTTAGTTGATAGATTTTCAACACCGTCAACATGTTGTTGTTTTATGAGTTTTCTGTTGATGGATATGTTCAATGTGGAGAGGATGTATTTTATTATGTTGATTTAGATTTCGTTGGATATAAGTTGTTGCTGCTATGGAGTTGATCAGAGTTGTTGCTGCTATTTAGTCATAGTATGTTGTTGCTTCTATGTATTGGTGATGTGAACTATTGTTGTTGCTATGACATGGATTATGTTGTTGATTGTTGATGTTTCTTATTGTCATAAAACCATGGGAGAGACATGTTGTTTCACCTTTGTGTTGTTGTTTGGGCATGGCTTGTGTCTGGGGGGGTGCTTTTTTTCACTCCATTTTTTATCACTTGAATATGTTTTGAGTCGAGTTTATGATTTTTTTGATGGATCCCCTTGCATGTAGAAGAGTATATAGCATTCATCCTTGATATATTTAGCCCTTTTTCATTGTTTTCAAAGGGGGATCATTTGAGGATGTTGATCAGATGATTGTTTTAGCATGGGTTGACATCAATACCAAAGGGAGATATTGTCGGCATTGATGTGTGTTGTAGAGTTGCAGATGTGTTTGTTGGTTGGCATCGATGTCAACCTAGTTACTTCAGTTGCAAGTGTGTTGGATATGCATGTGTATAGGTGACTATAGGTTGCTTGTGTATGGATGGTGTTTAGGTGGTATTTGGCATGTCTACTATCTTCGAATATCTTGAGATGTGATGCATGGTCCTTGGCATGTCTACTAGATTAGATTAGCTTGGAGATGATGATGATCTCCTTGATCATGTTGTTGCACATAAATGTTGGTTGTTGAGGGAGTTAGAGTTGATGAGCCTTGTTGATTGTCTCCATGCCTAGGATTAGGTATCCACATGTTGATGATGTTATACATTGGGCTTATGTTTATTTACCACAATTTTGGGTCTATGATAGAATATTAAAATCTTTGATGCTACCAAACCAAGAATATCAACAAAATTACTTTACACAACAGAATATAAACAACAATAAATCACACATGCATAAAATATAGACAAATTTTTACATTTTTCAACCCAACTTCATTATATTAAACAAAATTTAATACAAAAATCTAGGGCTCCTATACTGGGGATAATGGCCCTCAAGTATTCACTAGTACAAGATACAAACTGGGGCTTGGTGTCAATACATCCACAACCAATCTGCACTCAACAAGATATTCTAACCATCTGGCTAATGCGGTCGACTCTCTCAGCTCCTCTTAGTTGTACCATGTACGTTCCCGGTCTTTCAACCCCTGATATGCAGCTCCTACCTCTATCAATGCTCCAAGTCCATCTGGTCACTGAACCTTGGCTGTTAATCTTCTCACTAGTTGTGCCTTAGTCCATCAAGGGCACAACACATGGAGACTCTTGTTGAGTTTTTCACAACTCCACTTGTGAAAAAATATCAATCTTCCCACTTCTGCTTCTCAGTGACTCAAGGACTTCAACCCACTATGATCTTCCTGCATTTCATAGATGAAGGCCAACATAGGGCACAAAGGGATTCCACCTATCACTACAAGATTTCCATCTCTCACAATGAACACGGGCTAGGAGGACTTCCCATCATCTGTTGTAGAAGTTCTTCCCCACACACAAGTCTCGAGATACTCAAAACTACTCCTGGTTGATCATATCCTTGAGCCCAACAATTTTCATTCTAACAACCACTTTTTTCCATCAAAGTGTCACACATCGGGCTCCAACTTGGAAACTATCACACCGTCCTCCAAGAGACCATAAACTCCCAATCACATCCACACTTAATCGGCTCTCATGTTGCCCTCCAATAGTCCACGAGTGTCCAATATTTGTTGTAGCATCTATTTCTGGCTAGTGCATCCTCACACCTAGGATACCCTTCACTTGGTTGCCAAAAAACTCCATCATCTAATCCCCTCCTAGGACACCATCCTCCTAGAAACTCTCATCAACAAGAGATAACATCCTCCAATATATTGTTCGTTTTCTCTTGTCCTTGTGATATTTTCATGTGTAGGACTAGTTAGGGAACACAACAGCAACCCCAAACCATTGTCCAACCACAGTGTTTCCCTATTATAATTTTTTCCTTCCTTCGTTGTCCTTACCAATCCTTTCTTTTCATTTTCATAGACCTTGGGTACCTCCACAAGGCCCTCTACAACTCACAGATTACCCACATCTTTGGAATCTGATTTATTTCAAGGGTTAGTACCTTTGTTTACTTGCTCTAAGCTTGTAGAGGTTGTGACAAGGGAAGATAGTATGCCTCTATCTAACATCATCTGAAAAAATATAATATTTTTTTTAGATTATGACACATATCATATTTGCATATGATTCTTCATGGAAAGATATGCATGTTAATGAATTTACTACGTGTAATTTTCATATTTAGTTTAATAGAAATTACAAATTTTCCTTGTGGAAAACAAATACTAAAATATTCCATGGAAGTTAAATCTTGTAGTCCACTTAAAAATATTATTATTGATAACTAAATTAAAATTCTGAAAATCCTATTTTAAAATAGATATACTTATCGAGATATATATTTTTATAGTAAAATAAATACAGACTGTGAACAAGGTACATCTGGCACTAGTGAAAAGAAAGGATCCATTACAGGACATGATATGCAGACTTGAAGCTACATTATACAGTTAGATCGATATTAAGATACCATATTCGTACAGTCTTCACTCAGAGTTGGAGTAGCTGTAGAAAAATGAACCATGAGCAGAACATGTATTTGCTACTTTAAGGAAATGTAGGATCTCGTAACGAGACATGATATGTAGAACTGAGGCTACAGTACATGGTTAGTTTGATAATAAGTTACCACATTCGTGCAGTCTCCACTCAGGGTTGGAGTAGTTTAAGAACAATGAACCATGAGCAGAACATGTAATTGTTACTTTAAATATAAGTTATATAATATTTTAATTCAGTCTTATCATCAATATAGATTAGTTAATAGTGATAGAAGAGCTTAATAAAAGGAATAAAACATGGAATTATTTATTGTTTTGGGAAGACTTTGAACAATAATTTCAGCCAAAGAAGAAAAGAACTCCCTCACAGAAGTTGTCTTCTCTAAAAACCAGCAAGAGAACAAGGAGGGCACTATCTCCAGTGCAAGAAGTCACTAAAACTTCTCCCTCAACATCCAAGATATCCAAGAAAAAACTAGATTTTGGGAAAGGTACAGAGGTTCAAGGTGAAACTACAGGGGAATATGTTCAAGAGGAAGCTACAGCAACCAACATTCTCAACTTACCCTATTCATATTCGGAAATAGAGCCTTTAGCTGGAGAAAATTAGGCTCATCCATTAACTGCAGAAACCGAGGTAGAACCTTTAGATGCATAAATGAGAGGAGGACCATCAGTTGAAGAAGCAGGAGCCCGTGAAGAAGCTACAACATCATCACAGAAGAAGGCTAGCAGTAAATCTAAAACACAGAAGTTGCAGGAGGAAAATAATGAGCTGAAAGTTTTAGAAAGACTCCTAAAGGCAAAGAATGGAACCCTCAAGCAATCATCAGGCAAGATTAGTTCAGCACTTGATCAAATGGAAATTAAATATGAAACAATCAAGCATAAGAGCAAAATTTTGAACCAGCATAATTCCAAGTTGAAAAATAGCAACAAGGTGTTAAGGTATAGACTCATTCATAAGAAGTTGAAACTCGAGGCTTATCACAAAATTGATGCTTTAGCTCAAGCTGCTCTAGAGTTCAATGAAAGTGGAGATAATTAATGCATCAGAGGTCGAAGGAAAACTCACCAAATTTTGGTTAAGTTCAGAATAATTTGCACTTTTTTTAGCTAAACGCCATTAAGGATCCCGAAATAGCTGTCGAAAATCGTGATAATCGGCAGCTAAGCACACCCTGTTTTTCCTTCCTTAGCTGTCAAAAGCTCTGTTATAGACAGAAGACAGCTAATATCCTCAAATCAAGGTAACTCGACTTCTACAGGATCTCCAAAAGCCTCCAAAGCATCTATTAATTAAATCTCATCCTCAGCATGCTACTCACACATCAGTTTTGATCAGATTGAGCCTTAAAAGAATATCAAACAAAAACTGGTTTGGGGAATTTGGTCATATTTTCCAGATTCGAATTTTTAATTAGCAGACAACTTTGGCTATGTTTGCATTTGTCAATATGGGAGATCAGATGTTTTGTAATAGATTAGGAGATTGGGTATGATTGTAAAAGATATCTAATCTCTTATTTTGGGTAGAACACAAATAGACATTTTCCTAGAATATCTGAAATAGTTAAGGCAGGGATTTAATCTTCCTGATTATTAGGATCTGAAATGTAATGGAGAAATGTTATAAAATATATCATGTAATATGGGAAAATGTTGTTAGAACTGAAGAGAAGAAACTATTGTAAAGATGTTCAGCTGGCTGTAAGCAACTTTTTTGAATGAATGAAAGGACATTGTTGTTTTCTAGATTCTCATGTCATGTTAGATGGTGAAGTTCCTCTTGATGCTATATGCTTTATTTTATTTTTCCATTGCTTTATTTCATTATTGTTTATAATAAAATTTTGTTGAGGATTTTCCAATTAGGACACCCTGCTCAGGCTTTAAACAATATTCATGTTTTCTTCATAATTTTAAATGTATAATTTAGATAATGTCTGCTCTGCATTTAGATGGAATCCTAATCTTTTCTTCTCTGCCACTCACAAATTGTTAAGATCCATTGACATGACTATCTCACCTAGTTACACATGATCTCATTAATTCAGTAATTCAAATCTGCTTTGACCTTTTGACTCCATTAGCCCAATGGCCCACTTCTGATGTATCAACCACAAATTTCAAACAAACCCCTCTGCCCAAATAACTAGCCTAAAATTATAAATCAACAAAGCTAAAACAAACAGATAGATCCCTCTCTGAGTCTAAGAGGGCTAGATCCTAGGCTCGAAGAGGTTTTGATGTTGCCTTTGAGATTTAGTCCTTTCAACTTCGGAATTATGAAGTGCTAACAGAATATAAACAACAGTAAATCACACATGCACAAAATATGGACAAATTTTTACATTTTTCAACCTAACTTTGTTATATTAATCAACGTATAATACAATATTCTAGGGGTCTTGTATGAGGGATAATGTCCCTTAATCATCCACAAGTACAAGATACAAACTAGGGCTTGGTATAAGTACATCGATGACCAGTCTACCCTCAACAAGATATTTTGACCATATGGCTGATGCAGTCGAGTCTCTTAGCTCCTCTCAGTCATACCCTATTCCTACTTGGTCCTTCGGCTCCCAGTCTCCAACTCCTGCCTCAATCAATGCTCCAAGTCCATCAGGTCACTGAACCTTAGTTCTTAATCTACTCACTAGTTGTGCCTTATTCCATCAAGGGCACAACGCATTGAGACTCCAGTCTAGTTGTTCACAAATCCACTTGTGAACAACTCTCAATCTACCCACTGCTTCTCCTCAGCTAATAAGGGACTTCATCCCACTATGGTATTCTTGTGTTGCACCAATGAAGACTGACATAGGACACAGAGGGGTTCCACCTATCACTGCAATTTTCCCATCTCTCACAATGAACATGGGCTAAGAGGAATTCCCATCATCTAGTATAGAAATCCTTATCGACACACAAGTCTCAGGCTACACAAAACTGATCTTGGTTGATCAGACACTTGAGCTCAATAGTTTCCACTCTAGCAACAATTTTTTTCCATCAAATTTTTGCACAGTAGGCTCCAAATTGGACACTATCACATTGTTCTCCAGCAGACCATAAATGCCCAATCATGTTCACACTTGGTCAACTCTCACGCTGCCCTCCAATAGTCCACAAGTGTTCGAATACTTATTGTATCGTCTGCCTCTCGGTAGGGCATCCTCACACCAAAGAGACCCTTCACTTGGATGCCAATAAACTCCATCATCTAGTCCTATCCCGGAACCTCATCCTCTAAGAAACTTTCATCAACAAGAGATCACATCCTCCAATATGATGTTGTTCTGATCTTTTCCTTGGGATCTGTGCATGTGTAGGACTGGTTAGGACACACAACAACAACCCCAAACCATTGTCCAATGACTGTTTTTCCCTACTAGACTTGATGCCTTCCTTCGCTATCCTTAACAATCCTTTATTTTCATTTTCATAGACCTTGGGTACCTCCACAAGGCCCTCTACAACTCATGGATTACCCATATCTCTAGAATATGACTTCTATTAAGGGTTAGTACCCATGCTCCACTTGCGCTAAGCTTGGAAAGGTTGTGGCTAGGGAAGAGGAGCCTTCCCATCCCTCTCAGTGCACACAAACAGTCCTTCGTAGCTTGATGTAGATACAACTCCCTATGCAGCCTAGAAGAGATACTAAACATACAATTTTATATACACATAACAACCCTTACCTCTCCTTATGCTCGCGACCTAGCTCAACGAGGGAACCCACATCCAAGCATGTACATAACTTGTGTTTCAAGCCTTCTTTCCATCCACCTTTAGACCTTAGTCGGACACATCATCTTTATACATAAACATTAGGTTTACACGAATTCATGAAGGGTCATGTCTATTGGACGAATTCTACTCAAGACTACATGACTTGACTATCCAAATACTAATGACAACTTCAAAAATTCATAACTCAATTTCTAGAGCTTCGATTTGAGTGATTTCCAAAGCATTCGAATCGCAACGCCAAGCTCTACCACCTTAAATTTTCATATTGTCAAATTCATCATGCTTTTGGACCAAATCTTGATGGGTTCAAAACCGCATGCTTGGGTTCCAAGCCCACAAGTGACTCTTGTGGTGCTTTTCCCTCCAAACCTCGAACCTAGGGCTTGGAGAACCTCCCAAGCTACAAAAAATTCAACAACTTGGAGAGGATGTACATGTTTTTTTGGATGCTTGAGATGGTTGTGCAGGTGATGGAGGATGTTTGACAAGTTCTAGAGCTGCATATTGATGGTAGAGTGTTTGTGGATCAATTTGGTGGTCCAGGTGCTAGTATGGTTGTTGGTTGGCATCTTATTCAACCTAGTTTGACTTGGGATGATGTTGGTGATATTGAAATAACTCGGTGAAGTGTTGAAGAGGTGTCAGAGACTTCTAGAGGACCTACCAAGGCTTGTCAAGCTTTGGAATAAGTTTGAGCAATTTATGAGTTGAGTTGACTTAGTTTTGACCATCCTTAGCCACAGTCACATGGAGCCAAGCCTATGGGAGCGGTTGTAGGACTCCAGTCGCATGGATGCAAGCCTATGGGAGCAACCGAGGCTTTTGGTCACATGGAGGTTGTTTTTTAAGGGTGAATAAGGTGTTTTCACAAGTTTTTCTCTGTATTCCTAGCGCTGATCAACTAATTTTGGTGTTGTAGTGATGTTATTAGTTGGAAATTTTCAATATATGGTCGGAAAACGTAATAGAGCCTATAGAAGTTTATCAAGGTTGAAGATATCAAAAGGATAGTGGATTTAGTGGTTGATTTGGTCAAGAATCCTATCTCAACCAAATCTGAAGCATGTGAAAAGGATTGTTGAGTGGTCCATAACCTATAGCATTTAATAAGTGGCTCAACACAGAAAAATGATAAATAGAAGAAGGCATGAGTTTATTTGGTTGGTCACTTGGAGAGTGAGTGATTATGCCATTGTGAGTGAATAGAGAATGCATCAGTTGTTGACATCGTTTGTGAAAAGATATATAAGATATTTGTGAGCAGAAATCAGAGATAGAGTTGAGTAGAAGATTCAGATTTTTTGTGTAGTTTGTGGCAGAAAATTGGCATCTTGTTGTATGTTTTGGAAATTATTTTGGTGTGATAAGAGTTTGATTCATATTTTGTGTGAAAAATGCTAATTTGTTGGGTTTCTCACGTTGAGTGAATTGAGAACCCAATGTTAAATATTGTGAAACGTGGTTCACATGGAGGAATTGAAGACATGGAGGATTCAATATAAACAATGATTTGTTGAATTCAGTATTAGGAACACTTTTCTCCATCCAATTAGAGTTGGAATATCTAATTTAGGTTGGGAGAGGATCGTTGGTCGTGGGAGCTTCCATCGGATGGTAGTCCATAGATTCGCGCAAGAAACAAAGTTCCAAATTGATATATGCCAACATATTGTAGAGAAAGTGAAGTCTTCCGACTTATGGATGTAAGCTAATCCATGTAATAATGTGTTCAGTAGATTAATAGAAAGAATTGAGCAGTGCAACAACAATAGGATGGTATTCTCCCGAAAGGGTTTCCACTAGAAGTACTTGTGTTCTTCTGTGTGCATGATTTTGTTTCTCATGGTTATTTCTCATGGATATTATGTTTTGAGTTTATTGTTGCTTACATATTTTGATGAACTAATGTTGTGGATGTGCATGAATATTTGAGATTGTGAAAAAAATTTAAAATCTCAGTAGTGAGTACATTTCCAACATGAGGGTAGTCCAAGAGTCACTAGGGAGGTGAATGATCACCCAGTTTTTATATATACACCCTCATAGCTAATGCAAAGGAATTTTCACCTCGGCTCCTCCTACCAAGCATTAGAGAGGAAGATAGTTCTTTTGGAAGAGAAAGTGGTTTCTTTAGTGCTCCACTCCATGTGAACCACGTTTCACAATATTTCACATTGGGTTCTCAATTCACTCAACATGAGAAACCCAAGAAATCTAGCATTTTTCACACAAAATATGAATCAAACTCTTATCACACCAAAATAATTTCCAAAACATACAACCAGATGCCAATTTTCTGCCACAAACTACACACAAAAAATCTAAATCTTCTACTCAACTCTATCTTTGATTTCTACTCACAAATATCTTATATATCTCTGCACAAACTATGTCAACAACTGATGCATTCTCTATTCACTCACAATGACATAATCACTCACTCTCCAAGTGACCAACCAAATAAACCCAATGCCTTCTCCACTGCCTCCTAGTGGTAGTCCTTTTCCTGACGTTTATTTGGAAACACCTCAGTCCACTAGGTCTGCCAATTTTTTGCAGCCTATTCTCCCAAGCCTCTTACCTCTCGCTACCCGGTCTCCTCCTGAAGGGTCGATTGAATTCAATTGGCCACCTCAAGGTGCTTGGTCTGGCTTCGGGAGAGAGGAATAATTCCCTCCTCTCACTTCGGGATTGCCATTATTAATCACTTCTTTACCCCCTAGTCCATGTCGTTTTTTCGATGATCTTATGACCTCATTAAATTTGGATTCTTCTAGTCTTGTTGGTAGTGAAGAGCTGCATGCTTCTACAAGGGAATATCGGCTTTTCCTAGAAGAGTTCCCGTATGTCTCCAATCAACCTTCCCCCCAGTCGGTGTCTCGTCCACCCAGTTATCGTACTTTGGGTCAGATCATTTCTAGCGTGGCATCCATGGCACAGTCCAGTACAGTGGCTCCCACTGGAAGCTCGGTTTTTCCTACATTAGGAATGTCGCCCTTGAAACCCATCTCATCAGCCATTGTCACATATGCCCCAGTCTGACCTACTGTTTGTGTGGCTTCATTTGTACCAGTTGTTAGTACGACTCCGTCGTCAAGGTTTGTTGTTGTTCGCAGATGTATCTTTATCAATGCCACATTGCCTATTAGGCCTGTCGTGAGTGTATCACAACCTCGCGTTGTGGAAACCCCGTCTACTTCTACCACACCTATGGTTTCTACTTATACATTCGATGACTATCTGTTGGATATTTAGCGACTATATGCTCCCTCTCCTGATCCTTAGCCACAGAGTTCCACACCTCAAGGTTCTCAGCAGCCACAAGCTCCTAGAAATCCTCCCCATCATTATTATGTCTACAGTAATCCCGTATATTTCCCTCCCATCGATCCTA